>JASDDO010000028.1:175084881-176284881 GCA_030015575.1 Agapanthus africanus
GTTTTGAATAGCCGGGGGTTTTATGTGAGATGAGGGTTTGTTATTTTCATTCATGTAAAATTCATTGTATGTAATATTCTTTTATTGGGGCACTTCCGGGCTGAGGTGATGTCACCATTGTATATTATTTACTTTTCCGCATTAGGTAGACCCAAGGCGGGGAGCACAAGTAACCGGTTCTAGGGTCCAGTAGGAGACCATCTCGAGGAGTCGAGACCGGGTCTCCTAACCCTAGAATTGGCAGTGTTGCTTGCCGCTCTCGTAGGGGTCTAGGGATGTGGGTTTGACTATTCATCGCGATCGTGGAATCCGGATTTTATACAGGCTCGCATAAAACACGGAAATCCTAGTATATCCAATATTTCATATGTTATCTTCTGCTGCAATGTTCTGTGATGAGATCATATTACTGCCTGAGACGAATGTTTATATTATATATGAGAGATATATGTTATATTGCTGAATTCGTTTCAAATGTGATGCTTGTGAAGCATAATAAAATGGGACTTCATTAATGAGATTAATGAAATAAAAGAAAACTAAAGATGTTGTAGAAACTTGTCTCAAAAACTGGTAGCTCTAGTTCTTGCTTTGCATAGCGGTGTTCCTTGTACAACATCCGGCACCTTATTCGATAAGGAAAGAGCCGACGATCCCTTCACCGGGAGTGACCCCTTTAGCAAAACTAGAAAAGCCTCGAATACATTCCATTTAAAAACCATTTGATTCCGCAACGAGATCAAGTTCAAAGCGTTAAAGGTTTTCACAAAAACCAGCCGCAACCCTCCGTCATTTTAGGAAGTAGAGTACTTAGTATTCGTGCTGTGTTTGTTGACCATAGTCAAGGCACAGTGTACGGTAGCTAAGTGATGTCTTCCTACACCGCATATGATGCGATTAGTTAGGACAGTCGCGTGACTTTGTTGACCTTAGTTAAGGGTCATGTGGGTGGGTCTAATTAATCACGAAATGACGGGTAGAACTTGACTAGTACTTATGATTTGTTGACCATAGTTAAGGTCATAGGTGCTAGGGGTAAAAACCTTTGTCGGGAGTTTCAAGTGTTGGAATTTGCAATGAGATTGCATACCTTCTATGTGATAGTTGGATCCCGATACCCACTGCGAGTAATTGTTACTCCTGGGAGAGTTTTGCACTTTACAATTAGCCGATCAAGTAGGTGTCTAGAAAGGTGTCAACGGGGTTACGCCTCTGGGAAAACGAGGTTTACAGTAATTAGGTCCGTGCGAAAGCACGGGGAACCTCCCTCAAAGTACCGACACTGGCCTGGCTGAAAGATTGGCGAACTTGTAGAGTGTAATTAATCCCGGCTAGTCTTTCCATTTAGGGTTTGAAGGAAGATTTGATAAAAACAGTGGGAGCCATCCTGATTAGATAAAATATATAACCAATCTGATCTTGCAAGAGCGCACGCAGAGTGTTTTCTTCTCTCTCTCTCCTGGTAACGACCATATCACGTCTTAATCAAGATAATAATACGGATTATTGACCGAACCCGCTTGTTATACAGAGCTGGGGAACGTTGGTCCCGCTCTAACTTATAATTGTTATAAGACAGAGCAGGAAATAGGGAAATACCAGAATTCCCATGCCGCCCAAACGAAGAAAGTGCATATGATGCATCTCCTTCGGGTGTGTTCATTACAAAGAACTGTTTCTCAGTATCCTCTGCATCCTGAGTATATGATACCGGATCAGGATCCCAGATATGTAATCTGTTACATAGGGCTACAAAAAGGTAGAAAAACTGAGAACGGGTGATAAGTTTCATGAGACAGAAAACGGGGCAAGTGTTGCAGCCAAGTCTGTCGGTCACTGTCACCTGTATTATGAATACATTGATTCTGAACAAATGCTATTAGATACCGAACCTGATATACAAAATCATATCATTCTCTTTATTACTAAAGAAAGGATATAATTTTGTATTGATGGATAATGTTTTGAACATTTCCTATATCAAAAGTTGATCGATTCAGGCACGTTATCTAAAGCATTGAAGTTCTAAATCAAACTCCAGTTCCTAGTATACAGAACACACACAAGAGGAAGAGTTCAGAAATGAACGAATCATTCTTGAGGCATTGCAGACTAGGTCATATCAATGCGACCTGACTGGCTGAAGTTACATTTTAGATGCATATTAAATCAGTTTGAATTTACATCTTATGAAACTTGCCAGTCATGTCACAAAGATTAGATGACCATAGCTCTGTTTACTAGAAACAGAGAAAGAGTTAGTAAACTCTTGGGACTGATACATGATGATGTATGTAAAGTCTCCTGTCTACAAATGCCAGGACTGGTTCTTTATACTTCATTATATTCTCTGATAATCTCTCAAGATTCAGTCATATGTTCCTGTTGAAACATAAGTCCGAACCTTTTGAGGTATTCACAGAATATAAGTTAGAAGTAGAGAACCAATAACCGGGTATAAGTATGATGTCCTATGATGAGATCAGGGAGGAGAATACTTGTGCATGGCATTCCTGGACCATTCTAAAGGAGAATAAGATTCTCTCTCCGTACTACTCCTCTGATTACACCACAGCACAATGGTGTATCAGGGCGGAGCAATCACACCCTATATGAGATGGTGTGCTCTATGATGAGTATTACTGAGTGACCTATTTCCTTTTGGGGTGTTATGCACTTGAGAAGCTGCATACCTATTGAATTGGGTTCGAATCAAATCACTGCCTACCACTCCATATAAGATATGGTATGGGAAGAACCCATCTCTTAAGCGAGTTAAGATTTGGGATTGTCCGGCCTATGTCAAAAGCAAAATCCGGACAAGATCGAGGTAAGATCAGTTCTGTAGAACTGGAAAGGTTCCAGCTGTACAAAACTGCAGATAATTTGGTAGAACCAAAGAATTCAATAGTTTCCGACGAAACTCAGCCTCTCCGCCGATCTAGTAGGGTTCCTCACCCACCTGAGAGATATCTCGATTTCTCGATGACAGTGGGAGCAAGGATTGCATCATGAGATGATGACCCAACTAGTTTCGAGCAAGCCATCGAGAGTAGGGACTCTGTAAGAATGGCTGGATGCTTAGCGGTCTGAGATGGAATCCATATACACCAACAAAGTATGGACTTTGGTTGCTATATCTGAAGGGTTAAATCCCCATCAGGAGCAAGTATATCTTGAGAAGATTACTTGGTGTACATGGAAAAGTTGAGACTTTCAAAGCTAGACTTGTTAAAGGTTTTCGTCATCGACCAGGCGTGGATAATGATGAAACCTTTTTCCAGTAGCTATGCTTAAGTCTATCCAGATCCTACTTTCCACGGCTACATACCATGACTACGATATCTGGCGGTTGGGTGCCATGACTGCTTTTCTAAATACTGATTTAGAAAAGAACGTTTATAAGAACACAGCCAGAGGTCTTCGTAAACAGTGGGAGCAGCGGAAACGTGAGCAAGTTGCTTTACATAATGAAGCAGGCATCGCGGAGTTGGAACGTCTGTTTTGATGTGATAGTCAAAGTGTTTGATTTCATCAAAATGGTAGACGAACCTTGTATATAAAAAGGGGTAGTAGAGAGTAAGGTGGTCATCTTCGTATTGTATGTAGACAACATACTCTTGATAGGAAAAGAGTTTCCTATACTACGATCGATCAATCTCCTATTATCACTAAGATTCCCCAAATAGGATCAAAGTGATACCTACTAAATCCTGGATTTTGGATCTATGAGATAAATCTAATTGGATGTTAGGATTCTCACTAGATGTAGTGAGATGGTATCAATCGATCCTGGGGAGAATCACTGGAAGTGTTCCAGGGTGATAAAGACGACTGAATGTCAGTCACAGGCACTGTCTTTACCCTCAGTAAAGGGACGGTATGTTGGAAGAGTTCCAAGCTCAATACCGTGGCAAACTAGACGATAAAGGCTGGTAACATCGCTATTGAAGATACTGCCAAAGAGGAAGTTTGGGTGTATATTGGTTCATAAGATGAACTAGGTTCCTGCCATTGTATGACAATGGAAATGTGGCTTTGGCCCTGGAACCCTGGTCCATCAGTGACCCAGACAAATTCTGAGGCAGCATCACCTGATCATGGAGATAGTTGATCTCCAGGGTGATCGAGGTTAGGGGAGTAGACTCAGAGGACAACACGGCGGATCCACTCACGAAGGCCTTTTTCCCAAAAAGAGACTTTTAGGGGATGGTTGAGTATGTGATACTGCAACCACTGCTACAAATGGCCCTAGTGCAAGTGGGAGATTGTTAGTTATATGTATGCCCTAGAGGCCATTACTGTACATTGGATGTATATTGTAGTGGATGCTGGGACATATATAGGAAGGACTTTCTTGCTCGACATGATAGTACGCTATCTGGTTGCACTTTATCTTAACATGTATACTTTCTGTCTCTCTGATTACATGTTGATAAAGCCCTTAGGATGTGTGCTCGACTTCCAGGGCTATGATGTAGATCATACTAATGGGGCCTGAGTAGTCCATGAGTACATCCTTGAAAAGTTCCTAGTCGAAGGGAATATCGAGACGAGGCATCGATATTCCAGAGTAGACTAGCGCATATCTTCTCGACCCATGCGATGGGCGATGGATGATCCCATATCCATTGGTGTTTGACATCGAAGATGGTATGCGGGTGCTCAGTGGAGACTGGGTACACTGAACGGACTCGCCGACAACTCCCAGATGGTATTATACCTCACGTCAGATGGCAGTTCTCTGGTGACACTGGTACAGCTTAGTCTGTAGACCCGAGATCGTCATAGAGTCTTGTGTGTCTCCTACTGTGCTTTGATTTCCACCCTACCACGGCTCTACTGAGTTGTGCAAACAGGTGGTTTTTGGGTACAATCCCGATTCACATGGAGGCAATGAGCGATAGGAGGGGATTCGTCTCTCCTGGTATTGGGGGTTGATGTTGTGCTATGCTCGACTGGCCATAACAGGAAATCCCTGGCCAGGGTTGCAGTGATATACTGGTAAGTGTTATCAGTAGTTTCACGAATGTTATGGACCCTACGTCGGCATGACTTATCGAGCTATTGGGGTCTGACGTTTACCACCCCTAGGCGAGATATGCGACATATCAGACGAAC
This sequence comes from Agapanthus africanus, assembly GCA_030015575.1. Lineage (NCBI taxonomy): Eukaryota > Viridiplantae > Streptophyta > Magnoliopsida > Asparagales > Amaryllidaceae > Agapanthus > Agapanthus africanus. Next base: position 175,090,003 of record JASDDO010000028.1, read on the forward strand.
AGACCGGACTATACGGTAGTGTTACTGGTCGGATTCGCAGGAGTGTGAGCGGGCTAGCTCGTCGATCTTCTGATCGCTCAATACCCGGGTGGCCGTTACGTTTAGCAGACCGCTTGCGGCTTGTGGGTGCATGATATGATCATCATCTGCTACCGGCGTATTGACGAGTCTTTAGAGTCCTACACAGAGGTTTCCTGGTTCAAGCGAAACGAAATAGGAGTGCATATGAGATATGTGCGGGACCGAGAATAATGCGTGTATGTGATACCGTATTTGATTCTCGCGATCAATGTATCGAATGGTTATATGCGATATAACCTAGTTATCGAATCAAGGATTGATTCGATAAGCCGACACATTGGATACTAGCCGGTTATATGCGATATGACCGAATCGTTAAATCAAGTGTTGATTTAATGATTTAATACATAATTATATATTTGATATATTGCTTTGCATTAACTAGTATCGGTTCACTTTAAATGGATTTTCTCGCGCGGATGTGCACATTGTATATTCGATATAGTTTTGTGCACATGATTGTATCATGTTTGATGATACATTCTAGCTTAGTTTTGTGTAAAGTGTTAAACCATGGTTAATTAGTGATTAGGGTTTCTTTTTCATTTACTTAATCATTTATTTATTCCTTTTATTTATTTTAGAAAAAGAAAAGATAAAGAGATAAGAATGGTTGCTAGTTTTGTTTTTATTTGAAAACTTCTTGAAGCTTTGAACTTAGTCCACCATTCTTGTCTTTTATCTAACCCTAACCACTATCTAACCTAAGTTAAGTCTCTACACTAAACCATGGTCAAAGATATGATAAGTATTGTATTTTTCTTTTCTTTTTATAATTAAGTTATCATATTATCTTCTTCTTCTTCATCTTCTTCTTCCATGGATGTAGCTTGCTACTCCAATGGAAAGTGTTAAAAAAGTGTGAGAAATCCAAATCTAATATGAACCCAACTCCTATTGCTTCATCCTCTACCTCTTGCCAAGTAGTATAGGGTGTTTTCTTCACAAGTTTTCCAAGCTTGATGAAGTTGGAGCTTGTTCTTGCGATATCTCGACGTAGATCATCTTCGGCATTGAACCGACGATCAAGCTCGCCCATTCTTCGATGATACCGATGCAAGAGTCATGGGTCCGTTTTGGACAGCGGAGAGACTTCTTCACGGAACCTAGGAGGTGGTGGACCGGATCTGCAAAGGTTGTAGCCCATTCCCTTTAGATATATTTCCGTTTACTTGCATGTTTCGCCTAAATATCTAGTAAACGATCCGTAGTCGGGTTTGTAGGCACCCGTAAAATTTTATTTGTGCATGTTTGATCACTTGTGAAACTTAACTAGAGTGCCTAGGAACCCTACAGTGGTATCAGAGCCTAGCTAGAGCCTTAGGCGAAGTCCAGACGGAAATTGAAGTCCGAACGAACCCGAAACCCCGAAACAAATATGCTCTCTGTACTTTTTCCGAGAATGCGGATTTTTGTGTATTAAAAATGCCTAAAAAATTCAATAAATAATTATAAGAATTACTGTAAAAACTCAGGTGAATAATTCATCAAACAGAGCGCGGAACCGCGGCAGAAGCCCAGCTTCTGCGGCGGTTCCGCGGCTAAGTGATGACGTCACTTCCCAATTTCTGCACAGTAATTCCTATTTTTATTAGATGGGTTTTCTGGGAATTTTTAATAATTTTTCAAGAGTTGATTTTTCTGCAGTTGTTTTGGGGATTCGGTGTTTCGATCGGAGTATCAAATTTTGTCTGTGTGGCTTTCCGGATAAATTTTAGAATATGTTAAAAAGTTCGACCGGATATAAATACCCAATTTTTCCCTGTCGGGAAATTTCCAAGTGTTGGATTTTTCCGTAGTTTGACGACGTTCTAAGTAGTGCAAGTAACGCGATGGTCCCTCTAGAAGACACAAACCTTAACTCGATTATGTGACCGTCTTGAACTGCCCTTTGAACCTTCGGGTTTGGGGCAGTACGGCGTGCCACATGTGAGGCGTTGGCTTGACCCTTCTACGGTTGGACCGTTGGTACTGAGGTACGAACTGAATGTTGTTAGACTAGTTTTATGTGTTGATCTGTATCGGGAAAACTTGGGTGTTAGAATATTCGATCGGAAAGTTTAACATTTTCTATTTATCTGGAATGGGATACAATAATTGGAATTCACAATTAGTTATATGATAACTGAATGAATGTTATAAACGTAGCAATTTAGTCTCACTTGATCGGTTGCCACGGAATTTTGATGTGATCAAAAGTCCGTCGCAATCACGTAGCGTACGCGGATACTCGCCGGGTAAACTTAATAGACAGCCTCACTCCATAGCCCCGACCAAGTGACTGTAGGAGAACCCCGTCGCCGAAAGCATCCGTTCGGGTGCTCCCGGCAGCGGTGTTCCGCCTTGGTGCACTTCGTCGACGGTATCAGGGGTGCGACCGTCTACTGAAGTTTGCGACGAGCATTCGATCAGGATGTCGGGAATCAGGTTGAATTTCCCGACTTGATATTGAAAAGAGTTTTCGATTTTGAGACTAAAATGCGGGGTTTATAATTGTTAGGCATGCGATGTCTAAAGAATTCATTTGGTCAGGCATGCGATGTCTGAAGAGATTGCGGATTCCAACTGTTGTAGTTTTACACTTTCTTTTCTGTGACCGTAAGTGTAATATGTGATATCGCTGGTTTCGTTGCTATATGTCAACGACAATTGGGATGCGCATATTTACTTACGTCGATGACATGTGATGTTATGTGTTGCTGGATATGTTATATTGGATCGTCGTATTTGAATAGCCGGGGGGTTTTTATGTGAGATGAGTGTTTTTCATTTTCATTCATGTAAAAACTTGTATGTAATATTCTTTTATTGGGGCACTTCCAGGTTGCGGAAGTCGTCACCCGTTGTATATTATTTACTTTTCTGCACTAGGATAGACCCAAGGAGGGGAGCACAAGTAACCGGGTTCTGGGGTCCAGTGGGAGACCAACTCGAGGAGTCGAGTCCGGGTCTCCTAACCCTAGAATTGGCAGGGTTGCTTGCCGCTCTCGTAGGGGTCTAGGGGTGTGGGATTGGCTATTCATCACGACCGTGGAATCCGTATTTTATACTGGCTCGTATTGAAAACACGGACGTCCTAGTATATCCAATATTTCATATGTTTCTTCTGCTGTGTTTTATCTGTGATCATGCGATGTTCTGTGACATGTATTATATATATAGTATATATGATATATTATATAGACGTTGCTTATGTTTTACACCCGCGCTAGCCCTGCCCCGCTCTGCCGTTAGTTACCTAACCTAACGGTGCACGAGGGGACATCGAGGCGAATGCAGATGGCATAAGTGTACGTCATATATATCTGTGATGTTTAGGTGGATTTAAATGATGGGATATTCATTAATGAGATTAATGAAAGAAAATAAACCTAATTGATGTTGTGGAATCGAATTTCAAGATAAAACATGTAGCTACAGTTCTTGCTTTGCATCGCGGTGTTCATTATAGAACATCCAGCACCTTATTCGATGAGGAAAGGACCGAGATCCCTTCACCGGGAGTGACTCCTTTAGCAATAACTGGCAGATGCTACAACCCTCGGTTTGTCTTTGATCGCTTCTATAGTTTCCGCTTTGCACAGTGATATATATGATATATCCCGCACCTCATTCGACGAGGAAAGGGCCGACGATCCCTTCACCGGGAGTGACCCCTTTAGCAAAACTAGAAAAGCCTCGAATACATTCCATTTAAAAACCATTTGATTCCGCAACGAGATCAAGTTCAAAGCGTTAAAGGTTTTCACAAAAACCAGCCGCAACCCTCCGTCATTTTAGGAAGTAGAGTACTTAGTATTCGTGCTGTGTTTGTTGACCATAGTCAAGGCACAGTGTACGGTAGCTAAGTGATGTCTTCCTACACCGCATATGATGCGATTAGTTAGGACAGTCGCGTGACGTTGTTGACCTTAGTTAAGGGTCATGTGGGTGGGTCTAATTAATCACGAAATGACGGGTAGAACTTGACTAGTACTTATGATTTGTTGACCATAGTTAAGGTCATAGGTGCTAGGGGTAAAAACCTTTGTCGGGAGTTTCAAGTGTTGGAATTTGCAATGAGATTGCATACCTTCTATGTGATAGTTGGATCCTGATACCCACTGCGAGTAATTGTTACTCCTGGGAGAGTTTTGCACTTTACAATTAGCCGATCAAGTAGGTGTCTAGAAAGGTGTCAACGGGGTTACGCCTCTGGGAAAACGAGGTTTACAGTAATTAGGTCCGTGCGAAAGCACGGGGAACCTCCCTCAAAGTACCGACACTGGCCTGGCTGAAAGATTGGCGAACTTGTAGAGTGTAATTAATCCCGGCTAGTCTTTCCATTTAGGGTTTGAAGGAAGATTTGATAAAAACAGTGGGAGCCATCCTGATTAGATAAAATATATAACCAATCTGATCTTGCAAGAGCGCACGCAGAGTGTTTTCTTCTCTCTCTCTCCTGGTAACGACCATATCACGTCTTAATCAAGATAATAATACGGATTATTGACCGAACCCGCTTGTTATACAGAGCTGGGGAACGTTGGTCCCGCTCTAACTTATAATTGTTATAAGACAGAGCAGGAAATAGGGAAATACCAGAATTCCCATGCCGCCCAAACGAAGAAAGTGCATATGATGCATCTCCTTCGGGTGTGTTCATTACAAAGAACTGTTTCTCAGTATCCTCTGCATCCTGAGTATATGATACCGGATCAGGATCCCAGATATGTAATCTGTTACATAGGGCTACAAAAAGGTAGAAAAACTGAGAACGGGTGATAAGTTTCATGAGACAGAAAACGGGGCAAGTGTTGCAGCCAAGTCTGTCGGTCACTGTCACCCTGTATTATGAATACATTGATTCTGAACAAATGCTATTAGATACCGAACCTGATATACAAAATCATATCATTCTCTTTATTACTAAAGAAAGGATATAATTTTGTATTGATGGATAATGTTTTGAACATTTCCTATATCAAAAGTTGATCGATTCAGGCACGTTATCTAAAAGCATTGAAGTTCTAAATCAAACTCCAGTTCCTAGTATACAGAACACACACAAGAGGAAGAGTTCAGAAATGAACGAATCATTCTTGAGGCATTGCAGACTAGGTCATATCAATGCGACCTGACTGGCTGAAGTTACATTTTAGATGCATATTTAAATCAGTTTGAATTTACATCTTATGAAACTTGCCAGTCATGTCACAAAGATTAGATGACCATAGCTCTGTTTACTAGAAACAGAGAAAGAGTTAGTAAACTCTTGGGACTGATACATGATGATGTATGTAAAGTCTCCTGTCTACAAATGCCAGGACTGGTTCTTTATACTTCATTATATTCTCTGATAATCTCTCAAGATTCAGTCATATGTTCCTGTTGAAACATAAGTCCGAACCTTTTGAGGTATTCACAGAATATAAGTTAGAAGTAGAGAACCAATAACCGGGTATAAGTATGATGTCCTATGATGAGATCAGGGAGGAGAATACTTGTGCATGGCATTCCTGGACCATTCTAAAGGAGAATAAGATTCTCTCTCCGTACTACTCCTCTGATTACACCACAGCACAATGGTGTATCAGGGCGGAGCAATCACACCCTATATGAGATGGTGTGCTCTATGATGAGTATTACTGAGTGACCTATTTCCTTTTGGGGTGTTATGCACTTGAGAAGCTGCATACCTATTGAATTGGGTTCGAATCAAATCACTGCCTACCACTCCATATAAGATATGGTATGGGAAGAACCCATCTCTTAAGCGAGTTAAGATTTGGGATTGTCCGGCCTATGTCAAAAGCAAAATCCGGACAAGATCGAGGTAAGATCAGTTCTGTAGAACTGGAAAGGTTCCAGCTGTACAAAATTGCAGATAATTTGGTAGAACCAAAGAATTCAATAGTTTCCGACGAAACTCAGCCTCTCCGCCGATCTAGTAGGGTTCCTCACCCACCTGAGAGATATCTCGATTTCTCGATGACAGTGGGAGCAAGGATTGCATCATGAGATGATGACCCAACTAGTTTCGAGCAAGCCATCGAGAGTAGGGACTCTGTAAGAATGGCTGGATGCTTAGCGGTCTGAGATGGAATCCATATACACCAACAAAGTATGGACTTTGGTTGCTATATCTGAAGGGTTAAATCCCCATCAGGAGCAAGTATATCTTGAGAAGATTACTTGGTGTACATGGAAAAGTTGAGACTTTCAAAGCTAGACTTGTTAAAGGTTTTCGTCATCGACCAGGCGTGGATAATGATGAAACCTTTTTCCAGTAGCTATGCTTAAGTCTATCCAGATCCTACTTTCCACGGCTACATACCATGACTACGATATCTGGCGGTTGGGTGCCATGACTGCTTTTCTAAATACTGATTTAGAAAAGAACGTTTATAAGAACACAGCCAGAGGTCTTCGTAAACAGTGGGAGCAGCGGAAACGTGAGCAAGTTGCTTTACATAATGAAGCAGGCATCGCGGAGTTGGAACGTCTGTTTTGATGTGATAGTCAAAGTGTTTGATTTCATCAAAATGGTAGACGAACCTTGTATATAAAAAGGGGTAGTAGAGAGTAAGGTGGTCATCTTCGTATTGTATGTAGACAACATACTCTTGATAGGAAAAGAGTTTCCTATACTACGATCGATCAATCTCCTATTATCACTAAGATTCCCCAAATAGGATCAAAGTGATACCTACTAAATCCTGGATTTTGGATCTATGAGATAAATCTAATTGGATGTTAGGATTCTCACTAGATGTAGTGAGATGGTATCAATCGATCCTGGGGAGAATCACTGGAAGTGTTCCAGGGTGATAAAGACGACTGAATGTCAGTCACAGGCACTGTCTTTACCCTCAGTAAAGGGACGGTATGTTGGAAGAGTTCCAAGCTCAATACCGTGGCAAACTAGACGATAAAGGCTGGTAACATCGCTATTGAAGATACTGCCAAAGAGGAAGTTTGGGTGTATATTGGTTCATAAGATGAACTAGGTTCCTGCCATTGTATGACAATGGAAATGTGGCTTTGGCCCTGGAACCCTGGTCCCATCAGTGACCCAGACAAATTCTGAGGCAGCATCACCTGATCATGGAGATAGTTGATCTCCAGGGTGATCGAGGTTAGGGGAGTAGACTCAGAGGACAACACGGCGGATCCACTCACGAAGGCCTTTTTCCCAAAAAGAGACTTTTAGGGGATGGTTGAGTATGTGATACTGCAACCACTGCTACAAATGGCCCTAGTGCAAGTGGGAGATTGTTAGTTATATGTATGCCCTAGAGGCCATTACTGTACATTGGATGTATATTGTAGTGGATGCTGGGACATATATAGGAAGGACTTTCTTGCTCGACATGATAGTACGCTATCTGGTTGCACTTTATCTTAACATGTATACTTTCTGTCTCTCTGATTACATGTTGATAAAGCCCTTAGGATGTGTGCTCGACTTCCAGGGCTATGATGTAGATCATACTAATGGGGCCTGAGTAGTCCATGAGTACATCCTTGAAAAGTTCCTAGTCGAGGGAATATCGAGACGAGGCATCGATATTCCAGAGTAGACTAGCGCATATCTTCTCGACCCATGCGATGGGCGATGGATGATCCCATATCCATTGGTGTTTGACATCGAAGATGGTATGCGGGTGCTCAGTGGAGACTGGGTACACTGAACGGACTCGCCGACAACTCCCAGATGGTATTATACCTCACGTCAGATGGCAGTTCTCTGGTGACACTGGTACAGCTTAGTCTGTAGACCCGAGATCGTCATAGAGTCTTGTGTGTCTCCTACTGTGCTTTGATTTCCACCCTACCACGGCTCTACTGAGTTGTGCAAACAGGTGGTTTTTGGGTACAATCCCGATTCACATGGAGGCAATGAGCGATAGGAGGGGATTCGTCTCTCCTGGTATTGGGGGTTGATGTTGTGCTATGCTCGACTGGCCATAACAGGAAATCCCTGGCCAGGGTTGCAGTGATATACTGGTAAGTGTTATCAGTAGTTTCACGAATGTTATGGACCCTACGTCGGCATGACTTATCGAGCTATTGGGGTCTGACGTTTACCACCCCTAGGCGAGATATGCGACATATCAGACGAACAGACCGGACTATACGGTAGTGTTACTGGTCGGATTCGCAGGAGTGTGAGCGGGCTAGCTCGTCGATCTTCTGATCGCTCAATACCCGGGTGGCCGTTACGTTTAGCAGACCGCTTGCGGCTTGTGGGTGCATGATATGATCATCATCTGCTACCGGCGTATTGACGAGTCTTTAGAGTCCTACACAGAGGTTTCCTGGTTCAAGCGAAACGAAATAGGAGTGCATATGAGATATGTGCGGGACCGAGAATAATGCGTGTATGTGATACCGTATTTGATTCTCGCGATCAATGTATCGAATGGTTATATGCGATATAACCTAGTTATCGAATCAAGGATTGATTCGATAAGCCGACACATTGGATACTAGCCGGTTATATGCGATATGACCGAATCGTTAAATCAAGTGTTGATTTAATGATTTAATACATAATTATATATTTGATATATTGCTTTGCATTAACTAGTATCGGTTCACTTTAAATGGATTTTCTCGCGCGGATGTGCACATTGTATATTCGATATAGTTTTGTGCACATGATTGTATCATGTTTGATGATACATTCTAGCTTAGTTTTGTGTAAAGTGTTAAACCATGGTTAATTAGTGATTAGGGTTTCTTTTTCATTTACTTAATCATTTATTTATTCCTTTTATTTATTTTAGAAAAAGAAAAGATAAAGAGATAAGAATGGTTGCTAGTTTTGTTTTTATTTGAAAACTTCTTGAAGCTTTGAACTTAGTCCACCATTCTTGTCTTTTATCTAACCCTAACCACTATCTAACCTAAGTTAAGTCTCTACACTAAACCATGGTCAAAGATATGATAAGTATTGTATTTTTCTTTTCTTTTTATAATTAAGTTATCATATTATCTTCTTCTTCTTCATCTTCTTCTTCCATGGATGTAGCTTGCTACTCCAATGGAAAGTGTTAAAAAAGTGTGAGAAATCCAAATCTAATATGAACCCAACTCCTATTGCTTCATCCTCTACCTCTTGCCAAGTAGTATAGGGTGTTTTCTTCACAAGTTTTCCAAGCTTGATGAAGTTGGAGCTTGTTCTTGCGATATCTCGACGTAGATCATCTTCGGCATTGAACCGACGATCAAGCTCGCCCATTCTTCGATGATACCGATGCAAGAGTCATGGGTCCGTTTTGGACAGCGGAGAGACTTCTTCACGGAACCTAGGAGGTGGTGGACCGGATCTGCAAAGGTTGTAGCCCATTCCCTTTAGATATATTTCCGTTTACTTGCATGTTTCGCCTAAATATCTAGTAAACGATCCGTAGTCGGGTTTGTAGGCACCCGTAAAATTTTATTTGTGCATGTTTGATCACTTGTGAAACTTAACTAGAGTGCCTAGGAACCCTACAGTGGTATCAGAGCCTAGCTAGAGCCTTAGGCGAAGTCCAGACGGAAATTGAAGTCCGAACGAACCCGAAACCCCGAAACAAATATGCTCTCTGTACTTTTTCCGAGAATGCGGATTTTTGTGTATTAAAAATGCCTAAAAAATTCAATAAATAATTATAAGAATTACTGTAAAAACTCAGGTGAATAATTCATCAAACAGAGCGCGGAACCGCGGCAGAAGCCCAGCTTCTGCGGCGGTTCCGCGGCTAAGTGATGACGTCACTTCCCAATTTCTGCACAGTAATTCCTATTTTTATTAGATGGGTTTTCTGGGAATTTTTAATAATTTTTCAAGAGTTGATTTTTCTGCAGTTGTTTTGGGGATTCGGTGTTTCGATCGGAGTATCAAATTTTGTCTGTGTGGCTTTCCGGATAAATTTTAGAATATGTTAAAAAGTTCGACCGGATATAAATACCCAATTTTTCCCTGTCGGGAAATTTCCAAGTGTTGGATTTTTCCGTAGTTTGACGACGTTCTAAGTAGTGCAAGTAACGCGATGGTCCCTCTAGAAGACACAAACCTTAACTCGATTATGTGACCGTCTTGAACTGCCCTTTGAACCTTCGGGTTTGGGGCAGTACGGCGTGCCACATGTGAGGCGTTGGCTTGACCCTTCTACGGTTGGACCGTTGGTACTGAGGTACGAACTGAATGTTGTTAGACTAGTTTTATGTGTTGATCTGTATCGGGAAAACTTGGGTGTTAGAATATTCGATCGGAAAGTTTAACATTTTCTATTTATCTGGAATGGGATACAATAATTGGAATTCACAATTAGTTATATGATAACTGAATGAATGTTATAAACGTAGCAATTTAGTCTCACTTGATCGGTTGCCACGGAATTTTGATGTGATCAAAAGTCCGTCGCAATCACGTAGCGTACGCGGATACTCGCCGGGTAAACTTAATAGACAGCCTCACTCCATAGCCCCGACCAAGTGACTGTAGGAGAACCCCGTCGCCGAAAGCATCCGTTCGGGTGCTCCCGGCAGCGGTGTTCCGCCTTGGTGCACTTCGTCGACGGTATCAGGGGTGCGACCGTCTACTGAAGTTTGCGACGAGCATTCGATCAGGATGTCGGGAATCAGGTTGAATTTCCCGACTTGATATTGAAAAGAGTTTTCGATTTTGAGACTAAAATGCGGGGTTTATAATTGTTAGGCATGCGATGTCTAAAGAATTCATTTGGTCAGGCATGCGATGTCTGAAGAGATTGCGGATTCCAACTGTTGTAGTTTTACACTTTCTTTTCTGTGACCGTAAGTGTAATATGTGATATCGCTGGTTTCGTTGCTATATGTCAACGACAATTGGGATGCGCATATTTACTTACGTCGATGACATGTGATGTTATGTGTTGCTGGATATGTTATATTGGATCGTCGTATTTGAATAGCCGGGGGGTTTTTATGTGAGATGAGTGTTTTTCATTTTCATTCATGTAAAAACTTGTATGTAATATTCTTTTATTGGGGCACTTCCAGGTTGCGGAAGTCGTCACCCGTTGTATATTATTTACTTTTCTGCACTAGGATAGACCCAAGGAGGGGAGCACAAGTAACCGGGTTCTGGGGTCCAGTGGGAGACCAACTCGAGGAGTCGAGTCCGGGTCTCCTAACCCTAGAATTGGCAGGGTTGCTTGCCGCTCTCGTAGGGGTCTAGGGGTGTGGGATTGGCTATTCATCACGACCGTGGAATCCGTATTTTATACTGGCTCGTATTGAAAACACGGACGTCCTAGTATATCCAATATTTCATATGTTTCTTCTGCTGTGTTTTATCTGTGATCATGCGATGTTCTGTGACAGGTATTATATATATAGTATATATGATATATTATATAGACGTTGCTTATGTTTTACACCCGCGCTAGCCCTGCCCCGCTCTGCCGTTAGTTACCTAACCTAACGGTGCACGAGGGGACATCGAGGCGAATGCAGATGGCATAAGTGTACGTCATATATATCTGTGATGTTTAGGTGGATTTAAATGATGGGATATTCATTAATGAGATTAATGAAAGAAAATAAACCTAATTGATGTTGTGGAATCGAATTTCAAGATAAAACATGTAGCTACAGTTCTTGCTTTGCATCGCGGTGTTCATTATAGAACATCCAGCACCTTATTCGATGAGGAAAGGACCGAGATCCCTTCACCGGGAGTGACTCCTTTAGCAATAACTGGCAGATGCTACAACCCTCGGTTTGTCTTTGATCGCTTCTATAGTTTCCGCTTTGCACAGTGATATATATGATATATCCCGCACCTCATTCGACGAGGAAAGGGCCGACGATCCCTTCACCGGGAGTGACCCCTTTAGCAAAACTAGAAAAGCCTCGAATACATTCCATTTAAAAACCATTTGATTCCGCAACGAGATCAAGTTCAAAGCGTTAAAGCTTTTCACAAAAACCAGCCGCAACCCTCCGTCATTTTAGGAAGTAGAGTACTTAGTATTCGTGCTGTGTTTGTTGACCATAGTCAAGGCACAGTGTACGGTAGCTAAGTGATGTCTTCCTACACCGCATATGATGCGATTAGTTAGGACAGTCGCGTGACGTTGTTGACCTTAGTTAAGGGTCATGTGGGTGGGTCTAATTAATCACGAAATGACGGGTAGAACTTGACTAGTACTTATGATTTGTTGACCATAGTTAAGGTCATAGGTGCTAGGGGTAAAAACCTTTGTCGGGAGTTTCAAGTGTTGGAATTTGCAATGAGATTGCATACCTTCTATGTGATAGTTGGATCCTGATACCCACTGCGAGTAATTGTTACTCCTGGGAGAGTTTTGCACTTTACAATTAGCCGATCAAGTAGGTGTCTAGAAAGGTGTCAACGGGGTTACGCCTCTGGGAAAACGAGGTTTACAGTAATTAGGTCCGTGCGAAAGCACGGGGAACCTCCCTCAAAGTACCGACACTGGCCTGGCTGAAAGATTGGCGAACTTGTAGAGTGTAATTAATCCCGGCTAGTCTTTCCATTTAGGGTTTGAAGGAAGATTTGATAAAAACAGTGGGAGCCATCCTGATTAGATAAAATATATAACCAATCTGATCTTGCAAGAGCGCACGCAGAGTGTTTTCTTCTCTCTCTCTCCTGGTAACGACCATATCACGTCTTAATCAAGATAATAATACGGATTATTGACCGAACCCGCTTGTTATACAGAGCTGGGGAACGTTGGTCCCGCTCTAACTTATAATTGTTATAAGACAGAGCAGGAAATAGGGAAATACCAGAATTCCCATGCCGCCCAAACGAAGAAAGTGCATATGATGCATCTCCTTCGGGTGTGTTCATTACAAAGAACTGTTTCTCAGTATCCTCTGCATCCTGAGTATATGATACCGGATCAGGATCCCAGATATGTAATCTGTTACATAGGGCTACAAAAAGGTAGAAAAACTGAGAACGGGTGATAAGTTTCATGAGACAGAAAACGGGGCAAGTGTTGCAGCCAAGTCTGTCGGTCACTGTCACCCTGTATTATGAATACATTGATTCTGAACAAATGCTATTAGATACCGAACCTGATATACAAAATCATATCATTCTCTTTATTACTAAAGAAAGGATATAATTTTGTATTGATGGATAATGTTTTGAACATTTCCTATATCAAAAGTTGATCGATTCAGGCACGTTATCTAAAAGCATTGAAGTTCTAAATCAAACTCCAGTTCCTAGTATACAGAACACACACAAGAGGAAGAGTTCAGAAATGAACGAATCATTCTTGAGGCATTGCAGACTAGGTCATATCAATGCGACCTGACTGGCTGAAGTTACATTTTAGATGCATATTTAAATCAGTTTGAATTTACATCTTATGAAACTTGCCAGTCATGTCACAAAGATTAGATGACCATAGCTCTGTTTACTAGAAACAGAGAAAGAGTTAGTAAACTCTTGGGACTGATACATGATGATGTATGTAAAGTCTCCTGTCTACAAATGCCAGGACTGGTTCTTTATACTTCATTATATTCTCTGATAATCTCTCAAGATTCAGTCATATGTTCCTGTTGAAACATAAGTCCGAACCTTTTGAGGTATTCACAGAATATAAGTTAGAAGTAGAGAACCAATAACCGGGTATAAGTATGATGTCCTATGATGAGATCAGGGAGGAGAATACTTGTGCATGGCATTCCTGGACCATTCTAAAGGAGAATAAGATTCTCTCTCCGTACTACTCCTCTGATTACACCACAGCACAATGGTGTATCAGGGCGGAGCAATCACACCCTATATGAGATGGTGTGCTCTATGATGAGTATTACTGAGTGACCTATTTCCTTTTGGGGTGTTATGCACTTGAGAAGCTGCATACCTATTGAATTGGGTTCGAATCAAATCACTGCCTACCACTCCATATAAGATATGGTATGGGAAGAACCCATCTCTTAAGCGAGTTAAGATTTGGGATTGTCCGGCCTATGTCAAAAGCAAAATCCGGACAAGATCGAGGTAAGATCAGTTCTGTAGAACTGGAAAGGTTCCAGCTGTACAAAACTGCAGATAATTTGGTAGAACCAAAGAATTCAATAGTTTCCGACGAAACTCAGCCTCTCCGCCGATCTAGTAGGGTTCCTCACCCACCTGAGAGATATCTCGATTTCTCGATGACAGTGGGAGCAAGGATTGCATCATGAGATGATGACCCAACTAGTTTCGAGCAAGCCATCGAGAGTAGGGACTCTGTAAGAATGGCTGGATGCTTAGCGGTCTGAGATGGAATCCACATACACCAACAAAGTATGGACTTTGGTTGCTATATCTGAAGGGTTAAATCCCCATCAGGAGCAAGTATATCTTGAGAAGATTACTTGGTGTACATGGAAAAGTTGAGACTTTCAAAGCTAGACTTGTTAAAGGTTTTCGTCATCGACCAGGCGTGGATAATGATGAAACCTTTTTCCAGTAGCTATGCTTAAGTCTATCCAGATCCTACTTTCCACGGCTACATACCATGACTACGATATCTGGCGGTTGGGTGCCATGACTGCTTTTCTAAATACTGATTTAGAAAAGAACGTTTATAAGAACACAGCCAGAGGTCTTCGTAAACAGTGGGAGCAGCGGAAACGTGAGCAAGTTGCTTTACATAATGAAGCAGGCATCGCGGAGTTGGAACGTCTGTTTTGATGTGATAGTCAAAGTGTTTGATTTCATCAAAATGGTAGACGAACCTTGTATATAAAAAGGGGTAGTAGAGAGTAAGGTGGTCATCTTCGTATTGTATGTAGACAACATACTCTTGATAGGAAAAGAGTTTCCTATACTACGATCGATCAATCTCCTATTATCACTAAGATTCCCCAAATAGGATCAAAGTGATACCTACTAAATCCTGGATTTTGGATCTATGAGATAAATCTAATTGGATGTTAGGATTCTCACTAGATGTAGTGAGATGGTATCAATCGATCCTGGGGAGAATCACTGGAAGTGTTCCAGGGTGATAAAGACGACTGAATGTCAGTCACAGGCACTGTCTTTACCCTCAGTAAAGGGACGGTATGTTGGAAGAGTTCCAAGCTCAATACCGTGGCAAACTAGACGATAAAGGCTGGTAACATCGCTATTGAAGATACTGCCAAAGAGGAAGTTTGGGTGTATATTGGTTCATAAGATGAACTAGGTTCCTGCCATTGTATGACAATGGAAATGTGGCTTTGGCCCTGGAACCCTGGTCCCATCAGTGACCCAGACAAATTCTGAGGCAGCATCACCTGATCATGGAGATAGTTGATCTCCAGGGTGATCGAGGTTAGGGGAGTAGACTCAGAGGACAACACGGCGGATCCACTCACGAAGGCCTTTTTCCCAAAAAGAGACTTTTAGGGGATGGTTGAGTATGTGATACTGCAACCACTGCTACAAATGGCCCTAGTGCAAGTGGGAGATTGTTAGTTATATGTATGCCCTAGAGGCCATTACTGTACATTGGATGTATATTGTAGTGGATGCTGGGACATATATAGGAAGGACTTTCTTGCTCGACATGATAGTACGCTATCTGGTTGCACTTTATCTTAACATGTATACTTTCTGTCTCTCTGATTACATGTTGATAAAGCCCTTAGGATGTGTGCTCGACTTCCAGGGCTATGATGTAGATCATACTAATGGGGCCTGAGTAGTCCATGAGTACATCCTTGAAAAGTTCCTAGTCGAGGGAATATCGAGACGAGGCATCGATATTCCAGAGTAGACTAGCGCATATCTTCTCGACCCATGCGATGGGCGATGGATGATCCCATATCCATTGGTGTTTGACATCGAAGATGGTATGCGGGTGCTCAGTGGAGACTGGGTACACTGAACGGACTCGCCGACAACTCCCAGATGGTATTATACCTCACGTCAGATGGCAGTTCTCTGGTGACACTGGTACAGCTTAGTCTGTAGACCCGAGATCGTCATAGAGTCTTGTGTGTCTCCTACTGTGCTTTGATTTCCACCCTACCACGGCTCTACTGAGTTGTGCAAACAGGTGGTTTTTGGGTACAGTCCCGATTCACATGGAGGCAATGAGCGATAGGAGGGGATTCGTCTCTCCTGGTATTGGGGGTTGATGTTGTGCTATGCTCGACTGGCCATAACAGGAAATCCCTGGCCAGGGTTGCAGTGATATACTGGTAAGTGTTATCAGTAGTTTCATGAATGTTATGGACCCTACGTCGGCATGACTTATCGAGCTATTGGGATCTGACGTTTACCACCCCTAGGCGAGATATGCGACATATCAGACGAACAGACCGGACTATACGGTAGTGTTACTGGTCGGATTCGCAGGAGTGTGAGCGGGCTAGCTCGTCGATCTTCTGATCGCTCAATACCCGGGTGGCCGTTACGTTTAGCAGACCGCTTGCGGCTTGTGGGTGCATGATATGATCATCATCTGCTACCGGCGTATTGACGAGTCTTTAGAGTCCTACACAGAGGTTTCCTGGTTCAAGCGAAACGAAATAGGAGTGCATATGAGATATGTGCGGGACCGAGAATAATGCGTGTATGTGATACCGTATTTGATTCTCGCGATCAATGTATCGAATGGTTATATGCGATATAACCTAGTTATCGAATCAAGGATTGATTCGATAAGCCGACACATTGGATACTAGCCGGTTATATGCGATATGACCGGATCGTTAAATCAAGTGTTGATTTAATGATTTAATACATAATTATATATTTGATATATTGCTTTGCATTAACTAGTATCGGTTCACTTTAAATGGATTTTCTCGCGCGGATGTGCACATTGTATATTCGATATAGTTTTGTGCACATGATTGTATCATGTTTGATGATACATTCTAGCTTGGTTTTGTGTAAAGTGTTAAACCATGGTTAATTAGTGATTAGGGTTTCTTTTTCATTTACTTAATCATTTATTTATTCCTTTTATTTATTTTAGAAAAAGAAAAGATAAAGAGATAAGAATGGTTGCTAGTTTTGTTTTTATTTGAAAACTTCTTGAAGCTTTGAACTTAGTCCACCATTCTTGTCTTTTATCTAACCCTAACCACTATCTAACCAAAGTTAAGTCTCTACACTAAACCATGGTCAAAGGTATGATAAGTATTGTATTTTTCTTTTCTTTTTATAATTAAGTTATCATATCATCTTCTTCTTCTTCATCTTCTTCTTCCATGGATGTAGCTTGCTACTCCAATGGCAAGTGCTAAAAAAGTGTGAGAAATCCAAATCTAAAGTGAACCCAACTCCTATTTCTTCATCCTCTACCTCTTGCCAAGTAGTATAGGGTGTTTTCTTCACAAGTTTTCCAAGCTTGATGAAGTTGGAGCTTGTTCTTGCGATATCTCGACGTAGATCATCTTCGGCATTGAACCGACGATCAAGCTCGCCCATTCTTCGATGATACCGATGCAAGAGTCATGGGTCCGTTTTGGACAGCGGAGAGACTTCTTCACGGAACCTAGGAGGTGGTGGACCGGATCTACAAAGGTTGTAACCCATTCCCTTTAGATATATTTCCGTTTACTTGCATGTTTCGCCTAAATATCTAGTAAACGATCCGTAGTCGGGTTTGTAGGCACCCGTAAAATTTTATTTGTGCATGTTTGATCACTTGTGAAACTTAACTAGAGTGCCTAGGAACCCTACATCCTATACCCCCTACGAGTGCGGCGAATAGCCCGCCAATTCTAGGGTGAAGCCCCCTCCGTCTCAATGCCATGAGATGCGAGCTTGTTGCCCTCTAGAACCCGGCTATCCGTGCACCCCTCCATGGGGTAATCCTAGTACAGAAAGTAAAATATACATATAACGGGTACATCGACCGCAACCTGGTCGTGCCCCAAAAGAATAATTCAAACAGGCAGTGACGGCAGTCTACATGTCGGACGCTCGCCCCGCAATATCAAATGTACATATAAAAACAAAACTGTACTAACATTGCATCCAGGCTATCCCCCACGACCGATCCGCAACATCACAGCACAACACAGAACATCAACGTGAATGTCACGTTCGCAAATCCGTCTAACCGGGCTATAGCAGTTAGACAAGATTTACCGATCAAGTGAAATTCACGGTCGTAGATATAATGTAAATAATGTGAACTGGCATATTTAAAATATCCGATCGAACAAATTTACCAAGTGGGCCCCAAGCAGTACTGTAGCACTTACAGAAAATCTGGGCCCAAAATTAATATCCCAAAACCCCTATTTCCTATTCAAAAGCCCACTGAAAAAATTTGGTTCAACGATTCCACTTACCCACCGCGGAACCGCGGCCAAACCAGGGGTTTGGCCGCGTTTCCGCGGTCATAGTAAGGAATCAGTGAATCGTATTTTCCCAGAATTCTTAGAATTTCTTGCATGTCTTTCTGCAATGACCTGAAAAATTTTTGGAGCAGAAAAAATTTCGACAGAAATATGATGCATTGGAAAATACGGTTTTTGGGGATTTTTGTTCGATCGAGTTCCAAACATACAAGCGCAAGCTAGGCATGGTTAATGGCATGGCTCTGATACCATTGTAAGTCCGCGGCGGTGCCCCGGCCGTCGATCCGACGCCAGAAACGCGGAAACAAAAACTTTCTAACAAATAGAAACCGGCACCACCGCGCACTTTTCACCCGGATCGGGCCATTAACCTAGCAACTAGCAAAGTAAAATACGGGTAGAGAGTTATACCAAGTGATCCGTGTCCTTCGGTCTTCGTCACCACTCCGATCTCCCGCGGAAACTCCGTTCATCTTCTCCTCGTCGGAAAGGGCACCACGTAGCCGGAATCTTTTATGGGCTCCCACCTCTGGACCGAGGCAACTCGGACGCGAAGTTGGCTAGCCGACGCGTCCAAGGGATGCTGTAGAATAGTGTAGTAGCCATGTCTCTTTGGGGTTTATGAGGTTGCCATTTATGGAGGAATTTGTGCACAAGAATTTTCCATGGATGCTTGCTGGAAAAAAAACGGAGCATGCAATATTTTTCTTGCTGTGAAAATGAGCTTGGGGTAAATAAGCTTGGGCTTCTCTCTCTCTAAAAACAATTAGCCTCTGCACACAAGTAAATGAATTCATCATATCATCCAAGTGGGGGGGGGGGGGGCAATAAATTGCAAGAAAGGAAATCAACCAATGTGGCCGGCCACTAATGAATGAGGAGGGAAAAAAAAGAAAGAATAAATCCAAGAGGAGAAATGCAAGAAAGAATAAGAAAATGGTCACACCAATTCTCACTCACATCTTTTCATTTCCCTTCTCAATAAATGCAAGGAATGACAAGAAAAGAATATCATGATTATGAAGGCACAATTGCAAGAAACCCCTCCACAAATATGTTATTTGCAAACTTGCAAATAACCCCCCTTCCATCGGAAAGTCCGGCCGAGAAGGAATAAAAGAAAACCGGCCGGAACGGAATGCAAACTGGCAACTTCAGAAAACTGATCCCCTAATAAATTACAGGAAAACCCCGCTACTGCAAATGCATGCCCGCATTTGTATTCCCACTGAACACAAATGCAAAGGGACAAAACTACACTATCTAATACTAGGATCCGGCTTAAGCCAAAGCCGGCTAGTAAAATCCGTCCGATCACGATCCGTGCAATACCGCACGTATCTGATCGAACCCTGCCATATCTCCATACGGCCTCTACAGCGTTTCGCCCGAAACCTGAGTAACTGAGTGTGGTGGACTCTAAAGGCTCGTCAATACTATGGCTGTGGATTTAACCACCAGCACGTCAGAGATATAAGCCAATACGTAACGGGCTACCAGGTATTGACCAAAAGGGACGTCGATGAGCGAACTCATCCTGACACCCTACTGATCCTGTCAGTGACAATATCCGTACAGTCCGGTCCGTTCGTCTATGAGCATCGCATGGCGGGCCTAGGGGGTTGGTAAAAGTCAGACCCCCAAAAGCGGTACAAGTCGTGTCGGAGTGTAGCCCAGAACACCCTGAGATACTACTGGAATACCTACCAGCAAATCTCCTGCCTTGGCCAAGGACTTTTCATGTTCCGGCTCTCCTAGACACAGCGCGACCTCACCCCCAATACCGGGAGAGACGAACCCCTGCAGATCCGCTCACTGCCTCCATGTGGCTCGGGACTGTACCCAACTAAAACCTGTTTGCACGACTCCTTTGAGCCGTGGTAGGGTAGTAATCAAAGCACAGTGGGAACTCACACGAGACAAATGACAATCTCAGGTCGATGAACTAACCTGTACACATGTCACCAGGGAACTGCTATCTGACGTCTGGTATAATCCCAACTAGCAGGTTCCCGACGAGTCCTGTCCGGTGTACTCATAACCCAATGAGCACCTGTATACATCTTAGGTAAACCAACTGACACCAGTGGCTTGTGAGACCGGCTACCGCCCCTCGTCGGGGTTCGACTGTATACACTAGTCTACTCTGGAGAATCGATGCCCTGTCTCGAAACTCCCTCGACTAGGGACCTTTTAAGGATGTGCTTATAGACTCCAGCACTCACGTATATGATCGCCCTCATACTGCTGGTAGTCAAGCAAGGATCCTAGGGGCTCTATCAACGTGTAATAGCGACTCGTAAGGTCACCTAAAGCAATACACGATGATAAAGATAAGCCAGATATCATACTATCATCTTGAGTAAGACTGTCCTACCGGGATAGCTCCTCCCTCAATCATTGCAATCACGTGCCTGTGATCCAATAATTGACTCTGAGGGCACTATCTCCAACAGGCTAAGCATATTGGTAGCTCTCCTCCTGTCCAAAGAGGCCCCTAATCAAGCCGTTACAAGAGCCCGATCAGTTCTAAGCTTTCCTCGTAGAAGAAAAGATGAACTGGCTGAAAGTATGTCTTAGCACTTCTACAAGGTTTATACAAGCATCAAGTATGCAATTAAATTTTTTTTAGAGGTCTAAGGTATACTAACCTAGAATTGAACTAGAGAATTAGGGTTTTAGTGTAAGCAAACCAGTTATACACTAAGTGAAAAGAGAATACAACCTTTGTAGACCGGTCCTTAACTTCTAAAAATCCAAGTAGTAGTCCCTAGAACTCTTCTTAGACTCCACTTGGTGACAGGAACGAGCTTTCTTTGTAGTCATCGAAGACGAAGATGATCCACCTTGAAGTCTCTCTAACTCAAGCTCACTCTTCACTAATCAAAGTATTAGTGAAGCAAACAACCTAAACTAAAGGGCTAGTAAAGTGTAGGGTGATGAAGTAGGAATTTTTCTCACTAATTTTTTTCTCTTCTTTTCCTTTCCTCGCCTCAAGAAAAAACTAGAAAGCAAGAGAGGAAGAAGGAGATGAGAATGAACTTAGATGGAGAGAGAGTGAACTATGAGGTGAAGTGTGAGATGATGTAGGAAAAATGTTTATGAATAAAAACAAAACAAGAGGTGAGTCATGGCTTCTTGAGGCTTCTATAAGCATCTTAGAAAATGTGACTCATTTCCTATTTTCTTTAATTCATAAATCAAACCATTATCATCTTATCACTAATCATTTGTGGTTCTCATACATCTTAATTCCATGTATCATCAACCTTGGTACAATAATCTATACATATATTTATATATATCACATATTAATATGTATAAAGAGAAGAAAAATTTTAGTGAGCTAAAATATTAGTTTATATATATATATCAAATATATAAACATATATCAAATTATTAAATCAACACTTGATTCAATAATCCGGCCATATCATATATAACCGACTAATATCACATATATATGTATATTACATTATTAAATCAACACTTGATTCAATAATCCGGTTATATCACATATAACCGTCTAATATACAATACTAGTTAATATATATATATATATATATATATAACATATACATATACATATATATCAAATTATTAAATCAACACTTGATTCAATAATCCGGCTATATCAAATATAATCAGGCTAATATCAAATATACAAATATATATCAAATATATAGTAACAACATATACATATACCAATGAATCAACACTTGATTCAATAATCACATATAACCTGATTGATATCAAATAACGCAAGATTAGAATATGATATCACATACTCATATCCAATCAAGCACCCGCACATATCTCCATATGTGCCCTACTTCGTTTCGCTTGAGCTAGGAAACCTCTGTGTGAGACTCTAAAGACTCGTCAATATGCCAGCAGTTGGTAATTATCGGATCAGATACTCACAAGCTGTCAGCGGTACTAGCTGGACATAACGGCTACCCAGGTATTGAACGAATAGAAGATCAACAAGTAAGCTTTTCCAAACTCCCGTAAATCCTACAAGCAACACTTTCCGTATAGTCCGGTCTCTTCGTCTGATATGTCGCATATCAAGTTTGGGGGTGGAATTGTCAGATCCCAGTAACTTGATACGTCACGCCGATGTGTGGCCTATAACCATTCGAGAAACTACTGATAACAGTTACCAGTAAATCTCATCAGCCCTGGGCAAGGACTTGCTGTTATAGCCAATCGAGTATAGCGCAACATCAACTCCCAATACCGGGAGAGACGAAACCCCTCCTATTGCTCACTGCCTCCATGTGACTCAGAACTGTACCCAAAATTCACCTGTTTGCATGACTCCTTTGAGCCATGGTAGGAAGGAAATCAAAGCACAGTGGGAACCACACAAGGCACTATGACGATCTCGGGTCTACACACGAAACTTTACAAATGTCACCAGAGAACTGCTATCTGACGATATGTATGGTACTATCTAGGAGTTTTCGGCGAGTCCTGTTCGGTGTACCCATTCTCTAACGAGCACTTGTGTACAATTTTTGATGTCAAACTGTAACATTTTGGAAAATTATAAATATTAATTTATAATTTTAAATATGAATATAATAAGTTTACAAAAAATGATATTGCTTATAAAATTGGGTATCAGAATTATATCCCTAAAATGTAATTATTTTGATATACAATAATAAAAGTGTGTGATATCATAAAAAATGATATTTGTAATTATTTTAACATGACATTGTATTTTATATTAAGATAATGATATTTAAGTGATAGATTAATTATCTCATATCGTTTATTTTACATGGATTTAAATTGTAACATGAAAGGTTTTTCTTTGGTTGTAATTCTTTTAATGGTTAGTATATCTTATCCTAGTTCAAACCCTCACACCAACACACCCTCACTCATGCTCAACTCCCTCCACCTCCTTCTTCTCACTTTACACCTCCTCCTTGCACCATGACACCTCCACCTTACAACCCTCCACATCATTCTCTCTCTACACACAACATAACACTTCACTCCTTATCTCATCAACACTTAGAAATTCTTAAGCCTTCTACAAACCGAACCATATGTTTATTCAAGCTCCAAACAAAAATAATTCTAAGTGTTCATCACATCTAAAGAGTAAAATCATGTCATCAAAGTTGTGCACATCATCAACCTAGAAACACTAGAACCCCTAAGAGTTTCCATAATACAATCCTTGAGCTAGAATTCTTTGTGCACCCTCTTTATAGGTATATCTCACTTTTCTTGTAAAAGTTTATTCAGTTTTTCATCTATTTAATATGTGCAGTATCATAAACTAGGATATTTATGATATTTATAGCATACTGATATTGAATCTGGAACCACTAGGTGTAACCACTAGAAAAACTAACAAGACCATAATATCATGAGACCACTAGGAGACAATACCTAAAGCCCGAGCTCCAAACTCTTCACCTCATCCGGCGAGAATATCATTTTTACCGGCGTCGCCGGGCCACTTAAAGTGTTTTGGGTTGATTTTTGTTCTGTAGGTGTTTCTGTCTATTTTATAACCTACAGTACTGTTTGATTTATCTCAGTATTCATACAGAGAAATCTGGGGATGTTTTAGTAAGGGTTTTATCAAGTTTCCGTCATTTCGATATGAGTTTTTCGTATTTTTGTACTGCGACTGAAACGTTGACATCCGTACGTTAATTTCAGGGGCGTTTGTTCGTTTTTGGGGTAAGTGAGCTGTAGGCTCTAACCTACGGGTGCTTAGCTCGTTGTCTTGGTTTTCCATATGATATTTACATCGATGTGATTTAATTACGATTATAGGTGCGATTGCGAAGGTTTCAGAGACGGAGTTGACGGACATAGCAATCGTGGATTCAATGAGCTCAACAAGTTGGTGAGTAGATTTACATCTAAGGGGGAAGTCGGGTGGATGGCGTATAGCACCCCCGCAACCTTATAGCTAAGATAATTATGATATTTAGTTAGTTATTAGTGTTTATTAAAGATAAAGTTATTGGCATTAATGTTATGTTGCATCTAGTATAGTTTTCATGTGCATATAGTGTTATTCATGGTTAGGTGTAGTTGCATGAGGGATCATACCGTACTTGAGACGATTTGGAGATTATGATATTGTGGGTATTGTATGAGGAATCATACCGTACTTGTGATGACGAGATTAGCATGCTGAATAACGGCCATGTTTTCTTTAGACTCATCGAGTAATATTTTATTCCGTTTTAGAACGTAATACTTGTGTGAGCTATACTCTTTTAAAAAGTAACGATTCATTTTTCTTTTTAATGATAAGGGACAAGGATGCGATACCAATTTCCAAAACGAATATCTATTTTAACCTAAGGCAGCTTCCTTATTTCAAAACCAACGTTTCGTTTTATTTTCAAAGATAATGTTATAGTTCATAGCAAGTAGTTACATTTAATAATTACGCTTAGATTTACTTTACTTGTTTGCGATATATTTATCGATATTATACGTTTCCGTGATACGAACACTCTGATAGAACACATCACAACTACCAATGAGTATTATATTGCACGAGCACATACGCATATGTTACACTACACCTCATTGGTACTGCCATATCACTGTTGGACCGCTATACTACCTAGTGCGTATGTAAATATCGATACAAGTATGATTTGTACACTTATAGAACACTAGCACAAATACTAATGATTGCCATGCTGCACGAGCACAGACGCGTATGATACACTACACATCATTAGTATTGCCATGACACGGTAAAATTGATACGTTTATTTGCTTGTATGACTTATTTACATACTTTACCTTATTATCGGTTAAGCATTGTGAATACCTGTACCATGGGTATTCATATTTGATTCTTATGAGTTTTCAGGATATTTTACTTTTGATGGTATATATCAGTGGTATGGGACGCTGTTATTTATGTATATATACAATATATCATCAGAATGATCTATGCAAGTATTCTTATTCTTTACTTGATATTTCTGGATATGAGAAGTCGACGTCCACCATGAGCATGATGTTTTTTGATTGTTTTATTCCGAACCGAGTAGGGGAGATATACAGTTATGGATTTGTTACTAATCCGGGTTGAGTGGGGGAGTATACAGTTGGATACATGGTGGACCTGGTCGAGACCAAGGAGAAGAAAAGCCGCATTAGAGGCGGGGAGACTAGCGAGGACACTCGATACCAGAGATAGAGATAAGCACGGCAGATATCCGGGGATACTGACCAGGGTTAGATTTTAGCACGGTGGATATCTAAGGGATACTGACCGGGGCTAGATTTGAGCACGGCGGATATCCAGGGGATACCGACCGGGGCCAGGGATATCGGGTGGCGATCATCTATTAAGATGGTGTCAACGGTATCTGCATTTGCGTGTTGGTGATAGACACGAGAAATTTGAGGATTTGCGTGTCGGTGATGGACACGAGAGATTTCTGATTTCAGATATCGATGCTGGAAATCCAGATGTTGATATGTTGCCATCATATGAGGTATATAGTTATGTTATGTGTTATTGTAGCTGACCAGGACTGATCCGGGGGACAATACCTGCATCTCTTTTTATAGACAATTGCATATAAAAAGAAATTCAAAAACAGGCTATATCCTCATTATTTTGACATGTATGATATGACACTGGGATCTTTAAATTGTAAACCTTTTAAAGCTCTTCACTAAAACAGCAGTACGTATATCTTAAATAAGATACTTATTATATTTCATACTATCACGTCTCCTTTTATGCCCTGACTTATGTATTCCGCGGCTATTTTAAAGAAGAGGTTGTACATATATATTTTCGGCTACCTATGGGCTTATACTTAGATACAGGTCATTTGCATATGATATTTTCTATTTTGGGTTCATGTGATAGATAGAGTTGCATTTACGATACATATGCATATCATATATTATATTAGTACCGGATATAATAATACTATACTTATGACTTAGGTATCGTTGAGCATTTCGATTTCTACCTTGTGATGTACTTTTATTCACTGAGTTGGAAACTCACCCCCGTTGTGCCACAGTTTCTTGAAGGTTTTACCGCTCGGATTATCAGCGGCTTGGGGCACACTCTCCTTTCGGTGATTGCTTTGTTAGGTGGGATACTGTTGTATCGTACTCATACTTGTATATTCATATTTTCTTGTATCTAGTAAAACTCTATCGACTTAGAACTGGTATATTGTGGACTTAGAAGCGAGACTTAGAATTATGTATTGTGGGCGTTGTACTCATTGGAGTCGACCTTTTTATATTGTTGATTTTGTTTTGCTTTTCTTTTCTTCGCCATTTTGCGTCGTATATTGTTTGCTTGGTTGCTCCTGTAAGTCGATGTCGCGCGCCACGCGTGTTCGCATGGAGGCGGAATATGTAAAATACGATTTCTCAAAGCTCGCAACACCGACTTGAACTTCAGGATCGATACTAAACCTTAACTAGAAAAACATGGTATAAGGTTAATTACTCGGATAGAAGTTATACCTCACGATACTAAGTCCTTCGGGTCTTCTTTGCTGTCCTCCACCTCGTCGTCAGCTCCAAGGATCGGAACGGTTCGGGCAACCTCGAAGGCCTCCTCAAAGAAGACCGTCATCACAACACTGGTAATCAAGAAAAGATGCTAAGGGCTCTACCAATATGTATAAGCGATATACTGAGAAAACACATACACATATTGAGATAGAAACAAACCAGGTAGCATACTACCATTTCGAGCAAGACTGTTACTATATCCGTGTATATCCCAAGCTCCTATTAAGTAATATACAATCCAGTATGATACAATAATGGCCTCTAGGGCATATATCACTAACAATCTCCCACTTGCACTAAGGCCATATACTGGCATATCGTAGACCGAAGATCTTGAATAGCCTCTCGAACACTGTCTGAGGGTTGGCCTCTGTGAGTGGATCTAAAATATTGTTCTCCGTATCTACTCTCCTCACCTTGATCTCCTGAGGATCAACGATCTCCCTGATCAGGTGGTACCGCCTCAAGTATGTCTGAATCTCTGATGGGACCTAGGTTCCTTCCCTAAATCTATAGCGTCGTATGTTGTCACAATACTAAAGTATTGGACCAACAAATGGAAGGAACCACCTGAAGTTCAATTAAGAACTTCCTCATCTAGACAGCCTCTTTTGCGGCGTCTCATGCAGCGAACTACTCCGTTTCCATCGTCGATTTGCAACGGTGTCCTTCTTGGAGCTCTTCCAACAGACCGCCCCTCCACTGAGGGTAAAGAAATAACCCGACATGTAATTGAAGTCATCCTTATCACTCTGGAAGCTGGAGTCAACAAAGGCCTCGATCTGGAGGTCTTTTCCGCCATACACCAAGAACATCTCCTTAGCCCTTCTCAGGTACTTGAGAATATTCTGTACTGCTATCCAGTGCTTCTCCCCTAGGTTTGACTGATACCGGCTTACCACGCTGAGTGCGTAAGCAACATCTGGTCTGGTATACAACATTGCATACATTATAGAGCCTACCACAAAAGCGTCGGGTATAATCGACATGCGAGCCCTTTCCAAACCAGTCTTTGGAAACATCTCTTTGGAGAGGGTGATTCCGTGATAAGCCGGTAGACTACCGTGCTTTGAATCTTCCATACTAAATCTTTTCAGTATGGTGTTGATGTATCTTGACTATAAAATTCCCAGCATCCACTTTGATCTATCACGATAGATCTGGATCCCCAAAAGTAGTTGGCATAACCCAGTTCTTTCATGAAGAACCTCTGTGACAAGAATCTTTTGACTGATTGTAGTATAAGAATGATATTTCCTATCTAGAGAATGCCATCCACGTACTAGATGAGGAATCCCACAGTTCTCGCTACAATCTTATTATAAATGCATGGTTCATCTGGATTTTTGATAAAGTCGAATTCTTTGACCGTCTCATCAAAATAAATGTTCCAACTCCGCGATGCATGCTTTAGTCTATAAATGGACATAAGCAACTTGCACGCTTTCCCGCTGCTCCCACTCTGATTAAAACCCTCTGGCTAATCCATATAGACGCACTTTTCCAAATTACCATTTAGAAAAGCCGTTTCTACGTCCATCTGTCGGATCTCAAAATCTTGGAAGGCAGCAATGGCAAGAAGGATCCGAATGGATTTGAGCATAGACACTGGAGAAAAGGTTTCATCATGGTCCAAACCAGTTTTTTGATGAAAACCTTTTACAACAAGTCTAGCCTTATAGGTTTCAATCTTCTACACTAATCTTCTTTCTGAGGATCTATTTGCAGCCTACGGGTTTTACCCCTTCTGGAGCAATATTCAAAGTACATACTTTGTTGGTGTATATAGACTCCATTTTGGTCCGCATTGCATCCATCCATTTTACCGAGTCTTCACTCTGAATGGCTTACTGGAATCTAGTTGGCTCATCATTGTCAATGATGCAATCCTCTCGATCCCCGTCTATAAGAAAACCACAGTATCTCTTGGGCGGATGAGACTGCCTACTAGTCCTGCGGATTGGCATAGGGATGTCCGGTTCTTTTGAAACTACTGGTTCTACGATACTTTCAGTAATAGTTTGTGGTTATGGAATTTCTTCCAGTTTTATTGCGCTCCCACTATTTCTTTTTACAAAAAAATTGATTTTCTAAAATGTGGGCATGACGAGGAACAAAAACTTTTTGTTCCTCTGCGTAATAGAAAAGATACCCCTTTATAGTTTTTTGGGTATCTCACAAACCTATACAGTACTGAGCATGCCTCGAACTCGTTCGCATACTACTTTTCAACAAAAGCCGGACATCCCTATATCATCATTTACTAAAGATAGGGTTTCTTCCCACTCCACATCTAATATGGTGTGGTAGGCACGGTCTTGGTAGGAACCTTATTCAAAAGATATGCAGCTGATTCTAGTGCATAACTTCAGAAGGATCGCGGTAACTCAGCATTACTCATCATGGAACGAACCATATCCTATTGGGTTCGGTTCCGCCATTCCAATACACCGTTGTGTTGTGGTGTATATGGAGGAATAAGCTGAGAGATAACTCCATTCTCTTTTAAGTAATCCAGGAACTCGGAAATTAAGTATTCACCACATCGATCAGATCTCAGTGTCTTAATATTTTTGCCTGTTTGCTTTTCCACTTCATTCTTATATTCTCGGAATTTCTCAAAAGCCTCGGATTTATGCTTCATCAAGAAGACATGTCCTAACCTAGAGAAATCATCCGTAAAAGTAATGAAATAGGAATAACCACTTCGTGCATCTGTAGATACTGGACCACACACGTCGCTTTGTATGAGTCCTAAGAGCTCGGTCGCTCTTACTCCGTGTCTAGTGAACGGAGTCTTTGACATCTTTCCTATGAAACAAGAATGATAAGTTGCATAAGACTGATATTCGAACGGATCCAAATATCCCTCTCTATATAATTTCGACAATCGTGTTTCATTGATGTGACTCAGTCTATAATGCCTTAAGAAAGCCTTATTTAATTCTGAAGACTTTCTTTTAAGTGTGTTCTGGACGTTGAAAACCTGAGCTTGATTTAACATGTATATACTGTCCTCTAGTGTACCAGACCCAATCAGACTTTGATTTAGGTGGATGTGGACCACATCGTTTACATACTAGACTAGGTACACACAAACAGTTACGTAGAATTAATATCTTCCTACTTGTCAATCCTGGGTGATATACCCCACGGA
This sequence comes from Agapanthus africanus, assembly GCA_030015575.1. NCBI lineage: Eukaryota > Viridiplantae > Streptophyta > Magnoliopsida > Asparagales > Amaryllidaceae > Agapanthus > Agapanthus africanus. The sequence goes on from JASDDO010000028.1 coordinate 175,120,091, forward strand.
TACAGCGTCCACGCTTATTCCGTTAGCAACCCTGAGAGTCATATCATCTGCCTTGATAACTCTACGGTTTATCAAAGTCTGTAATGAATTACAGATATGAGATCCTGTTCCGGTATCTTGTACCCAGGAGGTAGAGTTAATTGACAGTCCGTTTTCAATCACAAACACTCTCGAAGTCGAAGCTACAATGTTCTTCGGATCCTGGATTCTGGCTTTTCAAGCCCTGCATCCATTCTACCAATGCCCTTTCCCGTGACAATAGGAACAACCCTCCTTCCTTACTGTTACCCGAAGCTTTTGCCCCGCCCTTTCCTTCTACCTTACTGACACCGCCTATCGGCTTTGTTGACGTCTTCTTCTTCTCACCCTTGGCTTTCGCCTTGGATCCAGAAGAGAAAGATTCCCCAATAAGCAGAGCGGGTGTCTCCTTGGTTTCCTTCAGGGTTCCCTCAACTGGAAGTATGACTTTCTTCCCCTGGGCGTAAGAAGAAGATAGGGACTGTAGAATTAAGTCAGTACATGACTCGTTCTCCAACGTGGTCTCCAGGTCCGTAAGCTGTTTAATATAGCTAGTCATCGTAAGGACGTCGTCCCCTACAGATGACCCGATAGCTAACCTCACTTGAAGCAATTCCTTCGAGGTCTTATATCTTGCAATACGAGACTGCTCTCCATATAAAACTTTGTTATGGAGGAAGATGGAAATTAAGTCCATCTTCTCGGGCTGCCTTTGGTATATACCATCAACTAAGACCAACACGAGGCACTTGGCATCTGCACAGTCCTTTTTTCCTTGTCTTACGGATATCAACATCCGTGATGGTGGAAACTGGACCTGGAACAGCAGGAGCTTGAGTAGTAATGAGGTGGTCCAGCTTGTCATAGGTAATGGACATCTGGACAAAGCTTTGCCAGTCAATATAGTATAACTCGGTCATTTTATTATCTATCTGTAACCTAATCTAGTCACCTGGTCGTGCAATTAGGAGAGAGAGATGAATACACTCAGCATGATGCTCTTGCAAGTTTAGATTGGTTTTTAATTTATCTAAATAGGATGGCTCCCACTGTTTTTCGAATCCTTCCTCAAACCATAAAAAAAGAATTAGTCAGGATTAATCTCACCGTACAATACTTGCTAAACCTTTTGGCCAGGCTAGTGTCGTTACTTCGAGGGAGGTTTTACGATGCTTTTGCGAAGTTCCTTAATTAAATAGCCTCTTTTCCCTGGAGGCGTAGCCTCGCTAACACTGTTTTAGACACCTACTTGGTTTATAGCATTGATCGTTAAGTGAAAAATCTCCCGAGGAGTAGCGGATACTCACAGCAGGATCGTGATCCAAATATCATTGTGTGATAATCCTGAAGAAATCCTACTAACATTATCACATTCCAAATGGTATGTAGCACCAGCAAGTTTCAGTTTCTTTAGAAACTCCCGATATGGATTTTTGCCCCATTCTCTTATGACCTTGATGAAGGCCAACATATCATAAGTCACATGTCATGTTCTACCCGTCATTGTCCAGGTTAATTTGAACCCACCCGTATATACTCTTGACGAAGGCCAAAATAGTAGTACAACTGTCCCAAACCAACGCATCTATCTATGCTACAGATGAATATCCAGCAGCTACCAAACTCTATGCCTTGGCGAAGGTCAAAATACGTAGCTTGAATACTACTGAATATTCAACTGAAATGACAGAGGGCTACGAATGGTTTTGGCAAAACCGTGAACGTAGTGAACTTGATATAATCGAAGGAACCTGATTGTTTTGATAGGAGTTGTTTAAGCTCCGCATTTAAAAGTCTCCTGTTTTAAAATAACCGAGTGGTTTTAAAATTTGTTCTAACGATTCAACTTTGGTTTGTTTGCTTTGCATTAATGTAATGCAGTCCCATCATTTACACCTATCATCACAGAAAAAGACGAAAACACCACGTCCACTTATGCCATCCGCATTCTCCACTGGGCCCCGTCTAACACCGTTAGGTTACTTAACTAACGACAGAGCGGGGGCTGGACTAGCACGGGTGAAAAACATAAGCAACGTCTATTATATACCATATATATAATAAACATCCGTCTGTCGCAATAATAGGCATTCCAGATCACAGATGAACATATTAGATATAGTAGGAATTCGACGTTTCGTTTAAGCCTGTAACGAAAGACGGATTCCACGGTCGTGAAGAATAGCCAAACCCCACCCCAGACCCCAACGGGTGTGGCAAACTACCCGCCAAATACCCGAAGCGAACCAACCTCCCTAAGTAAAATGAGTAGGCCACTCGGCACTTCAAAGTATCCGGTAGTTTGTGCACCCCACCTTGGGTCTATCATAGGAGCAGAAAACAGTAAAAGAAAATAATACAACGGTGGCAACAACTTCAACCCGGATGTGCCCCGCAAAATAATATTACATCACTTTAAAATTTACATCGAATGAAAGAATGAAAAACCCTCATCTCACATCCCGTGGCTATTCATCTACGATGATCCAATAAGTTCATATACACAAACCACAAGAACAACAACATAGATATGTGCAACCCCGACTAACCGACGTATAGCAATTAGTCGACGTTTCCAAACACATATAACACAACTTAAAACTTTAAACGATGTTAAAACTACGATTTTGAAACACCCTATATAGCCATCACAGAAAGATAACAGTATATCCAAAATTGGCAAAAACAAACAACACATGAGACCTTATATCCAAGCAACTAGAACATAGACTAAAATTCAAAGCATTTCTCCACAACAAAAAAGGCGACACCGGTTTTTTTGCTAATATGGCCGGTCCAAATCAGGTGAAAATGCCTCGTTTTTGGTGTGTGTTCATCTCACAAAAAGTAGAGCACTCTGCAATTGTTTAAAAAAATTTTAGAGGCTTGGAAAAATTTGACAGAAACTTGGAGTTTAAGTTTCGGGTTTCGGAGTTATTTCGGTTTCATAGTTTTACACTAAGTCTAAACTGTTATCTATGATTTAGTAGGCTATGATACTACTATAAGTCGATGTCGTGCACCCCGCGTGTTCGCGGGGAGGCAGAATATGTAAAATACGATTTTTCAAAGCTCGCAACACCGACTTGAACTCCAGGATCAATACTAAACCTTAACTAGCAAAACTTGGTATGAGGTTAACTACTCGGATGGAAGTTATACCTCACGATAACAAGTCCTTCGGGTCTTCTTCGTTGTCCTCCACCTCGTCGTCAGCTCCAAGGATCGGAATAGATCGACCAACTTCGACGGCCTCCTCGAATCAAAGACGATTCACCCGAGAGTCTATAGTCCGAGCTCCTACCTCAAATCCGAGATAACTACGATATCTAGCTCACTAAACTAGATGTCCTAGGTTGTATAGATGAAGGGTTACACTAGCGCCCCGGCCAACTTCCATGGCCAAATGCGGAACAAAAATTTTGTAGCGATAACGAACTTGGCGCTAGAATAAAGCTTAACCGGATCTTTACCATAAACCTAGTTAGCACTAAATAGAGTTCTATCTACTAAGATAGAAAGTTATACCTTAAACTTGAACTCCTTCTTCTCCTTGTTGTGAGCTCCTTAGAATGATCTAGATGGCTCCTCTTCACCGGCTTCTCTATATCGAAGAAGATCCACCCGAAGGCCTCTACCTTGAGCTCCTACCTCAACCATGAAGTAACTAGAGTGCTTTGCTTGCTAGACTAAGAACCCTAGAGTGAGTAGAGAGTGATTTTATGGTTTGATCTCAATTTCCCTTGGTTCTCAACACATGAGAGGTTAGGGTTTGAGAGAGAGGATGAAGGAGAGAGAGCTAGGAGAGAGAATGAATATGATAGAATGAAGAGATAGCTCTCATATTAGTATAAAAGAATAATAATTTTAATTAGCAAAAAAGTTGTGATGGTTCATTTGATTTGACCATTATCATGTCACCATTAATGCCAAGCAAAGAATCTTTTGCTTAAGAAAAATATCTTAGTCAACTTTGGTCAACAAGTCAAATGGTCAATCCAAATAACCATAACACAATTATCACTAATTAAAACTATTAATCAATTACCTTCATCTCATTAAGATCTTAATCAAGTCAATGGTCAAAAACCCTAATGAGATATCTCTTTCATTTGTCTCTGTCAACTGTATATACATACCCGCTTCCGCGTTCCGAAGAACACGAATGCAATGAGACTGAACCAAGCCAAAATCAAATACTAGGATCCGGCTTAAACCAAAGCCCACTAGTATCAACTGTCCGAACACCAAACGCGCACAAGTACGCATATGTGAACGAACCCCGTCGTAAAACCATACGACCTCTACTCGTTTCGCCCAAAGGTGAACAACCCTCTGTGTGGGACTCTAAAGACTCGACACTACGCTGGCAGTGAGTTTAACCACAGGATGCAAGCGGTCCTAGATGTACGTAATTGTCCCCAGGTAGATACCGATAAGAAGACCAATGAGGTGAACCCATCTGAACTCCTACTGAGCCTGAATGTGACAATCTCCGTACAGTCCGGTCTGTTCGTCTAAGAGTATCGCATGTCGGACCTAGAGGGCGGTAAACGTCAGACCCCTAATAGCGGTACAAGTCGTTTCAGAGTGTAGCCTAGAACACCCTGAGAAACTACTGGAAACACTACCAGTAAATCTCGCTTTCCCTGGCCAGGGACTTTGTGTAATGGCTCTCCTAGACACAACGTGATATCAACTCCCAATACCGGGAGAGACGAATCCTGTCTAACCGTCACTGCCTCCAAGTACTTCGGGACTGCACCCAACTACTACCTGTTTGCAGGACTCAATAGAGCCATGGTAGGGTAGTAATCTAAGAACAGTGGGTACACACTCGAGGTGAAGTGTCAAGTCAACGGACTAAGCTGTATCATGTCACCTGGGAACTGTTAACTGACGGTCGGTGTAATACCAACCAACAGTTCCCGATGAGTCCTGTCCAGTATACTCGTAACCTAACAAGCACCTGCATATTATCTCCAGTACGACGTACTGATGGCTGTGGGATAGACCATCTCCCCTGCTGGGATGAGAAGCGTATGCACCAGTCTACTCTGGAGTATCGATGCCCTGTCTCGATAATCCTATGACTAGGGACCTGTATAAGGATGTGCTTATAGACTACCCAGCCTCCACTAGTGCGATCGCCATCACAATGACGGTAGTCAAGCAAATATCCTAAGGGCTCATCAATATGTATTTGCGATATGTTAAAAGAAACATATACATATATTAAGATAGATACAAACCAAGTCGCATACTACAATATCGAGCAAGAATGTTGTCAATCCATGTATATATCCCAAGCTTCCAAAATGTAATATACAAACTAGTACTATACAATAATGGCCTCTAGGACATACATATCCAACAATCTCCCACTTGCACTAAAGGCTAGTAGTTGGTGTACCGCATACCCAACGTCTACACTAAGGCCAGCTGCTGGCGTACCGCACACCCAATAGCTCAAAAAGTCGCTCGAACTGTGTTTGAGGGAGGGCCTTTGTGAAAGGATCTGCCTTGTTGTCTTTAGTGTCCACTCTCCGTACCTCGATCTCCTGGCGATCAATGATCTCCATGATTAGGTAATACCGCCTTAAGATGTGTCTGGATTTCTGATAGGACCATGGTTCCTTCGCTAAAGCTATAGCCCCATTATTATCGCAATACAAAGGTATTGGGTCAACAATGGACGGAACCACCTAAATTTCACTAATGAACTTCTTGATCCAGACTGCTTCTTTTGCGGTATCGCTTGCAGCAATGTATTCAGCCTCCATCTTCGAGTCTGCAACGGTATCCTGTTTGGAACTCCTCCAACACACCGCCTCTCCGTTGAGGGTAAACACAAAACCCGAGACAGACTTGCTGTCGTCCTTGTCACTCTGGAAGCTTGAATCGGTAAAGGACTCAACCCTGAGGTCTCCATTACCATAAACCAGGAACATCTCCTTAGTCCTTCTTAGGTACTTGAGAATGTTTTTCACTACTGTCTAGTGGTTTTCACCTGGGTCTAACTGATACGGGCTCACCACGCTTAGTGCGTAAGCTACATCTGGTCTTGTACATAGCATCACATACATTATAGATCCTACCGCCGAAGCGTAGGGTATAGTGCTCTTGCGAGCCTTCTCCTCGTCAGTCTTGGGAGACATCTTCTTGGAGAGGGTGATTCCGTGCAATGCGGGTATATTACCATGCTTGGAATCTTCCATACTAAATCTCTTTAGTACGGTCTCTATGTACCCGGACTGCGAAAGTCCCAGTAATGTCTTGGATCTATCCCTGTAGATCTTGATCCCCAGAATGCACGAGGAATCACCCAGGTCCTTCATGGAGAACCGTTGTGACAAGAATAGCTTGACCGATTGTAGCATAGGAATATCATTTCCTATCAAAAGAATGTCGTCCACGTACAAGACTAGGAATACGATAGTTCATCCTACAATCTTCTTATAAATACAAGGTTCATCCTCGTTCTTGATGAAGTCAAATTCCTTGATTGCTTCATCAAAATAGATGTTCTAGCTCCGTGATGCCTGCTTCAATCCATAAATGGATTTAAGAAACTTACACACCTTCCCACTGTTCCCACTGTCTAAAAAACCTTCTGGCTGATCCATATAAATGCATTCTTCCAAATTGCCGTTTAGAAAATCCGTTTTTATGTCCATCTGCCAGATTTCATAGTCATGGAAGGTAGCAATGGCAAGTAGGATCCGGATGGATTTGAGCATAGCCACTGGAGAAAAATTTTGGTCATAGTCCACACCGGGTCTTTGACGAAAACCTTTTGCAACGAGTCTAGCCTTATAGGTTTCCACCTGCCCATCTACACCAAGTTTTCTTTTGTAGATCCATTTGCATCCAACGGATTTTACTCCAAGTGGAGCAATATCCAAGGTCCACACTTTATTGGTGTACATGGACTCCATTTCGGATCGCATAGCTTCCAGCCATTTATCAGAGTCCCTACTGATAATGGCCTGTCTGAAACTGGTAGGATCATCTTCTTCCAAGATGCAATCCTCTCGATCCCTGTCTATGAGAAAACCGTAGTATCTCTTGGGCGGATGAGAAATCTTACCAGATCCGCGGAGTGACTGAGGTTCGTCTGGGATTATTGAATCTAGTGGTTCCTCCAAATCTTCAGTTACATTTTGTGGTTCATGGATTTCTCCCAGTTCTACCGTACTCCCACTAGCTTATTTTGCAAGAAACTCACTTTCTAAAAAGGTAGCATGGCGAGATACAAACACCTTCTGTTCCTCAGTGTGGTAGAACAGATATCCTAGTGAATCCTTAGGATATCCCACAAATTTACATAGAACTGAACATGCCTGAAACTTGTCCAGTTTCTGTGTTTTCACATAGGCCGGACAACCCCATATCTTAATAAATTTAAGACATGGTTTCTTACTACTCCATATTTCATACGGAGTTTTAGGCACAGATTTGGACTAAACTTGATTCAAAAGGTATGCCGCTGTCTGAAGCGCATGTCCCCAGAATGAAAGAGGCAACTCAGCACTGCTCATCATGGAGTGAACCATATCCAATAGGGTACGATTCCTCCGCTCCGATACACCGTTGTGTTGTGGTGTGTAAGGAGGAGTAAGCTGTGAGGGAATTCCATTCTCTTTTAAGTAATCTATGAATTCCGTGCTTAAATACTTCCCTCCTCTATCAGACCGGAGGATCTTGATACTTTTGCCTATCTGGTTCTCCACTTCGTTTCTGAATTCTCTGAATTTCTCAAAATCTTCAGATTTGTGTTTCATCAGATACACATATCCGAACTTAGAGAGATCGTTAGTGAATATGATGAAGTACGAGAACCCACTCTTTGAATTTATAGACATTGGACCCCATACATCACTGTGTATGAGTCCCAAGAGCTCTGTTGCCCTTTCTCCATGTCCGTTGAACGGAGATTTGGTCATTTTTCCTTTGAGACAAGACTGAAAAGTTTCATAAGATGAAAACTCGAATGTATTCAAGAGTCCATCTTTATGCAACTTATTTAGCCTTTTCTCTCCGATATGACCAAGTCTACAATGCTACAAGTAGGATTCGTTCGTATCAGAACTCTTCCTCTTGCGTGTGTTTTGTATATTGAGAACTGTATTCTGATTTAAAACATAGATACCATTACACAGTGTATACATCTTTATCAAGTAAAGAAACTGATATGATGTTGCAAACCATGGAGGGTACATAGTAGCAATTATTCAAAATCATAGTATTGCCATTTGGCAACACTAGGTGATATTCACCGATGGCTGCAGCATTAACTTGTGCTCCGTTCCCTACCCTGAGAGACATATCACCAGGTCCAACGATCCTACTTTTTCTCAGTCCCTGCAATAAATTACAGATATGAGATCCTGATCCGGTATCTAGTACCCAGGAGATAGGACTGACCGAAAAGCAGTTCTCAACTACAAGAACACCTGAAATAGATGCAATAGTATGCTTCTTCTCCATTTGGGTATTCTTGGAATCCATACAATCCTCTTTCCTTTGCTCACACTTATGACTATTGTCGTAAGTTAGAGCCGAACCGACGTTCCCCAGCCCCGAATAAGAATTCGGATCGGTCAAGCGATACATTTTATTATCTTGATTAGGGCGTGAAATGGTTGCTACCTGGAGAGAGAGAGAAAGAAACACTCAGAGTGCGCTGTTGTAAGATTAGATTGGTTATTAATTTATCTAACCAGGATGGCTCCCATTGTTTCCTCAAATTCTTCTTCAAACCCTAAAAGAAGAACTAGTCAGGATTTAATAACACGTCACAATACTTGCTTAACCTTTCAGCCAGGCTAGTGTTGGTACATCAAGGGAGGTTTTCCAACGCTTTCGCGAAGCTCCTTAATTACATAAGCTCTTTTCCCTGGAGGCGTAGCCCCGCTAACACCGTTCTAGACACCTACTTGGTGTATAGCATTGATTGTTAAGTGAAATAATCTCCCAAGAGTAATCCTACTCAACAGTGGGATCTGGATCTAACTATCATTATGTAATGACCTAGATGGAATCCACTCTAGTCAATACACTCCAGATGGTATGCTAAATCTGCAAGTTTCCTGTATATTTGAAACTCCCGATGTGGTTTTTTCCCCTAGGACCCAAGTGACCTTGACGAATAATCAACAAATCAAAATGTCCTAGTCAAGTTCAACCCGTCGTTATCCAGGATTGCATTAGACCCACCCGCATGATCCTTGATGAATAATCAACAAAATCATGCGACCGTCCTAACCAATCGCATCTATCAGTGCAACAGAGAATTATTACTTAGCTAACGTTCACTGTGCCTTGACGAATAATCAAAAAACGCAGCACGAATACTAAGTATTAATTATTTAAAACGACGGAGGGCTATGGCTGGGGTTTTAGCGAAAAACCCGTTAACGTAATGAACTTGATTTCGCTGAAGGAACCTGATAGCTTTGTAAATATATAATGGCGAAAACTTTTGCTAAAGAGGTCACTCCCTGTGAAGGGATCTCGTCTCTTTCCTCGTCGAATGAGGTGCAGGATATTCCAAACTGAATACCACGATGCAAAGCAAAAATAATCGACTATAGTGAAGTTATTACCTTGACGCAAACCTCTGTCCAAGGGGTCACTCCCGATGAAGGGATCTCGGCCGTTACCTCGTCGAATGAGGTGCTGGATATTCATAACCGAATACCTCTGTGTAAAGCAAAAGAGAACGTCTGTAAAGTCTGTTTTTAAAACTTGATTCCAACAACATCTTTTAGGTTTTTTTTTCTTGCATTAATCAAAATTAATGTTGTCCCATCAATGTAACCTACCACACCAGAAAAGAACGAAAATAAAATGTACGTATATGCCATCCGCATTCGCCACTAGGCCCCATCATCACCCGTTAGGTTACTTAACTAATGACAGAGCGGGGGCTGGACTAGCGCGGGTGCAAAACATATACAACATCTACTAGTATATATATATAAGTATATACAACATTCGTCCCAGGCATGATAGTAAACAACATCACAGAAACACAGTCAACAATACAGAATGGTGGATAATCTTGGAGCCCCGTGTTTCATTTGAGCCACAAATAAAACTCGACATTCCCGGTCGTGTGGATAGCCTATGCAATGAAAACCAGTACCCCCTACGAGTGCGGCGAATAGCCCGCAAATTTTAGAATGAAGCCCCCTCCGTCTCAACATCATGAGAAAGAATCCCCTCCGTCTCAACGCCATGAGATGCGGGCTTGCTGTCTTTCTGAAACCCGGCTATTCGTGCACTCCACCATGGGGTAATCCTAGTACAGAAAAAGAAAATAATTGTACAAACGGTGACATCGATCTCAACCTGGTCGTGCCCCAAAATAATATACAACCCAGCAAAGACGGCAGTCCATATGTCGGACGCTCGCCCCGCAATAACAAATGTACAAATGAATATAAACTGTACTACTAATATTGCACCACATGCTATCAACCACGACTATCCAACCACAACCAAAGAACAAGCACACAATATCAATGCGAATGTCACGTTTGCAAAACCCGTCTAAAAGAACATATAGCAATTAGACGAGTTTTACCGATCGAGTGACATTCCCGGTCGCAGATAAAAGTGAATGTACTGTAAAATACACATTTAAAATTTTGATCGACTAAACTTTTCCAAATAAGCCCCAAAAGAAAATCAAGCACTCAAATAAATCTGGGCCAAAACTATATATCACAAATATCATATTTTCATGAACGAGAGCCCCAGAAATTTTTTTGGGTACTGTAGCCCAAAAAGAGCCGCGGAAGGGCCGCAAAATGCGCCATTTTTCTCACTTTTCGCGGCGGAATTTTGGTGTTAGGCCCCCAAATGTTATCTGTAGCTATAGTTTCACCTGCATGTAATTCTCAGATACTCAGAAAAATTTTAGGAAAACTTCGAAAATCGACAGCAAGTTCATGAACATAGATTCGTGGTTCGGAAAAATTTGTCAATCGAGATTTTAACCTTGTGCAAACTAGCTAGTAAGGTTTATGGGTAGCCTCTGATACCATGAAGGGTTACACTAGTGCCCCGGCCAACTTCCGCGGCCAAATGCGGAACAAAAATTTCGTAGCGATAACGAACTTGGCGTTAGAATAAACCTTAACCGAATCTTTAACATAAACCTAGTTAGCACTAAATAGAGTTCTATCTACTATGATAGAAAGTTATACCTTAAACTTGAACTCCTTCTTCTCCTTGTTGTGAGCTCCTTGGAATGATCTAGATGGCTCCTCCTCACCGGCTTCTCTATATCGAAGAAGATCCACCCGAAGGCCTCTACCTTGAGCTCCTACCTCAACCATGAAGTAACTAGAGTGCTTTGCTTGCTAGAATAAGAACCCTAGAGTGAGTAGAGAGTGATTTTATGGTTTGATCTCAATTTCCCTTCGTTCTCAACACATGAGAGGTTAGGGTTTGAGAGAGAGGATGAAGGAGAGAGAGCTAGGAGAGAGAATGAATATGATAGAATGAAGAGATAGCTCTCATATTACCATAAAAGAAAAATAATTTTAATTAGCAAAAAAGTTGTGATGGTTCATTTGATTTGACCATTATCATGTCACTGTTAATGCTAAGCAAAGATTCTTTTTCTTAAGAAAAATATCTTAGTCAACTTTGGTCAACAAGTCAAATGGTCAATCCAAATAACCATAACACAATTATCACTAATTAAAACTATTAATCAATTACCTTCATCTCATTAAGATCTTAATCAAGTCAATGGTCAAAAACTCTAATGAGATGTCTCCTTCATTTGTCTTTATCAGCTGTATATACATACCCGCTTCCGCGGTCCGAAGAACACGAATGCAATGAGACTGAACCAAGTCAAAATCAAATACTAGGATCCGTCTTAAACCAAAGCCCACTAGTATCAACTGTTCGAACACCAAACGCGCAAAAGTAAGCATATGTGAACGAACCCCGTCGTAAAACCATACGACCTCTACTAGTTTCGCCCAAAAGTGAACAACCCTCTGTGTGGGACTCTAAAGAATCGACACTACGCTGGCAGTGGGTTTAACCACAGGCCGCATGCAGTACTAGCTGTACGTAACGGTCCCCAGGTAGATGCCGATAAGAAGACCGATGAGGTGAACCCATCTGAACTCCTACTGAGCTTGAATGTGACAATATCCGTACAGTCCGGTCTGTTCGTCTAAGAGTATCGCATGTCGGGCCTAGGGGGCGGTAAACGTCAGACCCCTAATAGCGGTACAAGTCGTGTCGGAGTGTAGCCCAGAACACCCTGAGAAACTACTGGAAACACTACCAGTAAATCTCGCTTGCCCTGGCCAGAGACTTTCTGTAATGGCTCTCCTAGACACAGCGCGATATCAACTCCCAATACCGGAAGAGACGAATCCTGTCTAACCGTCACTGCCTCCAAGTGCTTCGGGACTGCACCCAACTACTACCTGTTTGCACGACTCAATAGAGCCATGGTAGGGTAGTAATCTAAGAACAGTGGGTACACACTCGAGGAGAAGTGACAGTGTCAAGTCAACGGACTAAGCTGTATTCATGTCACTTGTGAACTGTTAACTGATGATAGGTATAATACCAACCAACAGTTCCCGACGAGTCCTGTCCAGTGTACTCGTAACCTAACGAGCACCGGCATACTATCTCCAGTACGGCATACTGATGGCTGTGGGACAGACCATCTCCCCTGTGGGGTCAAGAAGCGTATGCACCAGTCTACTCTGGAGTATCGATGCCCTGTCTCGATAATCCTATGACTAGGGACCTGTATAAGGATGTGCTTATAGAATACCCAGCCCCCACTAGTGTGATCGCCATCACAACGCCGGTAGTCAAGCAAAGATCCTAAGGGCTCCATCGATATGTATTAGCGATATGTTAAAAGAAAAATATATACATATTAAGATAGATACAAACCAAGTAGCATACTACAATATCGAGCAAGACTGTCGTCAATCCATGTATATATCTCAAGCTTCCAAAATGTAATATACAAACTAGTACTATACAATAATGGCCTCTAGGGCATACATATCCAACAGTAGAGTGAGAAGATAGAGTTATTTTTCTCTTGGAACCCTAGGATTCTCAACACATGAGAGATTTTGGGGTTTTTTGAAGAAGAAGGTCACTTGAGGAAAACCTAGTGAAGAAGGAGTTCTTGGGTGATAATGGCTAAGTATTTTTGTGTAGAGAATAATCAAGCAAGCGATAATTCATGAGATAAAGTATCTCACAAAATATCAAGCATGCTTGAAAATATCTCAAGTGTGAGTCATGCCATGAGTCACCAAAAGCCATGTCTCACTTAATGATAACCTCCACCTCATTTCCTCCACCACATTTCATTTATTCAAAAAGAATAAAACCCTAAATGAGGTGTTACCTTCTAGAAGTAAACCCGATCAACTGACGAGAATGCCCCTCATCCGTATATACATACCCGCATCCGTATTCCGAAGAATAAAAATATAAAGAGATGAAAATAATCCATCGATATAATACTAGGATCCGGCTTAAACCAAAGCCCACTAGTATTATTCGCCCGATCATCATATGTGTACAAGTACATGTAAGGGATTGAAACCCAGCCATAAAACCATACGGCCTCTACACATTTTGCCCGGGGCAGGGAAACCCTCTGTGTGGGACTCTAAAGACTCGACACTACGCTGGAAGTGGGTTTAACCACAGACCGCAAGTGGTACTAGCTGTACGTAACGGTCCCCAGGTTGATGTCGATAAGAAGTCCGATGAGGTGAACCCATCTGAACTCCTACTGAGCCTGAATGTGACAGTCTCCATACAGTCCGGTCTGTTCGTCTAAGAGTATCTCATATCAGGACTAGGGGGCGGTAATCGTCAGACCCCTAATAGCGCAATAAGTCGTGTCAGAGAGTAGCCCAAAACACCATGAGAAACTACTGGAGTACCTACCAGTAAATCTTGCTTGCTTTGGCCAAGGACTTTGTGTAATGGCCTTCCAAACACAGCGCGATATCAACCCCCAATACCGTGAGAGAAGAATCCTATCTAACCGCCACTGCCTCCAAGTGCTTCGGGACCGCACCTAACTACTACCTGTTTACAAGAATCCTTTGAGCCATGGTAGGGTAGTAATCAAAGTACAGTGGGAACACACTCGAGGCGAAGTAGCAGTGTCAAGTCGACGGACTAAGCTGTACTCATGTCACCTGGGAACTGCTACCCGACGATAGGTATAATACCCACCAACAGTTCCCGGCGAGTCTTGTCCAGTGTACTCATAACCTAATGAGCACCTGCATACTATCTCCAGTACTACGTACTAATGGCTGTAGGACAGACCATCTCCCCTGCTGGGATGAGAAGCGTATACACTAGTCTACCGTGGAGTATCGATGCCCCGTCTCGATAATCCTTCGACTAGGGACCTGTATAGGATGTGCTTATAGACTATCCAGCCCCCACTAGGGTGACTGCCATCACAACGCTGGTAATAAAGCAAAGATCCTAAGGACTCTACCAAAATGTATAAGCGATATGCTAAGAAAACACATGCACATATTGAGGTAGAAAAAAACTAGGTAGCATACTACCATTTCGAGCAAGACTGTTACTATATCCGTGTATATCCCAAGCTCCCATTAAGTAATATACAATCCAGTATGATACAATAATGGCCTCTAGGGCATATATCACTAACAGCTCCGCCGTTTGGGCATGGAATCTAGCTCCCGTTGGGATGCTATTTTTATTGTTATGTTTGTATAGGGTTTTATTCAAAAGTTACAAAGGAGGTGCTGTCGAATTTTAAAATATCACAGATGTTTTTCAAAGATACTTAGTTAAACTTAAATGTTTATTTTAAACCGATCCCATCTGATGACTATTTTAAAGCTCACCTCCAATATTTTCAAAAAACAAGTTTAGATTCCGGGTTTCGGCTTACTTGGACCTCGTCGACATCTTTCGATGTAACGTGATTTAAGTGCTGGTCACGTGCCACATTCGGGTCGTGACAAAGTTGGTATCAGAGCGTTTGGTTTAACCTCTATTCAAGTCTAGGTTTGGGTATATGAAGTCTAGGCATACACATTTTTTACCTAGGCTTTACCTTATAGGACTTAGACTTGACTTTGGGGTCTTATAGCCGAAATTTCGTTGCACAGGATGACCTTGGTTGATGGAGTAGGTACTAAGTAGAGTAGCATACCGTACATATGCTCCGCGGTATATTTACGATATGATACTCCGCCTAAGTTACCTTAGGATTTTTATCTTGAGATCTTTTCTTCTATTCGTTCCGTTGATCTATCCTCATCATATTGATTGTTCAGGTTGCCATGTCTATATGAGCCGACAGAGCTGCGGTTAGAGATACGATCAGATCAGACTTGTCTGGAACGAGGACTGACCAGGGTCATATTCCGGTGGCATAAGTGCTTGTTGTTTATCTTTATTTGATCGAGTTTCTAATGTTGAAGCGAGTTTCTTCGGGATCCGCACCAGAGGGTCGGATCATTGCTGGAGACCAGCCGGACTTGAAGGCTTGATGTTTATACTACTCCGAAGATCGTTGTGTTGCGTACTTTGTAGAAAACGGTACCAATCATTACTGAGGTTATCGAGATGTTGCTTCCAGAGTTCAGGAAGTTGACAGTCGCCTAAGTTTACAAGTGTAGATAGATCAGAGGATTCATAGTCGTTCAGATGTAGGATGATTAGGATATTTAACACATTGTGGTGCTCCGATACGAGGTCGGTGAAATTGATTAGCTTCTTCCGATGGGTTTTGCTCAGACCTGATGCAAGTCGCTCAAGAAAGAGACCCTGCAGTAAGTTTTCCTCCGACGAATTGGGACGAGTTTTTGAAGGTGGGCTTAGCTAAATTCTTATACAAAGTATCAGAGATGCCGAATTCGTGTTTTTGGAGTTTTGTAAAGCTCCGGGCTTGGTCATAACCAAGTATGACTTGCAACTCGCGTAACTATCACGATATGCTCCTTAATTGATTAATATTGGAGAGTAATGGAACAAGAGATTGGTGTGAAGTTTCAGTGGGCAGTTGTTCTTCACCGTCGATATTGAAGATTTGATGCATATGCAGAGGCGCCTACGACCACACTTTCAGAGAAATATCTTGAGGAGATGGCAGTTGGTACGAAAAGGAAAGGGGATTAAGTAATGAGTGCTAGTTCCAGGAAGGCTGGATAGATGAGATCAGCAAGAGATTTGATGGGTTCTTTCCAGAAATTGATAATAAGTAAGATTGGACCCAGGATCAGTTGTTGGCAAACACGCAGAGATTAGAGATCGCCGTCATCAACATATTGTGTTGCGAGAGACTGGACTAATGGTCAAGAAGATGTGGTGAGAGGTATCAGCAGTAGGACTGATTTTGTCGTTGCTCCTCACCAGACGATTGTATAAAAGACTCCATGACGTTAGAGATGCGCAGGAAGAACCAGAATTCAGAGACAGGAATGCTAGACCGGGGCAGAAGGCAAGTAGTAATCCTTGTTCTGCCAGTTCCGGGTGCTTAAAACACCTTTCGACATTGAAGAAGATATGCTTCGATGTCCGTTGTTTTGTTATTTGAGTTTTTATAATCTAATTATTTCATTTTCAACATTGAAGAAAGGACAACTCAACGTCCGTTATTTTGATTTTTATATTCTGAGGATTTGAGGGCCACACAATGTTTTGTGCACATCAGGTGCACTTGATGATATTTCCGTGCATGGTGATTGCACTTTGAATTATTTTTTGTGCACACCAAGTGCACTTGTTTGAGATTTTCGTGCGAGGTGATTGCACTCGATTAGAGTGTTGTGTACATAGGATGCACTAGACTGATACTTTCTGTGCACATCAGTTGCATATGATTAAAAGATTTTATATATATACTCTAGGTATACTTGGTATTATTTTGTGCACACCAGTTGCACATTTTGATATTTTGTGCACCCCGATGCACTTGAGATATTGTTTTTGTGCAAACTTGTTGCATCTGACGCTGTTTTGGTTTTCGTGCACACCGTGATGTGTGGTTTGAGATTTGCATGAAAACCCGTTAGGGTTAATTTTGTTTTCGTGCTTTGCACTTGAGAGAATATCTTATAGATTTGATTTATATATTTTTGGTTGGTCGTGTGCTACCGATATTGCACTACGACTATGGCGTTGATTATGTACTTGGTATACACAACGGTTTTCGTATTTGGAATTTTGAATCATAATTGGCACAAATCTCATAGCAAACGCTAGAGTTACCGTTATGTGAGTTTTAATATCTTTTTGAGTTTTCACGCACACTGTTGCATTATATTACGTCTTAGCTCGTGTGGGACTTTGGAGTTCCGTTATATTGAGCAGATTATATGTTTTAAAATTTGGACCCGGCAAATTGTTTCGAAATGAGTTAATTTGATTGAGAAAAAATGTTTTATGATGGGGGTTTAATTTAAATTCGGAGACCGAATTTCTTTAAGGAGAAGAGATTGTAACATTTTGGAAAATTATAAATATTAATTTATAATTTTAAATATGAATATAATAAGTTTACATAAAATGATATTTCTTATAAAATCGGGTATCGAAATTATATCCGTAAAATGTAATTATTTGGATAAATATGAATAAAAGTGTGTGATATCATAAAAAAATGATATTTTTAATTATTGTAACATGACATTGTATTTTACATTAAGATAATGATATTTAAGTGATAGATTAATTATCTCATATCTTTTATTTTATATGGATTTAAATTGTAACATGAAAGGTTTTTCTTTGGTTGTAATTCTTTTAATGGTTGGTATATCTTATCCTAGTCCAAACCCTCACACCAACACACCCTCACCCATGCTCAACTCCCTCCGCCTCTTTCTTCTCACTTTACACCTCCTCCTTCCACCATGACACCTCCACCTTAGAACCCTCCACCTCATGTTTTCCCTACACACAATATAAAACTTCACTCCTTATCTCATCAACACTTAGAAATTCTTAAGCCTTCCTTAAACTAAACCATATGTTTATTCAAGCTCCAAACAAAAATAATTCTAAGTGTTCATCACATCCAAAGAGTAAAACCATGTCATCAAAGTTGTGCACATCATCAAGCTAGAAACACTACAACCCCTAAGAGCCTCCAACATACAATCCTTGAGCTGGAATTCATTGTGCACCCTCTTCATAGGTATATCTCACTTTCCTTGTAAAAGTTTATTCAGTTTTTCATCTATTTAATATGTGCAGTATCATAAACTAGGATATTTGTGATATTTATAGCATACTGATATTGAATCTGGAATCACTAGGTGTAACCACTAGAAAAACTTACTAGACCATAGTATCATAAGACCATTAGGAGACAATACCTAAAGCCCAAGCTCTAAATTCTCTACCTCATCCGGCGAGAATATCATTTTTACCGGCGTCGCCGGGCCACTTAAAGTGTTTTGGGTTGATTTTTGTTCTATAGGTGTTTCTGTCTATTTTATAACCTACAGTATTGTTTGATTTATCTCAGTATTCATACAGAGAAATCTAGGGATGTTTTAGTAAGGGGTTTATCAAGTTTCCGACATTTCGATATGAGTTTTTCGTATTTTTGTACTGCGACTGAAACGTTGACGTTCGTACGTTAATTTCAGGGGCGTTTGTTCATTTTTGGGGTAAGTGAGCCGTAGGTTCTAACCTACGGGTGCTTAGCTCGTTGTCTTTGTTGGATATAGTGCCCTCTAAGTCAATTATTGTATCGCGGGTACGTGATTGCAATGATTGAGGGAGGACCTATACCGATAGGACAGTCTTGCTCGAGATGATAGTATGCTATCTGGTTTGTCTTTATCATCGTATATATGCTTTAGTTCACTAATGCATGATGATAGAGCCCATAGGATTCTTGCTTGACTACCAGCAGTATAATGGCGATCATATATGTGGGAGCTGGGGTCTATAAGCACATCCTTAAAAGTGTCCCTAGTCGTGGGAGTTTCGAGATAGGGCATCGATACTCCAGAGTAGACTAGTTTATACAGTCGAGACCCCGACGAGGGGCGGTAGCTGGTCTCACAAGCCACTGGTGTCAGTTGGATCACCTAAGATGTATACAGGTGCTCATTGGGTTATGAGTACACCAGATAGGACTCGCCGGGAACATGCTAGTTGGTATTATACATATCGTCAGATAGCAGTTCCCTGGTGACATGTGTACAGGTTAGTTCATCGACCTGAGGTCATCATTTGTCTCGTGTGAGTTCCCACTGTGCTTAGATTACTACGCTACCACACTCAAAGGAGTTGTGCAAACATGTTTTAATTGGGTACAGTCCCGAGCCATATTGGAGGCAAATGAGCGGATCGTCGCGGATTCGTCTCTCCCGGTATAGGGGGTGAGATCGTGCTGTGTTTAGGAAAGCCATTACACGAAATCCCTGGCCAGGGTAATCGAGATATACTAGTAGGTATACCAGTAGTATCTCAGGGTGTTCTGGACTGCTCTCTGACACGACTTATGCAGCTATTGGGGGTCTGACGTTTATACTCAGAGACGAATGTTCCGGACTGTACGGATATTCTCACAGTCAGGCTCAGTAGGGTTTATAGATGAGTTCGCTCGTCAGCTTCCCTTCCAATCAATGCATAGGCAAAACGTTACGTACAGCTTGTATCTCTGACATGCTAGTGGTTATACCCAGTGCCAGTATATTGATGAGTCATTAGAGTCCCCCACCGACACTTTCCCAAGTTCGGGTGAAACGTTGTAGATGTCGTATGGGATTATGGAAAGTTTTGGAAAAAGCACGTGCGTTTTCGCACGTGTTATTTTTCGGGCAGATAATACTGGTAGGCTTTGGTTTAAGCCGGATCCCAGTATTATACTGTATAGATATAATATCTTTGTCTCAGTTGCATTTGTATTCGGATGTAGTACAAATGCGGGTATGTTTATACTGTTACGGGGTTATCCTGAAATTCGTTTCAGGATCACCTTTTGGAAGTTGCCAGTTTCTAGTTTTCTATCAGCCGTATTTTGACATTCGGTTAAATACGGATTTATCTTTTCTTGATGAGGTGAGTCAGTGTTCTAGAAGGTTCTAGAGAGGGTGATTAGGCTTGTGACTCACTTGTTCATTAATGGTACATTTATTGTGTTCATACTTTGTGTTCACATTTTGTGTTCACACTAGATATTTCCTTAAGCTCACCCTCCCCTCTCCTACACTCACCCTCCCTCTCCTATATAGTATGGCCGGCCCTTCTTGTGAGGGTATGGGATTTTGATGGTTGTTCACTTGGATTTGAGAGAAAATATTATGATAGTTGAGTATATGGAAATTTCATAGCCCAATTTCCATTTACCCGATTCCAATTGGAAACTTCTATTAACCGTTCGTCCATAGCCTTGGACGTAACGAGACAAAATATTCTACTCATTCTCTACTTCATCTTGGTCATCTCTTTTGGCAAACTTGACGATCGAGTTGCCTCGGTTCAGAGGCGGGAGCCCGTTTAAAGATCCGTTGACGTGGTGCCACCTGGACGACGAGACCGAAGATCGAGCAAGTTCGGATCAGTTGCAACATAGCGTGGGATGATGGTTGAAGACCGAAGGACTCGGATCATTCGGTATAACAATTCTACCCTCTTTACAATTTGTTAGTTTAGCTTTAATGGACGATCCGGGATAAAGTACGCGATAGCGCCAGTCGTAAAAGTTTTGTTCCGCATATTGGCGTCTGTTAGACGGCCGGGGCGCTGCCGCGGACTTACAGTGGTATCAAAGCCTCACCATTAAGCTATACTAACTTGTGCTAACACGTTTAAAATATCGATCGAACAGAATTTCCGAAACTGTATTTTTCTGCATCCACAATTTCTGTTGATTTTCAAACTGTTCTAAAATTATTTTTGCATATCACAGAAAAACAAGCAGGAGTTTTTAAGCAGCCCGTACAAATTTAGGCACGTGATCCCATTAAATCACCGCGGAACCGCGGTCAAACCTAGGGTTTGACCGCGCTTCCCCGGCGGTTTAGTGGGAATGGTGCCCCAAATTTGTACAGGGGCTTATTTGCAGGGAATTGTGGTTTCTAGTATATTTCTTTTGGGCCCAGTTTTGGTTACTGTACAGTAGATGCTTGTGGGGCCCACTTCGGGAAATTTAGTCGATCAAATTTTTAAACTTGTTAGTTTTCAGTATTTACATTATATCTCCGACCGGGAATGTCATTTGATCGGTAAACCGCGTCTGATTGCTATAGTTCTTTTAGACGGGTTTGCGAACGTGACATTCGCGTTGATGTTCTGTGTTGTACTGTGATGTTGCGGATTTGTCGTGGTGGATAGCAGGGTGCAATGATAGTGCAGTTTGGATTTATTTGTGCTTTTAATATTGCGGGGCGGCCGTCCGACTTGTGGACTGCCGTCACTGCCTGTTGTATAATATTCTTTTGGGGCACGACCGGGTCGAGGTCGATGTACCCGTTGTATATATTTTTATTTCTGTACCAGGTTTATCCCGCGAAGGAGTGCACGGATAGTCGGGTTCTGGAGGGCAACGGGTCCGTATCTCATGGCTTTGAGAGGCAAAGGGGCCTCACTCAAGAATTGGCAGACTATTCGCCGCACTCGTAGGGGGTACAGGTTGACCCAAGGAGGGGTGCTCAATTTACCGGATTCCGTGAAGTGCCGGGTGTTCCATTCACTATGTTGTGGGGACCACCTCGCTTCAGGTTTTGGCGGGTAAACTTGCCGCACCCGTAGGGGTCTAGGTTTCATTGCACATGCTATCCACACGACCAGGGGAACGTCGGGTTTCAGCAGCGGCTCTATGAAACACGGAGATTTCAGATTATCTGTATTGTTCTGTGATGCTTATTACTTTTCTGTAATGTTGCATATTATCACGCCTGGAACGATTATTGTATATTAGTATATATACTATTAAATGTTGTATATGTTTTACACCCGCGCTAGTCCAGCCCCCGCTCTGTCGTTAGTTAAGTAACCTAACGGATGATGACGGGACCCAGTGACGAATACGGATGGCATATACGTACATTTTATTTTCGTTCTTTTCTGGTGTGATTAATTAATGGGACTGCGTTGATTCCCATCAATGCAAGATAAAACAAACCTATATTTGATGTTGTTGGAACAAATTACAAAGATGTTTCCTTTTGTTTTGCACAGTGATATTCAGTTAGAATATCCTGCACCTCATTCGACGAGGCAAGGGCCGAGATCCCTTCATCGGGAATGACCCCTTGGGCAGAAGTTTACGTCAGGGTAATAACTTAAATATAGTCGATCACAAGTTGCTTTGCATAGCGGTATTCAGCTAGAATATCCTGCACCTCATTCCACGAGGAAAGAGCCAAGATCCCTTCACCGGGAGTGACTTCTTTAGCAAAACGTTTTCGCCACTATATTTATCTATCAGGTTCCTTCAATGAGATCAAGTTCATTACGTTAAAGGTTTTTCGCCAAAAACCAGCCGTAAACCTCCGTCATTTCTTATAAATGGTCAGTAGTATTCAAGCTATGTTTGTTGGCCTACGTCAAGGCGTAGTGTTTGGTAGCTGCTGGGTATTCATTTGTTGCATAGATAGATGCATTAGTTTAGGACAGACGTACAGCCTTGTTGGCCTACGTCAAGAGCATGTACGATGACCTAAATTAATCAGGACAATGACGGGCAGAACTTGACATGTGACTTATGATTTGTTGGTCTACGTCAAGATCATAAGAGCATGGGATAAAAATTATATCGGGAGTTTCAAACATACAGGAAACTTTCCAGACTTGCGCATACCTTTTGGAGTATGTTAACTTGAGTGGCTTCCATCAAGTTATTATGCGATGATAGTTGGATCCCGATTCTCACTGATGAGTTAGTTTACTCTTCGGGTGACCCCGACTAATTCTTCTTTCAGGTTTGGAGGAGAATTTGAGATTACAGTGGAAGGTTTTCTAATTAGATAAAGTGATAACCATTCTGATCTAGGTTAGAGTGCACGCAGAGTGTTTCTTTTCTCTCTCTCTCTCTGGCAGCAACCTTTGACCGACCCTAGACTATAACTCAGTGACCAAAGTTGACCGAACCTTCTTAAAATACAGGCTATTGGATTGTCTATAGTTGCATAAGTCATTACCACTCCTTCTTTTACCCTTTGTATTTCTCAGAACAACCTGTATTACTACGGACATTCACTTCCATTGGATAGATCCATCGTATAGTTATATACGAACTCGGAGGAATTTCTTCGAGGATGGATCTAGGTTCAGGAGAAATAGAATTAGTTTATTCAGTTGTCTTTCATTATCACCTTCTCTCATGTTGCGAAGGCTCCTTGGTTTAGGAGAATACACCTATTACGCTTGTTGGATAGTCTTATTCCAAACCATAGGCAGGTGCCGAAAGATAGGGAATGAAGAAAACCAATTAGCATATGTAGGATGTACAAAAGGTAATAACTAAAGACAAAATAAAGGGATTAGAAAGAGGGCAAAGTAAATTGCGACTACTATCATTCACGACCAAACCACGTACTTCATCGCCACTCCTACTTCACATTTAATTTCTCCAGAACAACCCGTATCACTACAAACATCCAATTCCATTGGATAAATCCGTCGTATGGTTATATACGAACTCGAAGGATATTTTTTCGAGGATGGATTCCGGTTCAGGAGAAATAAGAATAAGGTTTATTCAGTTGTCTTTTATCATCATCTTCTCTCAAGTTGCGAGTACTCCTAGGTTAAGGAGGGTACACCTATTATTCTTACTGGATATTCTTCTTCCAAACCATAGGCTGGTGCCGAACGGTAGGGAAGGAAGAAAACCTTTTAGCCTAATGATGGTGTACAGAAGGTAACGACTAAAGACAAATAAAGGGAATTGGAGAGATGGCAAGGAAATATAAGGTTACAGTCATGAATCTGAATAATGGAAAAGGCATTACTATGAATGCCCGGACACCCTTTCGAAATATTTTCATGTTTCAGTTACACTATGCATTGTTAAAAGAAAACAGATTTCCCGATTAAAAATTACTCCAGGGTATGTATTTACCAGGTATGATTCTCACATCTGTATAGTTTTACAGATATTGAGTGGGAGCAAGTTATTGGAAATTAGGTGATCATCCTCATTATATCAAAATTCGTTTTAATTGGTGATACTTGAGGAAATCACCTGGGGACAGTTTTCAACCTACGACGCACAGGTTTTGAGTTATTCAACTCAGCGGACTTATACAGAGTATTGTATGTTGTCCAGTGTCCATCAGGACAAAGGGGCTGGTCCTCGTACTATATTCTATTTACTTATGACTTCTCTAGTTTATAGACAAGTGTTTCATAGAAATACAATGTCTAAGTATTGAGAAGTTGTGGGTATAGGAATAAAGTAGAGAACCATGTATCGCAAGTATCGGGATTCTTCAAAGAAATCGAAGACGTAGATTCTGGTGATTGGTATTCAGATGATAGTAATGGTTTTGTGAAACTTGTTTCTCTTTCAGGTTACTCATAAATGGATGGATTCCTAAATTGAGTAATGCTAATTAGCCTCTCTCCATTAAGTTGATATGCACTAGAGACAGCTGCATGATTTGAATCTGGTTCCAATTAAATATGTGCCAAAGTTTCTATATTGGATATAGAATGGATCATATCTTAACGATGTTAAGGTAAGGAGAGTTGTCCAGCTTATGCTTAAAACAGACACTGGAAAACTCAAGGCACGTTTCTGTAATGACAGTTTGTGGGTTGACCCTAGCTTTGACGAGGGTTGATTTTCTACCATGTGAAAGATCAATAGTGATATTGTTCTTTACTCGCCACAGTTTTAGTAAAATGGATTTTTTCAGAAAACAGTAGTGGGAGTATGGTAGAACTGGAAGTGATTCCAGAACCACAAACGATTACGGAAAACTTAATAGGACCTATATTCAATCAGGTTTGACATTCCATTAGCCACTCCGCAGATATGGTGGGTAACCTCAGACACCTGAGAGGTACTCCGGTAGCCTCAAGGACGGTGACGGGGAGGTTCTTGTTTACCCAAACTTGACACTACTGTTATTCCAGACAATGAGACCCGGAAGGAGGATAAGTATAGCGTCGTTCTAAAACTAGCTTTAGAAGTGTACGTACATATTATTCTGCCAGAGGGTTGTCGTAGTCAGTGGGAGCAGTGAAAGCATAGTAGGCAAGTAGCTAGTGTCTATTTATAGACTTGAGCAGAATAGCGGAGATAGATAATCTATTTTTGATGTAACAGTCATGGGTTGACTTCATCAGAATAGGGGATGGATCTTTTGAGAAGGTAGTAGGGTGTGATGTCCTGGTATTTGGATGACACACACAAAGTAGGAAGTAAAATTCCTATACTACGATCGGTTGTACTGTGGTCGTCACACAGTTGTTTCTCCACAAAGGATATGGATATAATATCTGACATTCTGGTTACTTGGTCTAATGGTTTTAGATCTAGATTTGGGTAGTTTCCCAATGTGGGTACTTTGACAGTATTCTAATAGTATTTTAGAATAGTAGACTCTTGGCATGGTGGTGTACCTGCAGGCGATGGAGTCACCCTCTCTAAAGGTGTCTTACAGACTAAAGGGGGGAGAGACGTACATGATTGACAGATCACTTGCTTGGGCAATTGAGTTAATCATGAGATGTCAAGTACCACACCAGATGTCATTTTTGCACTAGATGCGATAAGTTTATATTAATCCAATCCTGAAGAAACATACGGAAGCAGTTTTAGAACATAAGTGAATGTTCTACAGATTTGATGACGGCAGCCTCCTTCGGAAGACGGTTATTATTCCAGGCTTCACAGGTGACCTGGATGACAGAGCGATTATCAGAATTATAGTTTTCCCTCAGACGAGGGATAGTATTATGGACAGGTGGTCCAAGGGGATACTGTGGGAGGCATGGTGCTAGACACTGATTAGCTTCAGTGATTGATACAGTCAAAGAAGTTTGGATTTGAAGTTCATTTATGAACTAGGTTCCATCAGATATCCAGACATATTCTAAGACAGGTATTACTCAACTCAGGAGATGTTTTTCTCCGCGAGGTTGAGATATAGAGAGATACTTAAAGAAACACCGAAGCGGATCCACTCACTGAGGCTATTTCTCGAACACAATAGTTTTGCAAACGAGCTTTGTGAAACTGATTTGTAGAGGAGTTGGATGCTCGGTATCACACGAGCTGTGATAACACGACATCCCAATAATCAGCCTTAAGTGCAAGTGGGAGATTGTTGGATATAATGCCCTCTAAGTCAATTATTGTATCGCAGGTACGTGATTGCAATGATTGAGGGAGGACCTATACCGATAGGACAGTCTTGCTCGAGATGATAGTATGCTATCTGGTTTGTCTTTATCATCGTATATATGCTTTAGTTCACTATTGCATGATGATAGAGTCCATAGGATTCTTGCTTGACTATGATGGCGATCATCTATGTGGGAGCTGGGGTCTATAAGCACATCCTTAAAAGTGTCCCTAGTCGTGGGAGTTTCGAGATAGGGCATCGATACTCCAGAGTAGACTAGTGTATACAGTCGAGACCCTGACGAGGGGCGGTGGCTGGTCTCACAAGCCACTGGTGTCAGTTGGATCACCTAAGATGTATACATGTGCTCATTGGGTTATGAGTACACCGGACAGGACTCGCCGGGAACATGCTAGTTGGTATTATACATATCGTCAGATAGCAGTTCCCTGGTGACATGTGTATAGGTTAGTTCATCGACCTGAGGTCGTCATTTGTCTCGTGTGAGTTCCCACGGTGCTTAGATTACTACCCTACCACACTCAAAGAAGTTATGTAAACAGGTTTTAGTTGGGTACAGTCCCGAGCTATATTGGAGGCAAGTGAGCGGATCGTCGGGGATTCGTCTCTCCCGGTATTGGGGGGTGAGATCGAGCTATGTTTAGGAGAGCCATTACACGAAATCCCTGGCCAGGGTAATCGAGATTTACTAGTAGGTATACCAGTAGTATCTCAGGGTGTTCTGGGCTGCTCTCTAACACGACTTATGCAGCTATTGGGGGTCTGACGTTTACCGACCCCCTAGGCCTAATATGCGATACTCATAGACGAATGTTCCGGACTGTACGGATATTGTCACTGTCAGGCTCTGTAGGGTTTATAGATGAGATTGCTCGTCAGCTTCCTTTCCAATCAATACATAGGCAAAACGTTACGTATAGCTTGTACCTCTGACGTGCTAGTGGTTATACCTAGTGCCAGTGTATTAATGAGTTATTAGAGTCCCCCACCGACACTTTCCCAAGTTCAGACGAAACGTTGTAGATGCCGTATGGGATTATGGGAAGGTTCGGAAAAAGCACGTGCATTTTCGCACATGTTTTTTTTGGGCAGATAATACTGGTAGGCTTTGGTTTAAGCCGGATCCCAGTATTATACTGTATAGATATAATATCTTTGTCTCAGTTGCATTTGTATTAGGACGTAGTACAAATGCGAGTATGTTTATACTGTTACGGGGTTATCCTGAAATTCGTTTCAGGATCACCTTTTGGAAGTTGCCAGTTTCCAGTTTTCTATCAGCCGTATTTTGACATTCGGTTAAATACAGATTTATCTTTTCTTGATGAGGTGAGTCAGTGTTCTAGAAGTTTCTAGAGAGGGTGATTAGGCTTGTGACTCACTTGTTCATTAATGGTGCATTTATTGTGTTCATACTTTGTGTTCACACTTTGTGTGCACACTAGATATTTCCTTAAGCTTACCCTCCCCTCTCCTACACTCACCCTCCCTCTCCTATATAGTATGGCCGGCCCTTCTTGTGAGGGTATGGGATTTTGATGGTTGTTCACTTGGATTTGAGAGAAAAGATTATGATAGTTGAGTGTATGGAAATTTCATAGCCCAATTTCCATTTACCCGATTCCAATTGGTAACTTCTATTAACCGTTCGTCCATAGCCTTGGACGTAACGAGACAAAGTATTCTACTCATTCTGTACTTCATCTTGGTCGTCTCTTTTGGCAAACTTGACGATCGAGTTGCCTCGGTTCAGAGGCGGGAGCCCGTTTAAAGATCCATCGACGTGGTGCCACCTGGACGACGAGACCGGAGATCGAGAAAGTTCGGATCAGTTGCAACATAGCGTGGGATGATGGTTGAAGACCGAAGGACTCGGATCATTCGGTATAACAATTCTACCCTCTTTACAATTTGTTAGTTTAGCTTTAATGGACGATCCGGGATAAAGTACGCGATAGCGCCAGTCGTAAAAGTTTTGTTCCGCATATTAGCGTCTGTTAGACGGCCGGGGCGCTGCCGCGGACTTACAGTCTTGGTTTTCGATATGATATTTACATCGATGTGATTTAATTACGATTATAGGTACGATCGCGAAGGTTTCCGAGACGGAGTTGACGGACATAACAATCGTGGATTCAATGAGCTCAACAAGTTGGTTAGTAGATTTACATCTACGGGGGAAGTCGGGTGGATGGAGTATAGCACCCTCGCAACCTTATAACTAAGATAATTATGATATTTCTTAGTTCTTAGTGTTTATTCAAGATAAAGTTATTGGCATTAATGTTATGTTGCATCTAGTATAGTTTTCATGTGCATATAGTGTTATTCATGGTTTGGTGTAGTTGTATGAGGGATCATGCCGTACTTGAGGCGATTTGGAGATTGTGATAATGTTGGTATTGTACGAGAAATCATACCGTACTTATGATGACGAGATTAGCATGCTGAATAACGACCAAGTTTCCTTTAGACTCGTAGAGTAATATTTTGTTCCATTTTAGAATGTAATACTTGTGTGAGGTATACTCTTTTAGAAACTAACAATTCGTTTCTCTTTTTAATGATAAGGGACAAGGATGCGATGCCAATTTCCAAAACGAATATCTATTTTAACCTAAGGCAGCTCCCTTATTTCAAAACCAATTTTTCGTTTCATTTTCAATGATAATGGTATAGTTCATAACAAGTAGTTATAATTAATAATTACGCTTAGATTTACTTTACCTGTTCCCGATATATTTATCGATATTATACATTTCCGTGATACGAACACTTTGATAGAACACTGCACAACTACCAAGTAGTTGTATGAGAACATACGCATATGTTACACTATACCTCATTGGTACTGCCATGTCACTGTAGGACCGCTATACTACCTAATGCGTATGTAAATATCGATACAAGTATGATTTATACACTTATAGAACACTAGCATAAATACTAATGATTGCCATGCTGCACGAGCACAGACGCGTATGCTACACTACACATCATTAGTATTGCCATGACACGGTAGAATTTATACGTTTATTTGCTTGTATGACTTATTTACATCCTTTACCTTATTATTTGTTAAACATTGCGAATACCAGTACCATGGGTATTCATATTTGATTTTTATGAGTTTTCAGGATGTTTTACTTTTGATGATATATATATCAGTGGTATGGGACGCTGTTATATATGTATATATACAATATATCATCAGAATGATCAATGCAAGTATTCTTATTCTTTACTTGATATTTCTGGATATGGTGAGTTGACGTCCACCATGAGCTTGATATTTTCTGATTGTTTTATTCCAAACCGAGTGGGGGAGATATACGGTTACGGAGTTGCTACTTATCCGTGCTGAGTGGGGGAGTATACAGTCGGATACATAGTGGACCCGATCGAGACCAAAGGGAAAAAAGCCGCATTAGAGGTGGGGAGCCTAGCGAGGACACTCGATACCGGAGATAGAGATAAGCACAGCAGATATCCGGGGGATACTGACCGGGGTTAGATTTCAGCACGGCGGATATCTAGGGGATACTGACCGGGGCTAGATTTGAGCACGGCGGATATCCAGGGAATACCGACCTGGGCTAGGGATATCGGGTGGCGATAATCTGTTGAGATGGTGTCAACGGTATCTACATTTGCGTGTTGGTGATAGACACGAGAGATTTCTGATTTCGGATGTCGATGCTGGACATCCAGATGTTGATATGTTGCCATCATATGAAGTATATAGTTATGTTATGCGTTATTGTAGCCGACCAGGACTGATCCGGGGGACCGTACCTGCATCTCTTTTTACATACAATTGCATATAAAAAGGAATTCAAAAACGAGCTATAGCCTCATTATTTTGACATGTCTGATATGACACTGGGATCTTTAAATTGTAAACCTCTTAAAACTCTTCACTAAAACAGCAGTATGTATATCTTAAATAAGATACCTATTATATTTCATACTATCATGTGTGCTTTTATGCCGTGACTTTTATATTCTGCGGCTATTTTAAAGAAGAGGTTGTACATATATATTTTCGGATACCTATGGGCTTATACTTAGATACAGGTCATTTGCATATGATATATTCTATTTTGGGTTCATGTGATAGATAGAGTTGCATTTACGATAAATATATATATCGTATATTATATTAGAACGGGATATAATAATTCTATACTTGTGACTTAGGCATCGTTGTGCATTTCGATTTCTACCTTGTGATGTACTTTTATTTACTGAGATGGCAACTCACCCCCGTTGTGCCACAGTTTTTTTATCGGTTTTACCGCTCGGATTATTAGCGGCTTGGGGCACACACTCCTTTCGGTGATTGCTTTGTTAGGTGGGTTGCTGTTTTATTGTACTCACACTTGTATATTCATATCTTCTTGTATCTAATAAAACTCTATCGATTTAGAACTAGTATATTGTAGACTTAGAAGCGAGACTTAGAATTGTGTGTTGTGGGTGTCGTACTCATTGGAGTCGACATTTTTATATTGTTGATTTTGTTTCGCTTTTCTTTTCTTCGCCATTGTGCGTCGTATATTGTTTGCTTGGTCGCTCCGCCGTTTGGGCATGGAATCTAGCTCCTGTTGGGATGTTATTTTTATTGTTATGTTTGTATCGGGTTTTATTCAAAATTTACAAAGGAGGTGTGTCGAATTTTAAAACGTCACAGATGTTTTTCAAAGATACTTAGTTAAACTTAAATGTTTATTTTAAACCGATCCCATCTGATGACTATTTTAAATCTCACCTTCAATATTTTCAAAAAAAGGGTTTAGATTCCGGATTTCGGCTTACTTGGACCGCGTCGACGTCTTTAGATGTCATGTGATTAAAGTGTCGGTCATGTGCCATATTCGGGTCATGACACAAACACCAATGGTTGTGGGATCAACCATCACTCCATACAGGGGCAAGAAACATACACACTAGTCTACTTTAGAATATCGAAGCCCTGTCTCGATACTCTCTCGACTAGGAACTGTTAAAGGATGTGCTTGTGGACTACACAATCCCCACTAGTATGATCTGCATCATAGTCCTGGTAGTCAAGACAACATCCTATGGGCTTTATCAACATGTATCAAAGAGACAGTATAATAATATAGGTGTACAAATTATGATAAAGAGAAACCAGATAGCATACTATCATGTCGAGCAAGAATGTCCTATATATATATATGTCTAAGCCTCCACTATATCATGCAATAATGGCCTCTAGGGCATACATATTCCTAACACTAGCAGAGGTCCATACGACTGATATTACATTCAGTGATGAAGATCTACTCCTCGGTATGTGCGAACATAATCGCCCATTATACGTCACCGGATACTGTCACGACATCAAAATAGGGAAAATCCTTGTCAACAATGGATCCTCCGTTAATCTTCTCGACGTGAGAGTGCTGAAAGAAATTTACATGAATGTTCAGCACCTTGACCGAGATAAAATTACCATCTCCGGGTTCGACTCACAGTCATCACGGACACTTAGGTCCATAATACTGACACTACGCTTCGGGCTGCTCATCACTGACATCAAATTTCATGTCATTGAAGCCAAAACGTGGTACAACGCCCTACTTGGCAGGCCTTGGTTATATGAGTACAACATCATACCCTCTATACAACATTAGTGTATGAAGTATTTTAAGGATGGCTCGGAGTACACCGTCACGGGAGAACTAAATCCGTTCTCGGTAAATGAAGTGTGAAAGTATGAAGATGCAAAGTGGTTTTTGCCGGACTTCGAGGATACTGAAAGATACCACAAGCTGGTGAATAAACAAGAATCCACGGCCACCATCCTGATCTTTGGAAGCGATAACGAGGAAGATGAATAAATTGTCTACTCGGGACAACCCCAAAGGAAAAACAATAAACCCGGACCATCTGCTCCTATTTTGGTCTTTGGCAGCGACTCCGAGAACGAGACCAATGCAGTGTTCTCCGTCCGCCCATCAATACAGACTCTTACCGAAATGAATCAGAGTCTACAAATCATGATGGCTCCACCTCGACACTATAAGGAACTTGATGCGCTCGATACATACAGCGTACAAGAACTGCAAACCTTCTACGTGCCTCCTAGGTGAAGAGGTGAAAAGGCGATCCTCTTCTATAAATTTATGGAGACCAGGGTGGAAAAAGAAGTTTGGAAAGGTGTCAACCCCGCTCTTGACAGGTTCCATCCTATCATTATGCCAAGATATTATGCGGAAGGATTAAAGAAACTGTTAAAGCGCCATGGCGTACCTCTCAAACAAACTGTTCGACAGACCCAATTCTACAAAAAGATTTAGGATATTTCCGGGACTCAACGAAAGAAGCCCAACGGGAAGATGGAAACAACTGGGCTCAGATATATTTTATCTAAGAAACGGGGGCAAGTTTATAGTTGCTACGTTATAAACAACATGAGTGGAGAAGAAAATAATCTTCTAGATAGTCATGATGTCAAATTAGAGCAAGATCCCGCTTTGAAAACTTTAACCCCATCGCTCGAAGAACAAATAGACAAGCTAATAAAAGAAACTTGTTGTTCACAACAGAATATTGCATTTAATACCACCCATTCTTCTGCTCATTTGTTTATAGGCTGGTGCTTTTAATCCGTGTTTGCTATATATTTACAGGTTACAGGTTCCCAGTCCAAAATAACGCAAATCATGCAAAATCTCCACAGTTACGCCAAAATCTAGAACATCTGTCAATAACAGATAAAATCCGGGTTCTGTTCATCCGTATCCGTCCAGTGCCGCTTACCAGTTCAAGAGACAAGACAAATAAAAGCGGTCATTCATGTCTCGGACAAGCACAAAGCACGGGAGGGGAAGCACAAAATTCAAGTGATGCGTGGAGCTCGAGGGTGATAAAGGTCAAATGAATTAAAAGTGAAGCCATTTTGGACTATTGGAAATCTGAAGAAATTTTGGAGTCATTTTACAATTTTGGACCTGTCAAACAGATGAACATAGCAACACATGGAAGCCTAGAAAAAACGAGAAACCAATACCTCCAAACCACCGCGGAACCACGGCCAATATGGTGTTTCTGCGGTTCTTCCGCGGCCATGACATGTCATCATTTGACCGTCTTTTGGGGGTAGTACCGTAATTGTATTGGTGCTCGGAATATGTCCCCAGGGTTTCAGTTCTCTGCCTATAAATACTCCAGCTTTGTGCCAAGCTAATGAGGACTTTTTCTTTGTTAGGAATTAGCGTAGTTTAGTTTGTGTTTCTTCTTCTTCTTCATCTTTCCTCCATGAAGTTGTAGTGAGAGCTCTTGAGTGGAAGATCAATGAAGATGTGGGTTTTTATTATTATTATTTTGTATCTTTAATTTTCTTTTCCTGTAATTTTAATTCATAGTGTAATTTTATTTATTGTTGTTAAGTAGTTGTTGTTATTTCTTGTTCTTGTTCTTTTCTTCTTATCCGTATTTTTCTAAGCCATGATACTTTATAAAGTCTCTTGCTTAGGTGAGGGCCCAAGAACTTAGCTTGCTACCATTTGTAAAACTATATTTTCCTTTCTTTCTTTTCTTCTTTCTTGTTTTCTTTTCCTTTTAAATGTGTGAATAATTTTCATACTAGTTAGGAGCTAAGGAAGGTTAGTATGAGAGACGGAAAAATCCCTTGTGCTTCTCTTCGCCAAACATCCTAAAACGAACCTAGACCAAACAAACACAACCCCCTCACTTAGATGCGTTATACATGATATATAGCCGCGACCTAAGTTGAGAAGTCCTTTGGGTGCACTACAACATGACATGTAGTTGTGACTTAATTAGATACATGGTTGTGGGTATTTGGTCTAGGGTTGGAAATAAGCGCACGTAGCGGAAGGACAAGGGACACTAGGAATGGATTTAGCGTTGGAAAGCTTGCTTAAACTCGAAAATCCCATTCGTATGTCCTCTTCATCCCCGCTACTTTCTATTATCCCAACATCATTTTAAGAATGGCAAAAGAAAAGCACAAGACTAATCCTAACTCCACTAACCAACCTTAACCCTAACAAGTTTACTTGAACTTAAATACGAACACGTAGGATAGAATTGAACATACACATATACATTCTTTAATTGACACGTCTAAGCCATGAACGGATATACAACCATCTCCTTGTGGACGACCCGTGCTCAACCAGCTAGCTGCAAAGCGACACCGTCTTGATTGCGGTAAGTAGAACAAAAAGAACAAGCAGAACGCATAATTCCGCTATAATCAAATGGCGCCGTTGCCGGGGAGACGGTAATGTATTTATTTCTTTTTATTCAGGTTAATATTTTTTTATATATATAAAACACAAATAAATATAATAAAAACCATTTTGTTATTTTTGATATTATTTTATGCAAGTGTGTAGAAAAATTTGGAGCATGTACAGTGATCTAATCAAGAAACAGAGGCTTTTATACAGAAGAATATAACCAGGGGAGTGTACATAGCATGTTTGGAGCTCTAAGTTGTTAAACCCACCGCGGAACCACGGCAATTAGGTTATAAACGCGGCGGAACCGCGTCCAAGCTTGGTCTTCATGCCCCCAAATTTTTTTTGGCTTATTCTCTGCACCTCACTTATCCTCTGAACTCCACTGAATTGCATTTTCTGCAGGTTTCTTTGTACAGATTGTGCAACCGCCAAATAATTTTTTTGTTGTTTTAGATTTTGTTTGTTTATCTCTTTGCATATAATAATACGGACATTGAGGGGCTATAACACCAATAAAGATTGGGTGAGGATTTCATCAACCTTCTTAAGACCCCACAAATCACAAAAAGCATACGCATTACCTTGAGTTAATAAAAAATATCTAGACCAAACCTATAAGGACTTGTCGCGCTCATTTATGACAAGTGAAGGTTGCGGGGAATTGGTTGTTTATCTAAACTTGACTTTGTGGTTCCTAGGCTAGACAAGTGAGGAGGTAATTTTAAAAGGTCCATCTCACGGTGATTCGTGAGCGGAACTCTCCTTACCTCACTTGTACTTATATGGCCACAATTGGCAGTGAAGAGGCGATTCGAGGGTTATCTTGCAACTTGTCGCTTGGAAGTCTAAAAGCGGTCTACTTGGACTTTGAAGACTCGAGCTATAGGTGTTGTTTGTGCATATTGTGATTGTGATTGTGCTTGTGTAAAGTTTAGTCCCATAATTCCGTATTTTTTTCTCTAAAACCAAACAAAAAATTTCAAAAGCTATAAAAAAAATCAAAAAATCAAAAATCCAAAAATTTATAAAAATTCACCCATTTCCACCCTTCCTACCTTTCACTCTTTTCATTACATGGGTACCCCAAAATAACCAACTCTTGCTGAACATTGGTACCCACAACCAAACATTTCTTCATACGGTTCTTACTTTAGTCGAACTTCGAACGATCCATCCATGCCCAAAATTTCTTTGAGAGATCAGATAGACGCGTCTAGGACCAACAATTGGACACCACAATCCACTTCGTATCAATCGTTTTAACCTCTCCCACCTTCTTACGTTGATACCTCTTTTGAGAGTCATGTTGGGACTCCGAAACCCATGTCCATTGCTAACAGAATTGAACAATCTCGTAGCCGATCTTTCATTCCTTTCACCACTCCAAATTCGTCTGGACAACAATTCCAATCACCTTCTTATCATAATGTTGATCCTACTCCTGTCCATTTTTCACATCCATTCGATTCCTATCAATCCTACCCGACTTTTACACATTCTCCAGACATTGCTTCTGAACTACCTTTTGGGAGTTTCATGTATCCATACGAATTTGAATCTTTTACTGAAACCCCTTAACAACTCATGTCTAGTCTTGAAAAATCATTATCAGAATTTCGGGTAGCGTCATGCCAACAGACGGTGGATTTGAATACGTCCATGGCCGCCTTCATACAACTTAACGAACCGGCAGCTAGTTTCCAACTAGCTCCGAATTTTCCAATGTATGATGAGGCGATAGGACAATTTGAAGATTTGAGTCATCAGAGTGAGTAGTACAGCCTTCAAAATCAAATTTACCCGTTCCAAATTGAATTCCATAACTCTGGTTTCGAAAGTCTATCAAGTGTCTCAAATGAATCACCAATTGAAGATAGAATGTTTGATGAGTTGTGCGACTTTGTAAAGTTTGGTTTACCCGATTGTGAAGGGTCTATTTCAAGTGAAACCACACACAGTCCCGTTGATCTCTACACCTCCACTTTAGAACCAGAATTGATTGAAAACCATGCTTTTGATGAGGTGTCCGAGAAGTTTAACTTTCATTTGATTGAGAATATTGACGCTGGAAATATTTTGGATGATGAACCTACAGTTTTGGATGAGTTTTTCTCACCAATTCATCATGTCCTTTCACTTCCGTGTGGACAACATCCCGAACCATTAACCGTTTATCCCGAACTCCATATGCGTCTGGATATTGATGATGATAAATTCATGGATGAGCCGAATTTTGAGGAGAGTCTTGAGAATGGCATTGAGGATGAACTAGTTTTATTTGATGATTCGGATTTTCCAACTCATCCTGTCCGTTCCATGGACTATGCACACCTTCCTGAATGTTTAACCGATACCATTTCTCAATCACTTCCTTCCATCCTTTCCGTCATTCCCACTTCGCAACACACGGTATCACCTTCATTTCCTGCGTCAGGTTCACCAAATCCAGTCGACCCATGTTTTCATACGAATCTTGAGAGGTTTGATCGCATTTCTCGACGTGTTGATAGATTAGTACA
The DNA here is from genome assembly GCA_030015575.1 of Agapanthus africanus. Taxonomy (NCBI): domain Eukaryota; kingdom Viridiplantae; phylum Streptophyta; class Magnoliopsida; order Asparagales; family Amaryllidaceae; genus Agapanthus; species Agapanthus africanus. Next base: position 175,157,222 of record JASDDO010000028.1, read on the forward strand.
ATCCATTTTTTCACTTCAATCATTACAAATTGCACTAATTTATTCACTCCATTTCCACCCTCAAGTTCATTTTCCATTTCTTTTTCCCCTCCGCCATGCGTCTTCTCCACCAAGACCATATCCCGCTTCCATCCACACACGGTCTCGTGTATTCTCCATTTCCTTTCTTAATGCGTTCTTTCACCAACCCGGTCATTATCGTGATAAAAAATTTGAATGGTTGGTGTTAACTTTTGTCTTGTATAAGGCCTTGTATAAATTAATACTGTTCTCTCCCCTCTAACTCTGAACTTCAACGCTTAAACAGTGGAAATACTGTTTCATTTAAGTTTGGGAGGGCCTTTTTGTGTATATATATTTTGTTTGCTTTTTCTTTTATACAAAAAAAGAAAAAGAAAAAGGGGGAGCACCTGTTGGGTTATGGCAGCGCCCGGGCCATCAAACCGTGGCCGATTGCGGAACAAAAATTTTCAAAATTGGCGCTAACACAACCCGCAACCTGGATGTACCATGAACCCTAAACTAGGAAACTAAATATATATAGAAGTTAAGAATGGTTATACCGAATTGATCTGTGTCTTTCGGTCTTCAACCACCTTCCCAAGCTCCTAGAGGCCACCATGATCTAGCTTGATCTCCGGTCTCCCTCCATCGAAGATGATCCACCTGAGGATTTGTATTCCGAGCACCTACCTCAATATCCCAGGTAACTAGGGTACCTGGTTCGCTAAACTAGATTGTTAGTTATATGTATGCCCTAGAGGCCATTACTGTACATACGTTGTATATTATAGTGGATGCTTGGACATATATAGGGAGGACTTTCTTGCTCGACATGATACTATGCTATCCGGTTACTCTTTATCTTAACATGTACTTTGATTGTCTCTATGTCACATGTTGATAAAGCCCTTAGGATGAGTACTTGACTACCAGGACTATGATGCGGATCATACTAGTGGGGACAGTGTAGTCGCCAAGTACATCCTTCAAATGTTCCTAGTCGTAGGTGTATCGAAACAGGGCATCGATATACTAGAGTAGACTAGCGTATGCGCTTCATGACCCATATGATGGGCGATGGATGATCCTATATCCATTGGTGTTTGACATCAGAGAAGGTATACGGGTGCTCAGTAAAGACTGGGTACACTGGACGGACTCGCCGAGAACTCCCAGATGGTATTATACCTCACGTCAGATGGCAGTTCTCTGGTGACACTGGTACAGGTTAGTCTGTAGACCCGAGATCGTCATAGAGTCTTGTGTGATTCCCACTGTGCTTTGATTTCCATCATACCACATCCAAGAGGGCGTGCAAAAAGGTGGCTTTTGGGTACAGTCCCGAATCACATGGAGGCAATGAGCGATAGGAGGGGTTTCGTCTCTCCCGGTATAGGGAGTTGATGTTGCGCTGTGTTTGATTGGCTATAACTGGAAATCCCTGACCAGGGTTGCTGAGATTTACTGTTAAGTGTTATCAGTAGTTTCTCGAACTGTTATGGACCTCATATCGACATGACTTAGCAAGCTACTGGGGTCTGACGTTTACCACCCCTAGGCGAGATATGCGACATATAAGACAAAGAGACCGGACTGTACGGGAGTGTTACTGGTTGGATTCACGGGAGAATGTACATGCTTGCTTGTTGATCTTCTGATCGCTCAATACCTGGGTGGCTGTTACGTTTAGCTGACCGCTTGCAGCTTGTGGGTGTTTGATATGATCATCACCTACTGCCGGCGTATTGACGATTCTTTAGAGTCCTATACAGAGGTTTCCTGGCTCAGGTAAAACGGAGTAGGAGCACATATATGATATGTTCGGGACCGAGAACAATACGTGTATGTGATACCGTATTAGATTCTCGTGATATGAGATATCGGCCGGGTATATATGATATAGCCGGGTCATCAGATCAAGTGTTGATTCGATGAACTGATACAGATTATATTAGTCGGTTATTTGTGAAATAGCCGGATTATCGGATCAAGTGTTGATTCGATAATTTAATGTATAATTATAAATTTGATATATTAAATTACATTAACTAGTATAAGCTCATTTAAAGATTCTTTTTCTAACTCGGGTAATACATTGATATATATGTGATATATGTTAATTGTATTATTTTATTTTGTTACAAAATATATTATATATGTGATATATAATATTGTAACAAGTTAAGGTTACAAATGCAATATGTTTTGTGGAGTTTAAACATGGTTAGGGTTTGGATTAGGGTTAAGCTTTCTTGAAGCTTCTATAAGCTTTGTTTTTGTTTTTAACCAAAGATATTTTGAAAAGATATTTTGTTGATTTTTCTTAACCAAACCCCAACCCTTCACCATGGTTAATTCTCTACATGGGTTAAGTTTTCATTCTTAACCCATGGTTGGATTTCTAACCACACACATGTTTTCATTATTCATCACAAAGTATTTTCTTCTTCTTCTTCCTTTGAAAAGAGCTTTCTAGCTTTTTCAAATGTGATGAAAATGAGTGAGATAAAGAAAAAAAATGAGAGCTAAATTCCTACTTCATCATCCTCATCTATTCTAGCCACTTAGATTAGGGTGTTTGCTTTGCTAATACTTGATTAGTAAAGAAAAAGCTTGGGCTTCAGTTTCTTCAAGGTAGATCATCTTTGTTATCGAAGATCGGAAGTAAGCTTGCACCTTTCTCTTCATGGAGCCTTTCTTGAGTCCGGGTACTCGATGATCGCAGCGAAGGGATCTCAACACGGAGCTTTAGAAGTGAAGGAACGGACTACAAAGGTTGTAATCCCTAACTCTTAGAAGTAAAGTTGTTTACTTGCTTTGTTTTCGCTTAATCTATAGTCTAAGATCTTGGTTAGGGTTGTTCGGCATGTATAGAATTTAAATTGGGCATGGTTGAAGCCTTATAGACCCTTGTGACAGTGCCTAGTAACTCTACAGTGGTATCAGAGCCAAGCTAGAGTTTTAGGCTAAGGCTAGACGAAATTTAAAGTCCGATCGAACACCGAAACATCGCAAAATACCCCCTCTCTGGAAATTTTTTAAAATGTCGATTTTTTCTGTATTAAAAATACTCAGAAAATTAAGCAGAATTATAAGGATTACTATGAAAAATGAAACCGTAATACCCTTAAAGCGCCGCGGAACCGCGGCAATACCCTGCCTTTCACGGCGGCTCCACGGCCATACTGGGGAATTAGGATGTCGTTTTTCTACAGTAACATCCGTATGTACTGCTACTTGTTTCTGGGAATTTTTAATATTACTCAAGTGTTGAGTTTTCTGGAGATCTTTTGTATTCGTTGATTCGATCGGAAAGTTTGACTTCGTTTAAGTTTTTCCAGGTAATTATAGAACTTGTTAAAAAGTTCGAACGGATATCAATAACTCACTTTTTCCCCTGAAGGAAAATTTTCAAGTGTTAGATTTTTTCACGAGTTTGAAACTTTCGGGTAATCGTGCAAGTAACGCGGTGGACCCTCTAGGAGAACATAAACCTTAACTCGATTATGTGACCATCTGAACCGCCTCTAAACCTTAGGGTTTGGGGCAGTACGGCGTTGCCACATGTGAGGCGTTGGTTTGACCCTTCTACAGCTGGACCATTGGTACTGTGGCATGTGATAGATGCTTTTAAACTCCGCTCAAGTGCTGAGCTATTTGGGAAATCTTGGGTGTTTGATTATTCGATCGGAAAGTTTAACATTGTCTATTTATCTGGAATGTGATACAATATTTGGAATCCACAAGTAGTTATGAGATAACTAATTTGAATGTTATAAATCTAGCAGTTTAGTCTCGTTTGATTGGTTGCCACGGGATTTTGATGTGATCAAAATTCCGTCGCAATCACGTAGCGTACGCAGATACTCGCCGGGTAAACGTAATAGATAGCCACGCCCCATAGCCCCGACCAAGTGATTGTAGGAGAACCCCGATGCTAAAAGCGTCCGTTCGGGTGCTCGCGGCAGCGGTGTTCCGCCTTAGTGCACTTTGTCAACGGCATCCGGGGGTGCGGCCGTCTACTAAAATTTTCGACGAGCATTCGATCAGGATGTCGGGAATCTTGTTGAATTGCCCGACTAGATATTGAAAAGTTTTTTCGAGATCGAGAATAAAATATGGGGATTATAATTGTTAGGTATGAGATGTCTAAAGAATTCATTTGGTTAGGCATGCGATGTCTAAGGAGGTTGCGGATTCCAACTGTTGTAGTTTTACACTTTCTTTTCTGCGACCGTAAGTGTAATATGTAGTGTATCGCCGGTTTCGTTATTATACATCAACGACAATTGGGATACGCATATTTACTTACATTGATGATATGAGATATTATGTGTTGCTGTGATATGTTATATTGGATCGTCGCGTTTTGAATAGCCGGAGGTTTTATGTGAGATGAGAGTTTTTCTTTTTCATTCATGTAATATTCATTTGTATGTAATATTCTTTTATTGGGGAACTTCCGGGCTGAGGATGATGTCATCATTGTATATTATTTACTTTTCTGCATTGGGTAGACCCAAGGCGAGGAGCACAAGTAACCGGGTTCTAGGGTCCAGTGGGAGACCATCTCGAGGAGTCGAGACCGGGTCTCCTAACCCTAGATTGGCAGTGTTGCTTTCCGCTCTCGTAGGGGTCTAGGGATATGGGTTTGGCTATTCATCGCGACCGTGGAATCCGCGTTTTATACAGGCTCGCATAAAACACGGAAATCCTAGTATATCCAATATTTCATATATGTTCTTCTGCTGCAATATTCTGTGATGAGATCATATTACTGCCTGAGACGAATGTTTATATTATATATATGAGATATATATTATATATTGTTGATTTCGTTTCATATCTGATGCTTGTGAATCATAATTAAAATAGGACTTCATTAATGAGATTAATGAAATAAAAGAAACCTAAAGATGTTGTAGAAACTTGTTTAAAAACTGGTAGCTCTAGTTCTTGCTTGCATAGAGGTGTTCCTTGTAGAACATCCAGCACCTTATTTGATAAGGAAAGAGCCGAGATCCCTTCACCGGGAGTGACCTCTTTAGCGAAACTAGCAGATGCTACAAACTCGGTTTGTCTTTTGATTGTTTTTATATTTTTTGCTTTGCATAGTGATATTTGTGAAATATCCTGCATCTTATTCTATGAGGAAAGAGCCGAGATCCCTTCACCGGGAGTGACCTATTTAGCAAAACTAGAAAATGCCTCAAAAACATTCCTTTTTTTTAAAATCACTCGATTCTACATTGATATCAAGTTCTTTATGCAAAAGGTTTTCATAAAAACCTGTCGTAGCCCTCCGTCATTTCAGATAAGTATTTCATAGTATTCGTACTATGTTTCTTGGCTTTCGTCAAGGCGTAGTGTGCGGTAGCTATTTATGCTTATCTATATAAGCATATGATGCGATTGAGTTAGGGTAGTCGTGTGACTTTGTTGGCTTTCGTCAAGGGTCGTGCGGGTGGGTATAATTCAATCGGGAAATGACGGGTTGAACATGACAAGGAGCCTATGTTTTGTTGGCATTCGTCAAGGTCATAGGACGCTAGGGGTAAAAATATTATTAGGAATTTCAAGTGTTGAAATTTGCAATGAGATTGCATACCTTCTATGAGATAGTTGGATCCCGATACCCGCTGCGAGTAAGAGTTACTCCTGGGAGAGTTTTACACATTACAATTAGCCGATCAAGTAGGTGTCTAGAAAGGTGTTAACGGAGTTACGCTCCTGGGAAAACGAGGTTTATTTTAATTAGGTCCGTGTGAAAGCACGGGGAACCTCTCTCAAAGTACCGGCAATGGCCTGGCTGAAAGATTGGCGAACTTGTAGGGTGTAATTAATTCCGGATAGTCTTTCCTTTTAGGGTTTGAAGGAAGATTTGACTAAAACAGTGGGAGCCATCCTGATTAGATATATTAATAACCAATCTAATCTTGCAAGAGCGCACGCAGAGTTTTTCTTCTCTCTCTCTCCTGGTTGCGACTATGTCACGCCTTAATCAAGAAAATAATACGGATGTATTGACCGAATCCGCTTGTTATACTACGCTAGGGAACATTGGTCCCGCTCCAACTTATAATTGTTATAAGACCGAGCATGAAATAGGGGATTACCCGAATTCCCGTGCCGCCCAAACGGAGAAAGTGCTTGCTGATGCATCTTCTTCGGGTGTGTTCATTACCGAGAACTGTTTCTCAGTATACTTTACGTCCTGGGTATGAGATACCGGATCAGGATCCCACATATGTAATCTGTTACATGGGCTACAGATAGGTAGAGGACTGAGAACGGATGATAAGTTTCAAGAGTTGGAAACAGTGCAAGTGCTGCAGCCAAATCTGTTGGCAGTTATCACCCTGTATTACCAGAATACATTGATTCTGAACGAATATTATTAGATACCGAACCTGATATACAACATCATATCAGTCTCTTTATTTAATAAAGAAGGATATAATTTTGTATTGTTGAATAATGTTTTGAACATTTCCTATATCAAGAGTTGATCGTTTCATGCACGTTATCTAAAAGCATAAACGTTCTAAATAAAACTATAGTTCTTAACATACAGAACACACACAAGAGAAAGAGTTCAGAAATGAACGGATCCTTCTTGAGGTGTTATAGACTAGGTCATATCAATGTGACCCGACTAGCTGAAGTTACATTTAGATACATATTTAAATTAGTTTGAATTTACATCTTGTGAAACTTGCCGGTCATGTCACAAAGATAAGATGACCACAGCTCTATTTATTGGAAATAGAGAAAGAGTTAGTGAACTCTTGGGATTGATACATGATGATATATGTAAGGTCCCTGTCTATACATGCCAGGACCGGTTCTTTATACTTCATTATATTCACTGACGGTCTCTCAAGATTCGCACATGTGTTCCTGTTGAAACACAAGTCTGAACCTTTTGAGAAATTCAATGAATATGAGTTAGAAGTAGAGGACCAAAAACGGGTATAAGTATTATGTCATTTGATGAGATCAAGGAGGAGAAAACTAGAGCACGGAATTCCTGGACTATTCTAAAGGAGAATGATATTCTCTCTCAGCATTACTCCTCCGAATACACCACAGCACGTCGGTGTATCGGGGCGGAGCAATAGCACCCTATGTGATATGGTGTGCTCTATGATGAGTACTACTGAGTTACCTACTTTCTTTTGGGAGTTATGCACTTGAGAAGCTGCATACCTATTGAATAGGGTTCCAATCAAATCAGTTGCCTACCACTCCATATGTGATATGGTATGGGAAGAGACCATATCTTAAGTAAGTTATGATTTGGGGTTGTCCGGCCTATGTCTAAAAGCATAATCCAGACAAGCTCAAGGCAAGGTCAGTTCTGTGGAAGTTTGTTGGATATCCTAAGCATTCGCAAGGGAATATCTTCTACCACATCGAGAAACAAAAGATGTTTTGTTTCTCAGCATGCCGCCTTTTTGGAAAAGGAATTTCTTATGAAGAAATTAGTGGTCATGAGGTAGAACTGGAAAGAGTTCCAGCTATACAAACTGCTATTGATGATTTGGTAGAACCGGAGGATTCAATAGTTTCTAACGAATCTCAGCCTCTCCGCCGATCTAGTAGGGTTCCTCATCCACCTGAGAGATACTTCGGTTCTCTATAACAGTGGGAGCGAGGATTGCATCATGAGATGATGACCCAACTTGTTTCGAGCAGGCCATCAGGAGTGGGGACTCTGTGAGAATGGCTGGATGCTTAGCGATCTGAGATGGAATCCTTATACACCAACAAATTATGGACTTCGGTTGCTTTATCTGAAGAGTTAAATCCCCATCAGGAGCAAGTATATCTTGAGAAGATTACTTGGTGTACATGGAAAAGTTGAGACTTTCAAAACTATGCTTATGTCCATCCAGATCCTACTTGCCACAACTACATACCATGACTACAATATCTGGCGGTTGGGTGTCATGACTGCTTTTCTAAATGTTGATTTACAAGAGAGCGCCTATAAGTACACAGCCAGAGGGCTTCGTAGACAGTGGGAGCAGAGGAAAAGTGTGCAAGATGTTTTATGTGATAAATCAGGCATCGCGGAGTTGGAACGTCAGTTTTGATGTAGTAGTCAAAGAGTTTGACTTCATCAAAATGGTAGATGAACCTTGTATATACAAAAAGGTAGTAGAGAGTATAGGGATGATTCTCGTATTGTACGAGGATGACATACTCTTGATAGGGAAGGAGTTTTCTATGCTACGCTCGATCAATCTCTTCCTATCATAGTGATTCTCCATAAGGATCAAAATGATACCTCCTAAATCCTGGGTTATGGATCTATGAGATAGATCTAAATGGATGTTAGGATTCTCACTAGTTGTAGTGAGATGGTATCAATCGATCCCGGCGAGAATCATTGGAAACATTCTAAGGTGATAAGGACGACTGAATGTCAGTCGCAGGCATTGTCTTTACCCTTAGTGGAGGGACGGTATGTTGGAAGAGTTCCAAATTAGATACCGTGACTTACTAGATGATTAAAGGCTAAATACATCGTTACCAAGGATGCTACCAAAGAGGCAGTCTGGATATATATTTTAGTTCATGAGTTGAACTTCGTTCCTGCCATTGTGTGGCAATGGAGTTGTGGCTTATGCCAAGGAACCCCCGTCCCATCTGAGATCCAGACATATTCTTAGGCAGTATCACCTGATCATGGAGATGGTTGATCTCCAGTGAGATTGAGGTTAGGAGAGTAGACACAGAGGACAACAACGCGGATCCACTCACAAAGGCCTATTTCCCAGTAGAGACTTTTATAGATGGTTGAGTATGAGATACTTCAATCACAGCTGATTGTTGGGTATGATATACTACAACAGATAGCCCTAGTGCAAGTGGGAGATTGTTAGTTATATGTATGCCCTAGAGGCCATTACTATACATACGTTGTATATTATAGCGGATGCTTGGACATATATAAGGAGGACTTTCTTGCTCGACATGATAGTATGCTATCCGGTTACCTTTTATCTTAACATGTACTCTGACTACCAGGACTATGACGCGGATCATACTAGTGGGGACAGTGTAGTTGCCAAGTACATCCTTCAAATGTTCCTAGTCATAGGTGTATCGAGACAGGGCATCGATATACCAGAGTAGACTAGCGTATGCGCTTCTTGACCCATATGATGGGCGATGGATGATCCCATATCCATTGGTGTTTGACATCAGAGAAGGTATACGGGTGATCAGTAAAGACTGAGTACAATGGATGGACTCGCCGAGAACTCGCAGATGGTATTATACCTCACGTCAGATGGCAGTTCTCTGGTGACACTGGTATAGGTTAGTCTGTAGACCCGAGATCATCATAGAGTCTTGTGTGATTCCCACTGTGCTTTGATTTCCATCATACCACGTCCAAGAGGGGATGCAAAAAGGTGGCTTTTGGGTACAGTCCCGAATCACATGGAGGCAATGAGCAATAGAAGGGGTTTCTTCTCTCCCGGTATAGGGAGTTGATGTTGCGCTGTGTTCGATTGGCTATAACTGGAAATCCCTGGCAATGGTTGCTGAGATTTACTGGTAAGTGTTATCAGTAGTTTCTTGAACTGTTATGGAACTCATATCGACACGACTTATCAAGCTACTTGGGTCTGACGTTTACCACCCCTAAGCAAGATATGCAACATATCAGACGAAGAGACCGGACTGTACGAGAGTGTTACTGGTTGGATTCACGGGAGAATGTACATGCTTGCTTGTTGATCTTCTGATCGCTCAATACCTGGGTGACTGTTACATTTAGCTGACCGTTTGCAGCTTGTGGGTGTTTGATATGATCATCACCTACTACCGGCATATTGTCGATTCTTTAGAGTCCTACACAGAGGTTTCCTGGCTCAGGAAAAACGGAGTAGGAGCACATATATGATATGTGCGGGACCGAGAACAATACGTGTATGTGATACCGTATTACATTCTCGTGATATGAGATATCGGCCGGGTATATGTGATATAGCCGGGTCATCGGATCAAGTGTTGATTCGATGAACTGATACAGATTATATTAGTCGGTTATTTATGAAATAACCGGATTATTGGATCAAGTGTTGATTCGATAATTTAATGTATTACATTAACTAGTATAAGCTCACTTAAAGATTCTTTTTCTCACTCGGCTAATACATTGATATATATATGATATATGTTAACTATATTATTTTATTTTGTTACAAAATATATTATATATGTGATATATAATATTGTAACAAGTTAAGGTTACAAATGCAACATGTTTTGTGGAGTTTAAACATGGTTAGGGTTTGGATTAGGTTTAAGCTTTCTTGAAGCTTCTAGAAGCTTTGTTTTTGTTTTTAACCAAAGATATTATGTAAAGATATTTTGTTGATTTTTCTTAACCAAACCCAAACCCTTCACCATGGTTAATTCTCTACAAGGGTTAAGTTTTCATTCTTAACCCATGGTTGCATTTCTAACCATACACAAGTTTTCATTATTCATCACAAAGTATTTTCTTTTTCTTCTTCCTTTGAAAAAAGTTTTAGCTTTTTCAAAAGTGATGAAAATGAGTGAGATAAAGAAAACAAATGAGAGCTAAATTCCGACTTCATCATCTTCATCTATTCTAGCCACTTAGATTAGGGTGTTTGCTTTGCTAATACTTTATTAGTGAAGCAAAAACTTGGGCTTGAGTTTTTTCAAGGTAGATCATCTTTGTTATCGAAGATCGGAAGCAAGTTTTCATCTTTCTCTTCTTGGAGCCTCTCTTGAGTCCGGGTACTCGATGATCGCGGCGAATGGACCTCAACACGGAGCTTTAGAAGTGAAAGAACGTACTACAAAGGTTGTAATCCCTAACTCTTAGAAGTAAAGTTGTTTACTTGCTTTGTTTTCGCCTAATCTCTAGTCAAAGATCTTGGTTAGGGTTGTTCGGCACGTCTAAAATTTAAATCGGGTATGGTTGATACTTTATAGACCCTTGTGACAGTACCTAGTAACCCTACATTGATAGCCTAGAGAACGTAGAGTGTAAGGATGGATTAATTTTTCTCCAAACATCTTAGGTTTCTCAACACATGAGACTTGAAGGGTGGAGGTAGAAGAAGAAGCTTGAGGATGAGAGTGAGAGGCAACTCAAGCAAAATGGCTAAGTGTTGTGTTGTGAGTTGTGTTGTTGTGAGTAATAATGGAGCCTCTCATAAATATCTTAAGTCTCCAAAATATCTTAAGTCAACCCAAAATATCTCAAGTCAATAAAATATCTCACAACAAAACAAAAAAACAAGCATGCTTGAATAGTAACAATAAGTCACTACAAAGCCATGCAAAAAAGAAATGCAAACCACACCTCATCCTCTCCACCTCATTAACAATTTAATCCTAAATGGTTAAAACTAAATGAGGTGGCATCTTTTAGAAGCACCTTGTAATAAATTACAAGAATACCCCTCATCCGTATATACATACCCGTATCTATATTCCGAAAAATACGAATACAATGAGACAAAAATAATCCAACAATTTAATACTAGAATCCGGCTTAAACCAAAGCCACTAGTATTATCTGTCCGAATTCTGATACGTGCACAAGTGCACGTATATGATCGAACCCTGCTGTAAAACCATACGGCATCTACATCGTTTCGCCCGAATCAGGGAAACCCTCTATGTGGGACTCTAAAGACTAGTCAATACACTGGCAGTGGGTTTAACCACAAGTATGTCAGCGGTACTAGCTGTACGTAACGACTACCCAGATATTGAGCAAAAGGGAGGCCGACGAGCAAACTTATCCGAACCCCTACCGAGCCTGTCCGTGACAATATCCGTCCTGTCCGGTCTGTTCATCTAAGAGTATCGCATATCTAGTCTAGGGGGTGGATAAAGTCAGACCCCTAATAAAGCGAGATTTCGTTTCGGTATGAAGCCCATCACCCACTGAGAAATTATTGATCCAAATCAGTAATTCTCGACTACCTTGGCCAAGGATTTGTGGTGATGGCCACCCGTACACAGTGCGACATCAACACCAAATACCGGGAGAGACAAATCCCCGACGATCCGCTCACTGCCTCTATATGGCTCGGGACTGTACCCAACTAAAACCTGTTTGCACGACTCCTTTGAGCCGTGGTAGGGTAGTAATCAAAGCACAGTAGGAACTCATATGAGACAAATGACGATTTCAGGTCCGCAGACTAACCTGCACACATGTCACCTGGGAATTGCTATCTGACAATAGGTATACTACAAACTAGCAGGTTCCCGGCGAGTCCGTCCAGTGTACTCATAACCCAATGAGCACCTGTATACTACCTTAAGTGTACAAACTAACACCAATGTCTTGTGAGACCTGGCCACCGCCCCTCGTCGGGGTCTCGATCAGTATACACTAGTATTCTCTGGAGTATTGATGCCCAGTCTCAAACTCCCACGAATAGGGACATTTAAGGATGTGCTTATAGATCGTCCATCTCCCACATATATGATCACCATTATAATGCTGGTAGTCAAGCAAGAATCCAATGGGCTCTATCAACATGTAATAGTGATCTGTAATACTACATAAAATATGTACATGATGATAAAGACAAACCAGATAGCATACTATCATTTTGAGTAAGACTGTTCTTGTAGGGTGTTTTTCGTCACCCCATTGAGATGGGAATACGCGCACGCTTGTCAGGCACACTACAGATTCCCCCGGCCTAGGGTAGGCCGGGGTTTAATGATTGTGGGGATCCGAATCTCCGGCAGCCGCGGACTAAGCTGCCGTTAATTACCCCTCGCCTTTGGGGCGAGGGAACCTCCGATTGACGGGTTAAACTGGTCATGCGAACTCAATGTGCAGTGTACGTGTGTCGTGTTTTGAAAGGGGGGTTTTGGATATATCGGAAGCCACGCAGAGTTTTTACGGGGGTCCCGCTACCCGGATAGCGGGCTGGGGGTCAAGGGGGCTAGCAGCCCCCTTGCGGGGTGCGGGGCAGCGCCCCGGCCCGAAAATTTTTTGGAGGGGGAGAATGTTGCGGAGTATGTGTATGTATACATTTGTATACAAATGTATATATATATTTATGTACACAAAAAGAGGGGGAAGAGGCATCCAAGGGATGCGCAGGTGCGCAAGCGCGCGCGCCACGTGTCGGCACGCGGGCGACTTGCGCACTTGCGCAGTTGCGCAAGCACGCGCGCCACGTGTCGGCACGCGGGCGACTTGCGCAACTGCGCAGTTGCGCAAGCGCGCGCGCCACGTGTCGGCACGCGGGCGACTTGCGCACTTGCGCAGTTGCGCAAGCGCGCGCGCCACGTGTCGGCTGTTAGCCTAAAAAGATTTCTCTGAAGAGAAATCAAAGAGGAGTTAGACTCCTGAGTGTGTTTTTGTTTTGTTTGTTTTTTTTTTTTTGTTTTCTGTTGGGTTAATGGAAGGGTTCTTCTTCTTCCTCCTGTTGCTTGCTGGGTCTTGAAGATCAAGAGATGTAAAATCTCAAAATCTCTCCTTTTTAAGATCTGATGGCAGATCCAAGTTCCCCTTTGTGGGTTTTGTGGTGGAAAACTATTTAGTTTTGAAAAAGGAAGAGTAAAACTCTTGATTTAATTCAAGAGAAAGAAGAAGGTTTTGGAACCTTGAAGAAGGAAGAAAGAGCTCAGCTCTAATTTTTTTTTTTGTGGAGAGAATGAAAGGTATTACTTTATTCATCATCATTTTGCCTTTTATAGGCTTACATATTTGCATATAGCCCCTTGGGCTTTACAAAATGGCATTTTGCCATCCCATGGCTCATGTGCCATTTCATTTTTTGCACATAAGCCATGGGCTTACAAAATATTGGTTTTATGCCCATTTTGCATACATTCATGTATAAAAAATTTCATAAAAATTATTTATTACATGATTTATATTTTAGCATGGAGGAGGCTGGCCGCGGGCTCGGCTTGGGCATGGGCCCGCTTGACCTGGGCTTGGGCCCACCTGACTTGGGGTTGACCTTGACTTTGACTCGGTCAACGGGGGTGTAAATTTTTACCCCAACAAAGTGCCCCCCATCAATAAATGCACATAGCATATGTGGGTTGTGTGCATGAAATTGATGGATCTTCTTTCACGTGGAGGCGACTTGCTTTGGTTCCCACTTTTTGGGATGCACTGCCCTTTTTACGACATGGACGGTCGACGCTGCCCTTTTAGCGACGTGGACGGTCGGTGCTGCCCTTTTAGCGACGTGGACGGTCGGTGCTGCCATTTTAGCGACGTGGACGGTCGATGCTGCCCTTTTTGCGACTTGGACGGTCGATGCTGCCATTTTAGCGACGTGGACGGTCGGTGCTGCCATTTTAGCGACGTGGACGGTCGATGCTGCCCTTTTTGCGACTTGGACGGTCGGTGCTGCCATTTTAGCGACATGGACGGTCGGTGCTGCCCTTTTAGCGACGTGGACGGTCGATGCTGCCCTTTTAGCGACGTGGACGGTCGGTGCTGCCCTTTTAGCGACGTGGACGGTCGATGCTGCCCTTTTTACGACTTGGACGGTCGGTTCTGCCCTTTTTGCGACTTGGACGGTCGGTTCTGCCCTTTTAGCGACGTGGACGGTCGATGCTGCCCTTTTAGCGACGTGGACGGTCGATGCTGCCCTTTTAGTGACGTGGACGGTCGGTTCTGCCATTTTAGCGACGTGGACGGTCGATGCTTGATTTGACTTGCTCTGCTTCTTGCAGTGTCAGGGGTAGACTTGACTTGCTCCGCTTCTTGCGGTGTCGGAGTGGAAGTTGACTTGTTGATTTTGATTTGGGTTGACATTAGCATCGCTATACTGGAATATGGTACCAGGAGCGAATCATCATCTGTCATTGAGAGGATTTTGGGAGAAATTGGGATTGTTTTACGCCCGTGGATTGTATACGGTTTTGCAGGATGTATGATCCAGACCGTAGGGCCGGAAAAATTTTGGGACTTTGTCGGCGTCTGCATCGCTGCACTGGAATATGGTACCAGGAGCGACTCATCATTCACCGTTGGGGTATGGGATTTGGAATTTGGTTGGCGTCTGCATCGCTGCACTGGAATATGGTACCAGGAGCGACTCATCATTCGCCATTTGGGGATTGGGGAGCGATGGCTTAGGAGACAGGTTTAGATCCCTATCGCCTAAGGCTTTTCAATTTTATGGGCCGTGAGGGTCCCATAAAAGCATTTCCTCCCTACGAGTCGTAAGGATCCCGCAGGTGTATTTTCTCCTTAAGAGTCGTGAGGACTCCTAAGTTTGTTTTTTCCTTTATGAGTCGTAAGGATCCCACAAAGGTTTGTTCTCCTCATGTATCGTGAGGACACATGAGTGGGTCTTCTTAATGGAGCATAATTCCAAAGGCGGAGACCAGCCGCGTAACTGGGGATTACGGTGGGGCATGAGTATGATGAGAATTATTTGAGCCCGTGGATTGTATACGGTAGTCAATTTGGGGACTGGCCGTAGGGCTGGAGAATTTTGAGAAATTGGATTTTGGTTGGCGTCTGCATCGCTACACTGGAATATGGTACCAGGAGCGACTCATCATTCGCCGTTTGGGGACTTGGAATTTGGATCTTGTTTGGCATCAGTATTGCTGCACTGGAATAATGCCAGGAGCAACTCATCATTTGCCTCGGGAGGACTTGGGATTTGGGTTTTTGGTCGGCATCAGCACCGCTAACACTGAAGCGAAATGCCAGGAGCGGATCATCATTTGCCGTTGCCCGTTGGGGAACGATGGCTTAGGAGATAGGTTTGGGTCCCTACCACCTAAGGCTTTTCAATTTTATGGGCCGTGAGGGTCCCATAAAGCATTTTCTCCCTACGAGTCGTAAGGATCCCGCAGGTGTATTTTCTCCTTAGGAATCGTGAGGATTCCTAAGTGTGTTGCTCCTTTGTGAGTCGTAAGGATCTCACGCAGGGGTTTTCTCCTCACAAGGTCGAGAGGACTTTGCGAGTGTATTTCATCTCTTTTCACAAGTTTGCGCCCTTTCGGGTTTTCGCAGACCCGCCGGTAGTCCTGCTGTTTTTACTCACGGAACCCTTTCGGGTTTTCATCCGTGCCCGTTTTGCTTGTGGACATACCGTTTATTTTTATTTTTTTATTTCTTTTATTTTTTATTTATTTTTTTTTTCTTCTCTTTTTTTTTTTTACCGCTGGTGGGACTTTTAAAAGTAGTCTCACCGGCAGGATTTGGGAGAGATAGGGGTCATTTACGCCCGTGGATTGTATACGGTTTTGCAGGATGTATGATCCAGACCGTAGGGCTGATGTGCTCAATTCGCCTGCGACTTGGAGCATTCATGTGTAGTATTTCTTGAGATATCGTCCATTGATGGGTGGCATGGGCCTTTCTCCCTCGGCACTTATTAGTTGGTAGGATCCTCCGTCGAACACTTTCTCGATGACGTATGGTCCTTCCCAGTTAGGCTCAAATTTTCCCTTGGCATGTCGATTGGGGATGATCGGTCTTTTGAGGACCAGCACCCATTCACCTTTCTTGAAAGCGCGGAGACGGGTTATCTTGTCATAGGCCCGTGACATTTGGGCTCGGTACAGCTCCAGATTTTGCTGCACCGCGAGCCTCTTTTCTTCGAGGGCATCGAGTTCTTCAAGTCGAAGGAGCACGTTTTCCTCTTCTGTCAACTCATGCTGAACGGCCATTCTTAAGCTTGGAACTTCGACTTCGAGGGGGAGGACCGCCTCCACTCCGAAGAGCAATGAGTATGGAGTGGACTGAGTTGGAGTACGGTGCGTGGTACGATATGCCCACAATGCCTCGTGAAGCTTGAGATTCCAGTCTCTCTTGTTGGCTGAAGCATTTTTCCTCAGGAGCTTGCATAGAGTCTTATTAAAGGCTTCGGCTAGCCCATTGGCTCTTGGATTATAGATGGAGGAATACCTCCAGTCTATCTTGTGCTGAGTAGCGAATCTTGAGACATTGAAGCTCTTGAAAGAAGGCCCGTTGTCAGAAATGATTCTTCTTGGTGTACCGAAGCGGTATAGAATATTATGCTGGAAGAATGTCAGAATATCCTTTGTCTTGACTTCTTTTAGCGGGACAGCTTCAACCCACCTGGAGAAGTAGTCTGTCGCGGCCAGTATAAACCGATGGCCTTTGGATGACGGAGGATCAATTGGGCCAACAATGTCGGTGCCCCAGACTTCGAAGGGCCACGACGCCACCGTAGGATGCAATGGATTGGGATGCTTGTGAATAAAATCACCATGAATTTGGCAGATATAACATTTCTTTGCATGCTCTCCGCAATCCCGTATCATGATGGGCCAGTAATACCCAAGCCGTTTGATTTGAAGTCGCATCTTGGGGCCAGATTGGTGAGCACCGCAAACGCCCGAGTGAACATCTCTCATGACCTTTTGGGCTTCGGCCAATGACAGACACCTGAGCCAGAGTTGGTCATATGACCTGCGGTATAATGTGTCATTTACAAACACGTATCGGAGAGCTCTTTTCTTCAGCTGAATCCTCACGGATTTTTCTTCGGGCAGCTTGCCGTATCGGAGGTACTCTATGAAGGGTTCTCTCCAATCGGGCTCGTCTTGGATGATCGAAGCTTCTTCCGCAGGACTGCTCTTCTGTTCCGCGCTTTCCTCTTCTCGTTGAGAGACTGGGGGTAGAATTTGCCGGCTCCTGACTGTGATCAGAATTTCGTCCATGTCAGGATCAGCCAGCTCCTTGGCCAAGCGAGCGAGTACATCAGCCTTTCCGTTCAACGCTCTAGGGACTCTCGTTAGTTCAATATGAGTGAACCGTTTCATGAGTTCCACCACTCGACCTCTGTACCGAGCTAACTCGGGTTTGTATATCTTATAGTCGCCGCTTACTTGGTTGACGACAAGCTGGGAGTCACCGTAAACCCGTAGCCGAAGGATTTCCATTTCTATGGCGAGCTCCAGACCAGCTATCAGAGCTTCATACTCAGCTTCATTGTTTGTCCGAGGCTCGGTGAGAGCAAAAGAACGCCGTAGGGTTCCCATTGATGGTGTGATGAACACCAATCCTATCCCTGCTTTTATCTCCGGGACGCTTGATTTACTGGAGGTTCTTATCGATGAGGCCCCATCGAAGTAGAGCTCCCAACATGGCTCGTCATTCTCGAGGTGCAGCACTTGTTCGTCGGGTAACTCACAATTTAGTGGTGACCCTTCTGGTATGGGATGAGCAGCGAGAAAGTCTGCAAGAGCTTGCCCTTTTACTGCTTTCTGAGGAGTGTAAACTATGTCAAACTCAAGTAGCATGACAGCCCATCTTGCCATTCTGCCGGCTAGGCTTGCTTTGGTCATCAAGTGTTTGAGCGGGTCGACCTTGGAGATCAGCATAACCCGATGAGCGAGCAGATAGTGCCTCAGCTTCTTCACAGCAAATATCAGAGCCAGGCATTGCTTTTCGATTGGGGAGTAGTTGTGTTCCGCCCCGACTAGAGTTCGACTGAGGTAATAGAGGGCATTTTCTTTTCCCTCCTCGTTATTCTGGGCAAGGAGCGCACCGAGTGACTCGTCCTGCGCGGCAGTGTAGAGAATCAGCGGTTTATTTGGAATGGGAGCGGCCAGCACTGGAGGGTGCAATAAGTATTGTTTGATGCTTTCGAACGCTGCTTGACATTCGGTATTCCAGATAAAAGGAGCTCCTTTCTTCATGAGCTTTGAGAAGGGCCTACATCTCCCCGATAAATTTGAGATAAACCTCCGTATATAAGCAAGCTTGCCTTGAAAAGATCTTAGCTGCGTCAAACTCTTCGGAGGGGGCATCTCCATGATGGCCTTTATCTTTGATGGGTCAACTTCGATCCCTCGATGTCGAACTATGAAGCCCAGGAATTTTCCCGATGATACGCCAAAAGCGCACTTCAGAGGATTCATCTTCAGATCGTATTCCCTCAGTCTGGTGAGAACGGTCCTGAGATCTTGGATATGATCGGCCTTGGCTTTAGTCTTGACGACCAGATCATCAACATAGCATTCGACGACTTTATGGATTAGGTCATCAAAGATATTAGTCATTGCCCTTTGATATGTAGCACCTGCGTTCTTCAGTCCGAATGGCATTACCTTGTAGCAATATATTCCGATCGGGGTTCGAAATGCTGTGTGCTTCTCATCCTCAGGCGACATCTTGATCTGATTATATCCAGACGAGCCATCCATAAAGGTGAACAGCTCGTAATTTGAGGTGTCATCGACCATCATTTCCATGACCGGTAGCGGGAAGTCGTCTTTAGGACATGCTTTGTTGAGGTCCCTGAAATCGACACAAACTCGGATCTGCCCATTTTTCTTCTTCACTGGGACTATGCATGCGATCCAGTCTGCATATTTCTCTTCCCTGATGAAGCCGGCATCGATGAGTTTCTTGGTTTCCTCGATGACCTTTTCTTCCAACTCCCTTCTCATTCTTCGAGGAGCTTGTTTGACTGGCTTAGCCTCAGGAGATATAGCCAGCTTATGCACGGCTACCTCAGGAGAAAGGCCAGGCATTTCTTTGTACGTCCACGCGAAGCAGTCGACGAACTCACGCAGCAGGGCAATTATCTGCTCTTTCATTTCCTCCGATAAGAGTGAGCTGATGTAGGTCGGCCTTGGATTATCGGGCGTTCCTAAGTCAATCTCGACTAGCTCATCAAAGGTTGCTTGTCCGCCATCTTCGAGCTCTTGAGGAGCTTCTTCTGGCTCGGCTATCTCGTCATCATCATTTGATCTTTCGCTGGCCTCACCAACATGGATCATGTAGCATGCTTTGGAATCAGGTTGAATGTAACCTATGCCCCGTTTATCTGGAATTCGTCCATCGATGAGTGCTCGGACCTGGGGAGGATACCATAGCCCTTCGTAAAACTTTGCTTCGGACTCCGTTTGATATAACCGGCATCCGCACTTCTTAAAGTATTCCCGCATCTCGGGCGCATAGTATCTGGGATTGAGGACGGCTCTTATGCCTCTCTCATATGGAAGGCACGCGACAGACAAATCGTCCGGGTGCGCAACGGGGTTTGACCCATAAAACAAGATGCCCTTCTGTCCACTTTTCCTCCCGGGAACGTAGAAAGTTTTCAGCTGGTCCACGGTGGAGATTGATAATGCATCGAGCTCTTTGCACATTTGCTCTGGTACCCTTGTAACGGCTAGGGATCCTTCTGCGACTTCGAAGGTCTCTCGCAGTTTCGCTTGTTGCGTGGGGGTCCAATCTGCACCGCTATTGCACGACAGGTCCTCCTCCTCTGACTCTTCAGTGTCGCTGCCAAGATGAGGGCGGACTTTACTGCTAGATGGGGCTTCAGTGACGGATTCATCTGTATCGCTGCCGAAACGAGGGCGAGTTTTACCGAAGGACGGGCTTCCAGCGTCGGACTCGTCAGTGTCGCTACCGAAATGTGGGCGCACTTGGGCGTTTTTACTTTTGAAAGTGACAACCGGCGCAGATTTGCTTTTGGGTCTTGGGGCCGGTCTATCCTTATTCAGTTGTGGCTTAGCATTTTGGTGGTTCATAAAGTACCGGGAATCTTCATAGCGGACTTCATGCACACCGAACGGCTGGATGTCTCCGTCAATGCGTCTTTCTTCGCCATTTTTAGTATACTTCATGCATTGATGGAGAGTTGACGGAATGATGCCGTAATCGTGGAGCCACGGCCGCCCCAAGAGAATCTTATAAGATGTGTCGGCGTCGATCACATATATCTTAGCTTCAGTTTGCAAATCCCCAAATTTAATTGGCAGAGCTATGGACCCCAGAACTTGCTGGCAATTTTGGTTGAAGCCTTGAATGACAATCCTTTCCCTTGACAGGTGTCGGACGTCCATCGACAAACTCTTCAGCGTCCGCAAGTTCATGATGTTCACTGAGGACCCCGGATCAATCAATATGCGATTAATTCGATCTCCGTCGCTGTACCCGGTCACGTAAATCGGCCGATTATGCTCAGCCGTTCCCAGTAGCAAGTCTTCATCCTTAAATGTGACTGCGGCGGCATGCAAAGCGTGCTGGGTTTCTTTCATATTAATTTCCGCAAAGTGGGCCTGATACCGCTCGGGGTTTTGTAGAGCGTGAATGAGAACATCTCTAAGTTCCTTAGATAGGACCAAGGCGTCGTAGATGCTCAGGAGAGACGGAAGCTTCCGGAGATGCGCCAAGACATTATAGTCCACCGAGGAAGGACTTGTGTTTTCATCGGCTGGTTCTCTGCCATCTTCTTCATTAGCGACTTGTTTTTCCTTCCCTTTTGGGGCGTTGCCTTGATTTTGTGGCAAAGCCCTGCCGCTTCTGAGCTGAATTTGATTGGCCTTTGTGGTGAGCTCCTCGTCCTCTTCGGGAAAACAGAGATCGTCTTCGGAGTCGCTGCCAAGATGGATGGCGTAGCAGGTCACTACTGGGATCTCTTTATTGGAGTCTTCTTCTAACTCCCCCAGAATTTCAGCCGCTTGTACAGGGAAGAACTCCTTCAATTGAATCAATGTTCTTTCCCTTTGTTCATATTCTTCGAGGGAATCGATATATTTTTGAATGGTCGATCTCCCTGCAGACTCTTTTTCGTGCCGAGCTGCACTTTTCTTCTTCTTGAGCTTCTCGGATTTTGAGCCTGATGGAGCCGCATAGGCAGCTGGACTGGTAGGCTTCTTCTGTCCTTCCCATTCCATCCTGGGCTCTTTCTGAAGTAGCCTTTGCATCTTCTTCGTCTTATTAGATATGTGCGTACTCCACGGAGGCCGCGATGAGTCAGTTTCGTTTGTCAGGGCAGCGGGTTCGGCTGTCTGCTCCCAGAAGGCTTCAGCTTCCGTCTGTATAAAGTTGGCGGTTGCAACTTGATTGTTCACCAACACGCTTTTGGACAGCTCGATCTCTCCAGCCTTGTACTGCTTCTCGACCCAGTCCTTGAAGATATAGCAATCCTCGATCGCATGGCTCACTACTCGGTGGTACGGGCAATACAGGGGATTGTCGGTCATTTTTGCTTCTTGGGGTCTTTTCGACTCCGGCAGTTGTAGGCCATTGTTCAAGGCATCTTTAAATATCTTGCGGACCTTGTCCCTTCTGAAAGAGTAAACCTTGTTCTTTTTCTCCTCTAGGGAAGGCCCGTCTCCTCCCAGCAATGGCTTTCGAGACCGGTTAGTTTTGGATTCGCCCGCCCTTCGCTTTTCTTCATTGTCGGAGGCATTGAAGACATTGGTACTGCTGGAACTCCCGCTTCTACGGTTGTCGTCCCGCTTGCTTTTCCAGGTTTTGTCTCTCTGAGAGTCTGGCGGGGACTCTTGCTTCGAGCGTTCCAGCATTTGGACTTTCTTGGTTAGCTCCTGAAACGTCTTGAGGCCCGCTGTACACAAGAAGGGGACCATCCAATTGCTGAGGTTCCCAATGAGAAGGCTGACGGACTGGTCCTGCTCCAGCGGCGGTTCGCACTTGACCGTGAGATTACGCCATCGGGCGATAAAGTCAGTGTTTCTTTCATTCTTCCCCGGCTTGGTCCTCACAAGGTCGGCAATGGAGATTTTATCACTGACGCTCATGAATCATTGCCGGAACAGAGACTCCATTTGGGCAAAGGTAATGACGGACCCATCTGGTATGCTCGCGTACCAGTCGAAGGCGACGCCGGTCAGGCTATTGACAAACTGACGAAGAAGGAGCGCGTCGTTGCCCCCAGTATTTCCGCACGATGCTTTGAAGTGGGCGACGTGCTGATTTGCATTCCCCGTTCCATCAAATCTTCCGAACTTAGGAATAACATAGCCGCTTGGGAACTCAATCAGATCGTACTGCGCGGGATATGGCCGCCCGCTACTACCGATTTCTTTCTGAGCTTCAGCTTCGGCCACCAATGTTTTAACCTTGCTGGTGACCAAATCCATTATCCGATCCTGTGTTAGCGGGATAGTATTATCTGGGGCCAAGGCATCCCCAGAAGCAGAGTGTGGACGGCTCTCATGTGGCTCGACCAGTCTTGGACCCGAAGGAACAGGCATTGGCTGCCTCGGATTGTCATCACCCGGCTGATTAGTAGCGGCTTGTGCTTGATTGGGAGGCGCTCGAGCAATTTGAGCCGTAAGCTGCATCACCACGTTCGTTAAGTCGTCAATCTTCGAATAGAGCTTGGCCATCTCTTTATCTTTGCTCCTGAGCTGTTTTCGAAGCTCTTGAAGCAGCTCTTGCTCCGCAGTCCTGGGGCGGAAAGTCGGCTCCTCCTCGCTGTCCGAGCTTGACTCTTCATGGACCGAGGGGTCTTTCTGCCTATCATCCTCATCGAGAGGGTTTTCTTCATCCAGCGGGGGCGGCTGTTCTTGAGCGGCGGCGACCACATTCAGGCTAGATTGGGCTTGGGATGTGGTGGCCCCATCCTTGCTTTTGCTGCGAAGGTTGTCGCTGGGGCGTCCGCCCGCCATATAGACCGTATGGATGGTATATCCGGACGTCTTTCTATCATTGGCAGCTGATTTCACGGATCGCTGTCTTGACCCCCTTGCTTCGGTTGCTGGTAGTCGATTGAAGGCGGCTGGCCTAACCAGGTTCTTGAATGGTGCTGGCGCTTCTTTTCTGGGTCTGCCCCGCTGCTTTCGTGCGGCACAGAGTGCTTGATAGACTCTTGAAGAGACAGTGTCATACTTTTTCTGTTGGGGCCAGGACACGTCTCTTTGTGGCACTATTCGGACCGCTGTCTTCTTGATTCTGGCGGTCATGGCATTTTTCTGAACCCACTTCAGAGGCTCGAAGGAATTGCTGATTCTTACGTCCGACTCAGCCGTCGTCGTGGGGAAACCCTGCACTTGGAACTTCACATGATTCCATTTGGCCGAAGCCTTGGCCCTTTTGTTGGCTCGATACCTGAGCCGCTTCTGCCTTAACTTTTCTGTTCTAAGCACCTGGCAGACTTCGACTTTTTGGGAAGATGCCGCAGACCGGTTGATGGAGGGCCTTGGAGATACGCCCGATTGTGCATTGGTTGGAGTCATCGCTTGAGCTCGTCCGCGACATTTGTTGTTGCCCTTCGCACCGGAAGTCTTGCCCCCAGTTAAAGCGTCAGGGAATCGTTCAGATAGCGTCTTGAGTTTCGGTTGTGGTGCCTTGGCGATCACGACATTCGGCCTCTTTCCCCTTGAGACCGGCTTGGCCACCTGTTCCGCCGGGATCTCCGCCAGATGAGCGCTTCCGGCAGGGTAAATGATGACGGAGCCGAACTGGCGGGGCGGTTCTTCCCACTGTCGACTGAGGCTTGCGGGGAGAACCACACGAGCGTTGATCTTGACCACGTACAGAATCGGGGTCACGTTGGAAGCTGAATTCGTCTGGGGAGACATTGTCGTCGAAGGTTGATTGCTTGAAAATCTGCATGAAAAAGCATTATTTTTAGTATAAATACAGGTATGTATATTGATTGAGTTCGCATGAACGTTCAACCCGAAATATGGGAGGAGAGATTGGTCCCACCGGGCGTGCCAGAATCTGTAGGGTGTTTTTCGTCACCCCATTGAGATGGGAATACGCGCACGCTTGTCAGGCGCACTACAGATTCCCCCGGCCTAGGGTAGGCCGGGGTTTAATGATTGTGGGGATCCGAATCTCCGGCAGCCGCGGACTAAGCTGCCGTTAATTACCCCTCGCCTTTGGGGCGAGGGAACCTCCGATTGACGGGTTAAACTGGTCATGCGAACTCAATGTGCAGTGTACGTGTGTCGTGTTTTGAAAGGGGGGTTTTGGATATATCGGAAGCCATGCAGAGTTTTTACGGGGGTCCCGCTACCCGGATAGCGGGCTGGGGGTCAAGGGGGCTAGCAGCCCCCTTGCGGAGTGCGGGGCAGCGCCCCGGCCCGAAAATTTTTTGGAGGGGGAGAATGTTGCGGAGTATGTGTATGTATACATTTGTATACAAATGTATATATATATTTATGTACACAAAAAGAGGGGGAAGAGGCATCCAAGGGATGCGCAGGTGCGCAAGCGCGCGCGCCACGTGTCGGCACGCGGGCGACTTGCGCACTTGCGCAGTTGCGCAAGCAAGCGCGCCACGTGTCGGCACACGGGCGACTTGCGCACTTGCGCAGTTGCGCAAGCGCGCGCGCCACGTGTCGGCACGCGGGTGCCTTGCGCAACTGCGCAGGTGCGCAAGCGCGCGCGCCACGTGTCGGCACGCGGGCGACTTGCGCAACTGCGCAGGTGCGCAAGCGCGCGCGCCACGTGTCGGCACGCGGGCGACTTGCGCACTTGCGCAGTTGCGCAAGCGCGCGCGCCACGTGTCGGCACGCGGGCGACTTGCGCACACAACAGGCTGTTAGCCTAAAAAGATTTCTCTGAAGAGAAATCAAAGAGGAGTTAGACTCCTGAGTGTGTTTTTGTTTTGTTTGTTTTTTTTTTTTTGTTTTCTGTTGGGTTAATGGAAGGGTTCTTCTTCTTCCTCCTGTTGCTTGCTGGGTCTTGAAGATCAAGAGATGTAAAATCTCAAAATCTCTCCTTTTTAACATCTGATGGCAGATCCAAGTTCCCCTTTGTGGGTTTTGTGGTGGAAAACTATTTAGTTTTGAAAAAGGAAGAGTAAAACTCTTGATTTAATTCAAGAGAAAGAAGAAGGTTTTGGAACCTTGAAGAAGGAAGAAAGAGCTCAGCTCTAATTTTTTTTTTTTGTGGAGAGAATGAAAGGTATTACTTTATTCATCATCATTTTTCCTTTTATAGGCTTACATATTTGCATATAGCCCCTTGGGCTTTACAAAATGGCATTTTGCCATCCCATGGCTCATGTGCCATTTCATTTTTTGCACATAAGCCATGGGCTTACAAAATATTGGTTTTATGCCCATTTTGCATACATTCATGTATAAAAAATTTCATAAAAATTATTTATTACATGATTTATATTTTAGCATGGAGGAGGCTGGCCGCGGGCTCGGCTTGGGCATGGGCCCGCTTGACCTGGGCTTGGGCCCACCTGACTTGGGGTTGACCTTGACTTTGACTCGGTCAACGGGGGTGTAAATTTTTACCCCAACAGTTCTATCTGTATGGGTCCTCCCTAAATCATCGCAATCGCGTTCCTGCGATTCAATAATTGACTTAAGGGCACTATAGCCAACAATCACCCACTTGCACTTAAAGCTAATTATTGCGATATCGCATACTCACAGCCCGTGTGATACCGAACACCCAACTTCTCTAGTAATCAGTTTTGCAAAGCTCATTTGTGAAACTATTGTGTTCGAGAAATAGCCTCAGTGAGTGGATCCGCTCCAATGTTTCTTTCTATATCTCTCTATATCTCAACTTTGTGGAGAAAGACTATCTCCCGAAATGAGCAATACCTGTCTTAGAATTTGTCTGGATATCTGATGGGACCCAATTCACTAATGAACTCCAAATCTAACAAACTTCTTAGACTGTACCATCCACTAAATTTAATCAGTATACTGTACCATGCCTACCTCAGTATCCGGTTGGACCACCTGTCCAACATATTGTCCCTCAAATGAGGGAAAACTATAACTCTGACAGCCAGTCTGTCATCCAGGTCACCTTTGAAGCCTGAAATGATAACCACCTCCGGAAGGAGGCTTCCATTACCATATACCAAGAACATCCACTTATGTTCATAACTGCTTCCCAACGTTTTTCCAGGATTAGATTAATATATATAATTATTGTAGCTAGTACAAAAGCAATATCTTTTGTGGTACTAGACATCTCATGATTGACTCAATTGCATATGCAAGTGATATGCTAATCATGCAAATTCCCCTCTCCATCAGTCAGTAAGACATCCTTTGGAGAGGGTAACTCCATCACCTGCGGGTACTACCACCTCGCCAGGAGTCGTCCGTTCTAAAACACCTTTAGAAAAATGTCAAAGTACCCAAATTGGGACTCTTCCTAAATCTAGATCTAAAGCTATAGATCTAGTGACCAGAATCTATGTGGAGAAACACCTTATGACGTTTATAGGAAGATCTCTCCCTATCAAGTGCATGCCATCCAAATACCCGGACATCACTCTCTACTACCATTTTACCAGATCAATCTTCTATTCTAATGAAGCCAAAACCTATGACTGTCACATCAAAAATAGATAATCTATTTCCGCTATACTTGCTTTAGTCTATAAATAGACATAAGCTACTTGCCCACTATACTTCCGCTACTCCCACTGAATACAACAACCCTCTGGCAGAGTCATATACACGTGCACTTTCAAAAACTCATTTAGAACGACGTTATACTCATCCTCCTGCCGGGTCTTATAGTCTAAAACAACAGCAATAGTAAGTCTGGGTAAACAAGAATCTCCCTGTCATCGTCTCTGAGAAGACCGAAGTACCTCTCGGGTGCGTGATGTTACCCACCAAATCTGCAGAGTGGCTAATGGAATGTCGAATCCAATTGAATCTTTAGGTTCTATTAAATTTTCAGTAATCGTTTGTGGTTCTGGAATTACTTCCAGTTCTACCATACTCCCACTAATGTTTTCTG
Organism: Agapanthus africanus; assembly: GCA_030015575.1. Lineage (NCBI taxonomy): Eukaryota > Viridiplantae > Streptophyta > Magnoliopsida > Asparagales > Amaryllidaceae > Agapanthus > Agapanthus africanus. The sequence goes on from JASDDO010000028.1 coordinate 175,184,703, forward strand.
AAAAGAATCCATTTTACTAAAACTGGTAGCGAGTCAAGAACAATATAACTATTGATCTTCCTGATGGTAGAAAGTTAACCCTCGTCAAAGCCCGGGATAACCCACAAACTGCCATTAATAAAACGTGCCTAGAGTTTATCCGGATTCTGGTTTTAAGCATCAGCCGAACAACTCCATATACCTTAACATCATTAAGATATGAATCCATTCTATATATCCAATATAGAAACAAAAGGCACTAATTTAATTGGAACCAGATTCAAAATCATGCAACTATTTCCAGTGCATATCAACCAAATGGAAGAAGGCCAAACAACATTACTCATGAAGGAATGCATCCATATATGAGTAACCCGAAAGAGAAGCAAGCTCTCAAAACCATTACTTACAACTGATTACTTATCATAAGTATCTACATCTTTGACTACCTCGAAGAATCCTGTTATTTCCAACAAATAGTTCTCTACTTTATTCTCATACCTATAACTTCTCAAAACATGGACCCTGTATTTCAACGAAGTACTTGTCTAAAACTAGAGAAGTCAAAAATAAAGAGAATATAGTATGAGTACAAACCCTTTGTCTTGCAACATATGGTTCTCTACTTTATTCTTATACCTATATCTTCTCAATATCTGGACCTTGTATTTCAACGAAATATGTTTCTAGAACTGGAGAAGTCATGAGTAAACAGAATATAGTACGAGTACCAGCCCCTTTGTCCTTACGGACACCGGACAACATACAATACTTTGTATAAGTCTCCTGAGTTCAATAACTCAAGCCCTGTGCATCGTAGGTTGAAAAACTGTACTATGCTTAAGAAGAATTACACCGTTGTTAAATGCACTTTACCTAATCACCAACTGATATAGGTAAATTTCATAGAAATAATTTCAAAAAGTTATATCTCACTTTATAAAATAAACATACAGATATATCAGTTTGAAATTGGTGCATAACAACGGATATTCAAAACCAAATATTTGTCCTCAGGCAAAACCCAGGTGATTTCCTCAAAAATCACTAATTAAATTCTGATATATATTGAGGATCTAATCACCCATTTCCCAATATCTTACTCCCACTCAGCATCTGTAACACCATACAGATATGAGAATCAAATCTGGTAAATACATATCCTGGAGTCAGAATCTAATTGTGAAAACAGTTTTCAATTAATATCGCATAGTCAAACTGAAACATGAAAATGTTTCGAAGGGGTAACCGAGTATTCCTAATAATGCCTCTTCCACTATCCTTACTCATGACAGTAACCGTATACTTTCTTGCTCTCACTCCAATCCTTTTATATATCTTTATTTATTACCTTCTGTATACCACACTTAGGCTAATTAATTTTCTTCTTTTCCTACCCTTCGGCACCAGCCTAAGGTTTGGAAGAAGACTGTCCAATAAGCCCAATAGGTGTATTCTCTTAATACCAGGAGCCATCACAACGTGAGAGAAGGTGAAGAGAAAAGATAACTGAATAATTCTATTCTATTTCTTCTGAATCAGAATCCATTCTCGAACTGGAACAAGTTCCTTCGAGTTCGTATGTAACTATACGATGGCATATCCAAGCAATATGGATGTTCGTAGTGATACGAAGTGTTCTGGAGAAATTCAAAGGTGAAGTAGGAGGGGCAGGGGTATACGCGGTTTTTTCTTGAATGATAGCAGTCGCAATTTCCTTTGCCCTTACTTTATTCCCTTTATATTTCTTTACTTATTACCTTCAGTACACCATACTTAGGCTAATTGGTTTTCTTCCTTCCCCACCTTTCAGCACCAGCCTATGGTTTGGAAGAAGACTATCCAATAAGCGCAATAGGTGTACTCTCCTGATACTAGGAGCTCTCGCAACCCGAGAGAAGGTAAAGAGAAAAAGACAACCGAATAATCCTATTCAATTCCTTCAGGACCATAATCCATCCTCGAACTGGAACAAGTTCCTTCGAGTTCATATATAACTATACGATGGAATATCCAAGCTATATGGATTTTCGTAGTGATACAAAGTGTTCTGGAGAAATGCAAAAGTGATGTAGAAGTGGCAATGATATATGCGACTCCATGACTATCCAAAAGCCAAAGTGTTTTAAGAAGGTTCGGTTAATTTGATTCAAGAGTTTTAGTCTAGGGTCGGTACATGGTTGCTGCCAAAGAGAGAGAGAGAGAGAAAAGAAACACTCAACGTGCACTCCACCCTAGATCAGAATGGTTAATCACTTTATCTAATTAGGGTGGCTCCCACCGTTTCCTCGAATTCACCTTCAAACCCTAAAAGGAGAATTAGTCATGATCATCTAAAATCACTCGAGGAGTAATCTTACTCATCAGTGGGAATCGGGATCCAACTATCATCGCATGATAACTTGATGGAATCCACTCAAGTCACCACACTCCAGAAGGTATGCACATGCCTTGCAAGTTTCCTGTATGTTTGAAACTCCCGATGTGGTTTGTACCCCAAGCGGTTCATGATCTTAACAAAGGCAAACAAATCATAAACCACAAATCAAGTTCAACCCGTCATTATCCTGGATTAACCTAGACCTACCCGTACAAACCCTTGACAAAGGACAACAAGGTTATACGACTGTCCTAGATAATCGCATCTTAATACAACAGACAGGCAATATCTAGTTACCGCGCACTACGCCTTAACAAAGGCCAACAAACACAACACGAATACTAGGAACTACTCATCCGAAATGATGGAGGGCTACGGCTGGTTTTTGGCGAAAAACCTTTAACGTAATGAACTTGATATCGTTAAAGGAACCAAGTGGTTTTACAAATACATAGTGGCGCATAACTTTTTCTAAAGAGGTCACTCCTTATGAAGGTATCTCGGCTCTTTCCTCATCGAATGAGGTGCAGGATATTCCAAACCGAATACCATGATGCAAAGTAAAAGAATCGACTATTGTGAAGTTATTAAACCGACGCAAACTTTTGCTCAAGAGGTCACTCCCGATAAAGGGATCTTGGCTCTTGCCTCGTCGAATGAGGTGCTGGATATTCATAACCGAATACCACTGTGCAAAGCAAAAGAAAACGTATGTAATGACTGTTTTCAAAAAAACTTGGTTCCAACAACATCATATAGGTTTGTTTTCCTCGCATTGATCAGAATCAACACAGTCCCATCAATTAAACATATCACCCCAGAGAAAGGAATGAAAATTTACGTATATGCCATCCGCATTCACCATTGGGCCCCGTCATCACCCGTTAGGTTACTTAACTAACGATGGAGCGAGGGCTGGACTAGCGCGGGTGCAAAACATATACAACATCTACTAGTATATTTATAAATATATATAACATTCGCCCCAGGCATGATGCAAGCAACATCACAGAATCTCAGCCAAACAACACAGAGTGGTGGATAAGCCTGGGGCCTCGGGTTTCACTTGAGCCGCAAATGAGACCCGACGTTCCCTGTCGTATGGATAGCCCATGCAATGAAAACCTAGACCCTTACGAGTGCGGAAAGTTACCCGCCAATCCCAGAAGCGAGGAAACCCCAATCAACAACGTGAATTGGCAACCAAACACTTCACGGAATCCGGTAACTTGAGCACCCCTCCATGGGTCTACCTATACCCCCTACCAGTGCGGCGAATAGCCCGCCAATTCTAGAGTAAGGCCCCCTCCGTCTGAACGCCATGAGATGCGAGCACGTTGCCCTCTAGAACCAGGCTATTCGTACACTCCACCGCGGGGTAATCCTAGTACAGAAAAGAAAAGAAATATGTATAAGGGTGACATCGACCTCAACCCGGTCGTGCCCCAAACAAATAATATACAAACTGGCAGATACGGAAGTCCACATGTAGGACGCTCGCCCCACAATATCAAATGTACAAATGAATCTAAACTGTACTGCCATTGCACCACTGGCTATCCACCATGACGATTCAACCACAACCACAGCACAACACAGAACATCAATGTGAATATCATGTTCGCAAACCCGTCTAAAAGACATATAGCAATTAGACGAGTTGTACTGCTTTAATGACATTCACGGTCGCAGATAGTAATGTATGTACTGAAAACATTTAAACGGTGTTAAAAATAACGACTTCGAAATACCCCGGATTGCCCTAAACTAAAGATTATATAATATCCAACCTGGGCAAAATCAAACAATACCAGAGAACCAATATTCTAGAGACTAGAGCACCCAAAAAAATACAAGTCCTAATTCCTTAGATGGACCGTCCAGGACGGTTTTTAGCTGAATCTCCCCAGGCAAAAAGTTCAATTTGGGGCTCATGTTCTCTGTGTGTTCTAGTTATCACATAAATAGCCTTCTGCAATTGTTTAAAAAAAATTTGAAGACTAGAAAAATTTGACAGAAACTGGAATATTTGTCGTATTGTTTCGAAGTTGTTTCGGTTTTGATACTTTAACATCGTCTAAAACAGCTAGTAAGGGGTTAATAGGTTGGCTCTGATACCATTTTGGGTTATGGCAGTGCCCTGGCCATCAAACCGTGGCTGATTGCGGAACAAATATTTTCAAAACTGGCACTAACACAACCCGCTACCCGGATCTACCATAAACCCTAACCTAGCAAACTAAATATATATAGGAGTTAAGAATGGTTAAAACGAATTGATTCATTTCCTTCGGTCTTCAACCACCTTTCTAAGCTTCTAGAGGCCACCATGATCTAGCTTGATCTCCGGTCTCCCTCCATCAAAGATGATCCACCTGAGGATTTGTATTCCGAGCTCCTACCTCAATAGCCGAGATAACCTAAACTAAATAGCCTAGAGGACATAGAGTGTAGTGATGGATTAATTTGTCTCCAAACACCCTAGATTTCTCAACACATGAGTCTTAAAGGGTGGAGGTAGAAGAAGAAGGTTGAGGATGAGAGTGAAAGGCAACTCAAGAAAATTGGCTAAGTGTTGTGTTGTGAGTTGTGTTGTTGTAAGTAATAATGGATCCTCTCATAAATATCTCAAGTCTCCAAAATATCTTAAGTCAACCCAAAATATCTCAATTGAACAAAATATCTCACAAAAAAAACAAAAAAAACAAGCATGCTTGAATAGTAACAATAAGTCACTACAAAGCCATGCAAACAACAAATGCAAACCACACCTCATCCTCTCCATCTCATTAACCATTTAATCCTAAATGGTTAAAACTAAATGAGGTGGTATCTTCTGGAAGCACCATGTAATAAATTACAAGAATACCCCTCATCCGTATATACATACCCGTATCCATATTCCGAAAAATACGAATACAATGAGATGAAAATAATCCAACAATATAATATTAGAATCTGGCTTAAACCAAAGCCACCAGTATTATCCGTCCGAATCCTGATAAGTGCACAAGTGTACGTATATGATCGAACCATGCCGTAAAACCATACGTCCTCTACATCATTTCGCCCAAAGTAGGGAAACCCTACGTGTGGGACTCTAAAGACTCGTCAATACGCTGGTAGCGGGTTTAACCATAAGCACGTCACAGGCACTAGCTTAACGTAACGGCTACCCAAGTATTGAGGGAAAGGGAGGCCGACGAGCAAACTCATCCGAACCCCTACTGAGCCTGTCTATGACAATATCCGTTCAGTCTGGTATGTTCGTCTAAGAGTATCGCATATCGAGTCTAGGAGGTGGATAAAGTCAGACCCCTAATAACGCGAAATTTCGTGTCGGTATGAAGCCCATCACCCACTGATAAACTACTGATCCAAATCAGTAATTCTCGACTACCTTGACCAAGGATTTCTGGTGATAACCACCCGAGCACAGCGCGACATCAACCCCCAATACCGGGAGAGACGAATTCTCGACGATCCACTCACTGCCTCCATATGGCTCAAGACTGTACCCAACTAAAACCTGTTTTCACGACTCCTTTGAGCCGCGGTAGGGTAGTAATCAAAGCACAGTGGGAACTCACACGAGACAAATGACGATCTCAGGTCGACAGACTAATCTGCACACATGTCACCTGGGAACTGCTATCTGACAATATGTATACTACCAACTAGCAGGTTCCCGGCGAGTCCGTCCAGTGTACTCATAACCCAATGAGCAACTACATACTATTTTAGGTGAACAAACTAACACCAATGGCTTGTGAGACCAGGCCACCGCCCCTCGTCGGGGTCTCGATCAGTATACATTAGTCTACTCTGGATTATCGATGCTCAGTCTCGAAACTCCCACGACATGGGATATTTAAGGATGTGCTTATAGACCACCCAGCTCCCACGTATATGATCGCCATCATAATGCTGATAGTCAAGTAAGAATCCAATGGGCTCTATCAACATGTAATAGTGATCTTTAATACCACATAAATCATGTATATGATGATAAAGACAAACCAGATAGCATATTATCATTTTGAGTAAGACTGTTCTGTCCTTATAGGTCCTCCCTCAATCATCACAATCGCATGCCTGCGATTCAATAAATGACATGAGGGCACTATAGCCAACAGCGCCGACAATTTTGACCTTCTTGGTGTAGCATGACAGTGAGGGCACTTCCAAGTTTAAGTTTGGGGTGTGCTCAGTAAGCTTTCTATCTTTGCATTCATATGATTATTTTGCATTTGCATACTTATTTAAAAACCCACCAAAATAAAAAAAAAATACAAAAATATAATAACTTTGTCGTCAAGTTAGCTAGTAGGGTAACTTAGATTTTTATTGCGAAAATTTAGTTTGATAGTTTAGAAATAACTAAATTCTAGGTTTAGCAATTGAAAACCATAAAAATAACCCTCCTTCTTTTTAACCTTGGTAAATATACGTCCTTACAGTTTTTTTAGAAGTAGGTAATCTTGAGTTCAATTCTTGAGTTAAGTCGAGATAAAGAGAAAGAATTGAAAGCTTTATTGAAGAATAAGTCTGAAAAATAGTTCTTATTCTTAAGTCTAAATTCAAAAAGTATGTACCCTACAAACTGCACTTATACGCACCTTGAAACTTGGGATAGTAGAGGATACCTAGAAATACTCTTGCTTAAAAACCTAGTATGAAAAAACGGTATTTAAAGCTAACCACCAAAAGACCATAATTGAAAAATATTGCCTGTCTTGAAAAGAAAAGAAATAAATTACAAGACCTGGAAACTGCTATTTACGCTTTAATATACTCACACATTCAGTAATCGGCTGGTTAATGCCTCAAGAAGCAGTAATAGTCGCATGAAAGATGTGTGAGAAAATCCGTCCATCATTAATGAAAAGAAGTAGCATTAGGTATCAGGGCAAGGGTATTATAGCTTGAATTGAATTCTTAAGTGTAGGGGTGAAAATTTACACACACGTAGAGATATACGATCAATGTTTGGAGGAAAGATAGGGATAAAGAATAAGACTTATGTTTTTTGTAAAGTTGATAAAAATTCCGGATTGGAGATTGCGCTTTAGAAGGAAAACTCAAGAGAAACCGAGATCTTTCTAAACTGTCAAAACGTATAGGATCTTAGGTTGAATAAATAGGAGGTGTGAAAAATAAGGGATGGATATTTCTAACTTAGGATATAGAATTTCTAAGTTAGATGCTAAACCGTAAGAATAGAATCGACGTTAGCTTATGAAACTAACTTGACGGGATTTTGTGGGTAGTATCCGCTGAAAACCTTCAGGAGCCAACACTCCTCGTACTAGGGACACCTAAACGTTTAATGGCTTGTTGCACATTCTAACTGCAACCATGATGCCTACGAAAGTGACCTTAGGACTTTTGGAGAATAAATGGTTTTTCTCGGGACGAGCAAAATATAAGTTTGGGGGTATTTATTCACATCAGAATATTGCATTTAATACCGTCCATTCTTTCTCGTTTGTTTATAGGCAGGTGCTTTTAATCCGTATTTGCTACATATTTACAGGTTACAGGTTCCCAATCCAAAATAACGCAAATCAAGAAAAATCTCCACAGTTATGCCAAAATCCAGAACATTTGTCAACAACAGATAAAATCCGGGTTCCAGTCATCCGCATCCGTCCAGTATCGCTTACCAGTTCAAGAGACAAGACAAATAACAGTGGTCATTCGTGTCTCGGAAAAGCACAAAGCACGAGAGGGGCAGCACAACATTCAAGTGATGCGCGAAGCTCGAGGGAGATAAAGGCTAAATGAATTAAAAGTGAAGCCATTTTGGACTATTGGAAATCTGAAGAAATTTTGGAGTCATTTTACAATTTTGGACCTGTCAAACAGATGAACATAGCAACACAAGGAAGCCCAGAAAAAATGTGACTCCAATGCCTCTAAACCACCACGGAACCACGGCCAATATGCCGTTTCTGCGGCTGTTCTGCGGCCATGACATGTCATAATTTGACCGTCTTTTAGGGGTAGTTGGGTAATTGTATTGGGGCTCAGAATATGGCCCTAGGGTTTCAGTTCTCTGCCTATAAATACTCCAGTTTTGTGCCAAGCAAAGGAGGTCTTTTTCTTTGTTAGGGATTAATGTAGTTTAGTTTGTGTTTCTTATTCTTCTTCATCTTTCCTCCATGAAATTGTAGTGAGAGTTCTTGAGTGGAAGATCAATGAAGATGAGGGTTTTTATTATTATCTTGTATATTTAATTTTCTTTTCTTGTAATTTTAATTCATAGGGAAATTTTATTTATTTATGTTAAGTAGTTGTTGTTATTACTTTTTCCCTTTCTTTTCTTCTTATCCGTATTTTTCTAATCCATGATACTCTATGGAGTCCCTTGCTTAGGTGAGGGCCCAAGTAGTTAGCTTTCTACCATTTGTAAAACCGTATTTTCCTTTCTTTCCTTTCTTCTTTCTTTTTTTATTTTCTTTTTAAATGTATAAATAATTTCCACACTTGTTAGGGGTTAAGGAAGGTTAGTATGAGAGACGGAAAAATCCCTTGTGCTTCTCTTCGCTAAACATCCTAAAATGAACCTAGACCAAACAAACATAACCCCCTCACTTAGGCATGCTATACGTGACATATAACCGCGACCTAAGTCGAGAAATCCTTCGGGCGCACTACAACGTGACATGTAGTTGTGACTTAATTGGATACATGGTTATGGGTGTTTGGCCTAGGGTTGAAAATAAGCGCACGTAGCGGAAGGACAAGGGGCACTAGGAATGGATTTAGCGTTGGAAAGCTTTCTTAAACACGCAAATCCCATTCTTATGTCCTCCTAATCCCCGCTACTTTCTATTTATCCCAACATCATTTTAAGAATGGCAAAAGAAAAGTACAAGATTAATCCTAACTTTACTGACCAACCTTAACCCTAACAAGTTTACTTGAACATAAATACGAATACGTAGGATAGAATTGAATATACACATACACATTCTTTAATTGACCCGTCTAAGATAAGAACGGACATACAACCATCTCCCTGCGGACGACCCGTGCTCAACCAGCTAGCCGCAAAGCGACACCGTCTTGATTGTGGTAAGTAGAACAAAAAGAAAAAGCAGAACGCATAATTCCGCTACAATCATTTGTCAAGCGAGCCGGGATAACCACAGCCACGAAATGACCATTTATGAAAAGGCCAAGATGCAGCGTCTCAGTAAGCAGTTAGTGGAAGAAGTAGACTACATCGCTCTTCATCCCCAGCCTGCTATGGGCTCTCACGAAGGGGGAAAATCCCGAAGCGGAGGTAAAAATAGGGTAAGGATCGCAAACAAAGTTCAAAGACAACAAAGCGGGTCCAAGATGCCGTTCAATCGAGAAAGGATTGATTAGAGCCCGTCCTTTATAAAGAAGATGGGTCAGGAATACTCTTTTCCACAAAACAAGACAGAGAAAATATTCAACTATGTCATGAAGCACCAAATGATGACGCTTCCAGAGTCCCGCCACCCCGAACAAATAAATGAGGTCCATCATCCGGATTATTGCTCCTATCACCGAGCAGTAGGTCACCCCTTGAAGACTGCTTCACGTTCAAGGACTGGGGAGATGACCAGTTTCAATAAGGGATGTTTACTTTATCCGACAGCTGGATGATAAGCCTGCCACAAAAACACGAGCCAAAGAAGACCTATACCGTCAGGATAGGACCAGCTCGACCGCGAAAATGAAAGCGGACTCGTACCTGTCATATAATAATTCTCTTACGGGAGGGAAGGCATGAGAATATGATTGAACTTTTCAGATGCTTCACAAATGAAGAGGATGATGAGGAGATATCAGAATTTCCACCGAAACCAAGGGAGCTGGAGGACGGGATACACACCACGGCGGGCAACCTAAAGAAAATCAACTTAGGAACAGAGGACGATCAGAGTCCGACATTTGTCAGTGAAATACTATCTGAAAAAACAGGTAGCTACATTAAAAGAAGTGCTCATGCAATACAAAGATTGCTTTGATTCCGAAATGCTGGGTCTAGATCCAGAAATAGTGGTACATAAACTGGCTATATGGCCAGAAATAAAGCCAATCAAATAGGAACCAAGAAGGATGCGGCTCGAACTTGAGATGAGTATCGACACCAAAGTCATGAAACTGATCGACTCCTACTTCATCCAAGAGGTTCAATATCCCGACTGTATCACTATTATCGTTCCAGTGATGAAGAAAAATAAGATAGTTTGCATTTGCGTGGACTTTCGGGACCTCAACAAAGTATGCCCGAAAGATGACTTCCCAGTACCTGTTACTGAGCTAATGATCGATAACACGTCCACCCATGAATTCTTCTCCTTCATGGATAGATCTTTAGGATACAACCAGATAAAGATGGATCCTGAAGACCAGAAGCATATCGCCTTCCGAACTCCGTTAAGCGTATTTTGCTACAAGGTGATGCCCTTCAGTTTGAAAAACGCCGGAGCCACATACCAAAGTGCCATGGCAAAGATCTTAAATGACCTCATACACAAGATCGTCGAGTGCTATATCGATGACCTTGTGGTGAAGAGAAAATCTCATGAGGAACATTAGGAATAATTAAAAATATAGTTCCAATATCTTCGGAAATATAATCTGAAGATGAATGCTCTAAAATGCGCGTTTAGAGTCTCCTCAGGAAATTCCTGGGATTCATCATTCATCACCAAGGCATCGAAATCGATCCCGCAAAAATCAAAGCGATTATAGAAACGCCTTTACCAAGAACCCTCAAACAATTGCAATCTCTCTAAAGAAACCTCGCGTATATCTGGCGGTTCATAGCCAATCTCTATGAAAAATCCGTCTCCACAGTCATCTGATGAAGAAGAGGATCCCTTTCGTGTGGGATCAGAAGTGCCAAAACGCACTAGACAAAATCAACCAATACCTACAAAATCCGCCATTCTTGGCCGCTCTGGTTAAGGAAAAACCCCTTATCTTATATACAACAGCCCTTGAGGATTCTCTAGACACATTATGGGCACAAGAGAACGATGAAGGAAAGGAGAGGGCTTTCTACTATATAAGTCGAGTTCCCCTTGGGGCAGAAAGAAACTATTCCCCTATCAAAAAATATTGCCTTGCGCTGATCTTCGCAATAACGAAGCTCATACATTAGCCTTAGCACATGAGGTCCACCTCATATCAAAGGTGGACCTCTCAAATATCTGATATCAAAGGCCATAATGACAGGAAGGCTTGCGAAATGGGTCCTTCTCCTAATGGAGTTCTCTATAACGTATCGGCTCCTCAAAACAGTGAAAAGACAAGCCATCGCTAACTTTCTCGCAGAGCATTCGATACCAGCTAACTCTCCCCTAAATTGTGAGTTGCCAGATGAACACGCGTTCGATGCAATTGAAGAAAAGAAAGAAGAAAATGATTCCCAATGGGAACTCTACTTCGATGGAGCATCTTCTATGAAGAGGCGAAAGCAAAACACTCCCATAATTAAAGTCAGGATGGGTCTTATCTTCATGACCCCGCTAGGAGGAATATTAAATTACGCCCTCTCCTTGATGGAACCTAGGACTAATAATAAAGTGGAATATGAAGCTTTTATAGCCGGTCTTGAGATCACTATCGACATGGTAATCAAGAACCTCCTCATATATGGAGACACCCAACTAATTGTTAGTCAAGTAAACGGCGATTATCAAATATGCAAATCAGAGCTGATAAAGTATGGAGAAATGGTGCAGCAACTGGTGACTCAAATCCCTTCCTATACAGCATACCATGAGCGGAAAACAGCAAAGCGGATACATTAGCCAAATTGGCTAAAGAATTGGCCAATGAAGACCTCGATGACATAAGGATCATTGTGTAAAGCCGCAGGGTCCTCGCACCAACAGATATATCTTCGGAAGACCTTATAGAGGCATCCGAAGGAAAAGAAACGACCAAACAAGTAGCTCTTCAAATAGAGGGCGAACAAAAGATCAAGGATTAGTGGGAAGTCTTCATAGATTACTTCAAGTCGCAACGAACGCCCGGAAATGCGTCATCTAGAGACCAGCTCATAAAACAAGCTTTGTCGTTTGGTTTCGTCAATGATACTTTATATAAGAGATCATTCGAATGCCTATGGCTAAGATGCCTGGGACCGGAGGAAGCAAAGAAAGTCGTCTAAGAAATACATGACCGGTTCTGCGGTTCTCATCAAACTGGGCCAAAGATGAAGCTAAACATAAAAAGAATGGTCTATTATTGGCCCACGATGATTCAGGACTGTCTCGAATATGCGAAGCAGTGTCACTTGTGCAAAATTCACGGGGACTTCATACATCAGCACCTAAATCCGCTACACCCGACAGTGGCCAACCGACCATTCGAAATGTGGGGAACCAATATAATTGGCCCTATCGAACCGGCATCATCCAAAGAACACCGGTTTATACTGGTAACAACCGACTTCTTTTTTAAATGTGCAGAAGTAGTACTGTTAAGGAAGGTAAAGACGGAGAATATCCTCCATTTCTTCAAGACCCATGTCATCTATCGGTTCGGGACTCCGCAACGGATAATCTTAGATAATAGGATAGCTTATAGAAGCCACAAAATAAGTCTCTTCGCATAGCAGCACAAAATAGACTGGCGATACTCCTTGGTCTATAATCCTCAGGCCAACAGTCTAGCAGAAGCCTTCAACAACACCTTAACCAAGGTTATGAAAAAGATGGTGTCTAGAAACAAAAAGGACTGGCATGAAAGGTTGCTTGAAGCCCTTTGGGCATACCGAACAATGTTGAAGACAGCTACAAATATAACACCCTACGCATTGTTGTTTGGCACGGAAGCAGTACTCCCGCTGGAGATGGAACTCCCCTCTTTACGAGTAGCAGTTCAATACGAGCTGACAGATGAGAAAAATACACATCTTCGGCTCGAGGAGCTCGACACCCTTAACGAAACCCGCCTTATAGCACAGCAAAATCTGGAAGCTTATAAGGCAAGGATGACCCGGTCATATGAAAGACTGACCAGGCCGAGAACATTCCACCAAGGAGAACTCGTATTGGTCATCAAAAAACCGATGATTCGCAATCGTGCAAAACGGGGAAAGTTCGAGCAAAATTATGAAGGCCCATACATTATAGGCAAAGTCTACCAAGGTGGAGCTTACCTGCTCATGTATATGCATGGCGAAAGACTATTCTGGCCAATAAACAACCGATTCCTCAAAAATTACTACGCTTGATGAGTCATGACTTAGGTTAATGATAGATGATAACGCTTGTGTCCGCTTGCTATCTTCCTGAGCCAGAACTCTGAAAGTAGTACCAAAAAAGCTCCATCGCCCCAAAAATGGCGATATTAGACATAGACTTACCTAAACTAGTGCGTTCCCAGAAACATGGGAAAATTGGACCGAGAAGTCTATAAAATAATGGACGAAAATGTCCCTAAACTAGCGCGTCGCCCAAAATACGGCGATATTCGACCACTACGTCCCTGAACTGGCTTTGGACTGAAACGTCCTTAAACTAAGTACTCGCCCTAAAATAAGGCGATAATGAACCGTCATGTCTATAAACTAACACGTTTAGACCTACGGTGTATCCTCCATATTTACTACCGTATACAATCCACGGGCATAAATAATTCATAGCTCTGCTACGTCCTAAATGATGCAGTCCTTTAAAAAAGATCGGGGTCTACAGCTAATGGTGCATTACCTTATAGTCTGCCTAAAAAAATGGTGCGTTCACTAGCGAAATGAGCACGGATGAAAACCTGAAAGGGCGCCGTGATTAAAAACAGTATGACTACAGGCGAGTTAGTGAAACACCGAAAGGGCGCTGAATCATTAAAAGAATGGAAAAGATGCACTTGCAAAGTCCTCGCGACTTTGTAAGAAGAAAACACCTGCGTGAGATCCTTACGACTCACAAAGGAGCAACAACGTAGGAATCCATACGATTCCTAAGGAGAAAATGAACTTACGAGATTCTCATGACTCTTAAGGAGAATATATCCTTTATAAGACCCTAACGGCTTATAGAATTCAAAAGCTTTAAGTTACAGGGATCTAAACTTGTTCTTAAGCTACCAAAACCCCACAAAACTTTGCTGCCTTACAAGTGGTCCAATATCGACTCTTTTTTACAATCCACGGGCATAAGTAAATATATTCCCCACCAAGTCCCACCAACGGTGAGAAATATCCCCATATAGTGAACAACTACTTATAAGTTCTCACGACTTACAAGGAGAAAACACTCTTGTAAGATTCTTACGACTTATAAGAGTAAACACACATAGGAATCCCCATAATTTCTAAGGATAAAACAAACCTATGAGATCCTCACGACTCACAGGGAGAAATACCTTTATGAGACCCTTACGGCTTATATAGTTGAAAGCCTTGTTCGATAGGATCCTAACCCTATTTGGTAAGCTTCCTTTGTTCAAATCAACAAAGGCAAATGATGATTTGCTTCTAGAAACATTCCAGTTGTACCGATACTAATGCCAAGACTGGTATCAGATTCTAAATGCTCAACTAACAATAAAAAGTAGCGACTAAAAAATAAAAAATTGACATAGCCGAAATGATTGGGCAATGCTAAAAATAGCTGAAATGATTGGGCAATCGTGACTTTCGTGATATAAAAGCTGAAAAGATAGAGTATCGTGAAAATAAATAAAAAAAATAAAATGAAATTTTTCTGCCTTGCAAGTTGGTACCTACCGACTCTTGTATACAATCCATGTGCACGAATGAAGGGGAACCATATTTTACCGCTATACCTCTTTGAAAGAAGAACCGAATCTTGATGGCACATTTACGGCGTAGAGACTATTTGGACGTCCTCCTTATTCCAGAAAAGTACAGACGTGACGTCAACAGGACCCAATGGTTAAATAAAAGTGGAGAGATGGCAAAATCCTAGCTCCAGATCTCGATGGCAATATCTACAGCCTAGAGATCATCTCGAAGTTCCTCCTCATTCTAGCAGGTTGCGGACGCAATTATCAAATGAAATTGGAGCAATGAATATTCCTAGCTCCAGACCTCGATTGCGATAAATACAACATAGAGATCATACAGATGTTTACCATACTTAAGCAAAGAATCGATACGACACTAAAACAAAAATGTAAGTGACGGTATATTCCTAGCTTCGGGTCTTGACGACAACACATACAAAACCTAAAGACTATTGGAGATCATCCCACCCCAGAAGGGTGCGGTTATGACTCATCGGGGCTTCAAACTAAGCCTAACCTCAAGTAAAAAGCGCCACGGCAAATACCTAAACGCTTGACCTTCCGACGGTAATACTGATAATCCAACTTAAAGAAGATTACTTGAAAACGTCTTGTCGAGCCTCAAAAGGGATCGGAGACATGACATGTATGGGGCTACTCGAGAAGTAATCTAAAAGACTGCATATTGAGAATACATCAGCCAACGCGACGGTATGACAGACTTAAACCTAATACCACAAACCTAAAGGACCCCTGTCATGAAAGAGTGGGGGTTATCAACATTCTGCGTTAGGATAAATTCACCTGCAAACCCAAGGGAAAAATTAACTAAATACTCCGAAATAAGTAAATAAACTAATTTCAACACAGAGAGAAGGAAAGTACTGATATGAAAGGGAAAAATGCTTTTCATTCATATTAAAAAGGGAGGAAACTACATAGTCTTGGTGGTAAAAAAAGGGTCTGCGTCATCCAAGATCTATAATGGTAAGACACCGAACTCCAGACACGGATTCTCAAACTTAAAAGAAAATTTAAGCAATGCATGTTCAGCTTCATCGATCGTATTTTTATGCATTTTTTCTCGGATGCAAGCGTCAGGGTCATCACTAATACCCTCTATCCTTTGGTATGCTGATACTATCGCTTTCTGTTGAAAGATGCGGTGCAAGATGGCGAGAAGATTATCTCACCATTTCTTTGAGATCAACCCCATCAGGTATACTAAATATGCCTTGTCTTTAGGGACATCAAGCGCTTGGAGCGGCATAGTCTTAAGACGCCCAAGCAAAGCCTTCCAGATCGACCCAACGACGATCTTCAAAGGGGCAGAGCGGTAGGGGAGCAATCGGCCGTTGTAATTATTGAAGCGATACATCACCTCAACACATTGGGCATCAGTATATTCTTGGCCTTGAAAGTGGCCTTGTATGCGAATTTCTTTGTAGGAGACAATCTCCTCGATGGCATATAAGTGACCAGCCATTGTACCTAAAAAGAAACCAGGTGGAGAGTTAGCAAAAAAATGCGAGAATCACTAAGTGTGAAAGGTAGCGGACCCCACGAAATCAAATTGGCGGCTCATCGATGATGAGACATGTTCTCATTGTGAGAATTAAAAAGGATTCTCATTAAACGCGGAGTTAAAACTCCCAATATCCCCGAAAAACGTATTCTTTTAAAAACAACAACAAATTCAAATCTTGCATGATCTTAAAGCCCTAAAAACTAAAAAGGGGGGAAATATCCAAGAGCAGTAAGAGGAAATGGAAGGGAATAAAATTCCCAAAATTCTTAAGAATCAAACTAGAGCTAACCTGTGCCGAAAAAAAAGCAAACAATAATGGAATCAGATTCCCCCAATGATGGGATTAAATCCCAGAAATCCCCATATTGGGAAACTCATGGGTTAAATAATGAAATCAAATTCCAGAAAAGCTCATTTGTTAAGATTGACAATAGGGTAAAACCCTAAGAAGAGAATCAACGGTTCTCAAAGAATGTCCATTGACTCAAATCTCTGATATAGACATCAAGATCCACGATCTACATTAAAAAAGTTCTATTTTTTTAAGATCTCTAAGAGGTCAATTCAAGAAAAGAGCTAAGCTCTGTCAAAAATGTTAATGGGTTTAAAATAAAAAAAAGTTACCCAAAAGATGTTAAGAGCTCAGCTCTGGTCATAGTCCTTCCCAAAAAATTTTGACAGAGTTGGCTCTGTTCAAAAGGAATTTTGAGGGCAGAGATCTAAGCTCTGAACGAGAATTAAATTCTCAAGGAAAGGAAAACTTAATGAAGAAGATGAAGAAACGGTGGTCACTTCAGGGCCAAGGGCAACATGAATAAGACATAATGGGATCGGTTCAACTTTCCATTCCCCTAGGTGATCCAATGGTGGTAAATTTGACATTGTTGCACTCACGTGAAAGCCACGTGAGAGGAGGACATTTGTTCCCTTATAAAAAAAGAAGAGAAAAGAAAGTGGAAAAGAATTCTTGAGCGCTTATATATAAAGCATATAAACGCTGAAAACAAATAACTAAAGGCCAAACTAACCTCACGTGTTAAATACGTGAGCGCTTATACGCAAAACATATAAGCGCTGAAAATAAATAATCAAAAGGGGTAAACTAACCTCACGTGTTAAACACGTGAGCACTCATATGTAAAGCATATGAGCGCTAAATATAAGCAGGTTAAAACTCACACTGGGGTCATGTGTTAAACACGTGAAAACATACTTTTTGAAGCAATGGCTTCAAATAGAATTAAATTCTATATAAATTGAATTCTATTTTGGGAAAAATACTTCTCCTGATTTTTCTAAAATGGGAAAGATATTCTCAGTTAAAGAAAGAGCTGTTGGATGAAAGATCCAATAACAGAATTGAATTCTAATTTGGAAAATATTCTATTCTCTGTTAAAAAGAGAACCGTTGGATTAAAAATATAATGGTGATTAAAAATCATCAAATACATAATTAAATTCTATTAGGGGAAAATATCTCCATGATCTTTCTAAATGAGAAAAATATTCTCTGCTAGATCAAAAATCCAATGTTAGAATCAAATTCTAATATGAGAAAATATTTCCCTAATCTTTCTAAACGAGAAAGATATACTCTGAATCATTGAATTAAAAATCCAATGGTTATTAAAAATCATCGTTTAATAGAATTAAATTCTATCTATGTGAAAATATATCTTTAATCTTGTTAAAAATAAGAAAATATATTCTGTAAAAAAAATCACTGGATCAAAAATACAATGGTGGATAAAATTCCCGAATAATCTTTGAGACCAGTTAAATCAATTGGAATATCTCAATGAGAGATTTTCTTAAAATTAATCAATAATTTGCCTTGCCTATATAAAGGACTTAAGACTTCAAGTCTCAGAGAGAAACATACATACGTACATACACACAGAGACGAATAGAGAGAACCCTCCATAAGCTTTTGCAAACAAAAAGCTGCAACAGAGAATTTAATTTTCTTCAGAGAAGAAGATCTCCCTCTTTTCAAATCCTAGGTAAAGAAAAAGTAAAGATAAAAATATATCTCATTTGCCTAGTACAAGTAAAAAAAAAGGGTTTAACCCTTCATAAACGAACTTAATTCTTTCTCTGAATCTGAGATCCGTAAGACAAATCTTTCCATAAGTTGAGAATTTAATTCTCATCGTGAAGATTCTGTTCTTCAGACTCAAAATCTAGGAGAAAGAATTAGATAAAAAATGAGAAAGAAAAGAAAAATGTTACAGGAATTTAATTCCTCTGAAGATAGGGTTTAACTCTATTAAGAACTTAGTTCTTATAATAAAAAAACATAAGAACCTAGTTCTCAAAGAAAACTTGATTCCAGATCTTCAAAAAAGAGATCGTGGTGATCATCAATGGTCAAAACATCATCAACAGAGATTAAATCTCTAAAAGAAATGAACTCAACGTCTCACGTTCTTCCCGTGTCAGCGCCCAATAAAGAAAGGAGCTTAGCGCCTCACATGCTTCCCACGTGAGCACCTAAAAGATATAAACAAGCGCCTCACATGCTTCCCATGTGAGCGCCCAGAGGTGAAGACTCAGCGCCTCACGTGAAATACACATGAGCGCTATACAAATAAGTGCTTGGCACTATATCTGGTCAAAACGACTAAATGCAAAGCACTGATTGGGCAACGCCCCTGTTTGGGCATTTCATGTGCTTCCCAAGTGAGCGTCAGAGCCACAAGCAAGTGTTTAGAACTTCTGAATAAAGAGAAAAAGCCTAAGACCTAGCCCATATTGGTTAGGTCTCTATGAAGCTGCTTGCAGCTGAGCCTAAATGCTTTTTTGTTGGATCTCAATAAAATTTAAAGATTTTGAAAATGTTGCTAAGTTGATCTTAATCTCAAATAAGACTAACGTATCCACTACTTCAATAAGGGGTTGCCTTGTAGGGGAGACTTTTTATTGCCCCTACGGATTACTCCGTAGGTCCAACGGTTTGCCCCTACCGTTATCTGCGGATTAATTAAAAAATATTAAAATGTAATCTTTTATTTGTCCCTAGAGAGCCGCAAAAAAAGGCCCTACGGATTAATCCGTAGGGGCATTAAATGGTTATTTATAAAAAAAATTAAAGCTCTGTAATTTCCCACCACCCCCAATTTTTCCCACACCAATCCCCACGCGATCGATCTCGTCACCCGCCTACACCTATTGTCGCCTTTGATATCCCGCCGTCGTCGCCACCATAGTCCCGTCACCACTTTGCCGCCATCGTCTCCTTTGACTTCCCACCGTCGTCGTCTTTGATTTCCCGCCGCTCGTCGCCATCTTCCCACCATCAGAGGATCTCATCGAGCTCCATCCCCGGCCTCCTCCACCTCGTCGAGCTCCATCCATCGGAAAAACTACAAGTGAGGTGAGTTAATTTCCATTTTGAACTATTAATTATTCTTGATTTTTGTGTTATTGTTGATTTTAGGGTTAAGGTTAGGGTTAATTCCGGGTTAATTAGGGGTTAATTAGGGTTAGGGTGAGTGTTAGGGTTAGGGTTATAGTTAATTAGGTAGGTTAGGGTTATGGTTCGGTTTAGGGTTCGGTATCCATGCTATCTATAATAATTTCCTGTAGTTATGAATCAAGATAATTACATTTTGTAAGTCTCATAAGCAATGTTTCTTTTCATTGATCGCATATATACACCATTTTGAGATATGCGGATATTTGGTCTAGAAATTTTGGTTTCACACTTATATTTAAATCTCTATGTGACATTCCAAGACTATATGCCAAGGATCTTCATATATCAATATACAACTGGGCTATATGAGACAGTATCTCTGTCATTAGCCAACTTGCACCTCATCAATTAGGAAATATAAGTTTAACGCTAATCGTCTTTGTGTTATGTAACTAAGGGTCACATCTTACTTGTCTTGGATATCTATACAATTACAATGTATGTTGATATTCTTGAGGAAGTTCATACAATTATAATCTGACATCTATATTAAGATATCGAGGGTGAATATAGATGGATTACATTGAAAGTATAAGAGACTTACAGTTATAAGCATCAAACTCAGGGGTGCTATAGGGAGAATCTGACACAAATACCTATAGGTAGTATCATCAGTATACACAGTAATTTTGCGCCCTAATTTCCTTTATTAACTGCCATATGAACTAAATTTAAGCCTTATTTGCTCTTAATATTAATTGCCATCCTAAATTGTTAGCTTTCACGTCATTACGGGCATTTTTATTTTTAGTTAATATCATTGCCCATTGCATGATTTAGATCAGTTGATGACTTTGGAGAACTTGTGAAGATTTTGAAATCATCTAGGATTAATTATCAACATCAGAATGTAGCCATTTACTTTCCCCATGTCCTCTTCTATAGAACTATATAAAATAATTTTATATATTAATGATGGTTAATACACATTTTTAGCCCATAATCTGCCAAATTAAGATTTTGGATGAAATGGTTATCATGCGTGACAGTTTAAAATATGTTTATTGTCTCCATTTACTCCGGCTTTCAAAGCAATTCATGTTTTTGTGGCTCATATGCCAGAGCGCATGTGTTAAGAAAATAATGGTTTTAATCAGTTTGAGAAAATAGAAATGAAAAGCGTCCATTGTCTAATGGATAGGACAGAGGTTTTCACCTTTGGCCTCGTCATGATGCATCTTTCATGTGTTAAAATATGAGACATGAAAACTTATGACATTTTTCTTGCATTCCAGTATGATTCCATAAATGTGTGATTTATTCTCATCGGGAATATTTTGTTGTGCAGATTCAAAACTTAGGGGAAAAGAACTAAGTAAAAAAAATATAACAGGAACATATGGGAATTTAATTCCTCCAAACATTAGGGTTAGGGTTTAGGGTGCACTAGTTCTTTAGTAGGATACTTGATGATAACGTAAATGTACAACTTTTCATATAAGAACTTAGTTCTTCCTCTGGTTGAGATTTGCAGAAGCAAATCTCCCCACAAGTTGAGAAGTTAATTCTCATCGGGGAGATTTTGTTCTGCAGATTCAAAACTTAGGGGAAAAAGACTAGTTAAAAAGAAATAACAGGGACATATGGGAATTTAATTTCCCTAAAAATTAGGGTTAGGGTTTAGGGTGCACTAGTTCCTTCATTAGGATACTCAATGATAATGTAAACGTACAACTTTACCGTAAACTTAACCCTTCATATAAGAACTTAGTTCTTCCTCTGGTTGAGATTTACAGAAGCAAATCTCCCAACAAGATGAGAATTTAATTATCATTGGGGAGATTTTGTTTTTCAGATTCAAGACTTAGGAAAACATAACTAAGTTAAAAAAAATAAAAGGAACATATGAGAATTTAATTCCTCCTAAAATTAGGGTTAGGGTTTAGGGTGCACTAGTTCCTTCATTAGGATACTCGATGATAACGTAAATATACAACTTTACCGTAAATTTAACCCTTCATATAAGAACTTATTTCTTCCTCTGGTTGAGATTTACAGAAGAAAATCTCGCCACAAGTTGAGAATTTAATTCTCATCGGGGAGATTTTGTTTTACAGATTCAAAACTTAGGGGAAAAGAACTAGGTTAAAAAGAAATAACAGGAACATATGAGAATTTAATTCCCCCAAAAATTAGGATTAGGGTTTAGGGTACACTAGTTCCTTCAGTAGGATACTCGATGATAACGTAAATGTACAACTTTACCTTAAACTTAACCCTTCATATAAGAACTTAGTTCTTCCTCTGGTTGAGATTTGTAGAAGCAAATCTCCCCACAAGTTGAGAATTTAATTCTCATCGGGGAGATTTTGTTCTCCAGATTCAAAACTTAGGGGAAAAGAACTAAGTTAAAAAGAAATAACAGGAACATATGGGAAATTAATTCCTCCAAAAATTAGGGTTTAACCCTATATAAAGAACCTAGTTCTTTAAAAAAATTAATGATCATCCAAGATCTTCAAATCTAACTTTGTTTATCGATAATTTATTATTTTCAACGACAAACTTGTATTTACGTATTTTCTTCTTTGTCAGTAACCATCCCATTCTTAGATTTCTTAATATACTTATCATAACCAACAATTTATATGTTATACAATCTAACATGGCCCATGAGTACATCAGAGTTAAGGACTGGATGTACATGGATTGGTAACAACGTATGCAACCTAAGTTTGTCGCAGGAATTGCTGTTTTTATTGAATTTGCACGCGCAAATAATAAGATCGTGTTAGAGAAGATTCTCTGTCCGTACGATAGATGTGGGAATAAGTACTGGCAGAAAGTAGAATTCGTAGAGTTTCATATCGTTAAATATGGTTTTACTAGATTTTATACAACTTGGTTATATCATGGGGAAGGAGAAGAAGAAGAAAGTAATGCGGCAGAAGAAGAAGAAGAAGACGGTAATGCGGCAAAAGAGAAGACGGAAATTTCTTTCCAGGAGAAGAAATGGAGGATACGGTAGAGGATGCCCTAGGTGATAGTATTCGTACCGAAGATGACATTCCATCCGGTCAAGGACCGCGTGCGGATAAGTATGAAAAGTTCATGAATGATACTAGAAGACCAATTTATGAGAATGCAAAGTATTCCACCCTATCCTGGTTCGTCCAACTTTTCCAGATTGTGTGCCTAAATGGATGGAGCAACAAGTCATTCACGATGCTTCTAAAGTTCTTGAAAGATTCAATTCCCCAAGAAATAACATGCACGACAACTGGTACGGAGCCCAGAAGATGATTATTGATTTGGGTCTGAAGTGTGAGAAGATTCAAGTATGTCCCAAAAATTGCGTGTTGTACCGGAAAGAGAATTCAGATTTGAAAGAATGTCCAATATGCGGAGATGCCAGGTATAAGACGAAAGATTCTGATAAGAAGCCTGATATACCTGTCAAGATAGCACAATACTTTTCCATAACACAGAGGCTACAAAGGCTATTCAGGTGAAAGAAAACAACAGGCAATGATTTGGAATCACCGTGCTCCTCCAAGTGAAGATGGAAAAATGAGTCATCCAAGAGATTCACCGGCATGGAAGGATTTCAATAGGAGGAATGAAATATTTAGTAGTGATTCTCGCAATGTCAGGCTCGGATCGCTAGTGATGGATTTTTCCCATTCAACTATATGGCAGGAAGCCACAGCACATGGCCCGTTGTAATGATAGTTTATAATCTGTCGCCTTGGTTGGCTATGGATCAATCCTACTTTATGATGCATCTTCTTATCGATGGACCAAACTCACCAGGAAACAATATCGACGTCTATCTCCGACCTCTGATTGATGAGTTAAAATCTTTATTCATTGATGTTGTAGAGACTTAAGATGCAAACACAGATACAACCTTCACACTACGTGCGGCTTTAATATAGAAAATTAATGACTTTCCTACGTATGGAATGCTATCAGGTTGGTCCGTACATGGTCACAAAGCATGCCCTTATTGCTATAAATATACAACATCGAAATTCTTGAATTTTAGCAGGAAGGTTTGTTATTGCGGTCATCAGCGTTTCCTGCCACTAGACTATCCCTACAAGTTAAACACTGCTCACTTTGATGGTCATCAGGAGCTTCTTGGGCCTCCAGCCTCACTGTCTGGAGAGGACATGACAGCTCGGTGGGATGGTTACAATAATGTGACCTTCGAGATAGATCCAGCAAAACAGGTGAAACCACCATACTGGAAAAAGTTAAGCATTTTCTTCGAGCTTCCGTACTGGTCAACAAATTTAGTGCGTCATTGTCTGGACGTCATGCACATAGAGAAGGGAGTATCCGAGCACGTACTCAACTTGCTTCTTTGTAAATATGGAAAATAAAGACAATCTCTATGCTCGGATGGATCTTTAGGACTGGGAAGTTAGAAGTGAATTTCATCCTAAACCGATCGCGGATAAACCAGGCAAGTTTGTACTTCCCAATACCGCATTTCATTTGTCACAACCGGAGAAGAAAAGATTCAAGCAGGTGTTGCATGATTTGAAAGTTCCCACAGGCTTCTCAGGATCATTTAGCAAGAAGATAAAAATTGTGAAAGGCAAGAACGATGGGCTGAAAGTCATGATCACCATGTTATTATGGAGCACCTTCATCCATTAGCCCTCAGGACTTCCCTTCCCGAATCGGCTGGTCTAGTAATCAATGACCTTTGTTGCTTTTTTAGAGAATTGTGTGCTAAAACCCTTGATGTTGTGATGCCGGAGAATCTAGAAAAATCTATTTCATTGATACTTTGCAAGCTTGAGCGTATTTTCCTACTGTCATTCTTCGATATCATAATATACCTGACGGTTCATCTTGCAACTGAGGCTAAGTTAGCCGAACCAGTACAATATTGATGGATGTATTCCGTCGAAAGGTACGTGGAATTTTTTGTTTCACGCAATTTATAAAATTATTGTTGTCCTATATGCCCGTTTTTATTTATTTAACATATTTTTATTTAGGTACCTATACACTCTAAAAAAGTATATATGCAATAAAAATCGACCAGAGAGTTCTATCATGCAAGGTTATCTTCTAAATGAAGAAACCACATTTCGTTCCCACTATCTGGACGAGAACATTGAGACGAAGCTTAATCAGTCTCGGAGAATTCAGGACGAGCCATATGGTAAAGCAGATTATAAGAGAGTAGACACTATATTTATTAACAAGATATATCAGTTTATCCACCTCAATAGCGCATGTCTTGAAGAAATTAAAGAGCATGTTTTTTTGGATTAATTGTTATATTTGTGTTTGTGTGTGAATGAAACGATATAATAAAAATGTCATAATGTATTGATGAGAACATAAATCATTTTAATGAGGCACGCGAGGGACATCCTGATTGGAATGATGAACGACTGGAAAAACATCATTCGGATAATTTTTGTGATTGGGTTGCAGATCATATAAGTTGTTCGAATAATATGTTATTGTTACTTGTCTGCATCATTAGAAAGTGATTCAAGATGTTTAGCTCAGTTTCCTAGTATGGAGGTTGCATATTATAAAGAATTCGGTATTCTTGGATATAAATTTGAAGTTAAGGATATAGAAACATCTTGAACCACTCAGAATAGTGGGATTGCGACGGTAGAATCCGATGGTGTGATTTATTATGGATACTTAAATTGCATACTTGGCATCTAATATCCCGGACAATCAGAATCGTTTTATATATTTCAATGTACTTGGTACGATATACGAACCGATACGGATAAGTGGAGAAACAATCTCCGGACTTGGAAAGATGAATATGGATTGAGTAGCATGAACACATTTCGATTTTACGGTCAGGACGATCCATTTATCTTTTCGGACCAAGCGTTCCAAGTATACCACTCACAGTGCTTAAAGCATCCGGGATAGAGTGTCGTATGCCGTTGGAAACCCAGGGATGTTTACGATTTCCCAGAATTCGAGGATCGTATGGAGGACAGCGATGAGGACGACGAAGAGAGAAGGCTTAGAGTGCTCCGACCGTCTGTTTCAAAAGACAGGTTGTCTTCGGCTGATCATGAAGTTACTGAAAGCGTACATTACCACCCACTGGGTTTTACAAGCATCAAGTATGCCATTTTAAAAAATTTCCGGGTTGCTAACTAACACTAACGTAGATCGTTAACTAGATGATTAGGATTTTAGGTTTGATATCTACTAAACTATAAGAAGTGAATGATGGTTATACTCTCGTAGATCAATTCCTTCACTTCACATACTCCGTGTAGTAGTCCCACGACACCACTAGGCTCCACTTGAGGGTTTGGATGAGCTTCCTCCGATGACCTTCGTGCCGAAGATGATCCATGCGAAGTCCCTCCAACTCAAGTTACCTCTACACTAAACTCTTTTAGTGTAGGAAACACGCTACACTTGATCGCTAGTCAAGTGTAGGATGACGAAGTAGGGGTTTAGAAGCTCACTAGTTTATGTTCAAAGTTCCATGGTTCACATCTCATGTGAGGGGTTGGAACTTTGAACCATGATAGCATGAAGAAGAGGAAGAAGATGAGAGCAAGAAGGTGTTTTTGTCAACTCAAGAAAGAAAGATGAGCAAAGTCAAGAGTGATAGCAACCATGGCTCTCAAACTATTGAAGTATGAATAATATCTAATAATATATCCACAACCATACTTCAATAGTGCTAACTTTTCAATAAACAAATAAAAAGGCCATGCTTCTCACCACTCCACAATTTCCACCTCATCATTTCTATTTTCATGAAATAGAAAATACCATGCTTTATATATCATATATATATAAATAAATATTTAGTGAGCTAATAATATTAGTTAAGATATAATTATATCACATATAATTTATATCATATTATTAAATCAACACTTGATTTAATAATCTGGTTATATCAAATATAACCGACTAATATCATTTATCTGTATATCATATTATCAAATCAACTCTTGATTCGATAATCTGGTTATATCACATATAAGCTAATGATAACAGATAACTGCTATATTACAATACGGTATCACATACACGTATTTAATCAGGCCCACACACATATCACATATGTGTCCTACTTCGTTTCACTTCAACCAGAGAACTTCTGTGTAAGACTCTAAAGACTCTTCAATACACCAGCAGTAGGTAATGATCAGATCAGTCACCTACAAGCCGTCAGCGGTACTAGCTGGACGTAACGGCTACCCAGGTATTGAGCGATATAAAGATCAACAAGAAAGCTTGTCCATACTCTTCATGAAGCCCATCAGTAACACTACCGTACAGTCCGGTCTCTTCATCTGATATGTCGCATATCATGTCTAGGGGTGGTAAACGTCAGACCAAAGTAACTTGATAAGTCATGCCGATGTCTGGCCTATAACGGTTCGAGAAACTACTGATAACTCTTATCAGTTAATCTTAGTAGCAGCCCTGGCCAGGGACATCCATTTATAGCCAATCAAGCATAGCGCAACATCAACTCTAGATACCGGGAGAGACGAAACCTCTCCTATCGCTCATTGCCTCCATGTTACTCGAGACTGTACCTAAAATCCACCTATTTGTACAACTCCTCTTGAGCGTGGTAGGGAGGAAATCAAAGCACAGAAGGAGCCACATAAGACTCTATGACGATGTCGGGTCTACAGACTAACCTGTACCAGTGCCACCATAGGACTGCTATCTGACGATAGGTATAATAACAACTAAGAGTCCTCGGCGAGTCCGTTCGGTGTACCCATTCTCTAATGAGAACCTGTGTACAATCTTTGATGTCACACACCAATGGTCGTGGGATCAACCATCGCCCTCCAAGGGACAAGAAACATACACACTAGTCTACTCTGGAATATCGATGCCCTGTTTCGATATCCCTTCGACTAGGAACAGTTAAAGGATGTATCTTTGGATCACCCTGGCTCCACTAGTATAATCTCATCATAATCCTGGTAGTCAAGTACATATCCTACGGGCTTTATTAACATGTAAGAGACAGACAGTATAAAAATACCAGTTTACATGTTACGATAAAGGTAACCAGATAACACACTATCATGTCGAGCAAGAAAGTTCTCTCTATATATGTCCAAGCATCCACTATATAAACAATAATGGCCTCAAGGGCATACATATTCCTAACAATCTCCCACTTGCACTAAGGCCAGTTTTTGTAGTATCTCATACCCAACGTCCCAAAAGTCTCTCGAATAGCATCTGGGGGATAGCCTCGATGAGTGGATCTGCTGTGTTATCCTCTATGTCAACTCTCCTGACCCCAATCTCTCGGAGATCAACTATCTCCCTGATCAGGTGTTACTGTCTAAGAATAAGTCTGGATCGCTGACGGGAATGGGGTTCCTAGGCCAAAGCCACAGCTCCATTGTCATCACAATACACAGGTACTAGGTACTGGATGCCCAATGGTAGGAACCAAGTTCATCATATGAATTTATTCATCCAGACAACCTCTTTGGAAGCATCGTTGGTAGCGATGTATTCAGACTCTATCAACGAGTCTGCTACGGTATATAGCTTGGAACCCTTCCAACATACCGTCCCTCCACTGAGGGTAAAGTCAAAACCCGAGACTGACTTTCGGTTGTCCTTATCACTCTGGAAGCTTGAATCGGTAAAGGACTCCACCCGGATTTCGCTGTTACCATACACCAAGAACATCTCTTTCGTGCTTCTCAAGTACTTAATAATTTTTTCACAGCTGTCCAGTGGTTTTACCCAAGATCTTTTCGATACTTACTCATTACACCTAGCGAGTAAGCTACATCCAGTATGGTACACAACATCGCATGCATGATTAACTCGATTTCCGAAGCATAGGGTATCCCTTGTATGCGAGCCCTCTCCAAATTAGTCTTGGGAGACATCTCTTTGGAGAGAGTGATTCCTGAACAAGCGGGTACATTACCACACTTAGAATCTTCCATACTAAACCCCTTTAGTATAGTGTCTATGTACCAAGATTGGGACAATCCTAAATCCATTTAGATCTATCTCTAAAGATCTATATCCCCAGGATGTAGGAGGCATCGGTTAGATCTTTCATGGAGAACTTGTGTGATAAGAGGAGCGTGACCGAGTGTAGCATAGGAACATCATTTCTTATCAAGAGTATGTCATCCGCGTACAATACGAGAAAGACAACCATACTATCTACAACCTTCTTATATATACATGGTCCATCCACCTTTTTGATGAAGTCAAACTCTTTGGCAGCTTCATCAAAACAGTTGTTCCATCTCCGCGATGCCTGCTTTAATCCGTAGATGGATTCAAGCAGCTTGCATACACTTCAGCTGCTCCTACTATCTATGAAGCCCTCTAGCAGTGTCACATACATGCTCTCTTCTAAATTACCATTTAGAAAAGCGGTTTTGACATGCAGTCAGCCAGATTTCGTATTTGTGGTATGCAGCAATGGCAAGTCGAATCCTGATGGACTTAAGCATAGCGAAAGGAGAAAAGGTCATCATAGTCGATGCCAGGTCATTGAAGAACATCTTTAGCTACAAGTCTAGCTTTGAAAGTCTCAACTTTTTCATCTACACCAATCTTCTTTTTGAAGATCCACTTGCTCTCGATGGGTTTTACCCCTTCAGGAGCAACCTCCAAAGTCCATACTTTGTTGGTGTACATGGATTCCTTCTCGGATCGCATAGCATCCAGCCATTTCACAGAGTCTCCACTTTTGATGGCCTGCTAGAAACTAGTGGGGTCATCATCTTCCATGATGCAATCCTCGCTCCCACTATATATGAGAAAACCGTAGTATCTCTCTGGTGGATGAGGAACCCTACTAGATCTGCGAAGTGGCTGCGGTTCGTCGGGGACTATTGAATCCTCCGGTTCTACCAAATCGTCAGTTATAGTTTGCGTTGCTGGAACTTCTTCCAGTTCTACCTCATTGCCACTAATTTTTTTCACAAGAAATTCCTTTTCTAAAACTGCAGTATGTCGAGAAACAAAACACCTTTTGTTCTTTAGTGTGGTAGAAGATATACCCTCGCGAATGTTTAGGATATCCTACAAACTTGCACAGAACTGACCTTGCCTCAAGTTTGTCCAGATTATACTTTTCAACATAGGCCGGACAACCCCATATCTTAACTCTTTTAAGAGACGGTCTCTTCCCATTCCATAGCTTATATGGAGTGGTAGGCAACAGATTTGGTTGGAACTCTATTCAATAGGTATGCAGCTATCTCAAGTGCATGTCCCCAAAAGGAAATAGGTAACTCAGCAGTACTCATCATAAAGCGCACCATATCTAATAGGGTGCGATTCCTCCATCCTGATATACCGTTGTGCTGTAGTGTATACGGAGGAGTAAACTGAGAGAGAATCTCATTCTCTTTCAAATAATCCCGGAATTCCGTGCTCAAGAATTCTCCTTCCCGATGATATCGAAGGATTTGAATACTTTTACCCATCTGGTTCTTAACTTCGTACTTATATTCCCTGAAATTCTAAAAAAAATCAGATTTGTGTTTCAACAAGAACACATGTCCGTATCTTGAGAGAACATCGGTGAATGTAATAAAGTATGCAGAACCACATAGGAACGCATACATCACTATGTATCTGTCCAAGAGTTCAGTATCTCTTTCTCCGTTTCCAGTAAACAGAGATTTGGTCACCAAGCCTTTGAGACATGACTGACAAGTTTCATAATATGTAAATTCTAACGGATTCAAATATGCATCCTTATAGAACTTAAGCTAGTTTTGTCTCATTGATATGACCTAGTCTACAATGCCACAAGAAGATTTCGTTCATTTCTGAAATGTTCCTCTTGTGTGTGTTCTATACGTTTAGAATTGTGGTTTGATTCAGAACATGTATACTGTTATACAACGTACCTTACCCAATCAACACTTGATTTATGAAAATATTCACAATATTTTGGTACGGAACAACAGTCGCTCAGAATCAATGTATTACTATTTAATATAAGGTGATATTTGCCAACTACCATGGTTGCAACAATTGCACCATTCTCTACTAGTAGAGATATATCACCCTTTCCCAGTTCTCTACTTATCTGTAGCCCATGTAACAAATTACATATATGGGATCCTGATCCGGTATCCAATACCTAGGACGTAGAGGAAACTGAGAAACACTTCTTGGTTACGAACACACCCGAAGACTATGCATCAACATGCTTTATCTTCGTATGGGTGGCGTGGGAATCTGGATATTCCCCTATTTCTTGCTCAGACTTATGACAATCATAAGATAGAGCGGAACCTAGCCCAGTATAATAAGTAGGTTCGGTCAATACATCCATATTATGATCTTGATTATCACATTTCATTGGTCGCTACCAGGAGAGATAGAAGGATAATCACTTTGCGTGCGCTCTTTGCAAGATTAGATTGGTTTTTATCTAATCAGGATGGCTCCCACCGATTTTATCAAATCTTCCTTCAAACCCCAAAAGGTAAGATTAGCCGGGATTAATTACACTCTATAGTTTTGCCAAACGTTCGTCCAGGCAGGTATCGGTACTCCGAGGGAGGTTCCCCATGCTTTCGCACAGACCTAATTAAAAAACAATCTTGTTTCCCTAGAGGCAAAACCCCGTTGACATCTTTCTAGACACCTACTGGATTAGCTAATTCTAAAGTGCAAAACTCTCTCAGGAATAACTCTTACTCGCAGTGGGTATCGGGATCTAACTATCATATAGAAGGTATGCAATCTCATTGCAAATTTCAACACTTGAAACTCCCGATAATGGTTTTTATCCCTAGCCACTTATGACCTTGACAAGGTCAACAAACCATAAGCTCTAGTCAAGTTTTACCCATCATTTCTTGATTGAATTAAACCCATCCGCACGACCCTTGACAAGGTCAACAAGGCCGCACAACTACCCTAACCCAATCGCATTACATGCTAGCAGATAAGCACTAATTAGCTACTACACACTACGCCTTGACAAGCTCAACAAACGCAGCACAAATACTAAATAGTACTTATCTGAAATGACGGAGGGCTACGTAGGTTTTTAAGAAAACCATGAGCATAATGAGCTTGATATCGTTGTAGAATCTAGTGATTTTGAAAAGGAGTATTTTTAGGCTTTTGCTAGTTTCGCTAAAGAGGTCACTCCCGGTGAAGGGATCTCGGCTCTTTCCTCATCGAATGAGGTGCAAGATATTCAGAAATACCACTATGTAAAGCAAGAACTAGAGAAGCTATCAAAAAAAACCCCCGAATGAGTTGTAGCATTTGCTAGTTTCACTAAAGAGGTCACTCCCAGTGAAGGGATCTCGGCTCTTTCCTCATCAAATGAGGTGCTGGATATTCAACAAGGAATACCACTATGCAAAAAAAAAAATAGAGCTACCCTTTTTAAAAGTTTGATTCTAAAACATCTTTAGGTTTCTTTCTTTTCATTAATCTCATTAATGAAGTCCCATCATTTAATGTTTTCTAAACATTACAGAAAAATGAAACGAAAATAGAACGTACGCTTATGCCATCCGCATTCGCCACTAGGCCCCGTCATGCACCGTTTGGTTACTTAACTACCGGCAGAGCGGGGGCTGGACTAGCATGGGTGCAAAACATAAGCAATGTTTATTATATATCATATATATAATATCACATTAGTCTCACGCAGTATATGATCACATCACAGAACCATGAAGCAGAAGCAATATATGAAATATTGGATATACTAGGATTTTCGTGTTTTAAATTTATCCAGTAATGTAAAACATGGATTTCACGGTCGTGAAGAATAGCCAAACCCACATCTCCAAACCCCTACGAGAGCGGCAAGTAACCCTACCAATTCTAGAGTTAGGAGACCCGGTCTCACATCCTTGAGATGGTCTCCCACTGGACTTAAGAACCTGGTTACTTGTGCTCCCCACCTTGGGTCTATCCTAATGCGGAAAACTAAATAATATACAACAATAGTGATATCATCCTCAACCCGGAAGTGCCCCAATAAAAGAATATTACATACAAATTTTACATGAATGAATATTGAAAAACTCTCATCTCACATAAAATCCCCGGGCTATTCAATCACGACGATCCAATAAAACATATCAGCGACACATAATATCACATATCATCAACGTAAGTAAATACGCGTATCCCGAAAACTCGATGACATATAGCAACGAGATCGGGATACCCCACATATTACACTTACGGTCGTAGAAAAGAAATGTAAAACTGTAATAATTAGAATCTGCATATCCTTAGACATCATAAACCCGAAATATCTCATATTCTGAATTTCATGCCTAACCACATAAATCATGTATTTTAGTCTCAAATTGAAAACACTTTTCAATTACTTAGTCACGGATTCAACAAGATTCCCGACTACATTATCGAATACTCATTAGAAACTTTAGTAGATAGCTGCACCCACGATGCCATCGACAAAGTGCACTAAGGCGGAACACCGTGGCCGCAAGCACCCGAGTGGATGCTTTTGGCATCGGGGTTCTCCTACAGTCACTTGGTCGGGGCAATGGGGCATGGCTGCCTAGCAAAATTATTTGGAGAGTATTCGCGTACAATACACGATTGCGACGGAGTTTTGATACGAATCAAGACTCCGTGGAAACCGATTATTCGAAACTAAAACACTAGATTTACAAAAAAAAACTAGTTTTCACTAAACTAATTTAATATGGATCCTAACTACTGCATCCATATCAAACTTAAACCCAAAACACTGTTAAAAAAACACGACTACAAAACACTCCGTATTAGTCCCTAAATAAAATTAACATCACATGCTATTTTAGACTAATAAAACATAACCTGAAACCCCAAAACCAAGAGATAAGAACACCATAAAAATTTCAAGGTCTTTAGCTACAGTAAAAAAGTGAAACCGGTGTTTTGAGCAATCTCACTAGGTCAATTTTGGAATTTTGCCCTCAAATTTCTCTGGTGTTCTAGTTACATCACATGTAACATTCTGCACTTGGTTAAAAAAAATTTAGTGACCTTTAAAAAATCGACAGAAACTTGGTGTTCGGGTTTGCAGTTTCGGAGTTGTTTCGGTTTCGTATTTCTAATAACATCGTCTAATCTTCTAGATTTGGCTGTGATACCATGAAAGTGTACGTTACCACCCTACTGGGATTTATAAGCATCAAGCATGCCATTTTAAAAAATTTCTGCGGTGCTAACTAACACTAACGTAGATCGTTAACTAGATGATTAGGATTTTAGGTTTGATATCTACTAAACTATACGAAGTGAAAGATGGCTATACCCTCGTAGATCGAGTTCTTCACTTCACATGTACCGTGTAGTAATCCCACGACTCTACTAGGCTCCACTTGAGGGTTTGGACAAGCTTCCTCCAATGACCTTTGTGCCGAAAATGATCTACGCAAAGTCCCTCCAACTCAAGCTATCTCTACACTAAACTCTTTTAGTGTAGGAAACACGCTACACTTGATCACTAGTCAAGTATAGGATGGTGAAGTAGGGGTTTAGAAGCTCACTAGTTTATGTTCCAAGTTCCATGGTTCACATCTCATGTGAGGGGTTGGAACTTTGAACCATGATAATATAAAGAAGAGGAAGAAGATGAGAGCAAGAAGGTGTTTTTGTCAACTCAAGAAAGAAAGATGAGAAAAATCAAGAGTGATAGCAACCATGGCTATCAAATTATTGAAGTAAGAATATTATCTAATAATATATCCACAACCATACTTCAATAATGCTAACTATTCAATAAACAAATAAAAAGGCCATGCTTCTCACCACTCCATAATTTCCACCTCATCATTTTTATTTTCACAAAATGCAAAATACCATGCTTCATATATATATATATATATATATATATATATATATATATATATATATATCTGTGTGTGTGTGTGTTTGTATACGTAAATACGTAAATATTTTGTGAGCTAATGATATTAGTTAAGATATAATAATATCACATATAATATATATCACATTATTAAATCAGCGCTTGATTTAATAATCTGGTTATATCATATATAACCGACTAATATCATTTATCTGTGTATCACATTATCAAATCAACACTTGATTCGATAATCTGGTTATATCACATATAACCTGACTGATGACAGATAACTGCCAGATTACAATACGGTATCACATACACGTATTTAATCAGGCCCACACACATATCACATATATGTCCTACTCTGTTTCGATTGAACTAGGGAACTTCTGTGTGGGACTCTAAAAACTCGTCAATACGCCAGTAGTAGGTGATGATCACAACAGTCGCCTACAAGCCGTCAGCGGTATTAGCTGGACGTAACGGCTACCCGGGTATTGAGCGATATGAAGATCAACAAGTAAGCCTGTCCATACTCTCCATGAACCCTATCAGTAACACTACCGTACAGTCCGGTCTCTTCGTCTGATATGTCGCATATCATGTCCAGGGGTGATAAACATCAGACCCCAGTAACGTGATAAGTCATGCCGATGTATGGCCTATAAGGTTCGAGAAACTACTTATAACTCTTATCAGTAAATCTCAACAGCAGCCCTGGCCAGGGACTTTCAGTTATAGCCAATCGAGCATAGCGCAATATCAACCCCCAATACCGGAAGAGACGAAACCCCTCCTATCGCTCATTGTCTCTATGTGACTCAGGACTGTACCCAAAATCCACCTGTTTGCTTAACTCCTCTTGAGCGTGGTAGGGAGAAAATCAAAGCACAGTAAGAGCCACACAAGACTCTATGAAGATCTCGAGTCTACAGACTAACCTGTACTAGTGCCACCAGAGGACTGCTATCTGACGATAGGTATAGTACCAACTAGGAGTCCTCGGCGTGTCCGTTCGGTGTACCCATTCTATAATGAGCACCTGTGTACAATCTTTGATGTCACATAGCAATGGTTGTGGGATCAACCATCACCTTCCGAGGGAAAAGAAACGTACACACTAGTCTACTCCGGAATATCAATGCCCTGTCTCGATATCACCTCGACTAAGAACAGTTAAAGGATGTACTTTTCGATCACGCTGGCCCTACTAGTATGATCACATAATAATCTTGGTAGTCAAGTACATATCCTAAGGGATTTATCAACATGTAAGAGACAGACAGTAAAAAAATACCAGTCTACATGTTAGGATAAAGGTAACCAGATAGCACAGTTTCTTGTCGAGCAAGAAAGTCCTCTATATATATGTCCAAGCATCCACTATATCAACAATAATGTCATCTAAGGCATACATATTCTTAACAGTTACGTGGGTTAAAAATGATACCGATTATGATATCCAAGTAGATATGTCTAATGCATCCATGAAACGAAAAAGGTTATCAGTAATGTTATATTATTATTTCATATTTTTATGATCTATACATATATAGAATGCATATGCAATGATTGTACTCTTGTCTAGATTTGATGGCGACGAACGGAGGAGCGAGAGGCGGCAGGAGCACCAGCCGCGGCAACGGCAGAGGCAGAGCGGTTCTGCCGCCCTGAGAGCTTCGTAGGGAGCTTCGGAGGGCCGGTCTTGCACCCCGATCGGAGACCCCTTCGGATGACTCCATCCATGTGGACTTTGCTACACCTCCAGGTATATTGAACGCATATTCATTTTTAATGTAATATTATAGATATACACGCATATTTATTTCAAAATTGCTTATATAGTCAATGTTTGATTGTCTAACGGTTGGTGGTGCGTCCACATCAGAGGCAGAGGCCACTCCCGCACCTCCAGGTATGTTTATATATCCTACAGTTCATGCATATTAATTTAGAATGTTATATCATAAATATACACATATTCTTTTTGCTCTTACTTAAATAATCATTTTTTATTGTCTAGCTATAGGTGGTGCCTCCACATCTCGGGTAAAGGTCACCACCGCACCTGCGGGTATGTTTATATATCCTATAGTGCATGAATATTGATTTAGAATGTTATATTATTGATCTACACATTCCTTTTGCAATTACTTATATAATCTATTTTTAATTGTCTAATTATAGGTGGTCCGTCCACATCTGGCGCAGGGGCCACTCCCACCACTTCCGTACCTTCCGCTTAGTCTGCAGGTTAGTATGAATAAATAAAAAATATTTATTCATTTTACATATCCACTAAATAATAAACATGAACTTCATGTAATTTTATCGTCAATGTTTATTTTCTAGTTGGAGGGGATGCGTCCACGTCCGGATCACCGGCTGTTCCTCTCCGGAGGAACTATTGTCTAGCTCGTGCTGCTGCCCGGGCCTAGGCTCGTGCTGCTGTCGCCGGAGGTATATATCGCACTTTAATTTTCGTTAAACCTTAGATTTCTTAATACCACTTTGTCTTAATATTTATTGTCTTGATATTTCTTGTAGATGCAGAGCAGCCCCATTCCGAGAGGAGGACTCGAGGGCCGAATCAGTCTCACAGGCTGAGGCCCGATAGAGATGGGGCGAGGCAGCATTCCCCCTCTTCCTTACCCCCGACTATCGCTATACCGGCGATTATGCCGAGAGATTCGGCCGTTATATGGGGGATGAGAGCCGCCTCGTGAAGAATTATCAACTTCAAGTTGAGTGGGGCGATCAACACCGGTGCTCATTTGCCATCTTCTGGGATCAGGCTCGGGTATTAATATATATTTTCATTTGACTTATCTAATATATTTATAATTATTTAACACTTGCAATTTAAATACATTGTTTTTTTATTTGCAGTTGGATTACGACTCTTAGCCTATAACCGACCCTGATCACCCTGAGAGAGTGCTCGATCTTCACACTTTGTACAATGGCCTGATGAAGAACATGAAATTAAAGGTCCGATACAATAGGAACGAGCTAAAGATTGACTGCTATTCCCTGTGGATGGCAACCCCCGAGGCAGAGAGAGGCTCTCCTACATAGTCCGGCATTTGCGAGAGTCGACGTAGATACATGGCCTCTCTTGTGCTAATATTTCGACTCTCAGTGCAAACAGGTTTGTAATTTAAATGCAATTCATTGTTTAGTATATAATTTAAATTTTTTGTTGCTTAATTAGAAAACTAAATTTGTATGTGCTGTGCAGAAACAGGCCGATCAAATTAAAGAGAGTAGAAAGTCGGCGAAGAGGGGTCGCCTCACTTATACAGGTGGCTCGAGGATCATTACTCATGCCATGGAGGCATCGGTAAATTACAATTGATCTATTTTGATATAATGTAATATTAAGAGTTATTTTATAATATATGTAAATTTTTTGCAAATTGCAGAGAGCTCGGACCCTGGCATAGGGTGGTACACCGAGCGTACAGACCGCGTATCTTTCCGTCCACGGCATCTCGACAGATCTCGCTACGGACGAGTTACGATTCCCCGACACCTCTACCCAGGTGTATTGCATAAGTGTTAATATTTATTCCAACAAGTTTGAAATTTTTGTTTTGAAAAGTTCAAATTTAAATGATATGCTTATATTTTAATGGTTAATGTGGGTGTAGGAGCGGGTGGTGGAGCAGGCGGAGGAATCGGGGATCGATTTTACTGGACAAACCGATCCGATGTTGGTGACCCCAGTCCTAGACGCCGCACACGTAGGGCACCATGGAGGTTGGGAGAGAGGCTGGGGACTGGGTCCTAGCGGAGCCCATATGAGGTTGGACTCCACTCCGGCGGTTACTTACCCTACCCCTCGTGAGCGACGTCTGGAGCATGATGTTGCCGTCTTGAAGACCACCGTCGAGGAGTTGAAGGAGATAGTACGTATACTACTTAATAGTAAAATATTATATCACATTATAGATAGTAACATATGCAATATTAGCAGCCTGAACTTATTTGGTTGTAGACTTGGTTTTGATTAATCATACTTAAATAAAACTATCTAATTAAAATAAACTACGGCTTTCCAAACTAGATACCCAAACGAGGCCTAAGTCCCTAAGTATTCTTAGATTGGGGTGGTTTCGCAATAACCTAATAATGATACGAACTCGACTAAAATCTAATACACTGTTCTTGCTCGTTTATTGCACACAAAATTTAACAGGTGCGACAGGTTACTTCGGCTGCGGGTCCACATGCATCTCTTTCGGCTATGGCTCGGTAAGCTACTAACTCGGCTGCGGTTACGCAGACCACTCCTGCGGCTCCACAGCCTACTCAGACTCCCGCACAGTCCGCTCCTTCATTAGTCGAGTTTTTGACGACTCAGGGCTGCACCGAGGAGCAGATGCGCCAGATTACGGCGATTATCAGAGGTGGAGCAGTTGGACCGAGCTAGGGTAGCTTTATTTATATTTTTGAGGATGTATGTACTTATCCGATACATATTGTATAAATTTTAGACGATATTGGTGGTTGTTTGCTTGTTCACAATGATTTAGTTTGATATCGTATTCTGTTTGTTTATTTCTTTTATATATTATGCGTGAGATGTTGATTTTGAATATTTCTGTATTTGGTTATATGATGTATATATTATTGAGCACAGGGCGGGGGAAAATCATGAAGCCCTTTTTTATAAAAAAATAACCTGATATTTTGTCCCTACGGATTAATCCGTAGGGCGATCTGTTGCACCTACGGATTAATCTGTAGGTCCAATGTTTGCCCCTACACAGTTAGCCGTAGGGAAAAAATATCAAGATAACTGATACTTTGTCCCTATGGACTCAGCAAAACTTGCCCCTACAAATTTATCCGTAGGGGCATTTATCTGGACCTACGGATGTATTCGTAGGGGCACCAATCAGGCTCTACGAATACATCCGTAGGGGCAATTATTTATTTTATAAACCAATAAAGGCGTAGGGGCAATTATTACTCCATAGGGGCATGTTCAGGGCAAAGACTTGCACCTGCGGTCTTTGCATCTGCGGGGTATTTTTAAGCCCCTACGGATATATCCGTAGGGGCAGTACTTTGCTCCTACGTATAAATCCGTAAGGGCATACCCTTATTGTGTAGTAATACTTAGTTAAAATAAATTGAGCCCAAATGCTCATATATTTAAGTTGATTTTAATCTAAAAACAGATTAACGGTCCTTAAATAAAATAAAATATTCTTTAAACTAAAGGAACATACAATCTAAGTTCAAACCCCAATCTAAAATTTACGGATTTAGACTAATCCGCGTCCTACGGGTGACAACATAAAATAGTCTCTGTATATAATCCACGGGCAATCAAAATAAATAAAATAAACACACGACGCGAAGTGAACTACTGAAGAAGGAGAAAGTGGTTATCGCAACATAATAATGTAATTAACTGCAGGGACTTGCGCCTGCTGGGAAGAGCGTCCCCACAATCAAAAACCCATCATAAACGATGGGGAATCTGATGAGGTCTGCTACATCGGTTGCATCTATCCAAACATCCGATATACGGTGCCATAAATCAACTTGGTATCTTCGGAGAGGTGGATGGATATGTCCAAATAGTATTTTCCCCCAAATTCTAGAAAGACCATCCATCCCAGTTCGTCCCTGTTTTCGGCGGTAAACAGTGGAGCTCTCAATAGGTCAGCAAAATATCTTCTCCTCTTTTCAGACTCCTTTTCTCTCTGCTCCAAAGTGGCCAACAAGACTTCAGTCTCCTCCTTTTGGCGATAACGTTCGGTGAGCTTGCTGTCAATAGCACGCTTCTCAGTGACATGGTTCTGCAGCACTGCTTTCATAGTCACAACTTCGTTATCCAAGGCTAGTCCTTAGGCCATAGCCTGGGCAAGTGCTCTGCATAGCGTGTACACCTTATTAGCAGTGGTTTGTCGCTCTATTCTTAAGCGCCCGAGTTCCTGGGAAGCCGCTTCACTCTCTAATTTTTTCCGGACTAACTTTTGCTCCTCAGACTCGATAAGGGAAACGCATCGCTCGACGCGTTCGTTAAGTTGAGCCCTTAAAAATTGTGCTTCGGTGGCAGAATGAAAGTTTGTCTTACCATATCTACTAGGTTTCAAAGGGCATCAAGTATACAATTTTAAAAAAATAGAGGTCTAAAGCATACTATACAAGAATCTAATTAGAGAATTAGGGTTTTAGTAGCAAAAAAACAATTTCTAAATTAAGTGATGGAGGTTTACAATCTTTGTAGACCGGTCCTTCATTTCTAAAGCTCCAAGTAGTAGTCCCTAGAACTTTTCTTTGGCTCCATTTGAAGAAAGGATCGAGCTTGCTTGAAGTCTTCGAAGCCGAATATGATCCACCTTAAAGTCTCTCTAACTCAAGCTTACTCTTCACTATCAAGGTATTAGTGAAGCAAACAACCTAAACTAATGGGCTAGATTAGTGTAAGTTGATGAAGTAGGAGATTTGCTCACTAGAAAATACTCTCTTTTCTTTTTCCAACTCAAGAAAAACCCTAGAAATGGAAAAGAGGAAGAAGATGAACTTGGACGTGTGAGTTGTGAATGAGAGAGTGAACCATGTCACAAGAGATAAGATGAGATATGAAGTGATCAAAATATCTACGAAAATGACAAGAATAAAAGATGAGTCATGATTTGTCAATGCTTCTCCAAGCATTCAAAGCCATGACTCATTCTCTACTTCTTTTCTTTTCTCAAAATATAAATCATTTCATTTATCCAACTCTCTTTTGTGATTCTCATGCATCTATGTTTCTTGTATCATCTACCATGATACAAATCTAATTATATATAAATACATATATTATATATATATATATATAATTATATAAAGAGAAGAAAATCTAAAGAGAGCATATATATTAGTTAATATATATATATATATATATATATCAAATATATAAATATATATCATATTATTAAATCAACACTTGATTCAATAATTCGGTTATATAATATGTAACCGACTAATATCATATATATATATATATATATGTATATCAAAATATCAAATCAACACTT
The DNA here is from genome assembly GCA_030015575.1 of Agapanthus africanus. Classification (NCBI taxonomy): domain Eukaryota; kingdom Viridiplantae; phylum Streptophyta; class Magnoliopsida; order Asparagales; family Amaryllidaceae; genus Agapanthus; species Agapanthus africanus. The sequence goes on from JASDDO010000028.1 coordinate 175,226,646, forward strand.
GATTCAATTACCCGGTTATATCATATATAACCAACTAATATTCAATATTCAATATTAAATCAACACTTGATTCAATAATCTGGCCATATCACATATAACTGGCCAATATTAAATATATATACATTAATCATATCATTAAATCAACACTTGATTCAATAATCTGGTTATATGACATATAACCTAACCGATATCAAATATCGTGAGATTAGAATACTGTATCACATACTCGTTTAATCAAGCTCCCGCACATAACACCATATGTGCCCTACTTCATTTCCCTTGAGCTAGGAAATCTTTGTGTGGGACTCTAAAGACTTGTCAATACGCCAGCAGTAGGTAATGATCACATCAGATACCTACAAGCCGTTAGCGGTACTAGATAAATGTAACGACGACCTAGGTATTGAACGAATAGAAGATCAACAAAAAACCTTGTCCAAACTCCTGTAAAGCCTATAAGCAACACTTCCTGCACATTCCGGTCACTTCATCTGATATGTCGCATATCGAGTCTGGGGGTGGAATCGTCAGACCCCAGTAACTTGATAAGTCATGCCGATGTGTGGCCTGTAACCTTTCGAGAAACTACTAATAACACTTACAAGTAAATCTCATCAGCCATGGCCAGGGACATACTGTTATAGCCAATCGAGTATAGCGCAATATCAACTCCCAATACCAGGGGAGACGAAACCCCTCCTATCGCTTACTGCCTCAATGTGACTCAGGAAAGTACCCAAAATCCACCTGTTTGCAAGACTCCTTTGAGCCGTAGTAGGAAGTAAATCAAAGCACAGTGGGAACCACACAAGACACTATGACGATCTCGGGTCAACAGAATAACCTGTACAAGTGTTACCAGAGAACTTTTATCTGATGATAGGTATGGTACCATTTAGAAGTTCTCGGCGAGTCTTGTTCGGTGTACCCATTCTCTAATGAGCACCTGTATACAATCTTTGATGTCAAACACCAATGGTTGTAGGATTAACCATCGCCCCCATACAGGATCAAGAAACGTACACACTAGTCTACTCAGGAATATCGATGCCTTGTCTCGATATTCCCTCGACTAGGAACTGTTAAAGGATGTGCTTGCGAACTACACAAGCCCCACTAGTATGATCTGCATCATAGTCCTGGTAGTCAAGCCAAATCCTAAGGGCTTTATCAACATGTATCAGAGAGACAGTATAAAAATACAAGTATACATTTTAAGATAAAAAGCAACCAGATAGCATACTATCATGTCAAGCAAGAAAATCCTCTATATATATGTCCAAGCATCCACTATATCATACAATAATGGCCTCTAGGGCATACATATTCCTAACAATCTCCCACATGCACTAAAGTCAGTTTTACTAGTATCGCATACCCAACATCCCAAAAAATCTATCAAACTGTGTCTAGGGGAGGGCCTTCGTGAGTGGATCCGCCGTGTTGTCCTTCGTATCTACTCTCCTGAGCTCGATCTTCCGGCGATCAACTATCTCCCGGATCAGATGATACCGCCTTAGAATATGTCAGGATCGCTGATGGGACCGGGGTTCTGTAATGCTTTAAAAAAAATTTAAAAAAAAATCGTTTAGGGTAATTATATGTTATTTAGTGATATAACTTGAGTTTTCCGTAAAACCTAGTTATAATTATATTTCTACATAGGCATAATTATACCTATTTTATTTATGTAATGTCTTATTTATGGGTGCTTTATTAATTACTGGTTTAGTTAATTATTTTCCTTAATTATTTTTTTAAAATATTATTTTAAGCTTTCGCTTACACACTAAATTAGAGATAATTACAAATTAGTAAGGGTTAATTACATATCAGTGACACTTATTTGGTAACATGTTCTTTCTTTCTAAATTTTTCTCAATGGTTCTAGATTATTCTAAGATAAAACTAGAAAATAAAAAAATAAAAAGAACATGGAAACATTAATGAGGATGGTGCATGTGTAATAGAGAATGGTGTGTGTGTGGAGGTAACCTTACATCCCACCCTCACTCTTTTTCCCTCATGTTTCGGCCAGAGCTTTGGCAGTAGCACCCCCTCTCCACTTCTTCAACCTTATTTCATTTGAAAAAACCTCATTTCCTTATCAAAAACTTCTTAAATCAACTCTAATTTCTTCTAAAATCTTCGCTAAAATTCCTTGGCCTAAACTAAGCTCAGATTTTGGAGAAAGATAGCATTTTGGGTGGCCAAGTTAGCAAGTTAGATCTCCAAATTCTTGAGGTATAAACCTTAACCCAATTGTTACTTTATTAATTAATTACTTTAATCTAATTTAAAATAGGTGTTAAAATAGTTTTAATTGCAAGATTTGAGTTTTAAAGAGAAGGGTTTGGGTTAAAATTAGGGTTTTTACCACTTAATTAAGTTAGCTAAGTGTAGTTTATTATCTAATGGCTTTACAAATCTAATCTAGTTGATTACTTTGCTATAGCGGCTTTTAATTATTTTAATTAGGAGTTCATGCAATTAAATTAATTTTTAGTGTGTGTTTAAGTGAGTTTATATCTAATTAAGTGTTGCATGGCTTGATTAGAATATTCATGTGCGATTAGTGGCTACTAGACTTGCTAACGCATCTAGTTTTGCACTAAATGGCTTAATGTTGCTAACTAGGTTTTTATTAAATAAAAGGGTTTTAATTAAGTTTGAGGTTGTGATGATCTACGACCTATTTTCCTAAATTCTAGTGTGATGTGAATGCGCTATTAGCATTAAATTCTAGTTTTGGTGTTTGCTACGCATAGTAACCCCTAGTTGTGGTTTGTGGCGGTATCACGCGCGCGTTTTGTGCACCGAGTGCATGCTCGTCTTGCTAATACGTGTTGGTTGTCTTGTATCGTTGTGTGTCCGCGCCTATTTAAATGTCTGACCTCATATACACTATCTGTACAATTATAGGATCGATCGCGGAGACGTCGGACGTAGCAAGTAAAGGAAAGGCTGTGATTGGATCAGATTAGCCGAGGCGTCCCGGTAAGTTGATGTACACATCTATGGGGGATCGTTTGGATGGCGCAAGGTGCCCTATGGTTAGGATTACTAGTAGCTTTTCTATTTATATGCGTAGTCTCCCAATCATTCATATCATGGCATTGCATCATTTTACATATGATATTTTTACCTGGGATACTTGCACCATTACCATTGGTTCATGTCACATGTGCACTATTTATACAAACACATACGCCATTGGTAATTGCTATGTCATGAACACTATAGAACTTGCTTAAATCAGTATCTGAGCAATTGCATCATATATGATATGTAATTTGTAGTGGTATATTTATTTCATCAGGATGGATACGTAGTATTGGTAGTCATATATACCTCATTGCATCATCATTCATACATAGTTTTATTGCAAAACATCGCATTTCATATGTGGTTCTTGGATGATATATGTTACATGTGGTTGTGATTCCGCCGTTCGGCTTGGGGATGCCTTTGTTCATTACATGTATATATTCATGTTTGTACCCGTTTGGGGCCAGTATTTACAAAGGAAACTCTGCCGAAATATTTATAAAAACTCGAGTTTGTTATAAAGACTTTCAAGGTGATTTTCTATATTAACTTAATTTTAAAACAAGTTTTCCTTCACTCTATTTTCTTTAAATAATTTAGATTTCTGGGCTTTGGCTTACATAGATTACGTTACGCCTCTAGACGTTGCGTAATTTAAGTGCCAATCACGTTCCACATATCCGGATCATGACATAGTTGGTATTAGAGCAATAGGTTTTACCTTTCTGAGTGTACGATGACCCTTGGTAGATGGAGTAGGTGACTTAAGCAGAGTGATATAGCGTGCGTATGTTCCATTGCATACTTACGATACGATACTCCGCCTAAGTGACCTTAGAAAATATTTGCTTGTACTTCCTTCCTTGATTCCATATATCTTGTGATTCGATTGCAATATTCTCATCAAATCCTGTTTATTACTCCAGCCACTATGCCGCCGAAGACTACGAGGGCCTAGAGGCCTACCGCCAGAGATGAGATTCGAACGGGCTCGTCTGAGACGAGGACCGATAAGGGCGGTACGCCTATCCCTGAGGGACAAAGTGATCCGCCTTCATCAGGATGGATAGCTAGGCTGGAGTCGAGTATTCAGGTCTTACGACAGATGGTTGGATCGTTAGTCGAGGCTAGCCGAGCTCCGAGATCCTAGGAGGTTCCTTCCTTTACACAAAATGTGATTGTACCTACTGCCCAGACACATGTTCCTACTGTTACCGAGACCATTTCAATTTTCTTGCACGAGTTTATGAGGATGAAGCCTCTAGTTTTCACCGGCACAGATGCAGTAGAGGATCCGCAGACATTCCTCGACAGGATGGCTAGGATTTGTCATTCGCTGAGATGTTCTGACGAGCGACGGGTTGGGCTTGCAAGTTTTCGTCTAGAGGGTCTTGCTCAGACGTGGTGAGAGTCAGTTCAAAGAGGCCAAGCTGCAGGTCTACCTCCTATAACTTGGGATGAGCTCACCGATGTATTTCTTGCTCGTTTCCTTCCGGAGAGCGTTCGAGATGCTTGAGCTCGTAGTTTCGAGTCTTTGTGCAAGACTCCTGGGATGACAGTGTCCGAGTACAATATCCAGTTTACTCAGTTGTCACGATATGCTTTTTACTTGGTGGACAATGAAGAGAAAAGGATAAAGAGGTTTATACGGGGACTTGACACGCAGTTATTCCTTGCCATCGGCGCCCAGCGCTTTGATACTTATGCTGCTTCTATAGACGTGGCATTACTGTTGGAGGAGCGCAGTTCTGAGACTTCGGTCTTTTCTCGACCGAAGCGGATTTGATTGATGTGAAAAAGTGTTTTGTAGTGTAACCTCAATCAATAACGGTGTCGCGTGTAGCTAGACCGAGATGAGTACGGGTCGTCCTCTGGGAAACGTTGAATCTTTTATTCTTACTTTAGATGTGTTGAAAAAGAGAGGAGGGATAAAGAATTTTGTAGAATGGGTTCTAGATCAATGTTAAGTACTAATGCAAAATATAGATCTAGATTATTTATGAATGTAAGTTTATATAAGAAGAGGGCTTGTAGGGTTCGTTAGGATTTGGTAGTTATGGATGATTAATTAAAAATTACCCTTTTTATCCTTTAATAGATTTAAAACTAGAACGACAGTGATGCGTGTAGATTAGGGTTTCTGGAGGGAAAAGGAATCCCACTCTTAACCCCTATCTCGACACGGAACTCCGTTCATATCTAGCCTTTACCAAAACAATCATTAATCTAATCTCTAATCGCGGTCGCGGCTAACAATGAATTGGTAGCGCGCCCGATTAGGATGTTAATGATTCTTTTGATAAAGTTTATAGGACTTAAAAAGAGTTTAGGGATTTTTATCATCCATTAATCTACCTTAATCTTATGAACCCTAACAAGCAGAGAATTACTCGCGCATGTTGGGAAAAGAAGATGAAAAGACAGAGAGGGAAAACATAATGTAAAATGAAAAAGAATTAAATAAAACAACTACCTTTATTAATCAACTTGAACAATCTACACTTTATTCCTTAAAAAATGATTACAAAAACTTGGTTTGCTTCTCGAACTCTTCCGAAGGAGGTAGATGAACAGTTGATAATCAGCCTGGATGCGTGAGCCGTCTTGGACTTCGTGATCTCTTCGGCTTGATGCCTTCTAACTTTAGCCCTTGGTCCTTTATATAGCCCTCAAAGAAGAAAAACTAGTTACCATATATGGTGACTTTCCATGCCTGAATTCTGAGTCTCTTTCAGTATTGATTTTATGATTTTGGCAGATTTTTGATCCTGACATCTTGAACATCTTGATCTCTTGACCTGAGCTAAATCTTGCACAATATCTCTATGAATAATGTTAGTTTATTTATTAAATTAGAGAGAGTATCTTAATCACTATATATGGTAATAAATCTTTAAGAAACTTGATTTAGAATATTTAATATGCTATGCACTTTATATGATAATAAATCTTTAAGAAACATGATTAATAATATTTGATATGCTATACATCTTTTAATTACTAAAATATTATGCATATATTTTGAAATATTATTCTAACCATTTGTATGATATTATATCTTTTAAGAATTGTGATTAGAATATTTGATATGATATGCATATTTTCAATTACCAAAATATTATATAAATATAAAATGCTTATATTTTCCTTCGTAATATTAATTATAATATACAAACATATGGCAAACAGTATTTTGCAGATAAATCCAAATATGTTTAATATTTATAATAAACACCTTTTATTATTTAAGAAATGTAAGGAAAATACTTATACCAAAGTGCAATATTTTCAACTGAACAAATACCCCCAAACTTAACTTTGATCGTCTCGAGCAAACTAGTTATTCAAGAGAAAGAGAAAAAGAAAAAGAAAAAGAAAAACCTAAATAGCACACTTTCGTATGCAAACACGATTGCACTGAGCACGTGCAACAAGCCGTTAAACCTCTAGGTGTGCCTAGTAGGAGGAGTGTTGTCTCCTGAGGTTTTTCAGCAGATTACACCCACAAAATCCTATAATAAAAGAGAGATGGTGAAATTTACATATAAAGATAAGAACCATAAAAGAAATACTTTGAAAATTTAGAGTTTCCAACTACACTAGCTTTTCAGTTGTCATGAGCCCCATCTTAATAGTCATGAAAAAATATTAAAAATCACATCATCACTCAATAAAACATCGTCTTTATTCTTCATTCCTACCTTTCATCCAAATATCGATCATATACCCCTACGTGTGTGAATAGAACATCCCTACACTCGGAGAATTCGATTCAAGCTATCATACTCTTGTCCATCTGCCGTAGTACTTTTTAATTTGATGAATATTTAGATTTGCTCACACATTTTCATGCGACCGTTAATACTTCTTGAGGTACTAACCGACCGATTACTCATGTGCTTGCTGATTAGGTGATAATATTTTCCTCGTCTTGCACCACCTAAGGCTCAGTAGTGACTCCCAGACCAGTTGGCCTTAGGGCACTAGGTGAAGAGACACCCTCGCTATATTTTTTTTATTGCTGCCTTGGCGATAGCAAAACCAGTGTTCATTTTTCTTTTCACCATTTTTATATTTTCTTCTTGTTTTTTCATTTCCTTCATACTTTGGCTTTCAGACAAAAGCATTTCAAGGTATCCTCTACTATCCCGAGTTTCAAGACGTGTGTAAGTGCATATAGTAGGGTATCAACATTCAAATATTTGGCTTCCAGAATAGAAACTATTTTTCAGACTTATTTTTATTCTCATATTAGTGACTTCCTTCATCTTACTAACCCTTGGGACAACAGCTCATAACTACTTATTACCAGTTCGTTTAAGAAAACTTCTAATTTTCTTGGTTTTCTTAAACTATTCCTATCTTTTGGATGTAATTTTTCACTTTCTACTCTTTTGTTATAAAAGAAAATTTTTAATTTTTTTTAAAAAAAAGTTGTGCTTATGCAAAGTATGATGTAAATTGATGCGGAAATAAGCACAAATCTCCCCCAAACCTGTTTACAGCAATGTTCTCACTGATATCATCCGTTAAGCTCAAAAACCTGTAGACTTGGGAGGAAATTATTAATGGGGGAAAGAATATAAGAAAGTGAAAATCCTCCCCCAAACTTATTTTAGGATCACAATTTTGTAAAAATCATTTTCTTTTAAGAGCCAAAATATACCACCTCCCCCAAACTTGAGTTAAACAATTTTAATCTTTTTAAAATCACACGAGGGGGTCAAGGTTATTGGTCAATGCCAAGCTTTGCAAAGACCGAAGGTCAACACCAACCATTCAAAAATTTTATCGATGAAGCACCAAGGTTGTTGGAAGAACATGTCACCTTTCGACAAGAAGAAGTGGGGAGGTGATAAGAGGTGTAATGGAAAAGGATTGCATCTCAATTTGGAGAGACGACATAGTGATAGTAATGATGGATTTCTCGCATTATCATGATTGTCCAAAAGAAGGGTGGAGTTCCAATTTCTTCATCTTGGAGTTGATTTATCTCAGTACCCGTATCTTTTAAAAATGTGAGTTCATCAGCGAAAATTTCCTCAAAGCTTTCATCGATACCCCGAAGAATAATGTCATCAGAAAAAATAGGGTGATCATCAGACTCTATAAAAAGTTCCTCATCAGCGTTAGATGTTGACACGGACAACTCGGTGGAAGAGTACATGGTTGGGTCAAACAACAACATATGAAAAGAGTCGGTATCATGAGCATGATCAAATTCGCTGCTGTCGACATCCATTAATTAGACAGAACACACATGAGCATAGGGTTCGGAGGGTTCACTTCCCAACTTGTAAATGTTAAGCTCAATTGACTTCTTTCCAAAGGATAAGGTCATAGAGCCGTTTCTACAATTGATTACTACGTTGGAAGTGGCCAAAAAGGATCGACCGAGTATCACCGGGATTTGATTGTGTGGGTTTGCCACAGGTTGTGTATCTATAACGATAAAGTCCACATGGAATATAAATTCCCCGACTTTGATTAACACATCCTCTAGCTCACCCCTTGGTTGGGTGATAGATCGATCGGCCATCTGAAGAGTGCAATGCGCAGGTTTTAACTCTCCGATCCCTAATTGCTCATAAACAGAATACGGAAGCAAGTTAACACTAGCACCTAGATCGAGTAGAGCACGATTGATATTTTTACCCCCAATGGAAATTGAAATTGTAGGACTTCCGGGGTCCTTTCGTTTCTTAGGTAGTTATTGTGTAAAAGCAGTGCTCACATTACTCGCAAGGAAAACTTTTTTAGGTACTTGAACTTTTCTCTTCCTAGTGCACCAGTCCTTTAGGATTTTCGCATATGACGGAACTTGTTGAATAGCATCTAGGAGAGGAATGTTTATGTTAACTTGCTTAAAAATTTACACAATCTTCTCCATTTGTGGAGTTAGTCTGTTTCCCCTTAACCTGTTTGGATAAGGTGCTTTATCAATAAGGGTTTGGTCCAACATTGGAGAGGATTGTGGGGATGGAGTGGATCCCAGAATTGGAGTGGGGATCGTTTTAGGTAGATTTGAGGAAATGGGCGAAGGGTTTGAGCCTTGGGGAAAACTGAGAATAGGCTCGGGTGAAGGTGGGAGACTAGACGAATTAGGGGAAGAAGAAGAAGCTGGGGTATCATTGGTGTCACTAATATCATCACATTGCTCACCCACTCGGTTATTCAGCACCTTTCCCGATCTCAACGTAGTAACGGCACTCACATTATAACTTTGTGAGTGGCCAGGATTAGGTATAGGTTGAGATGGGAGTTTCCCTTTCTCTCTCACACTCATTGCGGCGTTTAACTGTGCGAGTTGGTTTTCTATTGATTTAATACTCTCTCCGTGAGAGGCGGAGTCTTTCTGTATGGTATCAATAGAAGACTTCATCTCAGCCGACAATTGCATGGAATGTTTCATGAACATATCCAAAGTTTGTGCGAGTGAAGAGTTGTCAGTACCGGCCACTTGTGGTGTAGAAGTGTTGGCCGGATTTTGAAAATTTTGTGACTGAAAGGGGAGCTGATTTTGTGGTTGTGGTTGCTGTGGAGGAGGTCTTTGATAATTGCTTTGTTGGTTTTGGTTCCAAGAAAAGTTAGGATGATTCCTCCATTCTTGATTGTACATGGAAGAATAAGGATCATTTCTAGGTCGCTGCTGAAAAGCAGCATTAGATTGAACCGATGCATTCATAGGACATTCTTCCGTCAAGTGTGAAGGATCTGAACAGCAACCACAGACGGTCTTGGGAAGCATGACCTGATTTAGGGAGACTGATGAAAGTTTGTTCTCAATAGCATCGAGTTTCTTCTGCATCGCTGCCATTTCGGCTTTTACAGCGATGGAAACATCGAGCTGGTGAAAACCTCCCCTAGATGAAGGTGGTCTTAAGCTTTCCCACTGCAAAGTGTGTTCAGCAAGGTCTTCCAGATATTTCCAAGCTTCACCGTCGTCTTTAGACATGAAATTACATTGACATATTGTTTCAAGCATCTGCTTTGTCGCTGGATTAATGCCCTCATATATTATTCTACATAAATCCCATCTTTGTATTCCATGATGAGGACATTGGACAAGCAGATCCTTGAAACGTTCAAAGCACTTCCAAAATGGTTCATTGGGAAGCTGGGTAAACTGGTTGATCTCGCTCCTAACACGGGCGGTCTTATGGTTTGGGTAAAACTTCTTAAGAAATGCTATTACGAATTCATCCCAATTAGTGATAGAGTGTGCGGCAGTATTATAAAGCCATTTTTCTGCCAAGTCGCACAGTGTGAATAGGAGAAGACGCAAGCGCATAGCATCGACAGTCAACTATGAAGTACCCATCATTACGCATACGTTTTCGAATTTGGTGATGAAAACGTACGCGTCTTCCGACTCAAGCCCGTGAAATTTGGGCAGCAGATTGATGTAGTGGGGTTTAATTTCGAAATTATCCCCGTTAGCTGGTGGAAGAGATAGACAAGTGGGAAGAGGACCACGGATAGGATAGCATCTTTCTTGGAAAGAGATGCGCTGTGGATTCTGCGCACCTACGGGCGGTGGCAGCGTGGTGTTATATTCTGATGGAGTGCCGTCCATCTCGGTCGTGGTGTGTGGTGGGGGAAAAGAAAATGAAGAAGTACCGACTTCGGCGTCGATAGCAGGAACGCGGACAAGATGGACACTAGGATCCCGTGTCCAGCCAAGCATGCAGTAAGCGGGTTTAGTGCAAGTGGCAGCGTGTGTGAGATTTAAAATTGGTTTGTTTTGAAAAAGTGGGACTCAAGACAAATCACTCTAAAATGCAAAAGTAACCCTAGAACTAAGGTCACCTAGTTCCAGTCTCTAGACCGCTCCTAGAGTTCCAAAGGACAAGCCGCAGGATCAATCCTCTACCGCCTCCGTACTACCCTCATAGCCAGGTAAGTGCCAGGTGAGTGGGAGGCTCCCCACTACGAAAGTAGTGGTCCTAATTAAGTAACCACTTGCCTTTGACACACTTGCCTAGGCACCACAAAAGTAATGTGGATAAGCAATAGATTACCCACGACCTTCCTCTGTCCTTAATGAGCACGACAGTCCTTAGAGTCTGGTCTAGATATTTTTTAAATTGATGAAGGGTTGATCTAGATGCTTGGTTTGTGATTTGTGGGGCTTAGGAAGGGTGATGAAATCCCCACCTAATCTTGATTTGGTCTTTGCCCCTTAAAGTCCGTATTAAAATATGCAAAACAAAACCAATCACAAAACTTTTGCAAAAAGATTTTTTAGCGGCGCTATATTGCAAAGAATCCTGCAGAAAATAGATTTTATTGGATTTGAGAGGAGAGAGAAAGAGCTGAGAAAGATACCAGAGAAGTGTGAAACCCTTGATCTCCTGTTTCCTCAAGTCCGTGACTCCAGATTCCCTCGCAAAATTCACACACAAATCGTTAAATATGCAATTTGCAGTTTTGTTTTAATAATGATATGAATCATCTAGGAATTCAACCCAAATAATAAGAATAAAAAATTATGCACGTATCCCCGGCAACGGCGCCATTTGATTGTTACGAAAGAGTGTTTTGTAGTGTAACCGCAATCAATAACGGTGTCGCGTGTAGCTAGACCGAGATGAGTACGGGTCGTCCTCTGGGAAACGTTGAATTTTTTATTCTTACTTTAGATGTGTTGAAAAAGAGAGGAGGGATAAAGAATTTTGTAGAATGGGTTCTAGATCTATGTTAAGCACTAATGCAAAATATAGATCTAGATTATTTATGAATGTAAGTTTATATAAGAAGAGGGCTTGTAGGGTTCGTTAGGATATGGTAGTTATGGATGATTAATTAAAAATTACCCTTTTTATCCTTTAATAGATTTAAAACTAGAACGAAAGTGATGCGTGTAGATTAGGGTTTCTGGAGAGAAAAGGAATCCCACTCTTAACCCCTATCTCGACACGGAACTCCCTTCATATCTAGCTTTTACCAAAACAATCATTAATCTAATCTCTAATCGCGGTCGCGGCTAACAATGAATTGATAGCGCGCCCGATTAGGATGTTAATGATTCTTTTGATAAAGTTTATAAACTTTATAGGACTTAAAAAGAGTTTAGGGATTTTTATCATCCATTAATCTACCATAATCTTATGAACCCTAACAAGCGGAGAATTACTCGCGCATGTTGGGAAAAGAAGATGAAAAGACAGAGAGGGAAAACATAATGTAAAATGAAAAAGAATTAAATAAAACAACTACCTTTATTAATCAACTTGAACAATCTACACTTTATTCCTTAGAAAATGATTACAAAAACTTGGTTTGCTTCTCGAACTCTTCCAAAGGAGGTAGATGAACAGTTGATGATCAGCCTGGATGCGTGAGCCGCCTTAGACTTCGTGATCTCTTCGGCTTGATGCCTTCTAACTTTAGCCCTTGGTCCTTTATATAGCCCTCAAAGAAGAAAAACTAGTTACCATATATGGTGACTTTCCATGCCTGGATTCTGAGTCCCTGTCAGTATTGAGTTTATGATTTTGGCAGATTTTTGATCCTGACATCTTGAACATCTTGATCTCTTGACCTGAGCTAAATCTTGCACAATATCTCTATGAATAATGTTAGTTTATTTATTAAATTAGAGAGAGTATTTTAATCACTATATATGGTAATAAATCTTTAAGAAACTTGATTAAGAATATTTAATATGCTATGCACTTTATATGGTAATAAATCTTTAAGAAACATGATTAATAATATTTGATATGCTATACATCTTTTAATTACTAAAATATTATGCATATATTTTGAAATATTATTCTAACCATTTGTATGATATTATATCTTTTAAGAATTGTGATTAGAATATTTGATATGATATGCATATTTTCAATTACCAAAATATTATATAAATATAAAATGCTTATATTTTCCTTCATAATATTAATTATAATATACAAACATATGGCAAACAGTATTTTGCAGATAAATCCAAATATGTTTAATATTTATAATAAACACCTTTTATTATTTAAGAAATGTAAGGAAAACACTTATACCAAAGTGCAATATTTTCAACCGAACATGATTCGTACCGGTATACCAGCTCAGAGACGGTTAGGTAGACGCCATGATAGTTTCTTTCCAGGAGACGGTGGTGGGAGAGGATTGAGACGAGATCAGTTATATGGCTCTTATCCATGGGGTCAGCAGCCATCACCAGGTTGTTTTCGGTGTGGGAGTAAATACCACCGTATCAGAGACTGTACTGTGACGTGCCAGGGCGCGGCGAGAATTCCACATGTGACTTTACCACCTTCACCCCCTCCTCAGAGAGCTTTACTTCTTACCTGTGATGATGTTCCACTCTAGGCAGATGCTCCTAAAGGCCGTGGGCGTGGCGGTCCTGTTCAGAGAGGACGTGGCGGCAGAGGCAGAGGAAAGCCGGCTATTGGTGGGGGACTAGCCCGAGTGTTTGCTTTGACTCCTCAGGATGCGCAGGCATCCAATTCCGTCGTAACAGGTACTTTTCAAGTATGTTCTTTCGACGCGCGGGTATTAATCGACCCAGGTTCTACACATTCTTATGTATCTACATACTTTGCACCGAGGTTGGGCCGAGAGTCATCCTTGCTAGATCAGCCACTCGTTGTTATTACTCTGGTAGGCGAGACTTTTATTGCTCGATATATGTTTCGATTGTGTTCTGTTCGTACCGGGGATAGGGATTCTTCTGTTGATTTGATTCTCCTCGATATGTTAGACTTCGGTGTTCTTCTGGGCATCGATTGGCTAGCCACGTGTTATGCGTCAGTGGATTGCCATGAGAAGGAAGTCAGATTTAGTTTTCCGGGTGAGCCAGTTCTTGTTATTCAGGGAGACCGTAGTGTTACCCTTCCCAGTTTGATTTCTTCTCTTCACGCTAGTCAGCTCTTGAGGAAAGGATGTAAGGGATTCTTAGCGTATGTTTGTGATGTTAGAGCCGCAGAGGTCCCGTTGGACCAGGTCCCGATTGTGAGAAAGTTTCCAGATGTCTTCCCTGACGAACTGTCAGGTTTACCGCCTGAGCGCGATATTGATTTCTGCATTGACTTGATCCCCAACACGGGGCTTATTTCTATACCGCCTTATCGGATGGCCCCGGTGGAGCTTAAAGAGCTGAAGGATCAGTTACAAGAATTGCTGGATAAATGGCTTATTCGTCCGAGTGTGTCACATTGGGGAGCTCCTGTCCTGTTCGTCAAGAAGAAAGACGGCAGTATGCGTTTGTGCATCGATTATCGTCAGTTAAACCGACTTACTATGCAGAACAGATATCCCCTACCTCGCATTGACGATTTATTTGATTAACTCCAGGTTGAAGGACATTTCTTGAAGATTGACTTGCGATCAGGTAACCATCAGTTGCAGGTTCGGAAGGATGACATTCCGAAGACTGCTTTTCGCACACGTTATGGGAATTATGAGTTTTTGGTGATGTCATTCGTGCTCACCAATGCCCCAGCAGCGTTTATGGACTTGTTGAACCGCATATTCAGGCCGTTTCTTGATGAGTTTATCATCGTGTTCATTGACGACATCTTAGTATACTTCCGGAGTCGAGAGGAGCATGAGCTGCATTTGAGGATCACATTGCAGACTTTGAGGGAGCATCAGTTGTTCGCTAACTTCTCTAAGTGCTCCTTCTGGCAGGATAGTGTTGATTTCTTAGGTCATGTGGTTACGAGAGATGGTATACGTGTAGACCCGAAAAAGGTCGAGGTCGTTCAACACTGGCCCAGACCTGTATCGGTGACGGAAGTTTACAGCTTTTTGGGTTTGGCTGGATACTATCGACGTTTTGTACATGATTTTTCTCGTATAGCTGCACCATTGACCGGGTTGACCCGGAAGGGAGTTCCGTTTCTTTGGGCCGAGGCATGCGAGCAGAGCTTTCAGCAGTTGAAGACTCGTTTGACTACTGTGCCAATATTATCTTTGCCTTCAGGTTCAGGCGGTTTTATTGTTTATTGCGATGCTTCTCGAGTGGGTTTAGGCTGTGTGTTGATGCAGCACTGTAGGGTTGTCACTTACTCTTCTCGGCAGTTGAAGAAGCACGAAAAGAACTATCCCACTCATGACTTAGAGATGGCTGCGGTGGTTTTTGTACTCAAGATCTGGAGACACTACTTATATGGCGAGTCATGCCGGATATTTACGGACCACAAGAGCTTAAAGTACATCTTTTAGCAGTGAGATCTGAATTTGAGACAGCACCGTTGGATGGAGCTAGTAAAAGACTATGACTGTGAGATTCTGTTACATCCGAGCAAGACGAATGTTGTGGCAAATGCTTTGAGTCGGAGGCCCGGAGGTAGCTTGTTTTGTGTGAGCGCAGTTCAGAGACAGTCGTCTGCAGATTGGCAGATTCTTTGTGAAAGCCGAGTACAGTTCGAGTTTATGTCGACCTGGAGACAACTTGCCCATGTCCATGCACGTCCATAGTTATCAGACCGTATCCGCGAAGCACAGCCTGACGATGCCCGTTTGTCAAAGATCATGGAGCAGGTTCGACAGGGCTGAGTTTCAGAGTTCGTGATCGATGATCAGGGAGTGCTACAATTTGGGACTCGACTATGTATGCCAAATTCCAAGGGACTAAGATGCGAGATTTTAGAGGAGGCACATCAGTCGGCATATAGTGTTCATCCGGGTTTCACCAAGATGTACCATGGCTTGAGAGATGTCTACTGGTGGGAAGGGATGAAGAGAGATGTCACCGATTTTGTTTCGAGATGCCTGACTTGTCAGCAAGTCAAGGCCGAGCATCAGAGGACAGCAAAAGAATTACAGCCTTTGCCCATTCTGGAGTGGAAGTGGGAGCAGATCTCTATGGATTTTATCGTAGGTCTATCTAGGACCAGTCGAGGGTATGACTATATTTGGGTGATCGTAAACCGGCTGACGAAAGCGGCTCACATTCTGCCAGTGAAGACCACTTTCGGATTCGCTCAGTACGCTCTAATATATATCGATGAGATTGTGCGACTACATGGCGTTCCGACTTGCATCGTGTCCGACAGAGGCACTCAGTTCACCAGTCACTTTTGGTAGAGACTTCAGGATGCTTTGGGCACCAGATTGAGTTTCAGTACAGCTTTCCATCCGCAGACCGAAGGTCAGTCGGAGCGGACCATACAGACTCTTGAGGACATGCTCCGAGCTTGCGTTCTAGATTTCGGTGGCAGTTGGGATCGTCATTTGCCCTTAATAGAGTTCTCCTACAATAACAGCTTACAGGAAACGATTCAGATGGCACCCTTCGAGGCATTATATGGAAGGAGATGTCGATCACCAATTTCTTGGATAGAGCTCAGTGAGAGCAGTATTTTGGGACCACAGATTGTGCAGGAGACAACCAAGAAGATTCAGTTAATTCGGGATAGGATGAGAGCGGCCCAGAGTAGGCAGAAATCTTATGCGGATAGATTTCGTCGCTGACTGAAATTCGCTGTAGGTGATCATATTTTCTTAAGGGTTTCTCCAATGAAGGGTGTGATAAGATTCGGAAGGAAAGGGAAGCTTTGTCCCAGATATATGGGTCCCTTCAAGATTTTAGAGCGTGTCGGCATAGTTGCTTATCGTTTAGCTCTTCCACCCAGCTTCCCAGATGTTCACCCCGTGTTTCACGTATCGATGCTCCATAAGTCCCTTCATGACCCTTCTCACACGATTCAGTATCAGACGATCCAGCTGGAGTGCGATCTTTCCTTCACTGAGCAGCCGATAGTCATTTTGGATCGGTAAGTGAAGAAATTGAGGTCTAAGATCATACCGTCCATAAAGGTTCTATGGCGTGGCCTGAATAGCGAAGAAGTCACGTAGGAAGCCGAGGAGGAGGTGAGGAAGAAATATCCACATCTCTTCGATGGTACGCGTAGTTAGATTTTAAATTCGGAGACCGAATTTCTTAAAGGGGGAAGATTGTAACGCTTTAGAAAAAATCAAAAAAAAAAATCGTTTAGGGTAATTATATGTTAATTAGTGATATAATTTGAGTTTTCCGTAAAACCTAGTTATAATTATTTTTCTACATAGGCATAATTATACATATTTTATTTATATAATGGCTTATTTATATGTGCTTTATTAGCTACTTATTAATTGCTAGTTTACTTAATTATTTTCCTTAATTAATTTTTTTAAATAGTATTTTAAGCTTTCACTTACACACTAAATTAGTGATAATTACAAATTAGTAAAGATTAATTACATATTAGAGACACTTATTTTGTAACAAGTTCTTTCTTTCTAAATTTTTCTCAATGGTTCTAGTTAATTCTAAGATAAAACTAGAAAATAGAATAAAATTAAAAGAATATGGAAACATTAATAAGGATGGTGCATGTGTAATGGAGCATGGTGTGTGTGTGTGTGGAGGTAACCTTACCTCCCACCCTCATTCTTTTTCCTTCATGTTTCGGCCAAAACTTTGGCAGTAGCCCCCTCTCTCCACTTCTTCAACCTCATTTCATTTGAAAAACTTCATATCCTTATCAAAAGCTCCTCAAATCAACTCTAATTTCTTCTAAAATCTTCACTAAAATTCCTTGGCATAAACTAATCTTGGATTTTCGAGCAAGATAGTATTTTGGGTGGCCAAGTTAGCAAGTTAGATCTCCAATTCTTATGGTATAAACCTTAACCCAATTGGTACTTTGTTAATTAATTGCTTTAATCTAATTTTAAATAGGTGTTAAAATAGTTTTAATTGCAAGATTTGAGTTTTGAAGAGAAGGGTTTGGGTTAAAGTTAGGGTTTTTACCACTTAATTAAGTTAGGTAAGTGTAGTTTATTATCTAGTGACTTTACAAATCTAATCTAGTTGATTACTTTGCTAAAGCGGCTTTTAATTATTTTAATTAGGAATTCATACAATTAAATTAATTGTTAGTGTGTGTTTAAGTGAGTTTATATCTAATTAAGTGTTGCATGGCTTGATTAGAATATTCATGTGCGGTTAGTGGCTTCTAGACTTGCTAACCCATCTAATTTTGCACTAAATGTCTTAATGTTGCTAACTAGGTTTTTATTAAAGAAAAGGGTTTTAATTAAGTTTCAGATTGTAATGATCTACGACCTATTTTCCTAAATTCTAGTGCGATGTGAATGCACGATTAGCGTGATTAAATTCTAGTTGTGGTATTTTCTACGGATAGCAAGCCCTATTTGTGGTTTGTGGCGGTGTCGCGTGCGCGTTTTGTGCACCGAGTGCATGCTCATCTTGCTAATACGCGTTGATTGTCTTGTATCGTTGTGTGTTCATGTTTATTTAAATGTCTGACCTCATATACACTATCTGTACGATTATAGGATCGATCACGGAGATGTCGGACGCGGCAAGGAAAGAAAAGGCTGTGATTGGATCAGATTAGCCGAGGCGTCCCGGTAAGTAGATGTACACATCTATAGGGGGATCGTCTGAATGGCGCAAGGCGCCCGATAGTTAGGTTTACTAGTAGTTTTTGTATTTATATACGTAGTCTCCCAATCATTCATATCATGGCATTGCATCCTTTTACATATGGTATTGTTACCTAGGACACTTGCACCATTACCATTGGTTCATGCCGTACGTGCACTATTTATGCGAACACACACGCCATTGGTAATTGCTATGTCACGAACACTATAGAACTTGGTTAAATCAGTATCTGAGCATTTGCATCATATATGATATGTAACTTGTAGTGGTATATTTATTTCATCAGGAGGGATACATAGTATTGGTAGTCATATATACCTCATTGCATCATCATTCATACATAGTTTTATAGCCAAACATCGCATTGCATATTATCGATATCATGGACATCCGTCATTACCGACATATTCATATATTGTGATTCTTCTTAGAGATTTCAGTATTTATGAGATTTCTGGATTTTGGGGGAAAACGCAAGAAGTTTATAAACCTATTATCATTTTAAAAATGCAAGTTGTGTTTTTCTCGTGATATGATGTATGTGGAGTCCACCATGAGTTTTTCTGATTTGAGTTGGTTTTCGAGACCCGATTCGAGGAGTAGGATGAACTGTCTCGGGTACATGGTGGACCCAGTGAGGTATCCCTGGGCGAGAATCTCGAGTTGTAGACGATGAGCCTGGCAGAGGAGTACGACCTACCGGTGATTATTAGCTCGGCGGTTATCCGGAGGATACCGACCGGAGTCGTGGGATGTGACAGATTTGAGAGCCGATCTGAGAGACGGCTATTGAGATATTGAGATACAAATATTGTGTCGATGCTTGACACAGATTTTCTGTCGATTTCATTGATGATACTCCAACTTTATTATACAATGGTTTTACTAATATATGGATATAGATTTTCTCATACCTGATATATCCGGATTTCGTGTTTGATTATTCATTCATGTCGCATTCATACTAGTGCATCACATCTTAATTTTATATGTAGGTTATAACGCATTTGCGTGCATGCTTACGATAACCTTATTAGATATTACTTACTGGTCACGAGTTAGCAACCCACCCCCATTGTGCCACAGTATCTTGCAGGTCCGACCCGTCAGCATAGTAGCGGCGGGCATATTTCTTCTTGTACTTCCTTTGCATCGACTTGCTTATAGGTGGGTTGTGAGGATATTTTTTTGTTCCCACCATGTATATATCTATTTTGTATCTAGCATACTCCATATACCCTTGTATATTGGACTAGACAGTGAGACTGTGAGACTTGTATTTTTGGTATCTGGTGTCGAGCTCATGTGAGCCTACTTATATTTGGTTTCCGTTTTCTTGCTTTCAAATGTTGGTTTCATTCTTAGATGATATATCTTACATGTGGTTGTGATTCCGCCGTTCAGCGAAGAGCTAGTTTCCGTTTGGGGATGCCTTTGTTCATTAATTGTATATGTTCATGTTTGTATCCGTTTGGGGCCAGTATTTACAAAGGAAACTCTGCCGAAATTTTTATAAAAACTTGAGTTTGTTATAAAGACTTTCAAGGTGATTTTCTAAGTTAACATAACCTTTAAACAAGTTTTCCGTCACTCTATTTTCTTTAAATGGTTTAGATTTCTGGGCTTTGGCTTATTTAGATTACGTTACGCCTCTAGACGTTGCGTAATTTAAGTGCCAGTCACGTTCTACATATTCGGGTCGTGACAGGTTGCTTGGACAAAGCCACAGTTCCATTGTTATCACAATACAAGGATATTAGATCCTCAATGGCTGGAACCACACCAAGTTTAGAAATGAACTTCTTCATCCAGACAGCCTCTTTGGCAGCATCATTGGTAGCAATGTATTCAGCCTCCAACGTCGAGTCTGCTACGGTATCTTTCTTAGAACTCTTCCAACATACCGCCCCTCCATTGAGGGTGAAGAGAAAACACGAGACAGACTTGTTGTCGTCCTTATCACTCTTGTCACGCCCCGCTTCCCGGTGTTCGGGGAGGGGATGCGACAAGGCCCGCTACGTATTTACTCAGAAGTAAACACGCAAAGGGTATCTAAGAAATATAAAGTAAAATGTACACAAGAGATATGAATGTAATGAACATCAACTTTATTTATTAAACATTTTTTTACAGGTACAACTGGAATGTAATACATGTCTGGAATGCAATGCCTAAACAATGGCATAACTGAAAAGAAAATATGTACAAGTGACTATAGCTTGGGGTCTTCAGTGTAATGCTCCAAGTGCTCCTGGCTGGCCTCGATCTCTAGTGCGTCCGATTCTCCTGAAAACATTCCAAAGAAGAAGAGAAATAGGAATGTCATCAGCGAACAATAGCTCGGTAAGTCCCAAAGATGGGTAGAGATAGAATAGACAGAAAGAGAGTATAACTAGTAATGTTTGATTATAATGTTAACGCAGTTGTTTGTAGCTTGGTACAGAATATGCCATTGTATACGAGAGGAGTCCAACTTACACCGTGGACTTTGGTATCCCGTAGTACAAGACTTCGTTGAAAATACCACAAAACAACGACATGGATGTAATTACGTCTTTAGTGACCACCTCGTGCCACCTTTAACATATTCCGTACCACTCTACCCCTTTATTAACCCCGTAGAGTCTTATTGTATTGATTGTACTGATTGTAGTGTATTGTCTTGTAGTAAATGGAAGACTTGCCGAAACCATGATATCAGTAGATGGAATGGATGTAAATGGATAGTCATGTAAACGGAATATATCTATGGATCGGTTCAATCATGTTCATGTTGTTATAGATTGTATTCAGGTATAGACAGATTCATGTTGTAAATGGAATTATACTTGAATCATATTCAATTCAGATTGATTGTATATTTTCCCGAGACTCGAACTGAGTCGGACTTTTAAAGAAAATTAAAGTCCTGATTGTTTTGATGTTATCAGTAACTGCTGCACATGGATGGCAGGATTTGTGTCTTATTCCAAGACAATTACCGTATTGATAACACCGTTGTTAGATTTTCTACCTTAGATAGGCAATCACCCACTTTCTCCGGCTCCTCGAGACTCAATAGAATTGGTCTCGCTTAAACCTATGTTTACTATGGTCCTTATTGTAATTCAGTACAACTTGAGGGTTTTTTTTAATGTAAAATAGTTTTGATATATTTTCAAAATACACCTCAAGTATTTAATTATCGTCTTTAGGGTTTTTCATAGATGTATATTATATAAAAGTGAAATTTTCTAGTGAGTAAAACCTAGTTTTCATTGTATATGATATTATAATGAAATATTAGAATTGTATTGTAATGAAATGGTACTTTCATGTAATTGTGACTCCTTTAAGTTAGAAAATATGGAAAATTTTTACAATATATTTAAAATAGATCTTTTGATAATTTTCATATATATATTTAATAAAAATAATTTCATTTATTTTGTAGGAATCTTATTTTCTTAAAAATAGTATAAAAATTCCATTGAGATCGAATGCTCCATGCGGAGGTCTGTATCTCGCTCTACTAGGCCCGAGAACGTGTGATAACCCGCACCATCCCAAACGGGGTTCCCCAAAATGGGTCGTAGAGACGTAATTGCAAGAAGTTAATGAACACTCTTTTTAAAGAAAATGGTTTTGTAATTGTTTAGGGTATTTTATTGTAACTCGTAATGTTCCCACAAATATTGTCTAAAAGTAAATCGTGCTATGTCCAATATGTGTGTTGTGATGAGGTAGATCCATACCTCGTGAGTTTTTTAAATGTAATACAAGTAATTATGTTGAAATGTAAAGTTTATGGTATTTTACCGTATAAATGCTATAAAAATTGCATAAAAGATTCTTTTGAGATGAAACTTGTTCTAATGTATTTATTTATATTTATTAAACCTTATGAGAGAATATGGTATTTTTTATTTAAGAAAAAATGGAATGTTTTAGTAAAAACGAATCGGAAGTCGAATTAACTCCACTTCCGACGAGTTTTGAAGAATGAAAGTTTTAGAATATATAAAGAGAGGGGGGGAAGGGACTTACAAGCTATTAAGGTGTAGGGGAGAAGGGGGAAGAGTATGGAACCATCAGGGCATCGTTTCGTCGCCGGAATCTCCTCGAAACATCGTCGGAATCTTGCCTTTTGCTAACTCCACTTGCACAACATGGGGACTTGGAAATTTTTGAAAGTTTTGGCAGGGAATTTCTGAGTGAGGAGGTGTAAAATGGAGTATGGTATTTATAGGGAAAATTAGGGTTTAGTGTATTGAATTTGAGAATTAAAATGTGCATTTAAAATTTGGTTTAATGCCATTTGTTAATTCTCTGTTTGTTTTTAATAAAAAAAACAGTACAGGGGTTAAGGGGGGAGGCCAAGGGACTAGGGTTAACAAAATTAAGCAGTACCTACGGAGAGGGGTCGACGACGTCAGGAAAAGGAATGATCTCGCCGGTTGATTTCCGAGGGTAGGGGCTAGGATTGAAGACACGTGTTCAAGTCTGTGTGTGCAACATTTTCCACATGTTTTTTTTATTTTTGACTTTTCATTTTACGTGTAGTGCATGTGTAAACATTTGGAATCCTAAAAGATTAAAATAAAATAAAATAAAAATATATGTAGCAGGGGATTCGATCACAGGAGCTACGTCACAGCAGTGCAAGGCTTTACCAATAAGCTACAAGTGCTTTCTTGCTATTTGAAAGCAAATCAAATTTATAACTTGTGCTCAGGCTTAGGTGTTCCTTTCTGTATTTTGAAAAATTTGTACAGAAAGTTTAGGATTGTTACAACTCGAGAAGCTCAAATCAGTAAAGAACTCCACCTAGAGTTCACCATTACCATACTCTAAGAACACTTCTTTAGTCCTTCTCAAGTACTTAAGAATGTTCTTCACAGCTGTCCAGTGATTCTCCCCTGAGTCTGATTGATACCTACTTACAACACCTAAGTGTGTAAGCTACATCCGGTCTGGTGCATACAATCGTGTACATGGTAGACCCAACTGTAGAAGCATAGAGTATCACGTGCATGTGAGCCATCTCCAAATTAGTCTTGGGAGACATCTCTTTAGAAAGAGTGATTCCTAAACAAGCGGTAAATTACTACGCTTAGAATCTTCCATACTAAACCTCTTTAGTATGGTATTTATGTACCTGGATTGGGAAAATGACAACATCCTAATGAAGTGATCTCGGCTCTTGCCTCGTCGAATGAGGTATTGGATATTCATAACCGAATACCACTGTGCAAAACAAAAGAAAACGTCTGTAATGTCAGTTTTTTTTAAAAAACTTGGTTCCAACAACATCATATAAGTTTGTTTTCCTTGCATTAATCGGAATCGATGCAGTCCCATAAATTAATCCATATCACACCAGAAAAGAACGAAAATACAATGTATGTATATGCCATCCGCATTAGCCACGGGTTCCCGTCATGCACCGCTAGGTTACTTAACTAACGGCAGAGCGAGAGATGGACTAGCGCGGATGCAAAACATATACAACATCTACTAGTATATATATAAATATATATAACATTTGTCCCAGGCATGATATAAGCAACATCACAGAATCTCAGCAAGCAAAACAGAATGGTGGATAATCTTGGAGCTTCGGGTTTCATTTGAGTCGCAAATGAGACCCGGCATTCCCTGTCGTGTGGATAGCCTGTGCAATGAAAACCTGGACCCCTACGAGTGCGGCAAGTTACCTGCCAATCCCAGAAGTGAGGCGACCTAAACCAACAAAGTGAATGGGCTACCCAGCACTTCACGAAATCCGGTAACTTGACCACCCCTCCATGGGTCAACCTGTACCCTCTACGAATGCGTCTAATAGCCCACCAATTCCAGAGTGAGGCCCCCTCGTCTCAATGCAATGAGATGCGGACCCGTTGCCCTCTAGAATCCGGCTATTCGAGCACTCCTCCGCGGGGTAATCCTAGTACCTAAAATGAAGAAATATGTACAAGGGAGACATCGACCTGAACTCGGTCGTCCCCCAAAAAAATAATATACAAACTGGCAGAGACGGAAGTCCATATGTCGGACGCTTGCCCTGAAATATCAAATGTACAAAAGAAACTGAGCTGTACAACTATTATTGCACCACTGGCTATCCACCACGACAATCCAACCACAATCTCAGCACAACACAAAACATCAACGTGAATGTCATGTTTGCAAACCCGTCTAATAGAACATATAGCAGTTAGATGAGTCATACCGCTCTAATGACATTCATGGTCGCAGATGGTAATGTACGCACTGATAAACACACACTTAAAATTTCGATCGAATAAACTTTCCCTAATTGGGCCCAAATGAAAATCCAGCACCCAAACAAATTTAGGCCAAAACCAAATATACCAAAAATCATATTTCCAAGTAATAGGGCGCCAGATGAAATTTCACACAAAACGACCACAAAACGGCTGACCAACCGCGGCCAAAGTGCATGTAATTCCATGGTTCTGCGGCAATGTTATGGGATCGAGTGCCTAAATTTCTTCTGGTGCCCTATAAATGCCTGCACGTATTTTTAAGACCTTCTGAAAAAACTTTTGAACAAGTTTTAAAATCGGCAGCAAACACTATAAAATGGAAATAGGATTCGGAAAAATTGGTCGATCGAGATTTTAACCTTGTGTAAACTAGCTAGTATAGGTTTATGTGTTGGCTCTGATACCATGTTGGGTTATGCCAGTGGCCTAGCCATCTACCGTGAACGTTTGCGGAACAAAAATTTTATAAACCGACGCTAGAAAAGCCCTATAACCCGGATCTACTATAAACCTAAAGCTAGCAATCTAAAGAGGAGTTTAGAATTGTTATACCGAATGATCCGAGTCCTTCGGTCTTCTACCATCTTCCTAACCTCTTAGAGGCCACCATGATCAAGCTTGATCGTCGGTCTCACTCCATTGAAGATGATCCAGCTGAGGATTTGTAGTTCGAGTTCCAACCTCATAGCCGAAGTAACTAAGGTACCTAGTTCACTAAACTAGATAGCCTAGAGGATGTAGAATCTAATGATGGATTAATTTGTCTCCAAACACCCTAGGTTTCTCAACACATGAGACCTGAAGGGTGGAGGTAGAAGAAGAAGCTTGATAGGCTAAGAGTGAAGCAACCATGAAAATGGCTAAGTGTTGTGTGACAAAGAAAATGAATCAAGCTCTACCAAATATCTCACAACACCAACAAATATCAAGCATGCTTCAATAATAAATCCATGAGTCACCCCATGATTCACCAAATAAGCCATGCTTGATAAAAGCCAAAAAACACCCCATCCCCTCCACCTCAATAACCATTTTATCTAAATGGTTATAACAAAAATATGGTGGCATCTTCTAGAATCACCTTACAAGAATACCCTTCATCTGTATATACATACCCATATCCGCATTTCAAAAAATACGAATGCAAAGAGATGAAAATAATCCAACAATATAATACTAGAATCCGGTTTAAACCAAAGCCTACTAGTATTATCCGTCCGAATCATGATACGTGCACAAGTACACGTATATGATCGAACCCTGCCGTAAAACCATACGGCCTCAACATCGTTTCACCCGAAACAGCGAAACCCTCTGTGTGGAACACTAAATACTCGTCAATACGCTGGCAGTGGGTTTAACAACAAGCACGTCAACGATACTAGCTGTACGTAATGACTACCCAGGTATTGAGCGAAAGGAAGGCCGACGAGAAAACTCATCTGGACCCCTACTGAGCCTGTCTGTGACAATCTCCGTACAGTCTGGTCCGTTCATCTAAAAGTATCGCATATTAAGACTAGGGGGTGGATAAAATCAGACCCTTAATAACACGACATTTCATGTCGATATGAAGCCCATCACCAACTGAGAAACTACATATCCAAATCAGTAATTCTCGATTAGCTTGGCTAAGGATTTCTGGTGATGGCCACCCATGCACTACGCGGCATCAACCACCAATACCGAGAGAGAAAAATCCCTGACGATGTGCTCACTTCCTCCATGTGGCTCGGGACTATACCCAACTAAAACCTGTTTGCACAACTCCTTTGAGCCGTGGTAGCGGAGTAATCAAAGCACAGTGGAAACTCACATGAGACAAAGGACGATCTCAGGTTGACAGACTAACCTGTACACATGTCACCTGCGAACTGCTATCTGACAATAGGTATAATACCATCTATCATGTTCCCGACGAGTCCGTCCAGTGTACTCATAACCCTATGAGCACCTGTATACTATCTTAGGTGACTAACAGACACCAATGGCTTGTGAGACCGGCTATCGCCCCTCGTCGGGGTCTCGTTAAGTGCACACCAGTCTACTCTAGAGTATCAATGCCCAGTCTTGATACTCTCTCGACTAGGAAAATTTAAGAATGTGCTTATAGACCGCCCAGCTCTCACGTATATGATCGCCATCATAATGCTAGTAGTCAAGCAAGAATCCTATAGGCTCTATCAACTATGTAATAGTGATCTGTAATACCACATAATACATGTACATGATGACAAAAACAAAGCAGATAGCATGCTATCATTTTGAGTAAGACTGTTCTATCCGTATAGGTTATCTCTCAATCATCATAATCAACTACCTGTGATTACAATAACTTCCTTGAGGGCACTATAGCCAACAATCTCCTACTTGCACTTAAGCCTAACTATTGCGGTGTTGCATACTCACTGCCTGTGTGATACCGAACACCCAACTTCTAACTAATCAGTCTCAAAAAGCTCGTTTGTGAAACTATTGCGTTCTAGAAATAGCCTTAGTGAGTGGATACGCTCCAATGTTTCTATCATTATCTCTCTATATCTCAACTTCGCGGAGAAAGACTATCTCCCGAAATGAGCAATACCAGTCTTAGAATTTTTCTTGATATCTGATGAGACCCAGTTCACAAATGAACTCTAAATCCAGCAAACTTCTTAGAATGTATCATCCACTGAATTTAATCAGTATCCTGCACCATGCCTTCCACAGTATCCGCTTGGACCACCTGTCCAACATACTGCCCCTCAAAAGAGGGAAAATTATAATTCTGACAGTCACTCTGTCATCTAGGTCACCTTGGAAGCCTGAAATGATAACCGCCTGCCAAAGGAGGCTGCCGTTACCTATATCAAGTGTTGGGGTAAAAATTTGCACCCCGGTTGACCAAGTCAAAGTCAAAGTCAACCCCAAACCAAACGGGCCATGCCCAGGTCGAGTCCGAGCATGTAGCGGCCGGCCCTCCCCCATGCCAAAATGAAATCATGTAATACATAATTTTTATGTAATTTTTTATGCATGAATGTAAACAAAATGGGCATAAAGCCAAATTTTTGTAAGCCCATGGCTTATGTGCAAAAAAAATGGCACATGAGCAATGGGATGGGCAAAATGCCATTTTGCAAATCCCAAGGGGCTATATGTAAATATGTAAGCCTATATAAGGCAACATGATGATGAATAAAGCAATACTTTTCATTTCCCCCAAAAAACTAGGGTTCTTTGTGCCTCCTGCTCCTTCTCCAAGGTTCTAACCTTCTCATTTCTTCCGAATTAAATCAAGAGTTTTACTCTTTCTTTTCCAAAACCAAGTAGTTTTCCACCACAAAACCCACAAAGGGGAACTCAGATCTGCCATCAGATCTCAGAAAGGAGAGATTTTTCGATCTCACATCTCTTGATCTTCAAGATCCGGCCAACAAAGGAAGAAGAAGGAGACCCATCTCCAGAAACCCCACTTTGGGGAAGAACAAGGGCTCAAGGGGAGAAGCCCTTCATCAGCTTCAAAGCATCTTAGGAGTTTAACTCCTCATACACACACACACACACACACACACACACACACACAATAATAAATGCTCCTTTCCGGGAGTACAACTCCCATTGCAGGGACCAAGTCCCTTTTGCTGCTGGAGCGCCCACGTGCTGACACGTGGTGCGCCAGCGCTCTTGCGCTCAGAGCTCCAGCGCCCAGAGCGCTAGCGCTCGAGCGCTTATGTGCTGACACGTGGCGCGCTAGCGCCCAAAGCGCTAGCGTCCGAGCGCCCACGTGCTGACACTCAGTGCGCTAGCGCTATTGCGTCCAAAGCGCTAGCGCCCAAAGCGCTAGCGCCCGAGCACCCACGTGCTGACACGTGGTGCTCTAGCGCTCAGAGCGCTAGTGCTCTTGCGCTCAGAGCGCTAGCGCCCGAGCGCCCACGTGTTGACACGTGGTGCTCTTGTGTTCAGAGTGCTAGCACCCGAGCGTCCACGTGCTGACACGTGGCACGCTAGCGTTCTTACGCTCAGAGCGCTAGCGCCCAAAACGCTAGTGCCCGAGCGCCCACGTGCTGATACATGGCGCGCTAGCGCTCAGTGCGCTAGCACTCTTGCATTCAGAGCGCTAGCGCCCAAAGCGCTAGCGCCTAAGCACCCAAAGCGCTAGCGCCCAAGCGCCCATGTGCTGATACGTGGCGCGCTAGATCTCAGTGCGCTAGCGCCCAAGCGACCACGTGCTGACACGTGGTGCACTAGCGCTCTTGCGCTAAAAGCGCTGGCGCTGGCCCCACGCAACCTTTGGATGCCTTTTCCCCCTTTTATATATATATATATATACATATATATGTACACACACACACTCCACGACACTGCTCCTGTTGGAAAAAAATTTCTAACGGGACGCTGCCCCGCACCCCGCAAGGGGGCTGCTAGCCCCCTTGACCCCCAGCCCGCTATCTGGGTAGCGGGACCCCCGTAAAAACTCTACATGGCTCCCGATATATCCAAAACCCCCTTTCAAGACACAACACACGTACACTACACATTGAGTTCACATGACCAGTTTAACCCATCAATCGGAGGTTTCCTCGCTCCAAAGGCGAGAGGTAATTAACGGCAGCTTAGTCCGCGGCTGCCGGAGATTCGGATTCCCACAATCACTAAACCTCGGCCTACCCTAGGCAGGGGGAATCTGTAGTACGCTTGACAAGCACGCGCGTATTCCCATCTCAATGGGGTGACGAAAACACCCTACACCAAGAACATCATCTTATGTTCATAACTGCTTCCCATTGTTTCTCCAGGATTGGATTAATATATACTTATTGCAGCTTGTGCAAAATCAATATCTGGTGTTGTAATTGACATCTCATTATTGACTCAATTGCCTAAGCAAGTGATATGCCAATCATGCAAATCCCTTTTCTCATTAGTCTAAAAGATATCTCTTTAGAGAGGGTGACTACATCGCCTGCGGTACACCACCATGGTAGGAGTCGTCCATTCTAAAACACTTTAGAATAATATCAAAGTACCCGAATTGGGACACTTCCCACATCTTGATATAAAACCATAGATCCGGTCACCAGAATCTCAGATATTTTATCCATATCCTATGTGGAGAAACACCTTGTAACAACCACGGTATAACCGATCGTAATATAAGAAGATCTCTTCCTATCAAGTGCATGCTATCCAAATACTAGGACATCACTCCCTACTACCTTCTTACCAGATCCATCTCTTATTCTGATGAAGTCAAACTCTATGACTGTCACATCAAAAATAGATGATCTATGTCCGCTGTACCTGCTTTAGTCTATAAATAGACATAAGCTCTTTGCCCACTTTGCATCTGCTGCTCCCACTGACTACAACAACCATTTGGCAGAGTCATATACATGTGCATTTCTAAAGCTAGTTTAGAACGATGTTATACTCATCCTCCTGCAAGACCTTATAGTCTAGAACAACAATAGTTGCATGTTTGGGTAATCATAAACCTCCCTGTCATCGTCTCTGAGGAGACCGAAGTACCTTTCGTGTGCTTGAGATTACCCATCGAATCTGCGGAGTGGCTAATGGATCATCGAAACCATTTGAATCTTTATGTTCTACTAAATTTTCAGTAATCGTTTGTGGTTATGGAATCACTTCCAGTTCTACCATACTCCCACTAATGTTTTCTGAAAAGAATCCATTTTACTAAAACTGGTGGTGAGTTAAGAACAATATAACTATTGATCTTCCAGATGGTAGAATATCAACCCTTGTCAAAACCCGGGATAACCTACAAACTGCCATTACTGAAACGCGCCTTGAGTTTGTCCAGATTCTAGTTTTAAGCATCAGCCGGACAACTCCATATACCTTAACATCGTTAAGATATGAATCCATTCTATATATCCAAAATAGAAACAAAGGCACTAATTTAATTAGAACCAGATTCAAAAATCATGCAGCCGTTTCCAGTGCATATCAACTAAATAGAAGAAGGCCATACATCATTACTCATCCAGGAATACATCCACATATGAGTAACCTGAATGAGAAGCAAGTTCTCAAAACTACTACTTAAAACGGAATACCAAACACAAGTATCTATATCTTTGATCACCTTGAAGAATCCTGATACTTGCAACATATAGTTCTATACCTTATTCTTATACCTATATCTTCTCAAAACTTGGACCTTGTATTTCAAAGAAATACTTGTCTAAAACTAGAGAAGTCATCAGTAAACAAAATATTATACGAGTACCAACCCCTTTTTCCTAACCGACATTGG
This sequence comes from Agapanthus africanus, assembly GCA_030015575.1. Taxonomy (NCBI): domain Eukaryota; kingdom Viridiplantae; phylum Streptophyta; class Magnoliopsida; order Asparagales; family Amaryllidaceae; genus Agapanthus; species Agapanthus africanus. The sequence goes on from JASDDO010000028.1 coordinate 175,257,649, forward strand.
AAAACATACAATACTTTGTATAAGTCTATTAAGTTTAATAGCTCAAATCCTGTGCGTCGTAGGTTGAAAATTTTTACTATGGTTAAGAAGAATTACACCATTGTTTAATGCTCCTTACCAAATCGTCAACTGATATAGGTAAATGGAATATATATAATTTCAAAAAGTTATATCTCACTTTATAAAAGAAACGTATAGATATATCAGTTTGAAATTGGTGCATAACGACGGATATTAAAAACCAAATATTTTCCGTCAGGAAAAACCCAGGTGATTTCCTCAAATATCACCAATTTCAAAAAATTCCGATAAATAGAGGATCGAATCACCCAATTCCCAATATCTTACTCCCACTCACCATCTGTAATACCATACAGATATGAGAATCAAATCTGGTAAATACATACTATGGAGTTAGAATCTATTTGGGAAAACAGTTTTCAATTAATATCGCACAATAAAAATGAAATATGAAAATGTTTCGAAGGGGTAGCCGGGTATTCCTAGTAATTCCTCTTCCACTATCCAGATTCATGAGAGTAACCATATACTTTCTTGCCCTCACTCTAATTCCTTTATATGTCTTTACTTATTACCTTCTGTACACCACACTTAGGCTAATTGATTTTCTTCCTTCCCTACCCTTCGGCACCAGCCTAAGGTTTGGAAGAAGACTATCCAATAAGCGCAATAGGTGTACTCTCCTAATAAGAGGAGCCCCCGCAACCTGAAAGAAGATAAAGAGAAAAGACAACTGAATAATCATATTCTATTCCTCCTGAACCAAAATCCATCCTCGAATAGGAACAAGTTCTTTCGAGTTCGTATGTAACTATACGATGGCATATCCAAGCAATATGGATCTTCGTAGTCATACGAAGTACTCTGGAGAAATCCAAAGGTGAAGTATGAGTGGTAAGGGTATAAGCTGTTTTGTTGTGAATGATAGTAGTAGCAATTTCTTTGCCCTTACTCTAATCCCTTTATATGTCTTTACTTATTATCTTCTGTACACCACACTTAGGCTAATTGGTTTTCTTCCTTCCCCACCTTTTGGCACCAGCCTAAGGTTTGGAAGAAGACTATCCAATAAACACAATAGGTGTACTATCCTAACACTAGGAGCTCTCGCAACCTGAGAGAATGTAAAGGGAAAAGACAACCGAATAATCCTATTCAATTTCTCCCGAACCAGAATCTATCCTCGAACTGGAACAAGTTCCTTCAAGTTCTTATGTAACCATACGATGGAATATCCAAGCTATATGGATTTTCGTAGTGATATGAAGTGTTCTGGAGAAATGCAAAGAGGATGTCGGAGCGGCAATAATATATGCAACTAAATGACAATCCAAGAGCCAAAGTGTTTTTAAGAAGGTTTGGTTAACTTGGTTCATGAATTATTTAAGGTCAGGCCATGGTCACTGCCAAAGAGAGAGAGTGAGAGAGAGAGAAAAGAAACACTCGGCATGCACTCTAACCTAGAATAGATTGGTTAATCACTTTATCAAATCAGGATGGCTCCCACTGTTTCGTCGAATTATCCTTCAAACCCTAAAAGGAGAATTTGTCGGGATCATCTAAAATCACCAGAGGAGTAACACTTACTCATCAGTGGGAATCGGAATCCAACTATCACCGCATGATAGCTTGATGGAATCCACTCAAGTCACCACACTCTAGAAGGTATACGCATACCTGGAAAGTTTCCTGTATGTTTGAAACTCCCGATGTGGTTTTTACCCCTAACGACCTATGACCTTGACAAGGTCAACAAATAATAAGTCAGTAGTCAAGTTCAACTCATCATTATCTTGATTACCCTAGACTGACCCGCATAAGCCCTTGACAAGGTCAACAAGGCTATTTGACAGTCCTAGTTAATCCACATCATGTGCTACAAACAAGCACCACTCAGCTATCGTACACTACGCCTTGACAAGGTCATCAAAAGCAACACGAATACTAAGTGCTACTCATAGGAAATGACGGAGGGCTGCGATTGGTTTTTGGTGAAAATCCTTTAACGTAATGAAATTGATATCGTTGAAGGAAATGAGTGGTTTAACAAATATATAGTAGCGCAAACTTTTTCTAAAGAGGTCACTCCCTGTGAAGGGATCTTGGCTCTTTCCTTATTGAACGAGGTGCAGGATATTCCTAACTGAATACCACGATGCAAAGAAAAAGAATTGACCATAGTGAAGTTATTACGATGAGGCAAACTTCGGCTCAATACGCTTCTAGCTTAAGAGGAATTAGACAAAGTGAGACAGATGCTGGAATAGGTCACTCCCGATGAAGGGATCTCGACTCTTGCCTCGTCGAATGAGGTGCTGGATATTCATGACTGAATACCAACGTTCAAAGCAAAAGAAAACGTCTGTAATGTCTGCTTTTTAAAAAACTTGGTTCCAACAACATCATATAGGTTTGTTTTCCTTGCATTAATCGGAATCAATGCAGTCCATCAATTAATCCATATCACACCATAAAAGAACGAAAATACAATGTACGTATATGCCATGCGCATTCGCCATGGGGTACCGTCATGTACCGTCAGGTTACTTAACTAACGGCAGAGCGGGGCCTGGACTAGGGCGGATGCAAAACATATACAACATCTACTAGTATATATATAAATATATATAACATTCGTCACAGGCATGATATAAGCAACATCACAGAATCTCAGCAAGCAATATAGAATGGTGGATAATCTTGGAGCCTCAGGTTTCATTTGAGCCGCAAATGAGACCCGACGTTCCTTGTCGTGTGGATAGCCTGTGCAATGAAAACCTGGACCCCTTCGAGTGCGGCAAGTTACCCGCCAATCCCAGAAGTGAGACAAACCCAATCAACAAAGTAAATGGGCCACCCAGCACTTCAGGGAATCCAGTAACTTGAACACCCCTCTATGGGTCAACCTGTACCCCCTATGAATGCGTCGAATAGCCCACCAATTCTATAGTGAGGCTCCCTCCGTCTCAACGCCATGAGATGCGAGCTCGTTGCCTTCTAGAATCAGGCTATTTGAGCACTCCTCCATGGGGTAATCCTAGTACAGAAAATGAAAAAATATATACAAGGGTGATATCGACCTCAACCCGGTCGTGCCCCAAACAAATAATATAGAAACTGGCAGAGACAACAGTCCACATGTCGGACGCTCTCCCCGCAATATCAAATGTACAAATGAAACAGAACTTTACAACTATCATTGCACCACTAGCTATCCACCTCGACAATCCAACCACAATCTCAGCACAACACAGAACATCAACATGAATGTCATGTTCGCAAACCCGTCTAAAAGAATATATAGCAGTTAAACAAGTTATACCGCTCTAATGATAACCACGGTCGCAGATAGTAATGTATGCACTGATAAACAGACACTGAAAATTTCGATCGACTAAACTTTCCCTAATTTTCTCCAAATGCAAATCCAGCACTCAAACAAATCTGGGCCAAAACCAAATGTACGAAAAATTATATTTCCAAGTAATAGGGTGCCAGATGAAATTTCACACAGAACGACCACAAAACAGCCACCTAACCCCGGCCAAAGTGGAAGTAATGCCACAGTTCCGCGGCAATGTTATGGGATCGAGTGCCCAAATTTCTTTTGGTGCCCTATAAATGCCTGCACGTATTTTTAAGACTCTCTGAAAAAAAATTTAACAAGTTTTAAAATCGGCAGTAAACACTATAAAATGGAAATACGATTCGGAGAAAATTGGTCGATCGAGATTTTAACCTTATGCGAACTAGCTAGTATAGGTTTATGGGTTGGCTTTGATACTATGTTGGGTTATGCCAGCGCCCTTGCCATCTACCGTGACCGTTTGCGGAACAAAAATTTTATAAACTGGCACTAGAACAACCCTATGAGCTGGATCCATAAATCTAAAGCTAGCAATCTAAAGAGGAGTTTAGAACGGTTATACCGATTGATCCAAGTCCTTCGGTCTTCTACCATCTTCCTAAGCTCCTAGAGGCCACCATGATAATGCTTGATCGTCGGTCTCCCTCCATTGAAGATGATCCACCTGAGGATTTGTAGTTCGAGCTCCAACCTCATAGCCGAGGTAACTAGGATACCTAGTTCGCTACAATAGATAGCCTAGAGGATGTAGAATCTAATGATGGATTAATTTGTCTCCAAACACCCTACGTTTCTCAACACATGAGACTTGAAGGATGGAGGTAAAAGAAGAAGCTTGAGATGATGAGAGAGTGAAGCAACCATGAAAATGGCTAAGTGTTGTATGGCAAAGAAAATGAATCAAGCTCTACCAAATATCTCACAACACTAACAAATATCAAGCATGCTTCAATAGTGAATCCATGAATCACCCCATGAGTCACCAAGTGAGACATGCTTGATAAAAGCCAAAAAACACCTCATCCCCTCCACTTCATTAACAATTTTATCTAAATGGTTATAACAAAAATGAGGTGGCATCTTCTAGAAGCACCTTGTACTAAATTACAAGATTACCCTTCATCCGTATATACATACAGATATCCATATTCCGAAAAATACGAATACAAATAGACAAAAATAATCCAACAATATAATACTAGAATTCGGCTTAAACTAAAGCCCACTAATATTATCCGTCTGAATCATGATACGTGCACAAGTGCACGCATATGATCAAACCCTTCCGTAAAACCATACGACCTCTACATCGTTTCGCCCGAAGCAGAGAAACCCTCTATGTGGGACTCTAAAGACTCGTCAGTATGCTGGCAGTGGATTTAACTACAAGCACGTTAGCGGCACTAGCTGTACGTAACGGCTACCCAGGTATTGAGCGAAAGAAAGGCCGACGAGCAAACTCATCTGAACCCCTATTGAGCCTGTCCGTGACAATCTCCATACAGTCTGGTTTGTTCGTCTAAGAGTATCACATATCGAGTCTAGGGGGTGGACAAAATCAGACCCCTAATAACGCGACATTACGTGACGATATGAAGCCCATCACCAACTGAGAAACTACTGATCCAAATCAGTAGTTCTCGACTACCTTGACCAAGGATTTCTGGTGATGGCTACTGTTCCCCTCCGAAAGACGCGGCGGAGACACGGCGGACGTCTCGCCTGAATTTCGGGGCAGATGCTAATTGGTGCTATCCGTCCACCTCTCCGAAGATGCCAAGTTGATTTATGGCACCATATATCGAAGGTTTAAACGGATGCGGCCGATGTAGTAGACTTCGTCAGATTCCCCCTCGTTTGAGGGGTTTTTGATTGTGGGGACGGTCTTCCCAGCAGGCGCAAGCCCCTGCAGTTAATTACGCTACCGCATCGCGGTAACAACTTTCTCCTTCTCCATGTGGTCACTTCGTTTCGTGGGTGTTTGTTTTTGTGTTTGGTTGCCCGTGGATTGTATACAGAGACTAAGTTATGTTGTCGCTCGTAGGGCATGGACTAGTCCAAATCCGTATCTTTCTTAGATTTAGGTTTGGGGAGTTTGGGTTTAAGGATACGTTAGTCTCATTTGAGACTAAGATCAAATTAAACATTTGTTAAGGATATGGTAGTGTAATTTTAGACTAAGATCAACTTAACGGGATCGTTTAGATCCGACAAAAGAGCAATTGGGCTCTATTATTTAGTTTAGTGACATTGCGGTCGATAATTAGTCTAGGGACATTGCGGTCCATTGGTAGTTTAAGGACATCTCGGTCCAATGTTAGTTTAAAGACATCGCGGTCGAGGTTAAGGACATCATAGTCCGTGGGTTTAGGGACTCCACAGTCCAATATTAGTTTTAAGACATCACGATCGAGGTTAAGGACATCATAATCCATGGGTTTAGGGACTCCACAGTCCAATGTTAGTTTTATGACATCACGGTCGAGGTTAAGGACATCATAGTCCATGAGTTTAAGGACCTTACAGTCCGTTGTTAGTTTTAAGACATCACGGTCGAGGTTAAGGACATCATAGTCTGTGACTTTAAGGACCCCACGGCCTGTGAAATGTGTGGTTGTCGGGACCCGTCACCTCTTTGAAGACATTGAGGAATTACAACGACAAATATCAAAGGAGTAACGAGATGTACTCTCGAACCAGTGTGAGTTGTTTGAGAGATCTGTAACCCAGTTTGGGACTAAGACTTGTCGAATGTTTATGAGCAGATGTGCTCAGTTCAATATAAGTTGAGGATTTTTGGCCAGAATTGGGCTAAGTCTAATTAAAAATGTTTAACATTTTTTTTTGTTCTGGCTGTTAAGCCTTTGTTTGGGCTCGGCCCTTTTAATAATGTTAGGCATTGGGCTCTGACATTTTTGTCTTGTATTGAATGCATAGCATTCATAAAAACAGAGCTTATTCTGACAGTGTGCCACGTGGCGCGCCAGACGCTTTGCGCCAATCAAATTGCGCATTGCGCTTCTGTCGGGTAGTGCACACGAAGAGGACACATGTCGTGCCTAGCGCTAAGCGCTAGTTTGTTAGCGCATTGCGCTTTTAATTTATGAACGCATTGCGCTAGTCTATTGGCGCACCAGTGAGTGACACGTGGCGCGCTTGGCGCTGAGCGCCAGCCTATGAGCGCAGTGCTCTGTTTTAGAAGCGCAAAGTGCAGATTGTGTCTCTGGTTGACACGTGGCAGGTTTTTGCGCTGAGCGCCAGTCTGGGGAGCGCAAAAAACGCAGTTCAAGAGTGAAAAGCACTTTTCAATAGCGCAAAGCGCATTTGATCAATTTTAAGATCAAAGAACAAATTTATATTCTTCTTAAAGGAGCCTTTGCCTCAAGATTCAAGAACAAAAGTTCTTGTTTTTTTATAAAAGGCTCTGCCTTTATAGATCAAAAGATCTGTGAATGAAGTAAAATACTTCTTTTAATCTTTTTATGATCAGATCTTTTTTATCTCTTTTTTTTAAATTAAAGATCTTAGTCTTTTTATACATCTAAGATCTTTTTAGAAGATGTTTCTTCTTTTTCCGAAATGGTCTCATCTCTATTATTCAAGAACATAGTTCTTTTTTACCTTGAAGATGAAGAAAAATCTTCTTTTTTCTAAGAGCTTACTCTATTTTGCAGAGAGTTTTTCTCTCTCTTTTCTTCTCTGTCTTCTGTATTCTCTCTCTTCTGCATTTTTTAGACTTGAAGTCTAGGGTCCTTTATATAGGACCAAATGATTTTTTAAATTAGTTGTGAGAGATCTTTCTCTGATTGATTTGGGAATATTTCCCACCGTTGGATCTTTGATCCTAAGGCTTCTGTTTTACAGAAGATGATCTTCTTGTTTTAATAAGATTGAAAAATCTTTCCATAACAGAACTTTAGTTCTAATTAATTAATAATTATTATTAGTAGATCTTTTGATCTGACGGTGGGGAAATTTTTAATTCCAGCGCTGGCACACCATGAGCAGGCGCGCCTATGTTCGACATGTGGCGCGCAGCGCAACTGCGCTAGCGCACCCGTGTTTGACATGTGGCTGCGCTAGTGCTCCCGCGTTTGCGGCGCAGAGCGCAGCGCAACTGCGCTAGCGCACCTGTATTTGACACGTGGCACGCAGCGCAGAGCGCAGCGCAACTGCGCTAGGGCACCTGTGTTTGACACGTAGCGCGCAGCGCAGACGCTGGATCTTAAGCGTTGCTTCAACTTTTAAATTTTGAATTTTAAAACAGAGCATTGCTTTGATTGGGATGCGCTGCCTAGGGCGCAGCGCACCTGGCGCTAGCGTGTCCGTGTTTGACACGTGGCGCGCAGCGCGCAGAATCTGAAGCGTTGCTTCAATTTTTTGAATTTTGAAATTAAAAATAGAGCTTTGCTATGATTTTAGAAACAAATGCCCCCCACCGTTGCGCTCACGTGGCGCACACGTGAGTGCAGCGGAGGCAACATCTGAGCCCTTGGATCAACTCAAAAGTTAAAGAGGCGGTTCAGTGCCTATAAATAGGACCTTTGGTCCTCAGATGATTATCATCTTCTTCTTAAGAATTTTTATTCAAAGCCTTGCTCTTCTGTTCAAGAACTTTCAAGAGTTAGAACTCTACCGAACTTAGGTAAAATTAAATTAATTTTAATAAATTAGGGTTTTTACCCATTAACAGAGCCTTGCTCTTCATAGATCTTTGATCTAAAGAACACCCTTTTAGAGTCAATAGAGCCTTGCTCTCATGAACCCATAGATCTAAACAGATCTTTTCTTGGGGTTTCTTATCCCATGCATCAGAGCTCTGCTCTTTTGATAATGCGTAGATCTTTCGATCTTTTGATGAAGAACTCTTAAGAGTTTTTTCATGGACCTTGAAGATTCCAGAATTTTTAATTCTCAAGAATTAATTTTAATTTTAATTAATCTTTGATGGATTTTCCATCATCATTACAGAGCTAGGCTCTTTAAGGAATTTTATTCATTCATGATCAAAGTTTGACAAGTGTCACTCTGTTACAGAGTTTTGCTCTCAAAAGGAGATTTTCTCCTTTTCCCAAGGGATTTCACAATCAATGAGAATATTCCTTGAGGATTTCCTCATTAATTGACAGCCTCATCCAATGATGAGACTGTTTTATTAATTGATGCATTATCATCTGGATTTTGTGGGTCCACCTTTGGTCCCCTTTCCACTGCATTGCAATGTCGTACAAATGTCAAAATTTTAAAATTATAATACTGATAATTGAATTCTGTTCTTTCTCGCAGGCGACATGTCTTCCGATCTTTCTTCCCCATTTTTCCGTTCAGAGGGAGGATTCCCTGAGGCATCCGTGGACCGGGAGATTCTCGCGCTTATCAGAGACTATGACCCGGAACACAAAAACCTTCACTTATGGGGTAGGTGGTATGGCCAGATCATCAAAGGTCGTCAGAGCTTCTCCTGTGCGACGTCGTCGGAGCCGATCTCGTCGATTTCATATGCGGATGCACCCCCGGTGAACTATGCCGTGGAGGTTGTCAATTAGACTTCGGAGGGTCTTCTTCAACCTTCGATTGCCGCCATACCCATGCAGCTGCCTGCGGCTTTAGATACTTTGGGGCGACGCATATGCCAGGGCGAGTTGCACCCTTAGAGATAACCTTACAACATCCGGTTGACCCCCCGACATTCGGCCGGATATTTGCAGTTGGCCAGGTACATTTCGTCAGCGAAGAAGACACACCTACTGAAGATCGGTCTATACCCTGCGGTTTATGCCTCGCTGTTCCAATATCCTGCTCCTCCGACATGGTGGATTAAGGCATTCCTGGAGCAATGGAACATCCCAACCCATACCTTTCTTCTGCTGGACAGAGAAGTTTCCATCTCCTTAGAAGAATTTCCTGAGATTTCTGGTCTGCCGGTGAGGGGGGAGCACTATGAGGAGCTGCTTCCTCCAGATGAATACGTCTTTGCCACCAAGCTGGTGGTGATGGGCCTAACGCCGAAGAACGCTATTCAGCACCAGTTTCCTAGTCTGATAAAGGTGCTGAACATGTACGAGAGCCTCTTCTTGGAATCTGGAGGCCGGGGGGTCAGTTTCGCAGACTTCATTGCCCGGTTTCTTCGCCCGGAGATTTTATCGCAGCGACGAAAAAAGTTTGCCAAGCTCAACGACCCTTTCGGTTTGGACCGTCGACCAGTGCTGGAAGATGATCAGAAGGGCTTTTATCTTCCCGATGCCGCGATCATTCCTCTGTCAGAGATCACCGCTCCAGGCATTGACGAAGAGGCTTTCTTACTTGGGTTTCTGGGGCTGTGGTTGTGCTGGTTCGTGCTCCCCATCCACCCTCGCTATATGAGGCCGTCCGTCTTCTACCCAGCACATCGAATGGTGGCCGGGATACAAGTGGCCCTCGGGATTGCCGGGCTGGCCCACCTGTATCATGGTCTTAGCGTGGCGGCGGATACAACTGAACCGGGGGTGCAAGCTGCTAATTTCCCGATGCACTACATTACTTCGTGGATGGAAATGCATGTTCTCGGGGTATTTAGTATTCATAAAAGACCCTTGTTTTAAGAGAAATGCAAGCTCCCGCGAATTATGCGACTGGTTGACGCGTCTATCGTGAATTCGTCTCAGCGAGAAGCTAGGGGCTTGCTTCTTCGTCCGCGCAGGGTTGGGGCTGTTATGTCTTTTACGAACAAAGTCCTGACAATCGGCCAGGAAACTTCCAAGGCGGTGTTGTCATTGCGCGACAATTTTAAGGACGGGGCCTCCGTGTTGAAAGCCCGGGAGATTCTACACCTATACTCCATTAGGCCGGGCTTTCTCGTGTTCAGGAAAAATGATGCGGCGCTTTTCATGAGATATAATCCCATCATTTTGCCCAGCAGCTAAGTTATAACCAGGGGGTCCCACTGGAGGCGTTTTTGGAAGAACCTGCTGCCACCAGAGAGGGAATACGGGGTGCACTGCATCACTTCATGCGGTTGAATACGGGCTCCCATTTCTTCATTAGCGAGCCAAGTTGCATCCCAAGGGACCTTAACGTATACGGGGCCTGGTATCAGCACGCGATGGGTGCTGTCATCAGGGAAGAGAGGCGGCTGTTGCTTGATCGCAAGAGTGCGCCCCCTGCCAGCGATCGCAACGTCGTATTAAGGCGACGGATCGCCGTGCCCCCTCCGCTAAGAGAAGCTGTTGCAGTTGAGCCTCTACGTGTGCTAAGCCCTACACATGGATTGCCCCGTGATCCTATGGAGATGGTGGACGTGCCATCGGTGCCCCATGCTCCCGTGGAGATGGTAACCATAGCTTCACCCGAATCTGGCGTGGGCTCGGATATCGGGGCTCACCGTCCCAAAGTGCCCACGAAACGCAAGCTGGTGCTGGCTGCGACCGGAGCTCGCTCACAGAAGAAGAAAAAGAAGTCGCTCTTCTCTGCCGATGTCGTATTTGGTCAGGAGCCACATGCTCCTTATAGTGAGGGCTTGAGCGAGTATGGGACAAATCAGGGCTTATTCATGCCACCAGATGATACTGATCTGGTGGCTGCCATCGCAGCTTCCGAGCGATTGGCATGACGCGAAGAGGGGTTGGCTAACCTCGTGCGATCAGGTAATCATAAGTTGTATTTTCCGCCATTGCATCATATTTCTATCATTGTTTTTATTTTACTAACGTTTTTCCTTCTTTAATAGGCATTTCTACCGAAGAAGCACTCGCCGCCTCTCATAAGACTTTTGAGGAAGAGGAACGACTTCGGGCATCCTTGGGCCTCGGTACATTTAGGTTCTCCATGTTTCCGCCTTTGTTTCTTATGAGTGATCTGGCCCTTTCTTTGTCTTATCGCAGGGACCACGATGCCGATCCCGCAAGCTGGTGCGGAAATTCTTCCCGGGCCAGCTATCGAAGTCCCGGCCTCTTCGGTACTGCCGAAAGAGGCCTTACTTAAAGAACCGATGACGAAGGCCTTGACGGCTCCTGAGGTAACCCTGGATGTGGACGATGACGTCCTATTGAAAGAGGCTTCTAGGAGGTCTGCTTTGACGTCCCAGGAGGAAAGGAAGCGCCAGAAGCGCGCGGCAAGGGAGCGTAGTGCTGCTTTAGCTGTAGGTGCGGGTTCGAGCGCCCTTGCCCTTGCTGCTACTCCATCAGAGGAGTCTCCGGTCGTCTTGTCTACTGCTTATAGACGGGCGGCACGTGCGGCTCGGGAAGCCAATTGTAACTCAACTCCAGGTAATGTGCCTTGAGGCTCTGTTGTCAAAGTTTGAATCTATCATTTCTCATATATCTTATCTTTGCAGAGCCGAGTCTTCCTGAAGAGGTGGCAGCAACCGCTGAGCCTGAGGGAGCGGTGGAGGAGGTAGCTGCTATTCCAGAACCCGGGGCGGTGGCAGGTGACATGGTCGCAATTGCTGGGCTCGAAGTAGTGGGCGACGAGACGGCTACCACGGCGGAGCCTAAAGCGGTCGAGGATAAGACGGTTACAATTACTGAGCCCGAGGTGGTGGCGAGCGAAACGGGTACAATTGCTGGGTCCGAGGTGGCCACTCTTTCTCAAGAGTCAGGCACCACTCCGATCATCGCCCTTCCCGCCTATGGTTCTTTATCGTCTCCCGGCGTTGCAAGTGTAACGACGGCTCTTGTGGAGTCAGGGGACGAGGCGACGGGAAATGAGACCACCCCGATGGAGGAGGGAGACGCCGTTGTTGTATCAAGTGATGCCCTCGTCACAGCTCCGGCTGGCGACTCATCAGGTAAATTTTAGGTTACCGCCCTTCTTTTTATTCTGCAATCTTTCCTGACAGGGTTTATCTTGTTTCTAATGCACGTGCGGCTAGTGCTGATGTCGAGCTACCCGAGGCAGCGCCGTCAATTACCACCCTGATGGTGACCACCTCTCTACCTTCTCTCGCGCCGTCGCAAATGCTGGAAGGTATGGATTTATAACCCATCAGTATTATCTCTCGGCTGTATAATTCATGTACTGACATCGCGTCATCGCGTTTTTGCAGGAGTCCTTTCTGAGCGCCTGTACCGGGTGTTGCATCCCCACTTCTCCTTCCCGTCGGAGATTGCTTCATCCAGTGGCGCTGGTGAATACAGCTTTCAATTAATGCTTTTTCTTTTTCCGACAATGAAATCATTTCTGATTCTTCTTTGCCTTGATTGCAGTACTACAGATTGAAGGAGGAGATGAGAGATCAGTTGCGCCACTGGTCCTCCCGGCTTTGCCACCCGCTGCAGCCGGTATAGTAAATCCCATTTTTCATGAATCTCTTATATATCTTTATCCGTCATCTGATTGTGATTTATTTTGCAGCGGTTGTTTCAACTCCGACCTCTTTCGAATCTCGCATTATGATGCCGGCAGGCCCCTTCTCCAAACTTCCATCATCAAAGGGTGCTGTGACGAGTCTGCATATGCTGAGCGAATACGTCGAGGACCATGATGCGGAGGCTCCTGCATATGCCGCAGATTTCGCCGCTGAAGTCAATCCGATGCTGGCGACGCTTTTAAATTTCCATAATGAAGGCGTCGTCCAGTCTTGGGTTGATCACTGCAGGAAGATCGAGACCTGTCTGCATCAACTTGAACTTATGCGTCTTGCCCCTGAGACTCAAGCTTTGAACTCCCAGCGGGCCGCATGGGTCGAGCAGAGTGCGTCCTTCCTCCTCCATTCTGAACAAGAAGCGACCTTGAGGCGGAAGGAATGTGAAGAGGCTTCCGCTGAGTCTTTCCAATTGTGTGCCCATGTCGAAGCGAACGCCGCACAACTGAGAGCTTTCTTTAACACCTTGCAGCAATGCATCTCGGACGGGCTTGTATTGAGACGGAAGCTCGACTCTATCTAGTGGGTTACGCAGAGTCGCGAAGCTGCCCAATGGGAAATCGATGAGCAGATTTCATCCTGCTTGCAACAAAGGACTCGAATCGAAGCAGAGCTGGCCGCGACGGCTGATCATGAGAAGGCACTGAAAGAAGTGCGAGAGCAGCTTACGGACTTGTTGAAAATGCTTCCTTCTCAGTAGCTGCCTTTGTATCAATCATACACTTGTAATCTTTGAATAATATGTATCCATTTTTTATTCTTTTATATGATCTATCTTGTATTCAGTTGAGTTCATGAATAAAAACACATTTTTTATTATACTGTTTCTTTGTTCTCCTTGCTGTGTTGTTGCCATGTGATTTTAGCAAGTGCGGTCTGTAGATAGTATATAGCTGTCAATCTTGTGCTCTTTGTAAGGTAGTGATGGCTTAGAAAACAAGGTTATGACCTGTCACCTAAGACTTTTCAACTTTATGAGCCATGAGGGTCTCATAAAGAATTTTCTCCCAACCGGTCGAGAGGATCCCGTAGGTGTAATTTCTCCATAAGAATCGTGAGGATTCCTAAATGTGTCTTCTCTTGAATTTCATAAGGATCTCACAAGAGAATTTACTCCCTTACGAGTCGTGAGGACCTGCAAGGGATGAATTAAGTTGTCCTTATCCGGATTTCACGGAGTCAAGAGTTGCTCTGGATGCTTCCCACGGGTTTACTGCCGTGTTCTACGAGGACCAGGCTCTGCTCTGGACATTTTCCAGGATACCGTAGTTTATAGATATCGCGGTCGAGGTTAAGGACATCATAGTCCGTGGATTTAAGGACTCCATAGTCCGTTGTTAGTTTTAAGACATCACGGTCGAGGTTAAGGACATCATAGTCCATGAGTTTTAAGGAACTCACAGTCCAATGTTAGTTTTAAGACATCACGGTCGAGGTTAAGGACATCATTGTCCATGGGTTTAAGGACCCCACAGTCCGATGTTAGTTTTAAGACATCACGGTCGAGGTTAAGGACATCATAGTCCGTGAGTTTAAGGACCTCACAGTCCAATTTTTGCTCTGGATGCTTCCCACTGGTTCACTGCCGTGTTCGGCAAGGACCAGGCTCTGCTCTGGATGCTTCACACGGGGTCATTGCTGTGCTTTGCAGGGACCAGGATCCGCTCTGGACGTTTCCCACGGGGTCAGGAGTGACATAATCCGCGTTTCACGTAGCCAGGAATTTTGCTCTGGATGCTTCCCACGGGTTCACTACCGTGTTCTGCGAGGACCAGGCTCCGCTCTGGATGCTTCACACGGGGTCATTGCCGTGCTCAGCGAGGCCCAGGATCCGCTCTGGACGTTTCCCATAGGGTCAGGAGTGACATAATCCACGTTCCACATGACCAGGAATTTTTCTCTGGATTCTTCCCACGGGTTCACTGTCGTGTTCGGCGAGGACCAGGCTCCGCTATGGATGCTTCACACGAATTCACTGCCATGCTCTGCGAGGACCAGGATCCGCTCTGGACGTTTCCCATGGAATCAGGATTGACATAAGTCGCGTTCCACATAGCCAGGAATTTTGCTCTGGATGCCCCCTACGGGTTCACTGCCGTGTTCGGCGAGGACCAGGCTCCGCTCTGGATGTTTCACATGGGGTCATTGCCACGCTCTCTGAGGACCAAGATCCGCTCTGGACGTTTCCCACGGGGTCAGGAGTGACATAATCCGCGTTTCCTGTAGCCAGGAATTTTGCTCTGGATGCTTCCTACGGGTTCACTGCCGTGTTTGGCGAGGACCAGGCTCCGCTCTGGATGCTTTATATGGGGTCATTGCCGTGCTCAGCGAGGACCAGGATCCGCTCTGGACGTTTCCCACAGGGTCAGGAGTGACATAATCCGCGTTCCACGTGACTTGGAATTTTGCTCTGGATGCTTCCCACAGGGTCAGGATTGACATAATCCGCGTTTCACGTGACCAGGAATTTTGCTCTGGATGCTTCCTACGGGTTCACTGCCGTGTTTAGCGAGGAACAGGCTCTGCTCTGGATACTTCACACGGGTTCACTGCCGTGCTCTGCGAGGACCAGGATCCGCTCTGTACGTTTCCCACGAAGTCAGGATTGACATAATCCGCGTTTCACGTGACTAGGAATTTTTCTCTGGATGCTTCCCACGGGTTCACTGCCGTGTTCGGCGAGGACCAGGCTCCGCTCTGGATGCTTCGCACGGGTTCACTTCCGTGCTCTGCGAGGAACAGGATCCTCTCTGGACGTTTCCCACGGGGTCAGGATTTACATAATCCGCGTTTCACGTGACCAGGAAGGGTTGACTTTATCCGCATTTCACGAAGTCGGGGTTTGATTCTCGGTCATCTGTGCACCACCGAGTCATAGAACTGGGAGTTGCCGCTGTTCCGCTTTGCTTGATGTTGTGTCCGTTGTATTGAGACGAATGTTGAGATGATATCCAGGCTGTCTGTGAACCGTTGAGATTTGGCTTCTTTTTCTGATGAAGCCTGGGGAGGAAAGTCATGATTCCTTCTTTGTTTGCGCCCCTGGATTGTTTACAGGGATTGATGTAATATCACCTGTAGGGCATAAACTTCATTTCAATTTTTTTTATTTCTTTCCACGATACTCTATCATTTCAGGTTTTTATATCGCGAAGGTCGCGATTGCCCAATCATTTCGGCTATTTTTTGCGGTGACCAATCATTTCGGCAATTTGTTTTATTTTTACTCGCTGCTTTTTATTGCGAGTTGCCCAATAATTTCTGCTATTTTGCATACATACATTTTTACTTGCTACTTCTGTTGCAAGTTGCCCCATCATTTCGGCTATTTCATATGCATGTGTGGCTTGCTAGCTTTTCACTGTAAACATGGGATTAGACACCGATTTCGGCATCAGCACCGCTACAACTGGGTTATTGCCAGGAGCGAATCATCATTTGCCACTGTCGATATCGAACAAAGGTGGCTTAGCGAACAAGGTTAGGATCCTGTCGACTAAGGCTTTCGACTTCGTGAGCCATAAGAGTCTCATGAAGGTATTTCTCGCTACAAGTCGTGAGGATCTCGTAGGTGCGTTTTCTTCTTAGGGATCATGAGGATTCCTAAGTGTATGTTCTCTTATAAGTCGTAAGGATCTTACAAGAGTGTTTTCTCCTTATAAGTCGAGAGGACTTACAAGGGTTGCTCACCGTGCGAACATATCCCTAGTCACGGGTGGGACTTTGTTAGGGAAATGTTTATTCGCGCCCGTGGATTGTGTGCAAGGGTCAGCCTTGAGCTGCTTGTAGGGCAGTATTGGAAGTTGCGGGGGCTGCTTAAGAACAGGTTCATATCCCTATAGCTTAAGACTTTTGAATCTTATAAGCCGTGAGGGTCTCATAAGAGGGTTCTCCTTACGAGTCGTGAGGATCTCGCAAGTGTAATTTCTCCTTAGGAATCGTGAGGATTCCTAAGTGCGTTGCTCCCTTGTGAGTCGTAAGGATCTCACGCAGGTGGTTTCTCCTTACAAAATCGAGAGGACCTTGCAAGTGTCTTTTAACGAGGTTGCGCCCTTTCGGGTTTTCACAAAACTCACTGGTAGCCCTGCTGTTTTTACTCACGGAGCCCTTTCGGGTTTTCATCCGTGCCCTTTTTGCTTTTGGACATACCGTTTTCTTTTTTCTCTTTTTTTTATTCTTATTTTTTTTATCAGCTTTGGGGTGCTGCAATCCACCGTAGTTTATTGACATCTCGGTCAACAGATAGTTTTAGGACATAGTGGTCCGTTGTTAGTTTAAGGACATTTCGGTCCGTCGTTAGTTTAAGGACGTTTCGGTCCGATCTTAGTTTAAAGACGTTTCGGTCCGATGTTAGTTTAAGGACGTTTCGGTCCGTCGTTAGTTTAAGGACGTTTCGGTCCGTCGTTAGTTTAAGGGCGTTTCGGTCCGCCGTTAGTTTAAGGACATTTCGATCCGTCGTTAGTTTAAGGACGTTTCGGTCCGTGCTAAGGAAGCCGGTTACTACTTACAGAGTTTAGGCTTAGGATGATAGCGAGCGGACATAGTCGTCGTCATCTATCATTGACCTAGGCCGTAACTCGTTAGGCGTAGTATTTCTTCAGGAAGCGACCATTTATTAGCCTGAGGGCCTTTCGCCATGCATGTCCATGAGTAGATAGGCTCCACCCTGATAGACCTTGTCTATGATATACGGGCCTTCATAGTTCGGCTCAAATTTTCCCCGCTTGGCACGATTGGGGATCATAGGTCTTTTGACTACTAGCACGAGTTCGCCTTGGTGGAATCTTCTCGGCCTAGTCAATCTTTCATATGAACGCGTCATCTTTGCTTTATAAGTCTCTAGATTTTGTTGCCCTATGAGCCGAGTTTCGTCAAGGGCTTCGAGCTCCTCAAGCCGAAGGTGAGCATTTTCTTCATCTGTTAGCTCGTAATGAACTGCCACTCGTAGAGAGGGTAGCTCGATCTTGAGGGGGAGTACCGCCTCTGTACCGAATACCAATGCGTATGGCGTTGTGTTCGTGGCCGTTTTGAACGTAGTCCGATACGCCCAGAGAGCATTATGCAGTCTCTCGTGCCAATCATTCTTATTTCGGGACACTGTCTTTTTCACGATTTTGGTCAAGGTCTTGTTGAAAGCCTCAGCTAGACCATTAGCTCGGGGATTAAAGACTGAGGAGTATCTCCAGTCTATGTTGTACTGTTGTGCGAAGCGGCTGATCTTGTGGCTTCTGTAGGCCGGCCTGTTATCGGAGATAATCCATTTCGGAGTTCTAAACCGATAAATGACTTGTGTTTTGAAGAAATGGAGGATATTCTCCGTCTTCACTTCCCTCAGTGGTACTGCTTCTTTCTATTTTGTGAAGTAATCAGTTGTCGCCAAAATGAAACGATGTCTTCTGGACGATGTTGGTTCGATGGGGCCGATTATGTCAGTTCCCCACATTTTGAACGGCCAGCTAGCCACCGTCGGGTCTAACGGATTCGGTTGCTGGTGGATAAAGTCCCCATGGATTTGGCACGAGTGGCATTGCTTTGCATACTTGAGGCAGTCCTGGATCATCGTGGGCCAATAATAACCCATCCGTTTGATCTTCAGCTTCATCTTCGGCCCGGCTTGGTGAGAACCGCAAAGTCCATCATGAGTTTCTTGGATGACTCTTTTTGCCTCTTCAGGTCCCAAGCATCTTAACCACAGAGAATCAAATGACCTCTTATACAGAGTATCATTGATGAAGGCAAAAGACAGAGCTCGTTTCATAAGCTGATGTCTTGAGGACGCATCTTCAGGTGTTCGACGGGATCTGTAGTAGTCTATGAAGACTTATCTCTAATATTCAACCTTCTCTTGGTCTTTTATTTGTAGAGTTATTTGCTCGGTCGCTCCCTTTTCCTTAGACGGCTCCGGAGATATTTCTGCCGGTGCAAGAACCCGACGGCTTTGTACCACAATCCTTACGTCATCGAGATTCTCGTCGGCCAGTTCTTTAGCGAGTTTGGCTAATACATCCACTTTGCTATTTTCCGCACGCGGTATGTTTTCCAAGGTGCAGGAAGGAATTTGGGTCAGCAGTTGTTGTACTCTCTCGCCGTACTTCACCAGTTCTGGTTTGCACGTTTGATAGTCGCTGTTTACTTGACTAACAACCAGTTGGGAGTCTCCATATATGAAGAGGTTTTCAATCCACATGTCGATAGCAGTCTCGAGACCTGCTATCAAAGCTTCGTATTCGGCTTCGTTGTTTGTTCTCGGCTCTGTTAAGGAGAAAGCAAAGCGCGTTATCCCTCCTTGTGGAGTTACGAAGATGAGGCCTATCCCCGATTTGATTATGGGGGTGTTTTGTTTGCGCTTCTTCATGGAGGATACTCCATCGAAGTAAAGTTCCCACTGGGTATCACTTCTGTCGATCGTGTCAAACACATGTTCGTCTGGCAACTCGCAATTCAGAGGGGAATCGGCAGGTATCGGATGATCAGCGAGGAAGTCGGCGATGACCTGGCCTTTCACTGCCTTAAGAGGCTGATAAGTTATTGAGAACTCCATCAAGAGCAAGCCCCATTTAGCGATCCGTCCCGTCAATATGGCCTTTGACATCAAGTATTTGAGAGGATCCACCTTCGATATAAGACGGACTTCATGCGCCAACGCATAATGTCTGAGCTTTGTTATTGCGAAGATTAATTCCAGGCAGTGTTTTTCGATGGGAGAGTAATTACTTTCTGCCCCCAGCAGAACTCGACTCAAATAGTAGAAGGCTCCCTTCTTCCCTTGTTCGTTCTCTTGTGCCCATAATGCGCCTAAGGAACCTTCGAGGGCTGTTGTATAAAGAATGAGAGGCTTTCCCCTGACCAAAGCGGCCAGCAATGGCGGATTCTGCATGTATTGCTTGATTTCGTCCAGCGCGGTTTGGCATTTGTGATCCCAGACGAACGGGGTCCCCTTTTTCATCAGGTGACTGTAAGGACGGCACTTGTCTGAAAGATTGGCTATAAATCGCCGGATATACGCGAGCTTTCCTTGGAGAGACCGCAATTACTTGAGAGTCCTTGGCGGGGGCATCTCTATAATCGCCTTGATCTTCGACGGATCTATCTCGATACCAAGGTGTCAGACGATGAATCCTAGGAACTTGCCCGAGGAAACTCTGAACGCGCATTTGAGAGGGTTCATCTTCAAGTTGTATTGCCAGAGGCATTGAAACACGATCTTCAGCTGCTCTAAATGCTCCTCGTATGATTTGCTTTTAACCACGAGGTCGTCGATGTAGCATTCGATGATTTCATGTATGAGGTCATTGATGATTTTCGTCATGGCCCTCTGATAGGTGGCACCGGCGTTCTTTAGACCGAAGGGCATCACTTTGTAGCAGAATTTACCCAAAGGGGTCCGGAAAGCGGCGTGCCTCTGGTATTCGGGATGCATCTTTATCTGGTTATATCTCGACGATCCGTCCATGAAGGAGAAAACTTCGTGGGTGGACGTATTGTCAATCATTAGCTCGATGACCGGTACGGGGAAGTCATCTTTCGGCAGGATTTAGTGAGATCCCGAAAATCCACACATATGCATACTGTCCCGTTTTTCTTCATCACTGGGACAATGTTGGCGATCCAATCAGGATACTGAACCTCTTGGATGAAACCAGAGTCGATTAGCTTCTTGACCTCGGCATTGATGCTCATCTCAAGCTCGAGCTGCATTCTTCTTGGCGCTTGTTTAATTGGCTTGACGTACGGGGATATTGCCAATTTGTGGACAGCAATTTCTGGATCCAGTCCTGGCATCTCAGAATAATTCCATGCGAAGAAATCTTTATGCTGCATGAGCACGTCCTTTAGTGTAGCCACCCTTTCTTCAGACAACAATTCACTGACGAAAGTCGGTCGCGGGTCACATGCCGTCCCCCAATCAATTTTCTTGAGGTTATCTGCAGTGGTGTGTATTCTATCTTCCAGCTCTTTCGGCGTCGGTGGAAACTCCAAGATCACCTCGTTATCATCGTTTTCAAAGCACCAGGGAAGGTTATCCATACCGTCGGGGTCTTCTTCTAATAGCGTTATCACGTGGCAAGTTCGAGCTCGCTTCTAAGACCGATATTGATCTGGGTCTATCCTTATGGATTTGGGCTCATACTTCTGCGGCGGGGTTATCCTCCAGCTGCTGGATAGCGCGAACTTACCCAGTTGATATTGGTCTTCGACCCAGTTTTTGAAGGTGAAGCAGTCTTTGAGGGGATGCCCTATTGCTCGGTGATAAGTGCAATAGTCCGGGTGAGAGACTTCGCCTGCCTGTTCGGGTTGCTTTGTTCGGGTTGCTTGGACTCCGGCAGTGTCATTATCTGATGTTTTATGACAAGATCAAATATCTTCCTTGTCTTGTCTTGGGGGAAAGAATATACTCGACTCATCTTCTTTATAAAAGACGAATCTGGACTGCTCGATTCCCGACCGCGTAGCTTCTTGGACCCGCTTTGTCGCTGTCGATCGCCTTTCCCATTCTTCGGTTTGTTTCTGCCTCTGCGTCGGGTCTTTTGTACAGCGGGCTGACAAGGAGGAGCATTTTCATTTTCCGCAGCCTGTTGAAGGAGGCGCTGCGTCCTGGCTTTCTCGTAGATGGCCATTTCGCGATTATGGTCATCTCGAACCTTTTGACCCGCTTCTCTTATAAGCATGTCCATTTGTTCTTTGAACGACGGACCGGGCATTTTCATGTCAGGAGCTCTTTCTGGTTCAGGGTTAGCATCTTCCCACAAAGCATCTACCTCTTCATCAAAGTCGTGTATGGCATAGCAGTCGCGGAGTAGCTCCCGTTTCTTGGATCGAACATATCTAAGCCCGATCGTTTCCATTTTCCCGTTGGGAAACTTTAACTGAGTTCCAGGGACGTTCCGGATCCTATCATAGAACTTAGCTTTTCGAGCGGTCTGTTTGAAAGGTATGCCTTGGCGCCTTAACAGCCTTTTTAGTTCGTTCGTGTAATATCTGGGCAAACGGATGGGCTGGAGCCTGTCAAGTGTAGAATCCGCACCGTGCCAGATTTCTCTCTCCACTTTGGTTTCCCCGGATCGGTAGAATAGGATCGCCTTTTCACCTTCTCGCCTTGGAGGGACATAGAACGTCTGCAGCTCTTCCACATTGTAAGTATCAAGCGCGTCTAGTTCTTTATGATGCTTGGGCGGAATCATGGCAACTTGCAAACTTCGCTCTTCATCAGCGAATGTTTGAATCGAAGGCCGAGCAGAGAATATGGCGTTGACCTCATCTTCTGAGTCGCCGCCGAAGATAAGTATAGGAGCGGACGGTCCTGGCTTGTTGTACTGGGGCGGACCCGAATAAACCATCTCTTCCTCTTCCTCGGTATCACTCCCGAAGACCGGAGTGGTGGTGATAGCTTTGTTCTCCGGTTTGTGATATCTTTCTGTGTCCTCAAAATCTGGTAAGAAGTATTTTGCATCTTCGTACTTGCGGACTTCGTTCACGGAGAAAGGGTTTAACTCTCCTGTCACAGTATACTCGAGGCCATCTTTAAAACAATTCATACACTGGTGCTGTGTAGAAGGGATGATGTTGTACTCGTATAACCAGGGCCGGCCGAGCAAAGCATTGTAGCATGTCTTGGCGTCGATTAATATCCGTGACAAGTAGCCCGAAGCGCAGCGTTAGTATCACAGACCTGAGAGTCCGTGAAGACTGGGAGTCGAACCCGGAGATGGTGATTTTATCACGAGCGAGGTGTTGGATGCTCATGCAGATTTCCTTCAACACTCGCACGTTGAGGAGATTGACGAAAGACCAATTGTCGACCCGGATTTTGCCTATCTTGATATCGTGACAATATCTGGAGACATAGAGGGGACAGTTGTGCTCGAACGTACCAAGGAGGAGATCTTCATCGTCGAATGTGATATCGGCTGTGTGTACTTCTTCCAGCTCGCCTTTCATCCTTTCTTCGGCGAGAAAAGCTTGGAATTGCTCTGGCTCTTATAGCGCCTTGATCAATGAATCCCTTGCTTCTTTTGATAGTAAAAGGGCGTCGAGAATGCTGAGCTGCGAGGGTAACTTCCTCAAGTGCGCCAGAATCTTGTAGTCCACCTTACTTTTCCTTGGCGGGCCCCTGGCGGTCAGCTCTTTTATGACTTGGTCATCCAAGGAGATATCTTCAGAGACCTTCTCTTTTCCCTTATCTCTTCTGTTCGCGGGTCCGAGATTCTTTTCGGGCAGCGTACGATTTCGTAGCTGAATGTTTTCGCAGGTCTTCGTTTCTTCCTCTTTTCCCGAGTTGGACTTTTTAAAGAGAGGACCAAGAGCTATCTCTTCGTCAGAGTCGCTCCCGAAGGTGAGAACTTGCGATCCCCCGGCATTGACCACGCGACAGTTGCTGGTAGTTCCTTTATGCTCTTCGGTCGTATTTCTTTGCTCTCGGCGACTTTTGTGTTTCATCCGCTTGAAATGCTGCCGGTGAGCAACATATCCCTGCCATCATCTTGTAAAAGCGCTGCACTCTTCGGTGGGGTGCACAATCTTCCGATGATATAAGCAGTAGTTAGGATGCATTTCTGCTTCATCAAGAATGTTTTCTTCAGAGGGTGGTAGCTTCATCCCCATTGATATGGCTTTACCAAACCTTTTCCTTGTCTTGAACTTGTTTTCATTCACGACGGACGTCCCTTGATTCGGCGGGAGTGTCTCGACTCTTTCGTCCAGTCGCCGGCATTTGGCCTTTTCAAATATGGCCATCTCACGCTCCTGATCAGCTTTACTTTTAAGAAGAGCTTTGTTTAGGAATGCGTCGATCATCTCGTTTGATGGCCCTGGAAGTTCCGGTTCAGGCCCTGCCCCCAGTCTCTTGGTGCAAAGGGCTTCTTCATCGTTTATTGATGAGTGAGAGATCACATGGCAACTTGCTACGCAACCCTCAGATTCATCCGACGAGTCTTCTCCATCACCTTCATCTTCAAGGACGTGGCCGAGAAACTCTTGGAGCGTGATTGGAGTCCGTGCCTTCTGATTATACTCCTCCAGCGCGTCAATCTGCTTTTACAGGTCCGTGCGCTTGTCGCCAGGCTTCACGGGCTTTTTGGATTTCTTCTTCCTTTTTGCAGATTTCGACGCTTAGGTGTGAACACTTTGGCTATCGCCACCAATTTTTAGAGCTGGGTGCAGCTTCAGCATCCCTTCGATGATCTAGGGCTCCAGTGGATTCTTCCACCGGATCGCCGGGCATGTCTGGAGATCATTCAACATTCTTTTGGTTCTAGCTGAAAGAACGACCTCCCATGGAGCTTCTTTAACAAAAGTGCACGTTGCCCCCGGTGTATCTGTCTTCTTAGGAGTGTGCGGTAGTGGTGGGTTTACTTTCCACTTCTCAGACAACGCAAACTTGCCTTGTAGGTACTAATCCTCGATCCATCCCTTAAAGATGAAGCAATCTTCGATTGGATGGCTTACCATTTGGTGGTAAGGGAAATAATTTGGATTATTCGCTTCGCCGGGTTACAGTGGTCATCTTGGATTCGGCAAATTGATAAGCCTGTTCCGCATCGCCAGCTCGAATAGTCTCTTCGTTTTATCCCGTGGGAACAAGTAAGGACGCTTCATCTTCTCATTATAATAGCGTCGTCTCTCTTCCAGTTGATCCGCTAGCTTTGGGGAATTGGGCTACTCTTGGGTGTTCGCAACGAAGATCGCCTTCCCTTTACCCTTCTCGTTCCGCAGCTCCAGCTTCGGAGGAGACGGTCTATGACCCATTTGATCCATCTGGGCTAGCTTGTCAATTAAAGCCTTGAATGTAGTCAGTTTGAATAACATCATGAACTGTGAAATAGTTGCATGAGGGTCTAGGGTGCCCACAAACATGCCCACCGCTGATGCTTCTTCGATGCGATGTTCGCACTTAGACCACAGATTCCTCCATCGGATCGCGTACTGAACCCACGTCTCGCCCAGTTTCACCCTGGCATTGATCAATGCCGTTATTGGGGTGCGTTCACTAGCACTTGTGAATCGCTGGGTGAACAACAACTCCATTTCCGCGAAAGTTTTGACAGAGTCA
Source organism: Agapanthus africanus (assembly GCA_030015575.1). Lineage (NCBI taxonomy): Eukaryota > Viridiplantae > Streptophyta > Magnoliopsida > Asparagales > Amaryllidaceae > Agapanthus > Agapanthus africanus. The sequence goes on from JASDDO010000028.1 coordinate 175,282,423, forward strand.
TTTGGAAGTTTGGAGTACCACTCAAACGCCGTCTCCGATAAGCTGTCGACGAATTGGCGGAGCAAAAGCTTATCATCACCCCCGGTGTTGCCGCAAAGAGCCCTGAACTGGGTGACGTGCTAGTGGGGATTGCCTGTCCCCTTGTATACGTGGAATTTAGGGATCGTGTATCCCGGCGGGTACTTTATCTGATCATACCAGCCTGGATACGGTCGCCCATTTCTGACAACTTGGCCGGCTGCTTCATTTGCCTGGTGAACTTTTATTTGCTGAGCAATATAGTCATCCAGGACAGCTTTATATATTGTCTGCTCCTTGACTGTTGACAGAGCCGGCAGAGGATTCGATGTTTCACCTCTGTCATCTTCAATTATTACTGGAGGATCTTCGGCTGGGGGATCCGGTTAGATCATCATGCCCACCATGTCTTGGAGGAGAAGTGCCATTCGCTTTATGTTAACCGCTTGCTCCGCGGCTTCTTTGTCCTTCTTTTTGAGGACTCTGCGAAGGAAGTCAGCATCAGTTTCTTGTTCGTGACGCTGTTCTGATGATGCCTCCGGGCTTTCTTCTGGCCCGGTGAGTGCGGCCGTCGCAGTCAGCATCTCCTGAAGTTTCTGCTGCTGCTGTTCCTGAGCTTTCGTGATGGATCGGGTGAGTGGTCGGTGGCTTGTAAAAGCGCGGCTATCCTTTTTTCTGGATGCCATGTAGACGGTATGCACTACCATGCCACAAGACTTAGGGCGTTTGGGCTCAGTGCCTTTGAAGTTTGTCGAAGGCATGGTGATTTTCTTCGGCCTTCTCCTCTTATGAGTAGTCGAAGTTGAGGGGGCCGTTGCGGTGGGCACCCAAGTAGCCGTCGTCTTTTGTGGATTAACATGACGGTTTTCTTCCTGTCGGACCTTCAGCTTCTTCTGCCGGCGGGGATAGTCTTGGTCAACCACCGACTCTTGGACTTGTCACCATATTTTATAAACTTTAGGAGACAACCATTGAGGGGACTGTTCTGGCTTCATTTCCGTGACAGTCTCCACCGGCGGCGGAGATCTTTTTAGTACGGCGGTAGGCGAATTCCTGCTCACCTTGCTCAGCAGCTCAAAATTGTTCCCGGTTGGAACAGAAGCATTAATTTCCACCGTTAGAGCTGATGGAATTAGCCCAGAGGGGGAGTTTCCCCCGGCCTTCCTTACTCGGCGCCAGTGATGACGTCGAGCGTGTCGAGGTATTGGGGTTGGTTCGGAGATGGGGATGGCTTTGTCTTGCCCCTGTCCAGATGAGGCGCCGTTGGTGCCAGCCTCTTGAAGACTGACGTCTTTTGAGTAGCGGTATCCAATCTATCAAAGACAGACCTTCGAGCAGGAACTGGAGCCGGAATAGTCATTCTTGTAAAGACCGACTCTTTGGTAGGAGAAACCGCCTTAACGACTTCAGGAGCAGGGATGGCTATCTTCTTTGGGATGGCCACTTCAGGTATCATGGGCTTCATGGCAGGCCCATCGGAGTTCAGGCTCAGTCTGGCGAAGACCGAGGAGTTGGAGCTGGACGACCCGTTGAAAGGGGCCGTGGTAGTAGCAAGCCGACCGAAGACCGACTTCTTGGGAGCTTCTGGTGCTGGTATAGGGGTGCTGAAGCTCATCGGGGGAAGCATAGTCCCAAAAAACAATCCAGTAGTAGCCTGGGTGACCTGTTCCACCGGCATCGTGAATAGGGACGCCGCTTAAGGTCCGTAAGCTACACCTCCAGGTGAGGCGGAGCGTAGGTTGTAGTTGCAGTTAGAACATCTTGCACAAGTGGACGCCATTGATTCTTTGCTTTCTGCAGCAAGCAAAACGCCAAATCTTAGTACCTCGAATCCCAAGGGCAACCATTAACAAACCGCGATTGGTTCGCGAACACGACACACGAAGTGTGGAGTGGAAAGAGGAAAAGGTCCCACCGGGCATGCCAGAATCTGTTCCCCTCCGAAAGACGCGGCGGAGACGCGGCGGACGTCTCGCCTGAATTTCGGGGCAGATGCTAATTGGTGCTATCCGTCCACCTCTCCGAAAATGCCAAGTTGATTTATGGCACCATATATCGAAGGTTTAAACGGATGCGGCCGATGTAGCAGACTTCGTCTGATTCTCTCTTGTTTGAGGGGTTTTTGATTGTGGGGATGCTCTTCCTTGCAGGCGCAAGTCCCTGCAGTTAATTACGCTACCGTATCGCGGTAACAACTTTCTCCTTCTCCATGTGGTCACTTCGTGTCGTGGGTGTTTGTTTTTGTGTTTGGTTGCCCGTGGATTGTACACGAAGACTAAGTTATATTGTCGCCCGTAGGGCGTGGACTAGTCCAAATCCGTATCTTTCTTAGATTTGGGTTTGGGAGGTTTGGGTTTAAGGATATGTTAGTCTCATTTGAGACTAAGATCAACTTAAATGTTTGTTAAGGATACGTTAGTCTAATTTTAGACTAAGATCAACTTAACGGGATCATTTAGATCCGACAAAAGAGCAATTGGGCTCTATTGTTTAGTTTAGTGACATTGCGGTCGATAATTAGTTTAGGGACATTGCAGTCCATTGGTAAATTAAGGACATCTCGGTCCAATGTTAGTTTAAAGACATCACGGTCGAGGTTAAGGACATCATAGTTCATGGGTTTAGGGACTCTACAGTCCAATGTTAGTTTTAAGACATCACGGACGAGGTTAAGGACATCATAGTCCATGGGTTTAGGGACTCCACAGTCCAATGTTAGTTTTAAGACATCACGGTCGAGGTTAAGGACATCATAGTCCATGAGTTTAAGGACCTCACAGTCCGTTGTTAGTTTTAAGACATCACGGTCGAGGTTAAGTACTTCATAGTCCATGGGTTTAAGAACCCCACAGTCCGTGAAATGTGTGGTTGTCGGGACCCGTCACCTCTTTGAAGACATTGAGGAATTACAACGATAAATATCAAAGGAGTAACGAGATGTACCCTCGAACCAGTGTGAGTTGTTTGAGAGATCTGTAACCCAGTTTGGGACTAAGACCTGTCGAATGTTTATGAGCAGATGTGCTCAGTTCAATATAAGTTGAGGACTTATGGCCAGAATTGGGGTAAGTCTAATTAAAAATGTTTAACATTTTTTTTGTTCTGGCTGTTAAGCCTTTGTTTGGGCTCGGCCCTTTTAATAATGCTAGGCATTGGGCTCTGACATTTTTTTCTTATATTGAATGCATAGCATTCATCAGAAACAGAGCATAGTCTGACAGTGCACCACGTGGCGCGCTAGACGCTTTGCGCCAGTCAAATAGCGCATTGCGCTTCTGTCGGGTAGCACACATGAAGAGGACACGTGTTGGCCTAGCGCTAAGTGCTAGTTTGTTAACGTATTGCGATTTTAATTTATGAGCGTATTGCGCTAGTCTGTTAGCGCACCAGTGAGTGACACGTGGCGTGCTTGGCACTGAGCGCCAGCCCATGAGCGCAGTGCTCTGTTTTAGAAGCGCAAATCGCAAATTGTGTATCTGGTTGACACGTGACAGGTTTCGCGCTGAGCGCCAGTCTAGGGAGCGCAAAAAACGCAGTTCAAGAGTGCAAGGCACTTTTCAATAGCACAAAGCACATTTGATCAATTTTAAGATCAAAGAACAAATTTATGTTCTTCTTAAAGGAGGCTTTGCCTCGAGATTCAAGAACAAAAGTTCTTGTTTTTTATAAAAGGCTCTGCCTTTATAGATCAAAAGATCTGTGAATGAAGTAAAATACTTCTTTTAATCTTTTTATGATCAGATCTTTTTGATCTTTTTTTTTTTTTAAAATTAAAGACCTTAGTCTTTTTATAGATCTAAGATCTTTTTAGAATATGTTTCTTCTTTTTACGAGATGGCCTCATCTCTATTATTCAAGAACATAGTTCCTTTTTACCTTGAAGATGAAGAAAAATCTTCTTTTTTCTAAGAGCTTGCTCTTTTTTGCAAATGGTTTCTCTCTCTCTTTTCTTCTCTGTCTTCTGTATTCTCTCTCTTCTGCATTTTTTAGACTTGAAGTCTAGGGTCCTTTATATAGGGCCAAATGATTTGTTAAATTAGTTTTGAAAGATCTTTCTCTGATTGATTTGGGAATATTTCCCACTGTTGGATCTTTGATCCTAAAGCTTCTGTTTTACAGAAGATGATCTTCTTTTTTTAATAAGATTGAAAAATCTTTCCATAACAGAACTTTAGTTCTAATTAATTAATAATTTATTATTAGTAGATCTTTTGATCTGACGGTAGGGGAATTTTTAATTCCAGCCCTGGCGCACCTTGCGCTAGCGCACCTACGTTCGACACGTAGCGCGCAACGCAGAGTACAGCGCAACTGCGCTAGCGCACCCGTGTTTGACACGTGGCTGCGCTAGCGCACCCGCGTTTGACACATGGCATGCAGCGCAGAGTGCAGCGCAACTGCGCTAGGGCACCTGTGTTTGACACGTGGCGCGCAGCGCAGAGCGCTGAATCTGAAGCGTTGCTTCAAGTTTTAAATTTTGAATTTTAAAACAGAGCTTTGCTCTGATTGCGGTGCGCTGCCTAGGGCGCCGTGCACCTTGCGCTAGCGTGTTTGTGTTTGACACGTGGCACACAGCGCGCAGAATCTGAAGCGTTGCTTCAATTTTTTGAATTTTGAAATTCAAAATAGAGCTTTGCTCTGATTAGAGAAACAGCTACCCGTGCACTACGCGACATCAACCCCCAATACCGGGAGAGACGAATCCCTGACGATGCGCTCACTGCCTCCATGTTGTTCGGGACCGTGTCCAACTAAAACCTGTTTGCACGACTCCTTTGAGCCATGGTAGTATAGTAATCGAAGTACAGTGGGAACTCACACAAGATAAATGACGATCTTAGGTCGACATACTAACTTGTACACATGTCACCTGGGAACTCCTGTCTGACAATAGGTACAATACCAACTAGCATATTCCCGGCGAGTCCGTCCAGCGTACTCATAACCCAATGAGCACATGTATACTATCTTAGTTGACTAACAGACACCAATAGCTTGTGTCGGGGTTTCGATAAGTACACACCAGTCTACTCTGGAGTATCAATGCCCAGTCTCGATACTCCCTCGACTAGGGACATTTAAGATTGTGCTTATAGACCACCCAACTCTTACGTATATGATCGCCATCATAATGCTGGTAGTCAAGCAAGAATCCGATGGGCCCTATCAACATGTAATAGTGATATGTAATACCGCATAATGCATATACATGATGATAAAGACAAACCAAATAGAATTCTATCATTTTGAGTAAGATTGTTATATCCGTATAAGTGCTCTCTCAATCATCATAATCACCTGCCTGTGATTACAATAACTGCCTTGAGGGCACTATAGCCAACAATTCCCAGTGAAGGGATCTAGGCACTTTCCTCATCGAATAAGGTGCTGGATATTCATAATGGAATACCGCTATGCAAAGCAATAACTAGAGCTACCTTTTTGAAAAATTTGATTCTACAACATTTTTAGATTTCTTTTCTTTTCATTAATCTCATTAAAGACGTTCCATCATTTATGTTTCCTAAATATCACAGAAGAAACGTAAATAAAACACACATATATGCCATCCGCATTCGCCACAAGGACCTGGCTCTTCACCGTAAGGTTACTTAACTTACGGCAGAATGGGGTCAGGACTAGCGCGGATGCAAAACATATATAGTGTCTACTAGTATATCATATATATAAGTAGCATTCGTCTTACGCAGTTATATGATCACATCATATCACAGAATTAGCAACAGCAAATATATGAAATATAGGATATACTAGGAGGTCCGTGTTTTAGATTAAGCCAGTAATGAAAAACATGGATTCCACGGTCGTGATGAATAGCCAAACCCACATCCCTAGACCCCTACGAAAGCAGCAAGCAACCCTGCCAATTGTATAGTTAGGCGACCCGGTCTCGACTCCTCGAGATGGCCTCCTACTGGACACTAGAACCCGGTTACTTATGCTCCCTGCCTTGGGGCTATCCTAATACGGAAAAGTAAATAATATACATTAATGGAGACAACAACCTCAACCCGGTGTTGGGTTATTCCAGCGCCCTGGCCATTAAACCGTGGCCGATTGTGAAACAAAATTTTTACAAAACTGACGCTAGAACAACCCCATAAAACGGATCAAACCATAAACCCTGAAAGCTAGCAAACATAAAAATAGGAGTTTAGAAAGGTTATACCGAATGATCCGTGTTCTTCGGTCTATAACCATCATCCCAAGCTCTTAAAGGTCTTTATGGTCAAGCTTGATCTCCGGTCTCCCTCCATCGAAGATGATCCATCTGAGAGTCTATGAAATGAGCTCCAACCTCATTGCCGAGGTAACTAGGGTATCTAGTTCGCTAAACTAGATAGCGTAGAAGATGTAAAGTATAATGATGGATTTATTTGTCTCTAAACACCCTAGGTTTTTCAATACATGAGACTTTTAGGGTAGAGGCAGAGGAAGAAAAAGCATGAGGATGAGAGTGTGAAGCAACTCAAGAAAAATGGCTAAGTATTGTGAGCATAGAAAATGAATCATCCAGTAAAGAAATATCTCACAACACAAACTAAATATCAAGCATGTAGAATAGTGACCATGAGTCACCCCATGAGACACCAAGTGAGTCATGCCATCAATAAAAGCCAAGGACATCTCATCCTCCACATCAAATAACCATTTAACCAAATGGTTATTAAACATAATGAGACGACTTCATCTAGAAACACCTTATAATGAATTACAAGAATACCCCTCAACCTTAGATATATACCCGTATCCGTATTACGACAAAATACGAATACAATGAGACAAAAATAATCCAACAATATAATACTAGAAACCGGTTTAAACTAAAGACACTAGTATAAACCGTCCGAATCATTATACGTGCACAAGTGCACGTATATGATCGAACCATTCCGGAAAACCATATGGTCTCTATATCATTTCGCCCGAAGCAGGGAAACCCTCTATGTGGGACACTAAAGACTCGTCAATACGCTAGCATTGGGTTTAACCAAAAGCACGTCAGCGGCACTGTTTGGAATATGTATGCCTTAGAGGCCATTATTGTACATGTGATGTATATTATATTGGATGCTTGGACATATATATAGAGGGATTTCTTGCTAGACATGATAGCATGCTATTTGGTAACTCTTTATCTTAGCATATTTACTGGTATTCTTTACTGTACTTGACTGGCATATTATGATGAGAGCATACTAGTCGGGCCTGGGTGGTCCACAAGTACATCCTTTAATCAGTTCCTAGTCGTGGGAATATCGAGACCAGGGCATCGATATTCCAGTGTAGACTAGTGTGTACGTTTCTTGTCCCTTAGAGGGCGATGGTTGATCCCAAAACCATTGGTGTGTGACATCAAAGATTGTACACAGGTGCTCATTGGAGAATCGGTTCACCGAACAGGACTCGCCGAGGACTCCTATATGGTAGTATACCTATCGTCAGATAGCAGTCCTCTAGTGACACTGGTAAAGGTTAGTCTGTAAACCCGAGATCGTCATAGAGTCTGTGTGGCTCCCACTGTGCTTTGATTTCCTCCCTACCATGGCTCAAAGGAGTCATGCAAACAGGTGGATTTTGGGTATAGTCCCGAATCACATGGAGGCAATGAGCGACAGGAGGGGATTCATCTCTTCCGGTATTGGGGGTTGATGTTGCACTATACTCGATTGGCTATAACTGGAAGTCCCTGGTCAGGGCTGTTGCTGAGATTTACTAATAAGTGTTTATTAGTAGTTTCTCAAACCGTTATAGGACAGACATTGGCATGACTTATCACTTTACTGGGGCCTGACGTTTACCACCCCTAGACATGATATGTGACATATCAGACGAAGAGACCGGACTGTACGGTAGTGTTACTGATAGGCTTCATGGAGAGTATGGATGAGCTTGCTTGTTGATCTTCATTTCGCCCAATACCCGGGTAGCTGTTACATCTAGCTAGTACCGCTAACGGCTTGTAGGTGATTGATGTGATCATCACCTACTGCTGGGGTATTGATGAGTCTTTAGAGTCTCACATAGAAGTTTCCTGGTTCGAGGGAAACGATGTAGGGAACATATGTTGATATGAGCGTGGGCCTGATTAAATATGAGTATGTGATATCTTATTATAATCTGGCAGTTATCTGATGTTGGTCAGGTTATATGTGATAGAACCGGATTATCGAATCAAGTGTTGGTTTGATAATATGATATTCAGATTAATGATATTAATCGGATATATGTAATATAACCAGATTATTAGATCAAGTGTTGATTTAATAATGTGATATATATTATAAGTGATATAATTATATCTTAACTAATATCATTAGCTCACTAATTGCTTTATATATATATATATTATTATATGAAGCATGGCATGTTTTTCTAGTTTTAGAAAATAGAAAAATGAGGTGTAAATTGTGGAGATATTTGTGGAATGGGCAAAGCATGGATTTTATTATTTGTATATTAGTCTTGACTCACTATTCAAGCATGGTTGCAATTTAGAATTGCAATTTTATTCCATGCTTGAATAAGTGAGGAAAGAGAGAACCATTTTAAGTTACTCTCATCATTTACATTCTTCATGCCTTAGCCATTTTTCTTGAGCTCTTGCTTCCTCATGCTCTTTACAATTTTCTTCACCTCACTTCCAAGTTCAAACCCTCACATATGATGTGAATCATTGAACTTGTGAAAACCCTAGTGAGCAAATTAAACCCCTACTTCACCAATACACATTAGATTAGCAATTTAATGTGGAGTGTTTCCTTCACTAATAAGATTAGTGAAGGGTTAGCCTGAGTTGGTGGACTTCGGGTGGATAGTCTTTGGCGCGAAGATCACGAAAGAGGTTCTTTCATCTTAAAGAGGAGCTTAGTGGAGTCACGTGGACCACAATCCGGATGACAGATAGAGGTAAGGCTAGGACTAGTGAGACCGCGTCTAGTAGACACCGTAGGTAGTAGTGAGGACACTGCTATCAGTAAGTTTGGGGGTGAGATTTGATTGTAAATAGTTATCTTTGCCTTGCATCTGCACATTTTTATTTCTTTGTACATATTTGTTTTTCTTTGCATATTTAATTCCGTATCTTATTTTTCTGCAATGCATCTTTAAAAAATATATATATATAAAAATTTAAAAGAAAAAATATATAAAAATTGAAAATTTTTAAAAATTAAAAAAAAATTTGAAAATTTCAATATTGGCCATATTTGACTCAAGTTCAACATGACGGTTGACTAATTAAGAAAAAACTATATCCTAAACTTAGTAAATTAAAAATCCTAAAAATAACCTTTCTTGATGTTTAACTGTAGAAAAAATATACGTCCTTGCAGTTTATTTAGAAATAAGCAATTTTTTAGTTCAGTTCTTGGGATAAAGTCGAAATAAAAGAAGAGTATTGAAAGCTACATTTGAAGTATAAGTCTGAAAAATAATTCTGAACCTTAAGTCCAAATTCTGAAAATATATACCCTACTATACGCACTTACACACATCTTGAAACTTGGGATAGTAGTGGATACCTTGAAATGCTCTTGTCTAAAAGCCTTAGTATGAAGGAAAATAAAATAAAAGTATAAGTAGTGAAGAAAGAAAAAAAAAATCAACACTGGTTTTGTAATTGCTTAAGGCAGCATAAAAAATATATATATATATATATAGCGAGGGTGCTTTATCACCTAGTGCCTTAGACCAACTGGTTTGGGAGTCACTGTTAAGCCTTAGGTGTTGCAAGATGAGGAATTATGCCTAAATGTGCAAGCATATTTTGTAATCGGTCATTTAGCATCTCAAGAAGTATTAATGGTCGCATGAAGGATGTGTGAGCAATTTCATCTAGAATTCACCAACTAAAAAGTATTTTGGAAGATGGTTAAGAGTATCATAGATTGAATTGAATTTCCAAGTGTAGGGGTGATAATTACACACACGTGTGGGTATATGATTGGAGCTCGGAGGAGAGATAAGAATAAAAGATAGGGCTTATATCTTCAGTAGAGATGATAAAAATTCCTGAGTTAAGATCGCGCCTTAGAAGGAAAACTCAGGAGATGCTGAAAGTTTTATAAACTGGCAAAACGTTTATGATCTTAAGTTAAATGAAAAGGAAGTGTGAAAATTACGGGTTGATGACTTCTAAGTTGAAGATGATAGAATTTCTTGCTAGAATACTGAATTTAAGAATTAGAGTCAACGGCCAAATTGATCGGATTTTGTGGGTAGTATCCGCTGAAAACCATCTGGAGACAACACTCCTCCTACTAGGAACACCTAGAGATTTAACGTCTTGTTGCATGAGCTCAGTGCAATCTCGTTCCCTGCAAAAGTGAGGTTAAGACTTTTTGAATAAATTGGCTTTGCACGGGACAAGCAAAATATAAGTTTGGCGGTATTTTTTCATATCAGATTTTGCATTTTTATACCACCCATTCTTGATCACATTGCATATTGGTAGGTGCTCTTGATCCGTGTTTGCTAAATAATTGCAGGTTACAGGTTCTCAGCTCTAAGCAGCGAAATTCATGAAAAAGCGCAACAAATTCAGGACTTCCGCCAACCACAGATAAATACGGGTCTCCGCGCACTATCCGTATAAATGCTGCATACCAGTTCAAGGGAAAAAATGGCAAATCATTGGTCATTTTCATGCACAAAGCACAAGGGCAGCACAAATCCAAGACTTCTACGCGGAGCTCAAGAAAATCAAGGAAAAAAGTCCACATCAATTCACCATTTTGATCTGCTGAAAATCTGGAAGAAAAATGAAGAGTTTCTGAGAAACCAAGTATACCAAACAGAAGAGAACAGCAACATGGAGAAGTCCTGAGAATATGGTCTCCTAATTCAACTAAATGGTTGTGGAACCGCGGCCAATATGGCAGTTAGGCCGCGGATCCGCGGCCGCGTCAGAACAGCATTGACTCGCTCTTTTGGGGTAGTTTTGTAATCTCGTAATTAGCTCAAATTGTATACCTAGGGTTTCACTCTCCTGCCTATAAATAGCAGAGTTTAAAGCCAAACTAGGGGGTGCTTTTCTTTGTTAGATTTTAGATTAAATTTTGTAGTTCATGTTCCTTTCTATATTTTTCCATTTAAAATTGTAATGAGTTCATGAGTGATGATTAATGAAAAATAAAAAAGGTTTTTTTATTATCTTGCTTGTCTTTCAATTATTTATTTATTGTTTGCAATTTTTCATTTGCTAATCTAGTCGTATTATTTTATTATTGTTTTTCTTTTTCTTTTTCTCTCTTCTATTTTTCTTTATCCTTTACAACCATGATGCTTGAGTATGATCCTTGCCAAAGTGAGGTCTCAAATAGCTAGTTGTAATTTTTTCTTAACCTCATTTCTTTCTATCTTCCTTTTTGTTTTCTTTTTTTATCTTTTTAATAGGTGAGTAGTTTCCCACTTGTTAGGACAGGATAAGGGAAGTTTGAGAGAAGGAAATCTCTCTCACTCTTTTATTTGCCCAACATCTTGATTCGGACTCCCGTTAATTGAACTATAATCTGCTCACTACGGCACCATATCCTACATGATGGCGGTGATTCCCTAGTTAGACTAGTTGTGGTTGAATTAACCGGAGGTTAGGGCTAAGAGCCAAGAACGGACGGACAAGGACCAAAAGGAAGAAACTAAGCATGGAAAGCCTAGCTTATACTTGCAAGTTCCTTCCTCGTCGTGCTAATCCCCGTTGTTGCTGATTACCTTAATATCGATATTAAGAGTGGCAATGAAAGAAGTGAGAAATTCTTAACTCAAACTAACCTAATCCTAACCCTAGCGAGTTCTTTTATCATTCGTTATCTCATTAGTTGATCTTAAAACAAATCTTGACATATTTGGATTTAACTCGTTAAAACATAAAGAAAAATATTCCATCTCCCTGTTGGTCGACCCGTACTCAACCGGCTAGCTACCAAGCGAAACCGTCTTGATTGTGGTAATTAAAACTAAGCACGCAAAAACTCTACCAATCAAATGGAGCCGTTGCCGGGGAGACGGTAGTTTATTTCTTTGTGTAATTTCGGGTTAATTAAAAAAATTCATATAAAATTTTTTTCTACAAAACAAAAAAATCATCTTGTTATTTTTGATTAGTTTTTGTGCAAGTGTGCAGGATAGGAAGAAGAAGGTCAAGTTCAGTGCCAAATTCATGGGGAGTTCGACCCATCTCTCGCGGCTACACTACGGCGGATCAAGACGGAACCACAGCTTTGTTGTAAAATTCTGGAGCATATTCAGTGAGTAGATCAAGATTAAGGGGCTCTAAATAGGAAGAGGAGAACCAACTCAGTAAAGGAAAAAAGTTTGAAGGTACAAACCCACTGTTCAGCCGCGGAACCGCGGCAGAAGCAATAGTTTGACGCGGAACCGCGGGCAAATTCTGACATCAGCACCCAATTCTCTCTGTGAATATCCCATTTCTCATCTTCCCTCCTCTAAACTCCATTAAGCTATTCTTTCTGCAGCATTCTTTGCACAAACTCTTTTTCCCTCTCCAATAAACTGTTTTTGTGCAGGATTCTTTGCGCCGCCGCCAAATAAATTTTTTGCAAGTGTTTTAGATTTTTGTTTGTTACTGTTTGCATAAATAATACGGACTTTAAGGGGCTATAACACCAATTCAGATTGGGTGGGGATTTTATCACCCTTCCTAAGTCCCCAAAAATCACTAAAAACATACGCATTACCCTTGAGCTTAATAAAAAATATCTAGACTCAGCCAACTAAGGACTATCGTGCTCAATAGGACAGAGGAAGGTTGTGGGTATTCGATCGTTTATCTAAATTTGACTTTGTGGTGCCTAGGCTAGACAAGTGAGAAAGGTAATTTTAAAAGGCCCGTCTCACGGTGATTCATGAACGGAACCCTCCTTTCTTCATTTGTGCTTACCTGGAAACAATTGGCAGTGAAGAGACGATTTGAGGGCTATCTCACAACTTATCACTTTGGAACAGTTATGAGCAGTCTAGTGAACTTTGAAGACCATAGCTCAAGGTATGATTGTGCATGTTTTAACTGTGATTGTTTGAAGTTGTGCCATAAATCCGTACACATTTTTGCAAAACTCTTTCTAAAAAAACACAAAACAAAAACTTTTATAAAAACTTGCCCTTTGACGCCAGAATCCCATTTCACTCACCTTTCATCCGCATTTCTCCATTGACGTTATCTTACCCTCACATTCTACACTCTGACTATACTAAACTCGTTTAGTGTATGTCCGGTTGGACTCGGGACACTAGTGCCCGCCTAGTCCGCGTTTCGTTAGTCGCTACCGACTACGCGATCAACTCCGACGTCGAAATGCCCTCCACACCTCTTTCATCCTTACCTTTGCCAGCCAACTCCGACGTTGACCGGAATTCTGTTCATACATCCTCACCTTCACCTTCAGTATCATCATCACCAAATTCTTCTTCTGAGATGTCAGGATTTCCTCCTAACATCCCTTTACCTCCTCTGGGACTGATTCCACCTCATTTGGGTGTGAATAACCCGCAACCACCTCCTGTTGAAGCGCCACAGCGAATCGCGCTTCTGGATCGTTTCTATCCTACCCGCTCTGCAGTTCCTACCCGTCTTTTACTTCCGCCGGCCAATGGGGATAATTTCGAAATTAAGCCCCACTTCATCAACATGTTGCCCAAATTTCACAAGCTAGAATCCGAAGATGCCTACATCTTCATTAACAAGTTCCAGAACGTCTGTGCAATGATGAAGACAACCCAACTGTCCGACGATGCTATACGGCTACGAGTCATTCCTTACACTCTGTGTGACCTTGCTGAGAAGTGGCTGTATAATACCGCATCGCATTGTATAAACAGTTGGGATGAGTTTGTAAAAGCATTTCTTAAAAAGTTCTACCCAAATCACAAGACCGAGAGAATACGAAACGAAATTAACCAATTTTCCCATCTTCTTGTCGAACCTTTTTGGAATTGCTTTGACCGATACAAAGACCTTCTTGTTCAGTGCCCTCATCACGGTATTGAGAGATCACAACTTTGCTAGACCTTATATGAGGGCCTGAATCCAGCAACTAAGCAGTTGCTGGAAACCATTTGTCAAGGCCACTTCCTATCTAAATCTGACGAGGATTCTTGACAATTCTTCAACGATCTCACGGAACGAGCACTTCAGTGGGAAAGCACCAGACCGAACACTGCATCTACTTTTCCCGGTCTCTCTAGGGAAGGCATTCATCAACTTGATATCTTAATTGCAATGAAGTCCAAAATGGCAGCGATCACACGAAAACTTGAAGAAATTGAGCGCAAATTCGCATCTCCTTCTCCTTCCCGACTCTTCCTCCTCGTACCATCTTAGCTTGTTGTTCAGATCAATCACATTTGATCGAAGAGTGTCCTTACAACCCTCCTGCTCAAGGACAGGATCAGGTCAATGATGCATTTCAGCAAAGACCAAGAAATGATCCATACTCTTCCACTTACAATCCTTGTTGGAGGAACCACCCCAATTTCACGTGGAATCAGAACCGGCAACAATTCGAAGGCCACAACAACTTCCAGAGGCCTCCTCCTCCTCAACAACAAGCTCAGCAATAAACTCAACATCAATATCAGCAGCCCTTCCAACTCCAACCTTTTCAAAATCCGACGAACAATTTTGCACCCAACAATTTTGTTCCGTCAAACAACGAAAAGGTTTCCTCACTAGAACGAAGTCTGGAGGCGTTTGTAAAGCAATCGACTCAATCCACCGCCAATATCCAGTCTTCTATTCAGTCTTTGGTGCAACACACTGCTGCACACGGAAAAGTATCAAAACCATCGAAGCCCAGATTGCACAACTGAATGCGGCTTTAAGAGACCGAGAGAAAGGGAAACTTCCATCTCAACCACTCCCAAATCCTGGTCACCCCCATAATGTACATATTGCTCTTGTACAAAAGAACCATAATGTGAGTTCCGTGACTACGTTCAGATCTAGAAGGATGCTGAACAACAACGTTGGCACAGATGATGACACCCCGGCCACTTCTTCTTCTTCTTCTTCGTCTTCTGAGCCTGTTCTCCATTCTTCAAAAGGCTCTTCTTCTTCTGCTACTCCGAACGGACCCACATCTCACTCCACGAAAACTCCAATTCTGGGATCCGTTCCAACTCCACAATCTCCTCCACAAGCATTAGACTCAACCAATTTCAAAAACGTTCCATTTCCAAACCGGTTGAGGTCCAGTAAACAAAATCCACAAATAGAGAAGATTCTGGACTTTTTAAAACAGGTTAACATTAACATTCCCCTCTTAGATGCAATCCAACAAGTCCCTTCCTACGCAAAAATCTTGAAGGACTTGTGCACTAAGAAGAGGAAATCTCAGGTACCTAAGAAGGTTTTCTTAGCTAGTGCCGTGAGTGATGCTCTTACCCAAGCTCTACCTCAAAAATGGAAGGACCCTGTCTATCTTATGATTTCAATAACCATTGGGGATAAGAACATCAACCGCGCACTTTTGGATCTTGGTGCCAGTGTTAACCTACTTCCGTATTCCGTATATGAGCAACTAGGTGTAGGAGAGCTGAAACCCACACACTGTACTCTCCAATTGGACGACCGATCAATCACCCATCCTAGGGGTGAGCTAGAGGATGTGTTAATAAAGGTAGGGGACTTTATATTCCCCGTTGATTTCATTGTTTTAGACACACAACCTGTAGCTAACCCCCGGAATCAAATTCCGGTGATGCTCGGTCGCCCATTCCTTGCAACCTCAAAAGCTGTGATCAATTGTCGAAATAGTTCGATGAACCTATCTTTTGGAAACATGACAATTGAACTCAACATTTTTAGGTTGGGGAATCAGCCCTCCGAACCTAATGCTTATATACTAGACGTTTGTTCAATCCAGGAGATCGTCCCTGAGGACTGTGAATTCGAGAAATTCTTGTTCGATCATAGCAATTTTGACGCCACTAGTGCGTTCCTCCTTGAACCTGATACTGCTTCTGCTCCCGACAGTGATTATGAGTGTTTCACTTTCTCGAACGATCTTAGCTTGTCGCCACCCGATCTTCAATCCTTTGAATTTTCGGATGCATTAGCTGAACCATCCAACTCGATCGCGTACACTCGTTTTGAGCCTCTGTTAGAATCCTTCGAGTTCGCGACATTTTCGCCGAACTTGCCTTCAATCGTTTCACTTCCAATGCTCGAACTCAATCCGTTGCCGTCTTACCTCAAGTATGCTTACTTAGGTGAGAAAGAGACCCTCCCTATCATCATCTTGTCTTCTCTAGCTCCAAAGCAGGTGAAAGCTCTTCTGACGGTCTTGCAGAGCAATCGGCAAGCTTTTAGCTGGACTATGGCGGACATCAAGGGGATTAGTCCCCTGATCATTGAACATCACATTCATATGATGGATGATGCCAAACCAACCAGGGATATACAGAGGTGACTCAATCCAATCATGAAGGAGGCTGTGAAAAAAGAGATCGTCAAATTTGTAGATAGTGGTATCATTTACCCTATCTCTGATAGCCAGTGGGTCAGTCCGATACATGTTGTCCCAAAAAGTCAGGCATAACGGTCATCACCAATAAGGCAACGATTTAATCCCTACTCGCACCCAAACTGGGTGGCGAGTATGCATTGATTATAGAAAACTCAATGCCGCAACGCGGAAAGACCACTTTCCACTACCATTTATTTACCAAATGCTCGAACGATTGGCTGGACATGAGTACTACTGCTTTTTGGACGGATACTCTGGCTACAACCAAATTTCCATCGCCGAAAAAGATCAGGACAAAACCACGTTCACCTGTATTTTCGGAACGTTTTCATATCGCCGCATGCCCTTTGGGTTATGCAATGCACCCGCTACCTTCCAGTGGTGTATGATGGGAATTTTCTCAAACATGGTGGAGAAATTCTTGGAGATATTCAAGGATGATTTCTCCATTTTCGTCGATTCCTTTAATGAGTGTTTGCATCATCTCGACGCTGTCCTTACCCGGTGTAAGGACAAAAACCTCACTTTGAACTGGGAGAAGTGTCACTTCATGGTGCGCGAAGGTATTTTCTTAGGACATACCATCTCGGAAAATGGCATTGAGGTGGATAAAGCTAAGATTGAGGTCATTTCCAATCTCCCTCCTCCCAGATGCGTCAGAGAAATCCGAACTTTCCTTGGCCACGCCGGTTTCTATATACGGTTTATCAAGGATTTTAGCAAGATTGCTAGACCCTTGACTCTTCTGCTGGCAAAGGACACCACATTCTATTTCAACTCGAGCTGTGTGACTGCGTTCGAATCACTAAAAAGCCTACTCACTTCTGCTCCCGTACTTTCTTCTCCTGACTGGACGTATCCCTTTGAGATTTTGTGCGATGCATCTGACTTTTCCATCGATGCTATCCTAGGACAGCACATCGATAAGATGTCGCACGTAATCTACTATGCTAGTCGAACCCTGAATGATGCCCAGCTGAAATACACAACAACCAAGAAGGAATTATTGGCTGTTGTGTTTGCATTAGAAAAATGCAGGCCTTAGTTGATCGGCTCTCCAGTCATTATCGAAACAGACCATTCTGCTCTACGCCATCTTTTTGCAAAGAAGGACGCAAAATCTCGGCTGATACGTTGGATTCTCTTACTTCAAGAGTTTGACCTTGTCATCAAGGACAAAAGAGGATGTGAAAACGTAGTGGTCGACCATCATTCATGACTTTCTTCTTCGCCGACGCTTCCACTTCCAATAAACGACGTTTTTCCGGATGAACAACTCTTGACAGTATCATGCGAACCCTAGTTCACAGATATTGTGAACTTTTTGGGAACAGGATTACTACCAAACGAGTGGTCAAGTCAAGATAGACTTCAATTCTTATCCCAAGTAAAATACTTTTACTGGGACGAACCCTATCTGTTCAAGTACTGTCCCGACCAGATTATTCGTCGGTGTGTGCCTGATAATGAGTTCAAGAGTGTGCTGTCATTTTGCCACGATCAAGCGTGTGGCGGGCATTTTGGCCCAAGAAAGACAGCCGAGAAGATCTTGCAGTGTGGTTTCTACTGGCCACAACTCTTCAAAGACGCTAATGATTATTGCAAGACTTGCTCCTGGTGCCAACACTTGGGCCGGATATCCAGGAGAAACGAAATGCCGCTCCAACCAATCTTGGTTGTCGATATTTTCGATGTTTGGGGGATTGATTTCATGGGGCCGTTTCCCAGCTCTTTTGGGAACCTGTATATTCTTCTGGCTATTGATTATGTCTCTAAATGGGTCGAGGCCGTACCCAGCTGGACTAACGACAACAAGGTTGTCATTAGATTCCTTAAGGAAAACATCTTTTCTCGGTTTGGACACCCCCGCACGATCATTAGTGATAATGGAACACATTTCTGTAATAGGACTTTCGAGGCCTTGATGCTGAAATACTCTATTAATCATAAGCTATCCACGCCCTACCACCCCTAAACATATGGGCAAGCCGAAGTGTTTAATCGGCAAATCAGACAGATTTTGGAGAAAACGGTTTCCAAGAACCGTAAGGATTGGTCTTTAAAACTCACTGATACCCTTTGAGCATTTCGAACTGCTTATAAGACTGAGCTTGGCATGTCTCCTTATCGTCTTGTTTATGGAAAGGCTTGCCACCTTCCATTGGAAATCGAGCATCGCGCATTTTGGACGATCAAAGAGCAGAATCTATCTCATGAAGATGCGGGCATCCATCGAAAGTTGCAGCTCAATGAATTGAATGAGCTTTATGATGAAGCTAACAAAAACGCGGTTGCCGTTAAGAACCGAACGAAGGTGTTTCACGATAAAGACATTACGCGCAAAACTTTCACACCTGGTCAACAGGTACTTCTTTACGACACCCGGTTACATTTCCATCCCGGGAAGCTCAGATCTCGCTGGAAAAGACCATTCTTTGTGCGGACTGTATATCCGCATGACATGGTAGATTTGGAAAATCCAGAGGACGGTTCACTATTCAAATTGAATGGACACAGGTTAAAACTATTCCTCACCGCCGACCCATCAGAGGAGCTCCTGATGTTGCAGGAGCCGGTTTACATCGACTGATCTTCCTCCGCTTACCACCAAACTTCGGTTATCCAGCCATAAACAGTGGAAACACTGTTTCAAATAAGTTTGGGGTATGTATATACAATTTTCCCACTTGTAATTATATAATAAAAAAAATTTAAAATTTTAAAAAAAATCAAAATTTCGGGGGTATTTTTGTAAATATTCAGAACCATAAACAAAACAAAATAAAATAAAACAACACTTTTTTAAATTCTTTTATTTAATTATTCTATTTGGGGGGAGGCTTTGTACATATAACCAAATAACCCCTATAAAAACACCCCGACCCCTCTTCTGCATTTACAGAACCCTAATTTTCACCCTCAATAAAACCCTTGCCGCCGCAGCAGAAAGTGCAGAGAGATCGCCTCTTCCTGCCGCGGAACCACCGCCTAAGCCCCCTCCTGTCCGTGCAACCGCCACCGTTCTGCCTCTTCACCCTTTGAAATTTTCAGAGGAGGTTCGATCGTCTAAACTCTTCTCTGTAAATTTCATTGATCTATATTTTGCTCTCTGTCATGGTCCCTACCCTGCAATTTGAAAGGGATTTTTTCCAATTGTTTACGCATAATGTTTACGGTAGTTATTTCGGCGACAAGATCCAAAAGCACGGATGTAACTTTCTATTATTTAACCATCCGAATGCATTCGCGCTTCCAGATCTTGTTGCACGTTTTTATGAATGTATGGAGGAGGGTTGTTTGGCACAACACGGGTACATTCGATTACTGTGGGGGGATCGGGAAATTTTAATTGATAGGGACTTCGTTCACGAAGTCACCTTAATACCACGACTCCCCATTCATGATCAACCCCTCCGATTTTAGGACTACCCACCCTTAATGGGAAATGACTGTTCTAGGGAGCTCAGAAAGGGCATTCAGGCTCGCACGCTTTTTGAGAATATTTTAACTGTGTGCCGTTGGGCAAAAAATAATATTTTCGAAAGTTCACACAGCACAACATTTTTTACACCATCCCTACACATAGTGCACACATTGATGACTCGAAACCCTAGCTGCGAAATGTGCACTGTGTTGCTTCACTCGATTGGCGCCGAAAACGGGCGACCAATTATCCATGCCCAATGTTGGTGACACAACTGTGTCGCCATTTCCTTCCTGTTTAGCAATTTGAATTTTACATGCAAGATGGGATCCCCATTAGACCCCTTCTTGAGGGTGTCTCCACGTCCTACACACGACTTCATGATTTATGGTCGCGCACCGAGCCGGCCGAGAATGTGATAGCCAAGACCCCTAGCTCGAGCTCCACAGCGAGCGATGAAGAGCTCACCCCCGCTGTGCAAGCATGCTTAATTCGACGAACCCATGGGGGGAAACCAGTGATAGGGATGCTGACAAACTTTGATCAGTGACTGACGAGTCTGGAACAAGGAATGTCCACCTTACTCGCAAGAGAGGAACGATCACGATCACGATCGAGGGGACGGGGGACAGATAGAGGTGAGGCTGGGACTAGTGAGGCCGCGTCTAGTAGACGCCGCAGGGAGCAGTGAGGACACTGCTATCAGTAAGTTTGGGGGTGAGATTTGATTGTAAATAGTTATCTTTGCATTGCATCTGCACGTTTTTATTTCTTTGTACATATTTGTTTTTCTTTGCATATTTAATTCTGTATCTTATTTTTCTTATTTTTCTCCATTGCATCTTTAAAATAATATGTATAAAATTATAAAAGAAAAAAATATATAAAAATTGAAAAATTTTAAAAATTAAAAAAAAAATTGAAAATTTAAATATTGGCTATATTTGACTCAAGTTCAACATGACGGTTGATTAGTTAGGAAAAACTAGATCCTAAACTTAGTAAATTAAAACCCTTAAAAATAACCTTTCTTGAAGTTGAACTGTAGAAAATATACGTCCTTGCAGTTTATTTAGAAATAAGTACTTTTTGAGTTCAGTTCTTGGGCTAAAGTCGAAATAAGGGAAGAGTATTGAAAGCTATATTTGAAGTATAAGTCTGGAAAATAATTCTGAACCTTAAGTCCAAATTATGAAAATATATACCCTACTATACGCACTTACACATATCTTGAAACTTAGGATAGTAGAGAATACCTTGAAATGCTCTTGTTTAAAAGTCTTAGTATGAAGGAAAATAAAATAAAAGTATAAGTGGTGAAGAAAGAAGAAAAAAATGAACACTGATTTTCTAATTGCTTAAGGCAGCATATATATATATATAGCGAGAGTGCTTTATCACCTAGTGCCTTAGATCAACCGGTTTGGGAGTCACTGCTAAGCCTTAAGTGTTGCAAGACGAGAAATTACGCCTAAATGCGCAAGCACGTTTTGTAATTGGTCGTTTAGTACCTCAAGAAGTATTAACGGTCACATGAAGGATGTGTGAGCAATTTCATCTAGAATTCACTAACTAAAAAGTATTTTAGAAGATGGACAAGAGTATCATAGCTTGAATTGAATTTCCAAGTGTAGGGGTGATAATTACACACACGTGTGGGTATATGATTGGAGTTCGGAGGAGCGATATGAATAAAAGATAGGGCTTATATCTTCAGTAGAGATGATAAAAATTTCTGAGTTAAGATTGTGCCTTAGAAGGAAAACTCAGGAAATGCTGAAAGCTTTATAAATTGTCAAAACGTTTATGATCTTAAGTTAAATGAAAAGGAAGTGTGAAAAATACGGGTTGATGATTTCTAAGGTTGAAGATGATAGAATTTCTTTCTAGAATACTGAATTGAAGAATTAGAGTCAACGGCCAAATTGATCGAATTTTATGGGTAGTACCCGCTGAAATCCCTCAGGAGACAACACTCCTCCTATTAGGGACACCTAGAGATTTAACGGCTTGTTGCACGAGCTCAGTGTAATCGTGTTCCCTGCAAAAGTGAGCTTAGGAATTTTTGAATAAATTGTCTTTGCTCGAGATGAGCAACAGATAAGTTTGGGGGTATTTGTTCATATCAGATTTTTGCATTTTTATACCACCCATTCTTGATCACTTTGCATATAGGTAGGTACTCTTGTTCTGTGTTTGCTAAATAATTGCAGGTTACAAGTTCTCAGCTCTAAGCCATGAAATTCATGAAAAAGCGCAACAAATTCAAGACTTCGGCCAACCACAGATAAATACGGGTCTCCGCGCACTATCCGTATAAATGCCGCCAACCAGTTCAAGGGACAAAAATGGCAAATCATTGGTCATTTTCATGCACAAAGCACAAGGGCAGCAGAAGATCCAAGACTTCTACGCGGGGCTCAAGAAAATCAAGGCAAAAAGTCCACATCAATTCACCTTTTTGATCTGCTGAAAATCTGGAAGAAAAATGAAGAATTTCTGAGAAACCAAGTATCCCAAACAGAAGAGAACAGCAATATGGAGAAGCAGTGAGAAGATGGTCCCCTTATTCAACTAAATGGCCGCAGAATCGCGGCCAATATGGCAGTTAGGCCGCGGATCCGCGGCCGCGTCAGAACAGCGTTGACTCGCTCTTTTGGGGGTAGTTTTGTAATCTCGTAATTGGCTCAGATTGTATACCTAGAGTTTCACTCTCCTGCCTATAAATAGCAGAGTTTAAAGCCAAACTTGGGGGTGCTTTTCTTTATTAGATTTTAGATTAAATTTTGTAGTTCCTGTCCCTTTCTATCTTTTTCCATTAAAAATTGTAATGAGTTCATGAGTGATGATTAATGAAAAAGAAAAAAGGGGTTTTTTATTATCTTGCTTGTCTTTCAATTATTTATTTATTGCTTGCAATTATTCATTTGCTAATCTAGCCGTATTATTTTATTATTGTTTTTCTTTTTCTCTCTTCTATTTTTCTTTATCCTTTACAACCATGATGCTTGAGTATGATCCTTGCCAAAGTGAGGTCACAAATAGCTAGTTGTAATTTTTTCTTAACCTCATTTCTTTCTATCTTCCTTTTTGTTTTCCTTTTTAATCTTTTTAATAGGTGAGTAGTTTCCCACTTGTTAGGGCAGGATAAGGGAAGTTTGAGAGAAGGAAATCTCTCTCACTCTTTTATTTGCCCAACATCTTGATTCGGACTCCCGTTAATTGAACCATAATCCGCTCACTTCGGCACCCTATCCTACATGATGGTGGTGATTCCCTAGTTATACTAGTTGTGGTTGAATTAACCGGAGGTTAGGGCTAAGAGCCAAGAACGGACGGACAAGGACCAAAAGGAAGAAACTAAGCATGGAAAGCCTAGCCTATACTTGCAAGTTCCTTCCTAGTTGTGCTAATCCCCGTTGTTGCCGATTACCTTAACATCGATATTAAGAGTGGCAATGAAAGAAGTGAGAAATTCTTAACTCAAACTAACCTAATCCTAACCCTAGCTAGTTCTTTTATCATTCGTTATCTTATTAGTTTTTCTTTAAAAAAATCTGGACATATTTGGATTTAACTCTTTAAAACATAAAGAAAAAGATTCCATCTCCCTGTGGATCGACCCGTACTCAACCGGCTAGCTACCAAGCGAAACCGTCTTGATTGCGGTAATTAAAACTAAGCACGCACAAACTACACCAATCGGTACTTTATTACATTCACCGATGATCTCTCTAGGTTCGGACATGTGTTCTTGTTAAAACACAAGTCTGAAGCTTTTGAGAAATTCAAGGAATATAATTGCAAAGTTGAAAACCAGACGGGAAAAAGTGTTAAAATCCTACGATCTGATCGGAGAGGAGAATGTCTGAGCGGGGAATTCAGAGACTATCTAAAAAAGAATAGGATTCTCTCTCAGCTTACTCCTCCGTATACACCACAGCACAACGGTTTATCAGAGTGGAGGAATCGCACCCTATTAGATATGGTGCGCTCTATGATGAGTAATGCTGAGTTGCCTATTTCTTTTTGGGGTTATGCGCTTGAGACAGCTGCATACCTATTGAATCAAGTTCCATCAAAAGTTGTGCCTAAAACACCATTTGCGATATGGAGTAGAAAGAGACCATATCTTAAACGAGTTAAGATATGGGGTTGTTCGGCCTATGTCAAAAGGAAAAATCCGGACAAACTCGAGGCAAGGTCTGTTCTATGTAAATTTGTAGGATATCCAAAGAATTCGCATGGATATCTTTTCTACCACACTGAGGAACAAAAGGTGTTTGTTGCTCAAAATGCCACCTTTTTAGAAAAGGAATTTCTTGTAAAACAAATTTGTGGCAATGAGGTAGAACTGGAAGAAGTTCCAGCAACACAGACTTCAATCGAGGATTTGATGGAACCAGAAGATCTAATAGTACCCAACGAACCCCAGCCACTCTGCAGATCTAGTAGAGTTCCTCACCCACCTGAGAGATACTACAGTTTTCTGATAGACGGTGGGAGCGAGGATTGCATCATGGAAGATGATGACCCTACTAGTTTCGAGCAGGCCATCACGAGTGGGGACTCTATGAAATGGCTGGATGCTATGCGATCCGAGATGGAATCTATGTACACCAACAAAGTATGGACTTTGGATGTTGCTCCTGAAGGGGAAAAACCCATTGGGAGCAAGTGGATATTCAAAAAGAAGATTGGTGTAGATGGAAAAGTTGAGAATTTCTAAGCTAGACTTGTAGCAAAAGGTTTTCGTCAACGACCTGGTATCGACAATGATGAAACCTTTTCTCTTGTCGCTATGCTTTAGTCCATCAGGATCCTACTAGCCATTGCTGCATACCATGACTACGAAATCTGGCAGATGGACATCAAGACTGCTTTTCTAAATGGTGATTTAGAAGATAGCGTGTACATGACACAGCCAGAGGGCTTCGTAGACAGTGGGAGCAGCGGAATGGTGTGCAAGCTGCTTAAATCCATTTACGATTAAAGCAGGCGTCGCGTAGTTGGAACATCTGTTTTGATGAAGCTATCAAAGAGTTTGACTTCATCAAAATATAGATGAACCTTGTATAAATAAGAAGGCAGTAGAGAGTAAGGTGGTCTTCCTTGTATTGTACGTGGATGATATACTATTGATAGGAAACGGTGTTCCTATGCTACACTCAGTCAAGCTCTTCTTATCACTCAAGTTTTTCATGAAAGATCTTGGTGATGCCTCCTACATCCTGGGAATAAAGATCTATTGAGATAGATCTAAACGAATGTTGGGATTGTCCCAATCCAGGTACATAGACACCATACTAAAGAGGTTTAGTATGGAAGATTCCAAGCGAGGTAATATAACCGCTTGTTCAGGAATCACTCTCTCCAAAGAGATGTCTCCCAAGACTGATTTGGAGAGGGCTCGCATGCAAGGGAAACCCTGTACTTCGGCAGTAGGCTCTATCATGTATGCGATGTTATGTACCAAACCGGATGTAGCTTACTCACTAGGTGTAGTGAGCAGGTATCAATCAGATCTTGGGGAAAACCAGTGGACAGCTGTGAAGAAAATTCTTAAGTACTTGAGAAGGACTAAAGAAATGTTCTTGGTGTATGGTAACGGTGAACTTCAAGTGGATTCCTTTACCGATTCGAGCTTCCAGAGTGATAAGGACGGCAGTAAGTCGAACTCGGGTATCTTTACCCTCAATGGAGAGGCGGTGTGTTAGAAGAGTTCCAAGCAAGACACCATGGCAGACTCGACAATGGAGGTTGAATACATCGCTGCCAACGATGCTGACAAAGAAGCTGTCTGAATGAAGAAGTTCATTGCTGAGCTTGGTGTGGTTCTATCCATTAAGCATCCAATACCTATGTATTGTGATACCAATGGAGCTGTGGCTTTAGCAAAGGAACCCAGGTCCCATCAGAGATCCAGGCATATTCTGAGGCGATATCACCTGATCAGGGAGATAGTAGATCGCTGGGAGATCGAGTTTAGGAGTGTTGACACGAAGGACAATGTAGCAGATCCACTCACCATGGCTCTCCCCCAGATATAACTTGAGAGACTTTTTTGGATGTTGGGTATAAGATACTACAACACATGGCCTTAGTGCAAGTAGGAGATTGTTTATATTGGATGCTTCGACATATATATAGAGGACTTTCTTGCTCGACATGATAGTATGCTATCTGGTTACTATTTATCTTAACATGTTGACTGGTATTCTTTACTTTCTTGCTCTCACATGTTGATAAAGTGCTTAGGATATGGACTTGACTGCCAGGATTATGATGAGATCATACTAGTGGGGCCAGGGTGGCCCATAAGTACATCATTTAATCAGTTCCTAGTCGTAGGAATATCGAGACCAGGGCATCGATATTCCAGTGTAGACTAGTATATACGTTTCTTGTTCCTTAGAGGGTGATGGTTGATCCCACAACCATTGGTGTGTGACATCAAAGATTGTACATATGTGCTCATTGGAGAATGGGTACACCAAACAGGACTCATCGAGGACTCCTATGTGGTAGTATACCTATCGTCAGATAACAGTCCTCTGGTGACACTAGTACAGGTTAGTCTGTAGACCCGAGATCGTCATAGAGTCTTGTGTGGCTCCCACCGTTCTTTGATTTCCCCCTACCACGGATCAAAGGAGTCATGCAAATAGGTGGATTTTAGGTACAATCCCAAGTCACATGGAGGCAATGAGCGATAGGAGGGGTTTCGTCTCTCCCGGTATTGCGGGTTGATGTTGCCCTATGCTCGATTGGCTATAACTGGAAGTCCCTGGCCCGGGTTGCTGCTGAGATTTACTGATAAGAGTTATCAGTAGTTTCTCAAACCGTTATAAGCCAGACATCGGCATGACTTATCACATTACTGGAGCCTAACGTTTACCGCCCCTTGACATGATATGCGACATATCAGACGAAGAGACCGGACTGTACGGTAGTGTTACTGATAGCTTCATGGAGAGTATGGATGAGCTTGCTTGTTGATCTTCATATCGCTCAATACCCGGGTAGACGTTACGTCCAGCTAGTATCGCTGACGGCTTGAAGGTGGTTGATGTGATCATCACCAACTGCTGGCGTATTGACGAGTCTTTAGAGTCCCACACAGAAGTTTCCTGGTTCGAGCGAAACGAAATAGGGCACATATGTTGATATGTGCATGGGCCTGATTAAATATGAGAATATGATACCGTATTATAATCTAGCAGTTATCTGATGCCGGTCGGGTTATATGTTACATAACCGGATTATCGAATCATGTGTTGGTTTGATAATGTGATATTCAGATTAATTATATTATTCGTTTATATGTGATATAACCGGATTATTAGATCAAGTGTTCATTTAATAATGTGATATATATTATATGTGATATAATTATATCTTAACTAATATAATTAGCTCACTAATTGCTTTATATATATATATTAATGTATATTTGATATATATAAATATTTATATATTATTATATGAAGCATGGCATGTTTTTCTATTTTTAGAAAATAGAAAAATAAGGTGTAATTTATGGAAATATTTGTAGAATGGGCAAGGCATGGATTTTATTATTTGTATATTAGTCTTGACTCACTATTCAAGCATGGTTGCAATTTAGAATTGCAATTTTATTGCATGCTTGAATAAGTGAGGAAAGAGATAGCCATTTTGAGTTTACTCTCATCATTTTCATTCTTCATGCCTTAGCCATTTTTCTTGAGCTCTTGCTTCCTCATGCTCTCTACAATTTTCTTCACCTCACTTCCAAGTTCAAACCCTTACATGTGATTCGAATCATTGAACTTGTGAAAACCCTAGTGAGCAAACTAAACCCCTACTTCACCATTACACATTAGATTAGCAATTTGATGTGGAGTGTTGCTTTCATTAATGAGATCAGTGAAGGGTTAGCTTGAGCTTGTGGATTTCGGATGGATCGTCTTTGGCATGAAGATCACGAAGGAGCTTCTTTCATCTTAAATAGGAGCCTAGTGGAGTCGCATGGACCACAACTCGGAGCTATTGAAGAGAAGAACTCGAACTACAATGGTTGTATGCTATTTTCTTCTCTTTAATTCATCACATCATTAAAGGAAAACCCTAATATTCTAGTAAAGATCTTGTTAATCTAACTTAGCACCTAATGAAATTAAAATTTGGCATGCTTGATGCCTCTAGAACCTCATGGTGGTGCTAAGGTCGACTTTCAAGCACTAGTTGTACGTAACGGCTACCTAGGTATTGAGCGAAAGGATGGCCGATGAGCAAACTCATCATGACCCTTGCTGAGCATGTCCGTGACAATCTCCATACATTCTGGTCTCATCATCTAAGAGTATCATATATCGAGTCTATGGGGTGGATAAAGTCAGACCGCAAATAACGCGACATTTTGTGTCGATATGAAGCCCATCACCACCTGAGAAACTACTGACCCAAATCAGTAATTCTCGACAACCTTGGCTAAGGATTTCAGGTGATGGCCACCCAATACCGGGAGAGATTAATCCCCAACGATCTGCTCACTACCTCCATATGGCTCGGGAATGTACCCAACTAAAACCAGTTTGTACGACTCCTTTGAGCCGTGGTAGGGTAGTAATCAAAGCACAGTGGGAACTCACACGAGACAAATGAAGATCTCAAGTCGACAAACTAACTTGCACACATGTCACCTGGGAACTGCTATCTGACAATAGGTATAATACCAACAAGCATGTTCCCGACGAGTCCGTCCTGTGTACTTATAACCCAAAGAGCACCTGTATACTATCTTAGGTGACAAACTGACACCAATGGCCTGTGAGACTGGCCACCGCCCCTCGTTGGGGTCTCGATAAGTACACACTAGTCTATTCTGGAGTATCAATGCCCAGTCTCGATACTATCTCGACTAAGAACATTTAAGGATGTGCTTATAGACCACCCAGCTCTCACGTATATGATCGCCATCATAATGCCGGTAGTCAAGCACGAATCCTATGGGCTCTATCAACATGTAATAGTGATCGGTAATACCATATAATGCTTGTACATGATGATAAAGACAAACCAGATAGCATAATATAATCTTGAGTATGACTGT
Organism: Agapanthus africanus; assembly: GCA_030015575.1. Taxonomy (NCBI): domain Eukaryota; kingdom Viridiplantae; phylum Streptophyta; class Magnoliopsida; order Asparagales; family Amaryllidaceae; genus Agapanthus; species Agapanthus africanus. Next base: position 175,311,467 of record JASDDO010000028.1, read on the forward strand.
TCCATCCGTATAGGTCCCCCCTCAATCATCATAATCACCAGCCTGTGATTACAATAATTGCCTTGAGGGCACTATAGCCAACAATCTCCCGCTTGCACTTAAGGCTAATAATTGCAGTGTTGCATACTGACAACCCGTGTGATACCGAACACCCAACTTCTCTACTAATCAGTCTAACAAAGCTCATTTGTGAAACTATTGCGTTCGATAATTAGCCTCAGTGAGTGGATCCGCTCCAGTGTTTCTATCTTTATCTCTCTCTATATCTCAACTTCATGGAGAAAGTATATCTCCCTAAATGAGCAATGCCTGTCTTAGAATTTCTCTGGATATCTGATGGGACCTAGTTCACAAATGAACTTCAAATCCAGCAAACTTCTTAGACTGTATCAACTACTGAATTTAATCAGTATACTGTGCCATGCCTTCTTCAGTATCCACTTGGACCACCTGTCCAACATACTGCCCCTCAAAAGAGGGAAAACTATAACTCTGACAGTCACTCTGTCATCCAGGTCACCATGGAAGAGTGAAATGATAACCGTCTCCCGAAAGAGGCAGCCGTTACCATATACCAAGAATATCCAATTATGTTCATAACTGCTTCCCAATGTTTCTCCAGGATTGGATTAGTGTATACTTTTTACAGCCTGTGCAAAATCAATATCTGGTGTTGTACTTGACATCTTATGATTGACTCAATTACCTAAGCAAATGATATGCCAATCATGCAAATCTCTCTCGTCATCTGTCTAGAAGACATCTCTTTAGAGAGGGTGACTCCATCACCTGCAGGTCCACCACCACGCCAGGAGTCGTCCATTCTAGAACTCTTTATAATATTATCAAAGTACCCGAATTGGGACACTTCCTAAATCTAGATCTAAAACCATAAATCTAGTCACCAGAATCCCTGATATTTTATCCATATCCTAAGTGGAGAAACCACCTTGTAACAACCACAATATAACCGATCGTAGTATATGAATATCTCTTCCTATTAAGTGCATGTCATCCAAATACCAGGACATCACTCCCTACTATCTTCTTACCAGATCCATCTCTTATTCTGATGAAGTCAAACTCTATGACTGTCATATCAAAAAATGATCTAATTCTGCTATACATGCTTTATTCTATGAACAGACATAAGCTACTTGCCCACTATACTTCCGCTACTCCTACTGACTACAACAATCTTCTGGCAGAGTCATATACATGTGCACATCCAAAGATAGTTTAGAACGACGTTATACTCATCTTCCTGCCAGATCTCATAGTCTAGAACAGCAGCATTGGCAAGTATGGGCAATCAAAAATCTCCATGTCACCGTCTTTGAGGAGACCGAAGTACCTCTTGGGTGCCTGAGGTTACCCACCAAATCTGCGGAGTGGCTAATGGATCGTCGAAACCAATTGAATCTTTAGGTTCTCCTAAATTTTCAGTAATCGTTTGTGGTTCAGGAATCACTTCCGGTTCTACCATACACCCACTAATGTTTTCTGAAAAAGAATCCATTTTACTAAAACTGGTGGCGAGTCAAGAACAATATAACTATTGATCTTCCAGATGGAAGAATGTTAACCCTCATCAAAGCCCGGGATAAACCACAAACTGCCATTAATGAAACGTGCCTTGAGTTTGTCCAAATTCTGGTTTTAAGTATCAGCCGGACAACTCCATACACCTTAACATTGTTAAGATATGAAACCATTCTATATATCCAATATAGAAACAAAAGCACAAATTTAATTGGAATCAGATTCAAAAATCATGCAGCTGTTTCTAGTGCATATCAACCAAATGGAAAAAAGGCCATACAACATTACTCATCCAGGAATACATCCACGTATGAGTAACCTGAAAGAGAAGCAAGTTCTCAAAACTATTACTTACAACAGAATACCAAACACAAGTATCTACATCTTCGATCACCTTGAAGAATCTTGATACTTGCAACATATGGTTCTCTACTTTATTCTTTTACCTATATCTTCTCAAAATCTAGACCTTGTATTTCAACGAAATACTTGTCTAAAACTAGAGAAGTCATAAGTAAAAAGAATATAGTACGAGTACCAACCCCTTTGTCCTGAAGGACATCGGACAACATACAATACTTTGTATAAATCCGCTGAGTTTAACAACTCAAACCCTGTGCGTCGTAGGTTGAAAACCGTACTATGGTTAAGTAGAATTACACCGTTGTTGAATGCTCCTTACCTAACCATCAACTGATATAGGTAAATGTCATAGACATAATTTCAAAATTTTATATCTCACTTTATAAACTAAACGTACAGATATATCAGTTTGAAATTGGTGCATAACAACGGATATTCAAAACCAAATAATTTCCGTCAGACAAAAATCCAGGTGATTTCCTCAAATATCACCAATTACAAAGAATTCTGATACATTGAGGATATATTCACCCTGTTGGAGATAGTGCCCTCAGAGTCAATTATTGGATCACAGGCACGTGATTGCAATGATTGAGGGAGGACCTGTCCCAGTAGAACAGTCTTACTCGAGATGATAGTATGCTATCTGGTTTATCTTTATCATCGTGTACTGCTTTAGGTGACCTGACATGTCGCTATTATAGGTTGATAGAGCCCCTAGGATTCTTTCTTGACCACCAGCAGTATGAGGGCGATCATATAAGTGGGAGCTGGTAGTCTATAAGCACATCCTCAAAAGGTCCCTAGTCGTGGGAGTTTCGAGACAGGGCATCGATACTCCAGAGTAGACTAGTGTATACAGTCGAGACCCCGACGAGGGGAGGTGGCCGGTCTCACAAGCCACTGGTGTCAGTTGGTTCACCTAAGATGTATACAGGTGCTCATTGGGTTATGAGTACACCGGACAGGACTCGCCGGGAACATGCTAGTTGGTCTTATACCTAACGTCAGATAGCAGTTCCCTGGTGACATGTGTACAGGTTAGTTCATCGACCTGGGGATCATCATTTGTCTCGTGTGAGTTCCATTGTACTTTGATTACTACCCTACCACGCTCAAAGGAGACGTGCAAACAGGTTTTAGTTGGGTACAGTCCCGAGCCACATGGAGGCAGTGAGCGGATCTTCAGGGGTTCGTCCCTCCCGGTATTGGGGGTGAGGTCGCGCTGTGTCTAGGAGAGCCATTACACGAAGCCCTCGGCCGAGGCAGGAGATTTACTGGTAGGTATTCCAGTAGTATCTCAGGGTGTTCTGGGCTACACTCCGACATGACTTGTACCGCTTTTGGGGGTCTGACTTTTACCAACCCCCTAGGCCCGCCATGCGATGCTCATAGACGAACAGACTGGACTGTACGGATATTGTCACTGACAGGCTTAGTAGGGTGTCAGGATGAGTTCGCTCATCGACGTCCCTTTTGGTCAATACCTGGTAGCCCGTTACGTATTGGCTTATACCTTTGACGTGCTAGTGGTTAAATCCACAACCGAGGTGTTGACGAGCCTTTAGAGTTCCCCGCATACAGTTACTCAAGTTTCGGGCGAAACGCTGTAGAGGCCGTATGGAGATATGGCAAGGTCCGATCAGATACGTGCGGTATTGCACGGATCAGGATTGGGCGGTTAGTACTAGAGGCCGTATGGATATATGGTAGGGTTCGATCAGATACGTGCGGTATTGCACGGATCAGGATCGAACGGATATTACTAGCCGGCTTTGGTTTAAGCCGGATCCTAGTATAGTACAGTGTAGATTTTGTCTCATTGCATTTGTATTTCGGTCGGAATACAAATGCTGTTGTGTATACACAGTATCGGGGTTTTCCTGTAATTTATTACGGGACCAGTTTTCTGGAGTTGCCAGTTTGCTTTCCGTTTCGGCCATTTTCATTTGTATCCTTCTTTGGCCGAAGATTGGTGGAGAAGGGCTTATTTGCATTTGTGCAAATAAGCAATTTGGAAGGGGGTCTTTTCATATTGTTGGATCAAGATGGAGGACCATCCCTTGACTTTCCATGGTTCATGATTGCTTGACTTTTTGAGCAATCATGGTTGTTGATGATGGTTATTTTGGAGTGTGGGTTTGCTTGTGATCATTTCCCTTCATGATTATCTTTATTCCCTTGCATTATGGTTGTGGTTCTATCATCCATTGACCTCACTCTCATTCTCACTCCCACCATTTTGGTCATGGCCGGCCATAGGAGATGGGGGCTGCCCATTTTTCATTTGTGGGGATTCTTGAATCTTTGGCTTTGTAAAATCCCTACAACTCCATCTCCAAAAGCTTACTTCATTTCCTCCACCAAAAGGCGACTTCAAGTAACCCCAAAATGAGACATAGCTTACTACACCATTCTACAGCAAACCTTGGGCACGTCGGCTCGCCAACTTCGTGCCCGAGTTGCCTCGGTATAGAGGTGGGAGCCCGTAAAAGAAGCCGGCGACGTGGTGCCCTTCCGGCGACGAAGTGGAGACTGGAGATTCCGTGGGAGATCGGGACGACAACGAGAAGACCGGAGGACACGGATCGCTCGGTATATCTCTCTTCCCCATCTTGTAGTTAGCTAGGACTAGTTAATGGCCCGATCCGGGTTTTAGTGCGCGGTGGTGCCGGTTCAAGAAAAATTAAAGTTAAGCATAGCTTCCGCATTTGGCCTCGGGATTGACGGCCGGGGCGCCGCCGTGCACTAACAGTGGTATCAGAGCCTCGCCATTAACATAGTCTAGCTTTGTTTAATGTGTTTACATTTCCGATCGATCAAAAATTCCAAAATCCGCGTTTTTCCCTAGCATCAGTTTCTGTTGAAATTTTTTGGAGTCCAAAAATTTTTCAGGTTGTTGAATAGTGATGTACTGGAAATTCTAAGCATTCTGTAGAAATTCGATACAGTAACTCGATAATCGGAGCACGGAACCGTGGCCAAACACCCCTTTGGGCCGCGGTTCCGCCGCACAATGATGTCCTTGCCGTATCAAATTTCTACAGTTGCTTTCTGGGTTAAAAATAGGGTTTTTGGAATATTAATTTTGAGCCCAGAATTTCTTGATGTGCTACAGTAGTACTTGGGGGCCCACTTGGTAAAATTTAATCGATCGGATATTTTAAACACATTATTTCACAGTATTTACATTATATCTACGACCGTGAATGTCACTTGATCGGTAAATCCAGTCTAACTGCTATAGCCCGGTTAGACGGATTTGCGAACGTGACATTCACGTTGATGTTCTGTGTATTGATGTGATGTTGCGGATTGGTCGTGTGGGATAGCCTGGATGCAATGCTAGTATAGTTGTGGTTGTATTATGTACATTTGATATTGCGGGGCGAGCGTCCGACATGTGGACTGCCGTCACTGCCTGTTTATATTATTATTTTGGGGCACGACCAGGTTGCGGTCGATGTACCCGTTGTATGTATATTTTACTTTCTGTACTAGGATTACCCCAAGGTGGGGTGCACGGATAGCCGGGTTCTAGAAGGCAACGGGCCCGCATCTCATGGCATTGAGACGGAGGGGGCTTCACTCTAGAATTAGCGGGCTATTCGCCGCACTCGTAGGGGGTACAGGTTGACCCAAGAAGGGTGCCCGAGTTACCGGATTCCGTGAAGTGCTGGGTGGTCCATTCACGTTGCTGAAAGGGGCTGCCTCGCTTCAGGTTTTGGCGGGTAACTTGCCGCGCCCGTAGGGGTCTAGGATTTCATTGCACAGGCTATCCACACGACCAGCAGAACGTCGGGTTTCAGTAGTGGCTCTGTGAAACCCGGGGATCCCAAATATCTGTATTGTTCTATGATACTGTACATTTCTGTGATGTTGCATTTTTATCACGCCTTGAGCGAATATAATATATTGGTATATATATTAGTAGATGTTGTATATGTTTTGCATCCGCGCTAGTCCAGTCCCCGCTCTGTCGTTAGTTAGCTAACCTAACGGGTAATGACGGGATCCAGTGGCGAATGCGGATGGCATATACGTACATCAGTATATTTTCGTTCTTTGTGGTGTGATTAATTGATGGGACTGCGTTGATTCGGATCAATGCAAGTTAAAAACAAACCTAATCTGATGTTGTTGGAACACTTTTCAAAAAGCTGTTATTGCAAGGACGTTCACTTTTGCTTAGCATCGTGGTATTCAGTTGGAATATCCTGCTCCTCAGTCGACGAGGGAAGGGCCGAGATCCCTTCACCGGGAGTGACCCCTTGGGCAAAAAAGTTTGTGTCAGGGCATTAACTTCACTATAGCCGATTACTTTTGCTTTGCATCGTGGTATTCAGTTGGAATATCCTGCACCTCATTCTGCGGGGAAAGAGCCGAGATCCCTTCACCGGGAGTGACCTCTTTAGCAAAGGTTTTCGTCACTATATTTTTATAAAAGCTATCCGTTCCTTCAACGATATCAAGTTCACTACGTTAAAGGTTTTCGCCAGAAACCATTCGTAGCCCTCCGTCGTTTCATATGGGTGGTCAATAGTATTCAAGCTGTGTCTGTTGGCCAAAGTCAAGGCACAGTGTTTGGTAGCTGTTGGGTATTCATATGCAGCATAGATAGATGCGTTGGTTTGGGACAGTCGTACTGCCTTGTTGGCCAAAGTCAAGGGTAGGTACGGGTGGACTCAAATTAACCTGGAGAATGACGGGTAGAACTTGACATGTGACTTATGATTTGTTGGCCAAAGTCAAGGTCATAAGAGCATAGGGTAAAAATCACATCGGGAGTTTCAAAAGAACTGAAACTTGCCAGAGATGCGCATACCTTCTGGAGTGTGACACCGTGAGCGGATTCCGTCACGTTATCATGCGATGATAGTTGGATCCCGATTCCCACTGATGAGTTGGTTTACTCCTCGGGTGATCCCGACTAATTCTTCTTTCAGGTTTGGAGGAGAATTTGACGGTACAGTGGGAGGTTTCCAGATTAGATAAATTGGTAACCATTCTGATCTAGGATAGAGTGCACGCTGAGTGTTTCTTTTCTCTCTCTCTCTTCGGCAGCGACCATTGACCCGACCCTAAGACTATGACTCAGTGACCAAAATTGACCGAACCTTCTTAAACACTGGCTTTTGGATTGTCAGAGTTGCAAACCTCATTGCCACTCCTACTTTTACCCTTTTTTCCAGGACACCCCGTATTACTACAAACGTCCACTTCCATTGGACAAAACCATCGTATGGTTATATACGAACTCGAAGGGATTTATTCGAGGATGGTTTCCGGTTCTGGAGAAAATGGATAGGACTATTCAGTTGTCTTTTCCTTTTACCTTCTCTCAGGTTGCGAGTACTCCTTGGTTTAGGAGTAGTACACCTATTACGCAAATTGGATAGTCTTCTTCCAAACCTTAGGCTGGTGCCGAACGGTGGGGAATGAAGAAAACCAGTTAGCCTAAACGGTGTGCAGAATGTATTAAGTAAAGACATAACAAGGGATTAGTAAGAGGGCAAAGTAAATTGCGACTGCTATTCACGACCAAACCAAGTATTTCTTCGCCAATCCTAAATCACCTTTTTATTTCTCCAGAACACTCTGTATCACTACGAAGATCTACAGTTTATTGGATACTCCATCGTATGGTTATATACGAACTCGAAAGGAACTTGTTCCAGTTCGGGAATGGATTCTGGTTCAGGAGAAATAGGAATAAGGTTTATTCGGTTGTCTTTTATCTTCACCTTCTCTCGCATTGCGAGTGCTCCTAGGATTAGGACAGTACACCCATTACGCTTATTGGATAGTCTTCTTCCAAACCATAGGCTGGTGCAGAACGGTAGGGAAGGAAGAAAACCATTTGGCCTAAACGGGTGTGCAGAAGGTAATGACTAAAGACATAAAAAGGGATTTAGAGTGGTGGCAAAGAATTATACGGTTACAGTCGTGAATCTGGAAGAGGCATTACTAGGAATACCAGAATACCCCATCGAAACATTTCAATGTTTCAATTTCACTGTGTACTGTTAAAGGAAAACTGATTTCCCAATTAGTCCTTACTCCAGGGTATGTATTTACCAGGTACGATTCTCACATCTGTATGGTTTTACAGATGATGAGTGGGAGTAAGTTATTGGGAATTGGGTGATCATCCTCATTATATCGGGATTCGTTGTAATCGGTGATATTTGAGGAAATCACCTGGGCTGTTTGCCGGTCGGCAAATATTTGGTTTTGAATATCCGCTGTTATGCACCAATTTCAAATTGACATATCTGTACGTCTATTTTTATAGAGTGAGATATACCTTTTTGATATTATGTCTATGACATTTACCTATATCAGTGGATGGTTAGGTAAGAAGTATTGAACAACGGTGTAATTCTTCTTAACCATAAGTACAGTTTTCAACCTACGACACACAGTGAATGAGTTATCAGACTCAAGGGACTTATACAGAGTATTGTATGTTGTCCAGGGTCCATCAGGACAGAGGGGTTGGTCCTCGTACTATATTCGGTTTACTTATGACTTCTCTAGTTTTTAAACAGGTGTTTCGTAGAAACACAGGGTCCGAATTATGAGAAGTTATAGGCATTTGAATAGAGTAGAGAACCAGATGTTGCAAGTATCGGGATTCTTCAAAGCGATCGAAGATGTAGATACTTGTATATGGTATTCAGTTGATAGTAATGATTAAGAGAACTTGCTTCTCTTTCAGGTTACTCATAATTGGAAGCATTCCTAAGTTGAGTAACGCTGATCGGCCTCCTTCCATTTAGTTGACATGCACTGGAGACAGCTGCATGATTTGAATCTGGTTCAATTAAATCAGTGCCTCTGGTTCTATATTGGATATATAACAGTTCATATCTTAACGATGTTAAGGTACGGGGAGTTGTCCGGTTTATGATTAAAACCAGACACTGGACAACTCAAGGCACGTTTCTGTAATGGCTGTTTGTGGGTTGACCCAGGCTATGACGAGGGTTGACTTTCTACCATCTGGAAGATCAATAGTGATATTGTTCTAAACTCGCCACAGTTTTAATAAAAATGGATTTTTTCAGAAAACAATAGTGGGAGCATGGTAGAACTGGAAGTGATTCCAGAACCACAAATGATTACTGAAGATTGGCTAGGAACCTAAAGATTCAATCTGGTTTGACATTCCATTGGCCACTCCGCAGATACGGTGGGTAACCTCAGGCACCCGAGAGGTACTCCGGTAGCCTCAAGGACGGTGACAGGGAGGTTCTTGTTTACCCAGATTTGCCATTACTGTTGTTCCAGACTGTGAGACCCGGCAGGAGGATGAGTATAGCGTCGTTCTAAACTAGCTTTAGAAGCGCACGTTTATATGACTCTGCCAGAGGGTTGTCGTGGTCAGTGGGAGCAGCGGAAGCATTGGTGGACATGTAGGTTATGTCTATTTATAGACTAAAGCAGATATAGCGGAGATAGATCATCTATTTCTGACATGACAGTCATAGCTTTGACTTCATCAGAATAGGGGATGGATCTGTTAAGAAGGTAGTAGGGTGTGATGTCCTGGTATTTGGATGACATACACAGAGTAGGAAGTGATATTCCTATACTACGATCGGTTATACTTTGGTCGTCACACAGTGGTTTCTCCACATGGGACTTGGACATTATATCAGACATACTGGTTACTAGATTTATGGTTTTAGATCTAGATTTGGGTGGTTTCCCAATTAAGGGTACTTAGACAGCATTCTAAGAGTATTTAGAATGGACGACTCCTGGCACGGTAGTGTACCTGCAGGTGATGGAGTCACCCTCTCTAAAGGTGTCTTACAGACTAAAGTGGAGAGGGATGTGCATGATTGGAAGATCACTTGCTTAGGCAATTGAGTCAATCATGAGATGTCAAGTACCACACCAGATGTTGTTTTTGCGGTAGATGCAATAAGTTGATATTGATCCAATCCTGGAGAAACAGACGGAAGCAGTTTTATAACATTAGTTGATGTTCTAGGGATATGATAATGATAGCCTCATTCGGGAGACAGTTATCATTCCAGGCTTCCAAAGTGACCTGGACGACAAGGAGGTTGTCAGAGTTATAGTTTTTCCTTCTGACGAGGGGCAGTATTTTGGACAGGTGGTCCAAGGCAATACTGAGGGAGGTATGGCGCAGGATACTGATTAAGTTCAGTTGTCGATACAGTCTAAGAAGTTTGGATTTGGAGTTCATTTATGAGCTAGGTCCCATCAGACATCCAGACACATTCTAAGACAGGTATTGCTCATTTCGGGAGATGGCTTTCTCCGCGAACTTGAGATATAGAGAGACATAGAAAGAAACATCAAAGCGGATCCACTCACTGAGGCTATTCCTCGAACGCAATAGTTTCGCAAACGGGCTTTGTGAGACTGACAAGTAGAGGAGTTGGGTGTTCGGTATCACACGGGCTGTGAGTATGCGACATCGCAATAATTAGCCTTGAGTGCAAGTGAGAGATTGTTGGAGATAGTGCCCTCAGAGTCAATTATTGGATCACAGGCACGTGATTGCAATGATTGAGGGAGGACCTGTCCCAGTAGGACAGTCTTACTCGAGATGATAGTATGCTATCTGGTTTATCTTTATCATCGTGTACTGCTTTAGGTGACCTGACATGTCTCTATTACACGTTGATAGAGCCCCTAGGATTCTTGCTTGACCACCAGCAGTATGAGGGCGATCATATAAGTGGGAGCCGGTAGTCTATAAGCACATCCTTAAAAGGTCCCTAGTCGTGGGAGTTTCGAGACAGGGCATCGATACTCCAGAGTAGACTAGTGTATACAGTCGAGACCCCGACGAGGGGCGGTGGCCGGTCTCACAAGCCACTGGTGTCAGTTGGTTCACCTAAGATGTATACAGGTGCTCATTGGGTTATGAGTATACCGGACAGGACTCGCCGGGAACATGCTAAATGGTCTTATATCTGACGTCAGATAGGAGTTCCCTGGTGACATGTGTACAGGGTAGTTCATCGACCTGGGGATCGTCATTTGTCTCGTGTGAGTTCCCACTGTACTTTGATTACTACCCTACCACGCTCAAAGGAGACGTGCAAACAGGTTTTAGTTGGGTACAGTCCCAAGCCACATGGAGGCAGTGAGCGGATCTTCAGGGGTTCGTCTCTCCCGGTATTGGGGGTGAGGTCGCGTTGTGTCTAGGAGAGCCATTACACGAAGCCCTCGGCCGAGGCAGGAGATTTACTGGTAGGTATTCCAGTAGTATCTCAGGGTGTTCTGGGCTACACTCCAACACGACTTGTACCTCTTTTAAGGGTCTGACTTTTACCAACCCCCTAAGCCCGCCATGCGATGCTCATAGACGAACGGACTGGACTGTACGGATATTGTCACTGACAGGCTTAGTAGGGTGTCAGGATGAGTTCGCTCATCGACGTCCCTTTTGGTCAATACCTGGTAGCCCGTTACGTATTGGCATATACCTCTGACGTGCTAGTGGTTAAATCCAAAACCGAGGTGTTGACGAGTCTTTAGAGTCGCCCACATACAGTTACTCAACTTTCGGGCGAAACGCTGTAGAGGCCGTATGGAGATATGGTAAGGTCCGATCAGATACGTGCGGTATTGCACGGATCAGGATCGGGCGGTTAGTACTAGAGGCCGTATGGATATATGGCAGGGTTCGATCAGATACGTGCGGTATTGCACGGATCAGGATCGAACAGATATTACTAGCTGGCTTTGGTTTAAGCTGGATCCTAGTATAGTACAGTGTAGATTTTGTCTCATTGCATTTGTATTTCGGTCGGAATACAAATGCGGGTGTGTATACACAGTATCGGGGTTTTCCTGTAATTTATTACGGGACCAGTTTTCTGGAGTTGCCAGTTTGCTTTCCGTTTCGGCCATTTTCATTTGTATCCTTCTATGGCCGAAGATTGGTGGAGGAGGGCTTATTTGCATTTGTGCAAATAAGCAAATTGGAAGGGGGTCTTTGCATATTGTTGGATCATGATGGAGGACCATCCCTTGACTTTCCATGGTTCATGATTGCTTGACTTTGTGAGCAATCATGGTTGTTGATGATGGTTGTTTTGGAGTGTGGGTTTGCTTGTGATCATTTCCCTTCATGATTATCTTTATTCCCTTGCATTATGGTTGTGGTTCTATCATCCATTGACCTCACTCTCATTCTCACTCCCACCATTTTGGTCATGGCCGGCCATAGGAGATGGGGGCTGCCCATTTTTCATGTGTGGGGATTCTTGTATCTTTGGCTTTGTAAAATCCCTACAACTCCATCTCCAAAAGCTTACTTCATTTCCTCCACCAAAAGGCGACTTCAAGTAACCCCAAAATGAGACATAGCTCACTACACCATTCTACAGCAAACCTTGGGCACGTCGGCTCGCCAACTTCGTGCCCGAGTTGCCTCGGTATAGAGGTGGGAGCCCGTAAAAGAAGCCGGCGACGTGGTGCCCTTCCGGCGACGAAGTGGAGACTGGAGATTCCTCAGGAGATCGGGACGACAACGAGAAGACCGGAGGACACGGATCGCTCGGTATATCTCTCTTCCCCATCTTGTAGTTAGCTAGGACTAGTTAATGGCACGATCCGGGTTTTAGTGCGCGGTGGTGCCGGTTCAAGAAAAATTAAAGTTAAGCATCGCTTCCGCATTTGGCCTCGGGATTGACGGCCGGGGCGCCGCCATGCACTTACACACCCAATTCCCAATATCATACTCCCACTCAGCATTTGTAACGCCATACAGATGTGAGAATCAAATCTGGTAAATACATACCCTGGAATCAGAATCTAATTGGGAAAACAGTTTTCAATTAACACTGCATATCATAACCGAAACATAAAAATGTTTCGAAGGGGTATCCGGGTATTTCTAGTAACGCCTCTTCCACTATCCATATTCATGACAGTAACCGTATATTTCCTTGCCCTCATTCCAATTCTTTTATATGTCTTTACTTATTACCTTCTGTACACCACACTTAGGCTAATTGGTTTTCTTCCTTCCCTACCTTTCGGCACCTGCTTAAGATTTTGTAGAAGACTATCCAATAAGCGTAATAGGTGTACTCTCCTAATACCAGGAGCTCTCGCAAACCGAGAGAAGGTAAAGAGAAAAGAACTGAATAATCCTTATTCTATTTCTCCAGAACCAGAAACCATCCACGAACTGCAACAAGTTCCTTCGAGTTCGTATGTAACTATACGATGTAATATTCAAGAAATGTGGATCTTCGTAGTGATACGGAGTGTTCTGGAGAAATGCAATGGTGATATAGGAGTGGCAGGGGTATACATGGTTTCGTTTTGAATGATAGCAGTCGCAATTTCCTTTGCCCTTAATCTAATCCCTTTATATATCATTACTTATTAACTTCTGTACACCATACTTAGGCTAATTGGTTTTCTTCCTTCCCTACCCTTTCGGCACCTGCCTATGGTTTGGAATAAGACTATCCAATAAGAAAAATAGGTGTACTCTCCTAATACCAGGAGCCATCGCAACCTAAGAGAAGGAAAAGATAAAAGACTACCGAATAATCTTACTCAATTTCTCCAGAACCAGAATCCATTCTCGAACTAGAATAAGTTCCTTCGAGTTTGTATGTAACTATACGATGGCATATACAAGAAATATGGATTTTCGTAGTGATACGGAGTGTTCTAGAGAAATGCAAAGGGGATGTATGAGCGACAATGATATATGTGACTAAATGATAATCCAAAAGCCAAAATATTTTAAGAAATTCCGGTTAACTTGGTTCATGAGTTTTAGTTTAGGTTTAGGCCATGATCGTTGCCAAAGAGAGAGAGAAAAGAAACACTCAGTGTGCACTCTAACCTAGATCAGATTGGTTAATCACTTTATCTAATTAGGATGGCTCCTACTGTATCCTCGAATTCTCTCTCAAACCCTAAAAGGAGAATTAGTCGGATTATCTAAAATCACCCGAGGAGTAACGCCTACTCATCAGTGTGAATCGGGATCTAACTATCATCGCATGATAACTTGATGGAATCCACTCAAGTCACCACACTCCAGAAGGTATGCGCATACCTGGCAAGTTTCCTGTATGTTTGAAACTTCCGATGTGGTTTTTACCCCTAGGACCGAAGTGACCTTGACTGAGCCAACATATCAAAGGGTCCTAATCAAGTTCAACCCGTCATTATCTTGATTGCATTAGACCCACCCGCACGAGTCCTTGACTGAGCCAAAATAACCAAACAACTGTCCTAACTAATCGCATTACCATGCAATAGAAAAGCACTACATAGCTACCGAACAGTACGCCTCGGCTAAGCATGACATACGTAGAACGAATACTAAGCAATACTAATCTGAATAGACAGAGGGCTACGACTGGTTTTTTGCGAAAAACCTTTAACGTAATAAACTTTATATCGTTGAAGGAACCGAGTAGTTTTACAAATATATAGTGGCGCAAACTTTTGCTAAAGAGGTCACTCCCTATGAAGGGATCTCGGCTCTTTCCTTGTCGAATGAGGTGCAGGATATTCCAAACTGAATATCACGATGCAAACCAAAAGAATCGACTATAATGAAGTTATTACGATGACATAAACTTTTTCTCAAGAGGTCACCCCCGATGAAGGGATCTCGGCTGTTGCCTCGTCGAATGAGGTGCTGGATATTCATGACCGAATACCATTGTGCAAAGAAAAAGTGAATGTCTGTAATGTCATTTTTTTAAAAACTTGGTTCCAATAACATCATATAGATTTTTTTTCTTTTCATTAATCGGAATTAATGCAGTCCTATCAATTAAAAATATCACACCAGATAAAGGAATGAAAAATATAATGTATGTATATGCCATCCGCATTCGCCACTAGGCCCGTCATCACCCGTTAGGTTACTTAACTAATGCAGAGCAGGGGCTGGACTGGCGCGGGTGAAAAATATATACAACATCTACTAGGATATATATAAATATAGATAACATTCATCCCAGGCATGATATAAGCAACATGACAGAATCTCAGCAAGCAACACAGAATGATGGATAACCTTGGAGCCTCGGGTTTCATTTGAGCCGCAAATGGGACCCGACGTTCCCTGTCGTGTGGATAACATGTGCAATGAAAACCTGGACCCCTACGAGTGCGGCAAGTTACCCGACAATCCCAGAAGTAAGGCAACCCCAATCAACAACGTGAATGGGCCACCCAGCACTTCACGGAATCCGGTAACTTGGGCACCCCTCCATGGGTCAACCTGTACCCCCTACAAATACATTGAATAGCCCACCAATTCTTGAATGAGGCCCCCTCCGTCTCAACGCTATGAGATGCGGGCCCGTTACCCTCTAGAATCCGGCTATTCATGCACTCCACCGTGGGGTAATCCTAGTACAGAAAAGAAAAGTATATACAATGGTGACATTGACCTCAACCCGGTCGTGCCCCAAAAAAATAATATAAAAATTAGAAGAGACAGCGGTCCACATATTGGACGCTCACCCCGTAATATCAAATGTAGCAAATGAATCTGAACTGTACTACCATTGCACCACTGGCTATCCACCATGACGATCCAACCACAACCTCAGCAAAACACAGAACATCAACGTGAATGTCATGTTCGCAAACCCATTTAAAAGAACATATAGCAGTTAGACGAGTTATACCGCTCTAATAATATTCACTGTCGCGGATAGTAATGTATGCACTGAAAGACATACAATTAAAATTTCGATCGACTAAACTTTTCCAAATTGGTCCTTAAATGCAAAACCAGCACTCAAACAAATCTGGACCAAAACCAAATATTCCAAAAATCATATTTCCATGAACTAGAGCCTCAGCAAAAAATTGGGGCACTGTAGCAGAAAAAGCGCCGCGGTTTCTCGGAAAAACGTGCCATTTGGCTTAGGTTCCGCGGCGGAATTTTGGAGGTAGGTACCCAAATTTTTTTCTTAGCTTTAGTTATGCCTGCACATTTTTTAAGATACCCAAAAAAAATTTTTGAACAACTTTGAAATTCGACAGCAAGCATTCTAATTTAGAAATACGATTCGAAAAAATTTATCGATTAAGATTTTAACCTTTTGCAAACTAGCCAGTAAGGGTTTATGGGTTGGCTCTGATAACATGTTGGGTTATGCCAGCGCCCTGGCCTTCAAACCGTGACCGATTGTGAAACAAAAATTTTACAAAACAGGCGCTAGAACAACCCCATAAAACGGATCGAACCATAAATCCTGAAAGCTAGCAAACATAAAAGTAGAAGTTTAAAAAGGTTATACCGAATGATCCGTGTCTTTCGATCTTTAACCATAATCCCAAGCTCCTAGAGGCCTCCATAATCAAGCTTGATCTCCGAACTCCCTCTATCGAAGATGATCCACCTGAGAATCTATGAACCGAGCTCCAACCTTATAGCCGAGATAACTAGGGTACCTAGTTCGCTAAACTAGATAGCCTAGAAGATGTAAAGTCTAATGATGGATTGATTTGTCTCTAAACACCCTAGGTTTCTCAACACATGAGACTTTTAGGGTGGAAGTAGAGGAAGAAGAAGCATGAGGATGAGAGTGTGAAGCAACTCAAGAAAAATGGCTAAGTGTTGTGAGCATAGAAAATGAATCATAAAGTAAAGAAATATCTCACAACATAAACTAAATATCAAGCAAGCTAGAATAGTGACCATGAGTCACCCCATGAGTCACCAAGTGAGCCATGCCATCAATAAAAGCCAAGGACATCTCATCCTCCATCTCAAATAACCATTTAACCAAATGGTTATTAAACATAATGAAGTGTCTTCTTCTAGAAGCACATTCTAATGAATTACAAGAATACCCCTCAACCGTGTATAAATACCCGTATCCTTATTCCGACAAAATACGAATACAATGAGACGAAAATAATCCAAAAATATAATACTAAAATCCGGTTTAAACCAAAGACACTAGTATAAACCGTCCGAATCATGATACGTGCACAATTACACGTATATGATCGAACCCTACCGTAAAACCATACGGCCTCTACATCATTTCGCCCGAAGCAGGAAAAACCTCTATGTGGGACTCTAAAGATTCGTCAATATGCTGGCAGTGGGTTCAACCACAACCACGTCAACGGCACTAACTGTACGTAACGGCTACCTAGATATTGAGCAAAAGGAAGGCCGACGAGCAAACTCATCCTGACCCCTACTGAGCCTGTCCATGACAATCTCCGTACAGTCTAGTCTCTCGTCTAAGAGTATCACATATCGAGTCTAGGGGGTGGATAAAGTCCGACCCCTAATAACGCGACATTTCATGTCTCTATGAAGCCCATCACCACCTGAGAAACTACTGATCCAAATCAGCAATTCTCAACTATCTTGGCCAAGGATTTCTGGTGATGGCCACCTGTACACAACGCGACATCAACCCCCAATACCGGGAAAGACGAATCCCCGACGATGCACTCACTACCTCTATATAGTTTGGGACTGTACCCAACTAAAACCTGTTTGCACGACTCCTTTGAGCCATGGTAGGGTAATAATCAAAGAACAGCGAGAACTCACACGAGGCAAATGACGATCTCAAGTCGACAGACTAACCTGTACACATGTCACATTGGAACTGCTATCTGACAATAGGTATAATACAAACTAGCATGTTCCCGGCGAGTCCGTCCAGTGTACTCATAACCTAATGAGCACCAGTATACTATCTTCGGTGACAAACTAACACCAATAGCTTATGAGACCACCATCCCTCGTCGGGGTCTCGATAAGTAAACACTAGTCTATTCTGGAGTATCAATGTCCAGTCACGATACTATCTCGACTAGGGATATTTAAGGATGTGCTTATTGACCACCCAGCTCTCACGTATATGATCGCCATTATAATATTTATAGTAAAGCAAGAATCGTATAGGCTCTATCAACATGTAATAGTGATCTGTAATATATAATGTATGTACATGATGATAATGACAAACCAGATAGCATACTATCATCTTGAGTAAGACCGTTCTATCCATATAGGTCCTCCCTCAATCATCATAATCACCTGCCTGTGATTACAATAATTGCCTTGAGGGCACCATAGCCAACACCCAAAAGTGTCCCAATAAAAGAATATTATATACAAATATTACATGAATGAAAATTAAAAAACATTCATCTTACGCAAAACCCCCGGCTATTCAATCACGACGATCCAATATAATATATCAACAGCAACACAATAACATCACATGTCATCAACGTAAGTAAATATGTGTGTCCCTAATATCGTTGTCGTACAGCAAGGAGATCGGGGATACTCCCACATATTACACTTACGGTCGCTGAAAAGAAATGAAAACTACAATAATTAGAATCTGAATCATCCTTAGACATCATAAACCCGGTTTATCACATATTCCGGATTTCATGCCTAACCCTATAAACCTTGCATTTAAGTCTCGAATTGAAAACTCTTTTTAAAAAAAAAGTCGGGTAATTCAACAAGATTCCCGATTAGATGATCGAATGCTCGTCAGGAACTTTAGTAGATGGCCGCACCCCCGAGGCCGTCAATGAAGTGCACTTGGGCGGAACACCATGGTCGCGAGCATCCGAGTGGATGCTTTTGGCCACGGGGTTCTCCTATAGTCACTTGGTCGGGGATATTGGGCATGGCTATCTAGTAGTGTCTCCCGGCGAGTGTTCGCGTACAATACGAGATTGCGACGAAATTTTGATCCGAATCGAAACTCCATGGCAATCCATCAAATGAGACTAAAATGCGATATTTACAAATCATTAACTAGTTTTCACAAAACTAATAAATGTGGATTCCAAAATTTGTATCACATATCCATACTATCTTGACGATGTTAAACATTTCGATTGACATTTCAAACAATACCAAATCACAGAGATCTCAACAACCTGAGCCTCACTAAAAATACCCAGAAATTCCAAAAGATGAATATGAAGCTCCAGGAGAAAAACAATGCAATAACACCTAAAGTCGGCGGCGGAACCGTAGCCAAACCAAGGTTTAGGTGGCAGTTCCGCAGCCACTTGAGAGAGTTAAGCTCTCTTACTTCTTCTGGCTCCATAGGATTACCTGCATGATTTTATGAGAATTTTTAATCTAGAAAATTTCAACGTTTGAAAAATTGGACAGAAACTCGTATAAAACGGGTTTCAAAACTTCGATCGAACACTTTAACGTCGTTTAGACTTTGCCTAATTCTCTAGCATGGCTCTGATACCATGAAAGTATGTCTCAGCACCTTTACTAGGTTTCAAAGGGCATCAAGTATACAATTTTTAAAAACTAGAGGTCTAAAGCATACTATACAAGAATCGAACTAAAGAATTAGGGTTTTCGTAGCAAGAAAACAAGTTCTAAACTAAGTGATGGAGGTTTACAACCTTTGTAGACCGGTCCTTCACTTCTAAAGCTCAAAGTAGTAGTCCCTAGAACTCTTCTTTGACTCCACTTGAAGAAAGAATCGAGCTTGCTTGAAGTCTTCGAAGCCGAAGATGATCCACCTTGAAGTCCCTCTAACTCAAACTCACTCTTCACTAATCAAGGTATTAGTGAAGCAAACAACTTAAACTAATGGGCTAGATTAGTGTAGGTTGAAGAAGTAGGAGATTTGCTCAACATAAAATACTTTCTTGTTTCTTTTTCCAACTCAAGAAAAACCCTAGAGAAGGAAAAGAGGAAGAAGATGAACTTGGATATGTGAGTTATGAATGAGAGAGTGAACCATGTCACAAGAGATAAGATGAGATATGAAGTGATCAAAATATCCATGAAAATGACAAGAATAAGAGATGAGTCATGGCTTCTCAATGCTTCTCAAGAATCCAAAGCCATGATTGATTCTCCATTTCTTTTCTTTTCTCAAAATATAAATCATTTCATTTATCCTATTCTTTTGTGTGATTCTCATACATCCATGTTCCTTGTATCATCTACCATGATATAAATCCAATTATATATAAATACATATATCATATATATATATAATTATATATAAAGAGAAAAAAATCTAAAGTGGGCATATATATTATTTAATATATATATATATATATAATATAAATATATATCAAATTATTAAATCAACACTTGATTCAATAATCCGGTTATATCATATATAACTGACTAATATCATATATATATATATATTAAAATCAACACTAGATTCAATTACCCAGTTATATCACATATAAACGACTAATATTCGATATTAAATCAACACTTGATTCAACAATCCAATCATATCATATATAACCGGCTAATATCAAATATATATAAATAAATCATATCATTGAATCAACACTTGATTCAATAATCTGGTTATATCACATATAACCTAACCGATATCAAATATCGCGAGATTAGAATACCGTATCACATACTCGTATTTATTCAAGCTCCTGCATATATCACCATATGTGCCCTACTTCGTTTCGCTTGAGCTAGAAAACCTCTGTGTGGGACTATAAAGACTCGTTAATATGCCACCAGTAGGTAATGATCACATCAGATACCCATAAGCCGTCAGCGGTACTAGCTGGACGTAACGGCTACCCAGGTATTGAATGAATAGAAGATCAATAAGCAAACTTTTCTAAACTCCTGTAAAGCCTATAAGGAACACTTCCCGTACAGTCTAGTCTGTTCGTCTGATATGTCGCATATCGAGTCTGGGGGTGGAATCGTCAGACCCCGGTAACTTGATATGTCATGCCGATGTGCGGCCTATAACCTTTCGAGAAACTACTAATAACACTTACCAGTAAATCTTATCAGCCCTGGCCAGGGACTTGCTATTATATCCAATCAAACATAGCGCAACATCAACTCCCAATACCAGGAGAGAAGGAACCCTTCCTATCGCTCACTGCCTCCATGTGACTTGGGACTGTACCCAAAATCCACCTATTTGCACGATTCCTTTGAGCCGTGGTAGGGAGGAAATCAAAGCACAAAAGGAACCACACAAGATACTATGACGATCTCGGTTCTACAGACTAACATGTACAAGTGTCACAAGAGAACTGCTATCTGACGATAGGTATGGTACCATCTAGGAGTTCTCGGCAAGTTCTGTTCAGTGTACCCATTCTCTAATGAGCACCTGTGTACAATCTTTGATGTCAAACAACAATGGTCGTGGGATCAACCATCGCCCCATACAGGGTCAAGAAACGTACACACTAGTCTACTCTGGAATATCGATGCCTTGTCTCGATATTCCCTTGACTAGGAACTTTTAAACCTTCACGCTCTGTACAATGGCCTGATGAAGAACATGCAGACGAAGGTCCGATACAACAGGAATGAGCTGAAGATCGACTGCTATTCCCTGTGGATGGCGACCCCCGAGGCAGAGAGAGTGGCCCCCCTACATACTCCGGCCTTTGCGAGAGTCGACGTAGATACATGGCCTCTATTGTGCCAATATTTCAACTCTCATTGCAAACATGTATGTAGTTTAAATGTAATTCATTATTTAGTATATAATTTATTTATTTTTGTTGCTTAATTAGAAAACTAAATCTGAATGTGTTGTGCAGAAACAGGCCGATCAAAATAAAGAAAATAGGAAGTCGGCGAAGAGGGGTCGCCCCACTTATACAGGTGGCTCGAGGAATATTACTCGTGCCATGGAGTTATCGGTAAAGTACAATAGACCGGCCTTTGTGATATAATGTAATATTAAGAGTTATTTTCTAAAATATCTAATATTAAGAGTTATTTTCTAATATTGCAGAGAGCTCAGACCCTGGCGCAGGGTGGTACACCGAGCATGCTGTCCGCGTATCTTGCCATCCACGGCACCTCGACAGATCCCGCCACGGGAGAGCTTCGATACCCCGACACCGCTACCCAGGAGTATTGCGTAAGTGTTAATATTTATTCAACCCCTATTTGAAATTTTTGTTTTGAAAGGTTCAAATTTAAATGATATACTTATATTTTACTGGTTAATGAGGGTGTAGGAGCGGGTGGTTGAGCAGGCGGAGGTATCGGGGATCGATTTTACTAGACAGAACGATCCGATGCTGCTGACCCCAGTCCTAGACGCCGCACACGGAAGGCTCCATGGAGGTTGGGAGAGAGGCCGGGGACTGGGTCCTAGCAGGGGACCATATGAGGTCGGACTCCACTCCAGCGGTTACTTCCTCTATCTCCCTTGGCGACGTTTCCAGCAAGAACTGGACACCTTGAAGGCCACCGTTCAGGAGTTGAAGGAGATGTTGGTATGTATACTATTTAATAGTAAAATATTATGTCATATTATAAATAGCAACATATCCAATATTAGTACGTAGTCTGAGCTTATTTGGTTGTAGACTTAGCTTTGATTAATCATACATACATATCTAATTAAAACAAACTAAGGTTTTCCAAATTAGATATCCAAACGAGGCCTAAGTCCCTAAGTATACATAGATTAGGGTTTCGCAATAACTTGATAATGATACGAATTCGACTAATACACAGTTCTTACTCGTTTATTACACACAAAATTGAACAGACGGGACAGGGTACATCGGCCGAGCCTCCACATGCATCTCCTTCGGCTGCGGCTCCGCAAGCCACTACCTCGGCTGCAGTTGCGCAGACAACTCCTATAGCTCCACTGTCCGCTCAGACTCCCGCAGCTGTGGCTCCACAACCCACTACCTCGGTGGCGGTTGCGCAGACCACTCCTACAGCTCCATAGCCTGCTCAGACTCCCGCGTACTCTGCATTGCTTGAGATATTGACTCAGGGTATATCCGAGGAGCAAGCGCGCCAGATTATGGCGTTTATCAGAGGTGGAGCTGGACCAAGCTAGGGTAGCTTTTTGATTCTTATATTTTAAACATGTATTTACTTATATGATACATATTGTATATATTTTGGACGATATTGATATTGGTGGTGTTTGCATGTTTATATTGATTTAGATTGATATCGTATTTTGCTTGTTGATTTCTTTTGTATATTATGTGTGAGATGTGATTATGAATACTACGGTATATATTCTGCGTGTTCATTAATTTTATATATGATGTATAAATTATTGTGCACAGGGCGAGAAAAAAATAGGGAGCCCTTTTTTAAAAAAACCCTGATAATATGTCCCTACGGATTAAGCCATAGGGTCCAACATTGCCCCTACGGATTAATCCGTACGGTCCTACTTTGCCCCTACAGATTTATCCGTAGGGGCAAAATATCAGGATACCTGATATTTTGCCCCTATGATCTCAGTAAGAGAGGGTTATACTTGTCCCTACGGATTTGACCGTTGGGGCTTAAACATGCCCCTACACAGGTATCCGTAGGGACAAAATATCAGGATGCCTGATATTTTGCCCCTACACATCTTGACCCATGCATGTATCCATAGGGGCAGACATTTGGCCCTACGGACAACACCATAGGGACAACTATTTTATTTTATAAACCGATAAATTAAATAACTTTTTTGTCCCTACAGTCTAATCCGTAGGGACATATGGACCTACGCATTACGCCGTAGGGGCAAGTATTTAACCGTAGGGGCATGTTTAAGGCTAAGACTTGCACCTGCGACGTTTGCACCTACGGCGAAATTTCTTGCCCCTACAGATATATCCGTAGGGGCAGTGGTTTGCTCATACGGATAAATCCGTTGGGGCAACCCCTATTTGTAGTAGTGAATAAAATCTTTTAACTTCTTCAATATCTTTTAAAGTATATAAACTTTAGCATAACAATTGTTAACATCCTTATCGAGCGCGCTACCAATTTATTGATAGTCTCGACCGCGATTTGAGATTAGATTAACAATTGTTTTGTTAAAGGCTAGACATGAATAGAGGCCAATGAAAAGATAAGGGTTAAGAATGGGAACCATATTCTTTCCAAAAACCCTAATCTTCATTCATCACTATCGATCTAGTTTTAAATCTATTAAAAGAGAAAATGAGTTATTTTTAATTAATAATCCATTACTACTAAATTCTATGAACCCTACAAGCCTCTTCTTCATAAATTATACATTCGTGTTCAACATAGAACTAAAAACTATTCTCCTTTTTTTCAACCAACTCGTCTAAAGCAAGATAAAGGTTCCACATTTCCCTGAGGACGACCCGTACTCATCTCGGCTAGCTACGAACGATGCCGTCTTTATTGCAGTTACTACTTTACGAACACACTTTCCAAAAACACAACAATCATGCGCTTATGTCATATGAGTTTGTCATTAGACATGCGTGTGCATTTACTTCTTCGCATGTTTTCAAAGCGACTAACAAGTGTCGAGCTATGATTTATTAGTTCTGTCTTAGGACTTGCCAGAATGGGTAGGGTCATCGTCACATGAAGCAAGACT
This sequence comes from Agapanthus africanus, assembly GCA_030015575.1. Classification (NCBI taxonomy): domain Eukaryota; kingdom Viridiplantae; phylum Streptophyta; class Magnoliopsida; order Asparagales; family Amaryllidaceae; genus Agapanthus; species Agapanthus africanus. The sequence continues at coordinate 175,335,736 of JASDDO010000028.1, forward strand.
CCTTGTCACTGTCAATGAGAAAACCGTAGTACCTCTCATGTGGCTGAGGTCACTTACTAAATCTGCGGAGTAGACTAAGCTTTGTTAAGGTTAATTGAATCTCCAGGTTCTACTAAATCTTCAGTAACCGCTTGTGGTTCTGAAATCACTTTCAGTCCTACCATACTCCTACAAATTTCTTATGCAAGAAATTCCTTTTCTAATAAGGTAGCATGTCGAGAACAAAACAACTTTTAATCCCGAAAATGGTAGAAAGTTAATCCCTCGTAAAGGCCCGGGATAGCCTACAAACTGTTATTACTGAAACGTGCCATAAGTTTATCCGGATTCTGATTTTAAGTATAAATCGGACAACTCAACATCTTAACAATCTTAAGATGATAACCCGTTCTATATCACATATAGAATTTGAGGCATTGATTTAAGTGGAACCAATATCAATTGATTTGCATCTATTTCTAGTGCATCTCTTAATTGAAAAAATGCGATTTAGCATTTCTCATCATGGAGCGCACCCACGGATGAGTGATATGAGAGAGAATCAAATTTTCGATTTTATAACTATGGAATACTTGGCATAAATATCCACATCTTCGAACACTTCAAAGAATCTTGATACTTCCAACGTTTGGCTCTCTACTTAATTCCTATATCCTATGAACTTCTCTAAATCTTTGCACTTTGCATTTCAACAAGATTTCATGTCTAAAACCAGAGAACTCATAGAAAAGTGGAACAAAGTATAAGTCCCAACCCCTTATCTATGCGGACATTGGACAACATACATCACTATATATAAGTCTTACAAGTTCACTAACTCATACTCTGTGTGTTGTAATTTGAAAACTCTATTTTGGTTAAGAATGTTTCCTCCGTTATCTTTATGCACCTTACCCAATGATCTAATGATAAAGGTAAATGTTCATAACATAATTTTTGAAAATTTATATCCTATTTTATCAAATAAAGATACGGATATACGAGTTTTCAAAAGTTGGGGCATAATAACAGATATTCAAAACCCAAAGTTTGCCGAAAAGCAAAACCAAGTGATTTCCCCAATAGCAACAATTGCTCCGAAATCCGACATTGAGGAACAAATCACTCTTTCTTAATAATCTACTCCTTTTAGCATCTGTAACGACTTACAGATGTGGGATTCTAATCCGATATCCACATATCCAGGAGTCAGAATTAATAGAGAAAAGAGTTTCGATTACATTTACACAGGAAAAATGAAATATCAAAATGTTTCAAGAGTGTGGCCGGGTATTTTTAGTAATGCCTCTTTTACTTCCTAGGGTCATAACAGTAGTTGCATTTTCCTTTCCGCTTAGTTCAACTCCTATTGTTGTCTCTCTTTCTTACCTTGTGTATACCGGACTTATGCTGTTGGTTTTCTTATTACCCATTCTTTCAGCTCTAGTATCGGGATTAGAAAAAGACCATCTAACAAATGTAAATGGTATATATTTCTTATTTAAGGAACTCTCAAACTTGAGATAAGGTAGAGAGGAGAAACAATTGAATTGTATCATATACAATTCACTTTCTCCAGAACCAGTTGCCATACTCGACTGAAATACTTTCTCCGAGTTCATATGTAACAATACGAGATTGCCTTCCATGCAATATGGATCTTTATATCGGATATAAAGTGTTCCGGAGGAAACAAAAGAGGAAGTGGGAGGGGTAAGGATATATGTGACTATGTCGTGAAATAGGGCAATCAAAACATTCCAAAACCGTTGATTGTAAAAATGTTTGGTTAACTTGGTTTATAAGTTTTAGTCTAAGGTCAGTCTTAGGTCGCTGCTGGAGAGAGAGAGAAAAACACCCGTCGTGCACTCTAGTCAAAATTAGATTGGTTAATTAATTTATCTAATCAGGTCTCCCACTGTTTTGTCGAATTCTCCTTCAAATCCTAAAAGGAGAACTACCCAGGATCATTTATAGAAAAACTACCAAGAGCAACTATTAGTTACAGTGGGAATCGGAATCCAAACTATCATGGCGAGGTAACCTGTACTAAGGTCAACAAGTCAATCCACTGCATAGAAAGTATTCAATCTCATTACAAATTTCAACAGTTGAAACTTCCGTTATCGGTTTTTACCCCTAACGGCTTATGACCTTAACAATGTTAACAAATCATAAGTCGCTAGTCAAGTTTAACCTGTTATTTCGTGACTATTTTAGACCCACCCACATGACCCTTAACTATGGTTAACAAATTCATACAACTATCCTAACTAATCGCATCATATGCAAGCAGAAAGATATCACTTAGCTACCGTACACTACGTCTTAACTATGGTCAACAAAGGCAACACGAATACTAAGTACTCTACTTCCTGAAATGATAGAGGGCTACGACGGATTTTGAAGAAAACCTTTCACGTAATGAACTTGATCTCATCGTAGGAATCGAGCGGTTTTGCAAATTTATAGTAACATAAGGTTTTGCTTAAGAGCGAACTCCCGGTGAAGAGATCAAAGCTCTTCCCTCATCGAATGAGGTACAGGATATTCCTAACCAAATACCTCGATGCAAAACAAAAGAATACTGCTATAAGTTTTTAGAAAAAAATTGTTTCCTACTATACCGCCGAAAACAGAGACGAATTGGGATAGGACGTCTTACTTGAATTTAGGGGCATATACTATTTAGAACATATCCATCCACCACTCCGAAGATGCCAAGTTGATTTATGACACCGTATATCGGAGGTTTGGACAGATGCGACCGATGTAATGTGACTTATCAGATTCCCCTTCATATATGAGGGGTTTTTGATTGTGGAGACGCTCATCCCTGCAGGCGCAAACCCCTGCAGTTAATTACGTTATCGCGTTACGATAACAACTTTCACCTGCTCTAGTAGGTCACTTCGTATCATCTTATATATATTGTTTATATGGAGTTGTCCTTAGATTATGTACGGAGACTAATATATATCATCGTCGCCCGTAAGGCGCGGATTAGTCCAAATCCGTATATTATATTTAGGTTTTTGAACTTAGGATGCAGATCTCATATAAATGAGGTCTATCAGTTTATAGAATATATCGGGTTTGATCTAAGGATCGTTAGTTATATATCATACTAAAATCGACTCAGGAACAGTGAGCATATGAGCTCAAATGATCATCAGATCATATATGAATAGCCTATAGTTAGTTTACTATAGTCAATGAAGGGTTACCCTAGTGCCCTGCCAACTACCGTGGCCAAATACGGAACAAAAATTTTAAGACGATGAAACTTTGGCACTAGAATAAAACTTAACCCGGATCTTTCCATAAAACTAACTAGCTAAAAAGGAGTTCTATCTACTAAGAAAGAAGTTATACCAAGAGGCTCGATTCCTTCGGCCTTCTCTCCTTGTCATGTGCTCCAAGCGGTCTCCTTGAACTTGCTGGATCTCCAACTACGGCTCCATCGGTCCTCCGGGATCGAGCTTGTTCTCCGGCCTTCCTTTGTCGTAGATGATCCACCCGGGGAGTATGATCCATGGCTCTAGCTCCTAATTATGTAACTAAAGGAGCAACTAGAGAACTTGGTTTGCTAAACTAAGTAGTCTAGGATGTAGTGAAGTGTGTCGTAGTGTTTAGCTATCTCTTTCTTGCCTCTTCACTTGATTCTCAACACATGAGAAGATAGTGAAGAGGAAGAAGATGAAGGTGGAGGAAGCTAGACAGGAGGGAGGAGCTTGGAGAGAAAATGGAGCTCAAGAAAATAATGAGCAAGCATGAGAGAGAAAATAACACACAATGGTTTTGTATGTAATTATCTTTCATTAAACAATAGCAACCATGCTTCAATAGTAAACCCAAAATGAATTATAAATTCATTTGTAAACTATTGAAGCATGGTAAACTCTATACCTCCCTCACCTCTCACTTTCCACCTCATTTCCATTTATCAAATAAATGGAAAATCCAAAATGAGGTGGCCACCTTCTAGAAGGAAATCTGTAGTAAATACAGATTTCAGACTACAGTATAAATATAACGGCAATCAGATAAAAATCCGAACACCCAAAAGAGATAGAATAACATGAAGAACGTAATATTAGAATATATATATCGAAATACATATATGTAAATTATTAAATCAATACCTGATTTAATAATCCGGCTCAAACCCGAGCCGGCTAGTATTACAAACTGTCCGATCGAAAATCCGAATACCAAGTACATCAATCGATCGAATCCTGCACGTATCCAATATGGCCACTACATCGATTTGCCTGGATCAGGGAAACCCTCTGTGTGGGACTCTAAAGACTCGACAGTACTCTGTCAGTGGGTTTAACCACAAGCACATCAGCGGCACTAGCTGTACGTAACGGCTGCCAAGGTACCTGTCGAAAAGGAAGGCCGACGAGCAAGCTCATTCGGATCTCCTACTGAGCCTATCCGTGACAATATCCGTACAGTCCGGTCTCTTCGTCAAAGAGTATCGCATACCGGGTCTAGGGGATGGTGAACGTCAGACCCTAACAACCTGATAAGTCGTGCCGATGTGGCTCAGGACCAATCCGGGAAACTACTGATCAACCTATCAGTAAATCCCAAGTGCCTTAGCCAAGGTCTTATGGTCCTGACTAATCGAATCACAGTGCGATATCAACTCCCTATACCGGGAGAAACGAGTCCCCGACAATCACTCACTGCCTCCATGTGGCTCGGGACTGAACCCAACCAAAACCTGTTTGCACGACTCAGTAGAGCCGTGGTAGGGTAGTGATCAAAGTTCAGTGGGAACTCATACACGACAAATGCCGATCTCGAGTCCAAAGACTAACCTGTACACATGTCACCTGAGAACTTCCATCTGACGATAGGTATAGTACCATATGGAAGTTCTCGGCGAGTCCGTCCAGTGTACTCACACCTAGTAAGCACCTGCATACGATCTTAGGTGCATCAGACCAATGGCTGTGGGACCAACCATCTCCCGGCGGGGGTAGAAACGTACACACCAGTCTACTCTGGAGTATTAGTGCCCAGTCTCGATACTCACGCGACTAGGGACTATTTAAGGATGTGCTTATGGACTACCCTGCTCCCACAAGTATGATCGCCTTCACAACACAGGTAGTCAAGCAAGATCCTAGGGGCTTTATCAACATGTAACCGCAATATGTAATAACGTGTATGACATATGCCATGTTAAAATAAAGACAAACCACAATAGTATACTACCGTATCGAGTCTTTATCAATATGTGCAAACCAGATATTATAACAATAAATACACATATCCCCATAAAGACAAGTCAAATAATATACTATAAAACTGAGCAAGATTGTTCTGTGCATACATATCCCTAGTATCCATATATATGCATATACAATACTGGCCTCTAGGGCATATACATCCAACAGTCAATATGGAGACTGTCCGTAGGGCAAAACATATTAGTTTAAGGACATCACGGTCCATGGGAGACATGGATGGAATATGGCTTGTTTGTGCTCGTGGATTGTATACGACGATCAATATGGAGACCAGCCGCAGGGCCAAACTTTTATTAGTTTAAGGACATCGCGGTCCAATATTTGTTTAGTGACATTTCGGTCCTACATTCCCGTGTTCGGGACGAAATATTAGTTTAAGGACGTTTCGGTCCATCCATCATCTTGCGCACAAGTGTATATTTTACATGGCGGAGTGAACGATGGTAATATGGGATGCGCCTAATATTGGGATACGATCCAATTTGAAGGCATTTATAGTTCCTTTAAAGATATACATATACATATATGTATAAAATCGGAGCTCGTTACATGATTCGCATCTATATGGGATGCATGTCAATATGAGGTGTGCACGTCAATATGGAAGTGCATAAATATAGGATGTATCAATACGAGGATTAGGAAATTCCCTGTCTTGATGAAATTTCATATCTTTTATCAAGTTGAGACGAAGAGTTATTGGTTATTAGGACCCGCCACCTCTCTGAAGACGTTGAGGAATTACAACAACGTATATCAAAGGTGTGGAAAGATGTACCTTTGAACCAAATTCTGTATATGAGGGAAAAGATCATATCGGAACTGAGAATCGTTAGTCTAATATGAGACTAAGATAAAGATCATTTAGTCATATATAGGACTAAGATCAATTTTGGTGGTTGAACATTAGTCGTATATGAGACTAAGACCAACTTGGAAATATGATTAATGATCATTAATCTTGTTTTAGATTAAGATCAACTTAAACCTGTGAGCAAATGGTCTCAAAGAAGTTTTCACTTTATAGACTTAGCCAATTTGGGGTTAAAGATTGGGTTTCTATATCACCCAGTAGCGCTAAGCACTCAAACATATAGCGCTCACGTGTGCATCTTGTGAGACGCTGACACTCAGATGCTCACGTGTATGGCACGTGAGGCGCTAATTTTGCAGTATCTAAGCGCTTACGCAGATATCACGTGAGGCGCTGTCTCCGTAGTTTTTGAGTACTCATGTGTGAATCGCATGAGGTGCTCAGTCTTCAACGCTCACATGAACATAACGTGAGAAGCTGAGTCTTTAGAGATTTAATCTCTGTTCATGTTTTTAAAGAAGTTAAACTTCTGTTAATGGTATTTTGACCATTAACGATCACTAAGATAACTATTTTGAGAATCTGGGATCAGGTTCTTTAAGAACTAAATTCTTGTCATGTTTGGGAACTTAGTTCCTGGAGTATGAACTCCATCTTTTTTATGTTCTTGTTCTTCCATGTTCTTATCAACCTTGTACTCCTATGAATTTTTGATTCTCAAGAACAAGATCTTCCCTACAAGAATTAAATTCTCTTTATGGAAGATATGACTTGTGGATCTCAGATGCAGAGGAAGAACTGGGTTCTTGTGAAGGGTTAAACCCTTAAATATGATATGATGAGTAAAGTGGAGATATTTTTATCTCTATCTTTTCTTTATCTAGGGTTTGAGAGGAGAAAGATCTTTTTTATTGAGAATTAAATTCTCTGTTGCAGAAATTTTATAGAGTCTTCTGTATTTTTACATAAGCTTATAGGGGTCTTCTCTTCTGAGATTTAATTTCTTTGCTCCTATTATAGGAGAAAAGAAAAATAAATCTTTTTAAGAAAATATCAATTTTGAGAGATCATGATTGATTTCATAATCAATTGAAATAATCTTAAAGATCAACTGGTGAATTTTATTCTCCATTGGATTTTTAATCCAAAGGCTCTCTGTTTAACAGAAAAGATTATTCTTGTTTGTTTAACAAAATTAGGAAAATAGTTTTCTTAAATAGAATGTAATTCTATCAGATGATCAATTGGTGATTTTATAATCTATAACGATTCTGAAATCTCTGTACAGAAATTTTACTGTTAATATACAAGAAAAGAGTATTACAACCTGAGTTTGAGTTATAAGTCGCTTTTGTTAAATAAAAGCAAGAAGCCACTTGTAGCTCACTGGTAAAGCCATTGCACTACTTTGACGTAGCCCCTTTGTTCGATTTCCATCGGACACAATTATTTTTTCTAATTTTTCTTTTTTTATATATTTTAGAAGCCCAAAAGGATGCACGTGCAATAAACGGGGAAATGAAAAGTTCAGAAAAATCAAACTTGTGAAATATGGTGTAAACACAGAATTGATCAGGTGGAACGAATCTCGAGGCCAGAGAGCCAAAATCGACCGGCCAAACTTGTCTATGGGCCGACGCTGACTGCTCTAATGTGTCCAATGAACTACGTGCATTGCACACTTGTCCCTTCAGAAACCTTTCATTTCACAATTTAACACCATTTTAATGCTTTTTAATCCAAAATTTTAATTCCCAAACCATAATTCTCCACTATAAATACCACCCCTACCTTGGCTCAGTATCATTCTGAAAATTCAAGAAAAAAATCTATAAAAAGTTCCTAAGTGCAAGTGGAGTAAAGTAGAGTTAGCAAGCAAGCTTCTTCCGTTGAAGATCGAAGCCGATTCCGGAGCTCCCGTGACGCCACGAAGCCTCTCTCTTCTTCATAACTCTTTCTTTGTTATACTTAAACCGTAAGTCCCTCCCAACTCTCCTCCTTCTCATTGAATTTCATCTTTAAATCTTATATCAGTAAAATTGGAGTTATTACCGATACTCTTTTCTAAACCCTAGATACTCCCTTTTTCTTTTATATATTGATCAACTTAATTTTACACATTACTTGTTACCTTAAATACCAATGTTTAGAATCAAGTTTAACCAAGAATCTCATTTGAAACAAGCATAATTAAAAAATTTCATTAAAATACCTTGAACTTTATTATCACTACCTTTCGTTTTGATAAAACTATACATTTAGGAAAAACTTCATAGGGTAACGACCTACCCCACACCTACACTTTGGTTTCATAGCACAATGCCTATTCGTATGTATATTTGTTTCGAAGAATAATCTTACAATAAAATACCATATACTTTAAAACCGGGTTTCTTTTAAAACAGTATTCCATATTCCTTTGCAATTATGCATCTACAACTCTCGTTAGCGAACCCACTAATGGATGGTGCAGATTATCGCACATCATGGGGATAGAAGAGCGTGATGCAGCACTCTTCACGGAGTATTCGATCTCGAAAGAATATAAATACGGTTTTTAAGAAAAACGAATTTTCTAGATAAAACTAATTTTTTTAAAATTATATAAAATTATAAATCCATATTTTCTCTATATTATGAAACTATATTCATCAAGATTAAAAAAATGTGAATATTAAAAAAATGTTAAGATTAAAAAATGTCAATAAAAATGTCAATAAAAATGTCAAGATTAAAAAAATGTCAATAAAATACCATCAAGTTACTAAAAAGAGCTAGTTTTCAATAAAATACCATAAACTTTTAAAAGTTAGGTATTTATCATTAAAATACCTCAATACTTAAAACGCATGCTCATAAAAAACCCTAATCAATATAAATTACCAACGATGTTTTATTTTTAACTATATGAAAAAATATTTTTCATAAAACCCCCTCGAGATATACAAAACAATATTTTACGGACTTTAGTAAATATAGGTTTAAGAGAGATCAATTCTCTTGAGCCCCAGGAAGCCGGAGAAAGTGAGTGCTTATCTATTCAGGTTAGACAAATGAACGGAGTTATCAATGACACTTGTCTTGGAAAAAACACAAATCCTGTCGTCCATGTGGAGCAGTTGCCGATGACTCCTGAACTTAAGAATTCAAGAGTTAAATCCATTTACAAGTGTCTGACTCAAGCTGTGTCCAACCTCAAACCTGAATCCAAAATCAAACACGAATACTTGATCATGAACATGAATACTCGAATTCAAACATCAATATCAAACATGTATGCTTGACTTGACCTGACCGAACCATGGTTATAACTTGACATGACTACTTGAATACATGATTACATCATAATCATGAATAATTGAACATTTTGTATCCGTGGTTTCAGCCAAGACTTGTAAACATAATCTATACAATACATTACGCGAGGATAAAGGGGTTGATTGGTACGGAACGTATATCATGGCACGAGAGGTCACTTAAAAGACACCTTCATGAATTCTCGTGGCATTGTCCCGTAGGTTATGACGGGGTCTTGTACCACATGTTACCATAGTCCACGGGGTAAGATGCACTCCTCTCGTATACATGAATACCTTCTTTACCAAACTACAAACAATCGCATTATAATAATTATCATATACCAGTAATCGTTCATATACAACTTTACCTGTTCATTTCACTTTATATACTCTTCTCTTTCTTCTTTTAGGACTTACCGAGCGTTAGTTCACTGACGACATTCCTTTCTATTTCTTTCTTTGTAATGTTCGTCAGGAGGACGGGACTCTGAGGTGATAGAACCGAGCCAGGAGGACTTGGACCAGCTTACCGCTCAGCCTGACTACTAGTTCCTCTGCACTTACTTTCAGTATACCATTGTTTAGGCTTTTTCTTTTGATTATTGTATATTTTATTTCAAACATTTGTATGTAAAGTTGAATGTAAATAAAGTTGTTGTTTCATTTTATTCTCTTAACATTCTTATTCATTTTTATATATTGCTTAATTACGCTTAACGTATTTATTTCATAGCAAATACGTTGCGGTCTGCCATGTCACCGTTTCCGTCTACTGGGAACCAGGGCATGACAAGTTTTGTTGGTGGCCCATGCAGGTCAGTTCTATATGAAGTCTTAAGAAATATATCACAAGAATTATAAGAATCAGCAACTATACATTCCTTACATTTCAAATTTCTTGAATCTATCCTAACTATTCCTTTTTATCAAGGTAATGGACTCTCCCAACAACACCAACACGAACGTTAATGGAAATACTCCACCGCCTACTCTACCACCTCCCCCTACCGTTGTAGCTCCTATCAATGAGCAGATGGTACTACTTGAGTCTATCAAGAGCCTATTGGAGGGTCAGCAGCAACAGACTGCTATTCTCATGCACCGTCCTGAAGCCGAAACACCTGGAGTCAAGCAATTTCAGGCACTGCACCCAAAACACTTCTCGGGAAAAGAGAGCCCACTTAAGGCAGAAGAAGAGGCTCAAGCGATCAAAGATGATCTGGCAGCAGCTCAAGTGCCAGATATTGCCGGGATGAGAGTTGCTAAGTTGCAACTAACCGACAATGCAAGAGTCTGGTGGAAGGCTGAGGAAAGTCGTCTCACCCAACCCATAGAGTGGAAGATGTTTCGCGGTCTGTTCAATATGAAGTTCTTCCCCGAGACTGCCGTTTCGAGATGGAACAACAGTTCATCCACCTACAATAAGGTTCTATGTGGGTCAAATCGGTGGACGAATATGATGCCAAATTCATCATGCTCAGCGGGTAAATAATTCGTATCAAATATTGTTCTGTTAAAACACATCACTATCCTGACATCAACATCTAATCAGTTTCGCGGCACATTAGATCCCGACTGATGAGATTCGGGCTAGACGATTTGAACAGGGCTTAGACCCGGATATTCAAGCGGCGTTAGCCACAGGAGATTACCCGACTCATGAACTCGCCCTGAAAGTAGCTCGCCGGTATGAAGCTGTGGTGAAAAAGAAGGGTAAGCCCTAAACAGCTGGAATCAAACGCCCTGCCACACAGATGACAGGAGGAGCCTCTTCTAGGCCGACCTTTTCACCCAGGAGACCGAGAGGATCATTTTACCAGCCCAGTCCAGATTTCTGTTTCTACTGCAAGAGAACTGGACACCTGGATAAGGACTGCAGGCATGCAAATGGCCTGTGTTTGAATTTTGGCGCATCCACTCACGCTATAGGAGCAGGTCCGTATCGTTTCAATACAGCACCGGCACCCAGACATGCAATCGCAGTCCCGTAGAGACCAGCCATTCAGGCACCTTCACCTCGCCTAGCTCTCCTTACACCAGCTCCGCGTGGACCACCTGCACAGCCTTAACATCAATTCCATCAAGCATAGAGAAACGTTCCTTAATGACCGAGGAATGTGCCTCCAGTAAGGAGGAATATACTAAGACGTCTGGCTTTTACAATGACGGTCGAGGACGCCGAAGCCACAGGACAAGTCATCACTGGTAATTCCCCCATCCTTTCAAATCTTTTCAATCCATATATATCACTATACTTTTCCTATATCTAAACCAAAACTCACACAACTTAGGTACTATACTAGTAGCCACCCTTTCCGCACTCGCACTTTTCGACACTGGAGCTTCACACTACTTCTTGTCACAGCGGTTCATGAGAACGCATGCGATTCCCGTGAAGCCACTCATTTCAAGCTGGAATGTCAGTTCCGGGAATGGAGTCTTGAAAGCAACTATGGGGTTTGATCAGTGTCCAGTGGTAGTGTGCGAACGAGAATTCTACACAAATTTCAAAGTACTGGACATACCAAATTTCGATGTAGTGTTAGGAATGGATTGGCTGGGAGTATTCTATGCTACTATTGACTGCCGTCAAAGGAGGGTAGTATTTGAGATACCAGATCACCCAGTCTTCTATTTCAAAAGAGGAGATAGAACGTTGGAGCCAGGAAGATACCATGCTAAACCGAAGAATGCAGAAGTGTTTTCTCTACCGGCAGAAGAAGAAAAGCCTGAGGTACTTCGAGAGTTCGAGGATGTGTTCCCTGAAGACATATCAGGTTTGCCTCCCGATCGAGCTCTTGAGTTTAGTATTGATTTACAACCTGGTGCGCAACCTGTAATCAAAGCTCCATACCGGTTAAGTCCAGAAGGATTGAAGGAGATCCGCATTCAGTTGGACGAACTCCTAAAGAAGGGTTAGATTCGTCCCAGTACTTCAAGTTGGGGATCTTCGGTATTACTCGTGAAGAAGAAAGAAGGTTCATACAGGATGTGTGTGGCTTATCGAACTCTGAACGAAGTGACGATTAAGAACAAGTATCCACTACCACGCATCGATGATCTTTTCGATCAGTTAAGTGGGTCTTGTGTGTTTTCAAAACTAAATCTTCGTTCAGGTTATCATCAGGTGAAGGTCAAAGAGTTCGACATTCTGAAGACGGCGTTTAGGACTCGATATGGTCATTATAAATATATCATAATGCCATTTGGAGTGACAATGCACCTACCATCTTTATGAACCTGATGAACCAAGTTTTCCGACAGTACTTAGACAAGTTCGTTGTCATCATCATCGATGACATCCTGGTGTATTCAAAGGACAGGAAAGAACACGCCGAGCACTTACGGATTGTCCTGGAGACATTGCGACAACATCAGCTCTACGCAAAGTATAGCAAGTGTGAATTTTGGGTAGATTAAGTCGGATTTCTCGGACATGTTGTTTCAGGCGAAGGAATCTCTATAGATCCAGCTAAGGTGTCAACTGTCAGTGAGTGGCCGATACCAAAGACGGTGAAAAATATACAAAGTTTCTTGGGATTAGTAGGATACTACCGACGATTCATTGAAGGCTTGTCAAAAATTGCAGCACACTTGACTAAGCTCACACGTAAAGATGAAGAATTCGTGTGGTCAGAAACATGTGAAAAAGTTTTTGTAGAACTCAAGTCGAGATTAATCTCTGCTCCTATCCTTGTAATACCGGATCAATCTGGAGGATTTATTGTGAATTGTGATGCGTCTAGTAAAGTATTAGGATGTGTTCTATACCAGCATGGAAAAGTTGTGGCTTTTGCATTAAGACAACTGAAGGTTCTTGAGCGCAACTATCCTACACATGATCTGGAGTTAGCAGCCGTCATCTTCGCACTTAAGATTTGGCGCCACTACCTCTTAGGAGAATGAGTGGATATATACACTGAACACAAGATTCTAAAGTGTGTATTTACTCAGAAGGAATTAAACATGTGGCAGAGAAGATGGCTAGAACTCATGGCGGACTTCAACATCAACCTACAGTATCATCTTGGGAAGGTGAACGTAGTTCCTGATGTACTTAGTCGCCAGCCATTAGCAATGAACCTCACCGCTCAGTGGAAGCTACAGAAAGAATTGCATGGATTGGATATTGAAATAGTTATGCCAGGTAACGCTTCATATTTGATGAACTTACAATTCCAGTCCACTTTTGTCAATCAGATCAAGGCAGCTTAAGCAAATGATGCCAAGCTATAAAAGATCTGAGAACAAGTAGAAAGTGGACTACGAACTGAATTCATCATCCACGAAGATAGATCCTTGCGATATGGAAACCATTTATATGTACCAGTCGTCTCTGTGCGAGAAGAATTGATGAAAGAAACTAACAGCTCTCCGTACTCAGTACACCCCGGCGGTACAAAAATGTACAAAGATCTACGGCAACACAAGTGGTAGCATGGAATGAAGCGCGAAGTAGCTAGAAGCGTAGCTAAATGTTTAGTGTATCAGCAAGTGAAGGCTCAATATCACAGAACTGCTGGTCTACTTTAGCCGTTACCAATCCCAGAATGGAAATGGCAGCACATTACCAAGGACTTCGTGACTACCCTTCCTCGCAGCATGAAAGGAAATGATGCAATATGGGTTATTGTGGATCGACTCACCAAGTCGGCTCACTTTATTCCATTTCGAGTTGGCCAGTCAACCGAGACGCTAGCAAAGAAGTACATGAAGGTGAGCATAAATCTAAAGTAAGATTTAAAGCTTTAAGGTGTACCATATTTGATACCCATGAACTCATGCAGAAGATCATGAGATTGCATGGAGTACCTGTTTGCATCGTCTCGAATCGTGATACAAGATTCCGATCACAGTTTTGGCAGAGTCTGCAAGCTAGCTTGGGAACGAGTCTGAATTCAGCACGGCGTATCATCCACAAACAGACAGATAGTCCGAGCGAACAAATCAGGTTTTGGAAGATATGCTAAGAGCCTGTATGTTAGACTTCGGAGGTTCGTGGGAAGATCACCTACACCTTGTGGAGTTTTCATACAACAACAGCTATAAGGCAAGCATTGGAAAGGCACCATTCACAGCACTCTACGGACGAAAGTGTCGTTCACCGCTAACTTTGGACGATGTTGGAGATCGTGAACTCCTTGGACCAGATATAATCATGGCAACTGTAGACGTGGTTCGCACGATCAGGGAAATTATGCGCATAGCCCAAAACAGACAGAAGTATTGGGCAGATGCAAAGCGTCGACATCTAGAGTTCCAACTTGGAGACCATGTATTCCTGAAGATCTCTCCAAACAGAGTAGTGATCCATTTTGGAAAAAGGGGTAAACTCAGTCCCAGATACATAGGACTATTCGATATACTCGAACGAGTTGGAAAAGTAGCATACTGTTTAGCACTACCATCCTCATTGGAAGGAGTGCACAACGTGTTCCATATATCTCGGATACGACGATATGTGAGCGACCCCAGCCACATACTTGATCACTTGGAGCTCACGGTACAAACTAACTTAACCTGCGAGCAACAACAAGTTGAGATTCTGGACCGAAAATTGAAGACATTGCGGAACAAGGAAGTAAACTTGGTCCGAGTGATGTGGAGAAAGGATTCGCCAGGAGAATCAACACAGGAACGAGAAGAAGATATGTATGCAAGATACCCTTACCTATTTGAAAATTAGTTTCTATGTAAATGTAAATTTCGAGGACGAAATTTTTATAAGGAGGGTAGAATGTAACGACTTTGAAATCTCTGTTCAAAAATTTTCCTGTTAATATACAAGAAAAGAGTATTACAATTTGAGTTTGAGTTATAAGTCACTTTTGTTAAATAAAAACAAGAAGCCACTTGTAGCTCACTGGTAAATCCACTGCACTGCTGTGACGTAGCCCCTGTGTTCGATTCCCATCAGAAACAATTATTTTTTCTGATTTTTATTTTTTTATATTTTTTGGAAGCCCAAAAGGTTGCACGTGCAATAAACGGGGAAATGAAAAGTTCAGAATTAATCAGGTGGCATGAATCTCGAGGCCAGAGAGCTAAGATCGACCGGCCAAACTTGCCTATGGACTGGTGCCGACGGCTCTGATGTGGCCAATGAACTCCGTGCTTTGCACACTTATACCTTCAGCTACCCTTAACTCCTCTGCACTGTTTGATTTCCCTGCAATCATATAAAGACCTTTCATTTCACAATTTAACACAATTTTAATGCTTTTTAATCCAAAATTTTAATTCCCAAACCCTAATTCTCCACTATAAATACCACCCCCTACCTTGGCTCGGCACTATTCTGAAAATTCTAGCAAAAACTCTTTATAAAGTTCCTAAGTGCAAGTGGAGTAAAGTCGAGTTAGCGAGCAAGCTTCATCCGTCGAAGATCGAAACTGATTCCAGAGCTCCCGCGATGCCACGAAACCCCCCTCTTCTTCCTAACTCTTTCTTTGCTATACTCGAACCATAAGTCCTTCCCAACTCCCCTCCTTCTCATTGAATTTTATCTTTAAATCTTTTATCGGTAAAAGTGGATACTCTTTTCTAAACCCTAGAAACTCCCTTTTTCCTTTATATATTGATCAACATAATTTTACACATTACTTGTAACCTTAAATACCAATGTTTATAATTAAGTTTAACCAAGAATCTCATGTGAAACAATCATAATTAAACTTTTTCATTAAAATACCTTGAATTTTATTATCACTTCTTTTCATTTTGTTAAAACTATACCTTTAGGAAAAGCTTCCTGGGGTAACGACCTACCCCACATTTACACTTTGGTTTCATAACACGATGCCTATTCGTATGTATATTTGTTTCGAAGAATAATCTTTACAATAAAATACCACATAGTTTAAAACCGGGTTTCTTTTAAAACGGTATTTCATATTCCTATGCAATTATACATCTACAACCCTCGTTAGGGGACCCGCTAATGGATGGTGCGGATTATCTCACATCCTGAGGATGGTAGAGCGAGATGCAGCATTTCTCACGGAGTATTCGATCTCGAAAGCATATAAATACGGTTTTTAAGAAAAACGAATTTTCTAGATAAAACTAATTTTTTTTAAATTATAAATCCATATTTTCTATATATTATGAAACTATATTCTTCTAAAAATGAAACATTAAAAAAAAGTCAATAAAATGCCATCAACTTACTAAAAAGAACTAGTTTTCAATAAAATACCACAAACTTTTAAAAGCTAAGTTTTTATCATTAAAATACCTGAATACTTAAAACACATGCTCATAAAAACCCTAAGTAATATAAATCACCCTCGAGGTTTTATTTTTAAATATATAAAAAAATAGTTTTCATAAAACCCCCTCGAGATATACAAAACAATATTTTAAGGATTTTAGTAAATATAGGTTTAAGCGGGATTAATTCTTTTGAGCCCCACGAAGCCGGAGAAAGTGAGTGCTTGCCTATTCAGTTCAAACAACTGAACGAAGTTATCAATGGCAATTGTCTTGGAAAAAAACACAAATCATGTCGTTCGTGTGCAGCAGTTGTCGATGACTCCCGAACCTAAGAATTTAAGAGTTAAATCCGTTTACAAGTGTCTGACTCAATCTGAGTCCAACCTCAAACCTGAATCCAAAATCAAACACGAATACTTGATCATGAACATGAATACTCGAATTCAAACATCAATATCAAACATGTATACTTGACTTGACTTGACCGAACTATGCTTATAACTTGACATGACTACTTGAATACATGATTACATCCTGAACATGAATACTTGAACATTTTGTATCCATGGTTTCAGCCAAGACTTGTAAACATAATCTATACAATACATTACGCGGGGATAAAAGGGTAGATTGGTACGGAACGTATATCGTGGCACGAGAAGTCAATAAAAAGACACCTACATGAATTCTCGTGCCGTTACCCCTTGGGTTATGACGGGGCCTTATACTACATGTTACCATAGTCCACGGGGTAAGATGGGCTCCTCTCGTATACATGAATACCTTCTTTACCAAACTACCAACAACCACGTTATAATAATTATCATATACCAGTAATCGGTCATATACAATTTTAGCTGTTCATTTCACTTTATATATTATCTTCTCTTTCTTCTTTTGGGACTTACCGAGCGTTAGTTCGCTGATGACATTACTTTCTGTTTCTTTCTTTGGAATGTTCGTCAGGAGGACTTGGACCAACTTACCGCTCAGCCTAACTATTGGTTCCTCTGCACTTACTTTCAGTATACCATTATTAAGGCATTAGTTTTTGATTATTTTATCTTTTGTTTCAAACAGTTGTATGTAAATTTGAATGTAAATAAAGTTGTTGTTTCATTTTAATCTTTTATCATTCTTGTTCATTTTTATATATTTCTTAATTACGCTTAACGTATTTATTTCATAGTAAATACGTTGTGGCCTACCACGTCACTGTTTCCGTCTACTGGGAAGTGGGGTGTGACATAATCATCGTTGAATCTTTGATCCAAAAGTTCTCTGTTTCATAGAGAAAGTCTTTCTAGTTTAAGAAAGATCAGGAAATATTTCCCACATAGAATTTAATTCTATCAATAAGAACACTCACGTGCATTGCATATGGGGCGCTGGCCTATAGTTCCCATGTGGATATTATGTGAGGCGCTCCCAAGAGACTGGCATGTGCATTCACATAGATATCATGTGATGTGCACTGCCAAGAGGCTACACCAGCGCTCATGTGGATATCACGAGAGACGCTCACGTGTTTAACACGTGAGGCGCTGCTAAGATGCTATCATGTGCATTCATGTGGATATCACATGACACGCACAGCCAAGAGGCTATGCTAGAGCTCACGTGAATATCACGTGTGACGCTCACGCATTCAACACGTGCAAACCAATATAGGATTTGATCATATCTGAAGTGGCACTCATATATTTTGTATTTAGGTGCGCATGTGTTTAACACTTGGGGGCTTCTTTTTATTTTTATAAGGAAATAGAAAGCTCTGAGCCAAAAGTTTTGGTAGAAACACTTACAACGTGTTTTAGGTTTCTTTTCTTTGTATTAATCTGAATCAATGCTATCCCACTTTAAATAATCACATTATCTAGCAACTTCTTATACAATCACAGAAAAGCATGAAAAGAAAATAGAATGCACATATACTCCATCCGCATTCGCCACGGGTCCCTGGGTCTTCACCGTAAGGTTACATCAGTTACGGCAGGGCGGGGGCAGGGATAGCGCGGGTGCAAAACGTTTTATATATCACATTTATCAATATAGCATCAAATATATTATCGGTGGCAGATAATCAACATTACATACAAGCGATAAATATCATCACAAACAGGTAAACATATCACAAGAAAGTAATGAACATCTGTAACATTTCAGAAAAATATAAAATATTATTTTTGGAATTTAATATTAAAATAATATATTTCGCGAAAACTACCCGATTTGCAAAATTGGGGTTTTCGTAAAATGGTATAAATATATACCAATAATTGTGAAATAATTGGAGATTTAAAATGATTTATTCATTTAAATATATATTTATTGGATTTGGCATTTTTATAATTAATTATCCGCAAGTTTAAATAAAAATTGATTAGTACACTACTAATCGCGATTAAGCCAAATCCGTGTTTCTACATTTTTCATGGTTAGTGCACCATGACATGTTCTATTTTGTGGTATGTTGTTTCATTTGTGTTGTTTTATTGGTATTATGTGTTTTATAGTGAAAAAAGAGAATGAATTATTGAGGAGAAAGAGAGAGGGGACCACATCATGGCATGGGAGCATGCCATGAGAGAAAGAGTGAGAGTGAGAGAGAGAGAGAGAGAGAGAGAGAGAGAGAGAGAGAGCAGCCATCATTCTTCCTCCCCCATTATTTTCTTCACCTCCTCCTTCATCTTCAAGCTCCACCTCTTCTACCCTCATGACCCATCTCAAAATCTTCATCAAAACCCTATACTCCCTTCATTAAAAATGATCTCCACCTCTTCCTCAACACATTGGACCAAGTAAAGTTGGATTTTGAAGATGTTGAGCAACTCAAGAAAATTCTTAAGTTGCCAAATGAGGTATCATTCTAAACCCTATTGTTAGTTTAGAGTTAAATCGGTGTTGATTAGAGATGTTTGGAAAATTCAAGAGAGGGTTTGGGTGTTTGGGTGAAATCATGATGTGTAGTGACTGTTTACTAGACCTTAGTGTTGATTTTACTGGCCTAGACCCGGATTAGAAACTAAAACACGAACTTAGAAGTTTCCCGACGTCGGATTTGTGATAGATTGTGATAGTATATGGGAATCTGGGACGATCCGAGAGACCTATAAAATAAGTACCTATGACAGAGAGACTTGTAGGCAACCTAGAAGAACCCCCTGAAACCTGAGCCCCTACCCTCGATTTCTGGCCGCAGATTTATTGATTTAGGCCGCAATTTGCGGCCATGTTGTGAGTAAATGTGTTGAATTTTGGACCATGGCTTTGTTAGATGATATCTAGAGCAACCATGTATGCAAAATTCTCTAGTTTGTCCCAGGGTGAAATCTGGAAGTGATTTCCTTCGTTGCTGAATTTGGTTTCCAGATTTCTGAACTTGGGTTTTGTGTATTTGATATTGTATTTGGTCGTTGGATGTTTGTACGTCAACGATGAGAGTTATTTGATTATTTTGTATGCGTAGGCTATAGGCTCTAACCTATAAGCAATGCATGTGTCGTATCGGTATTCGGACTTGGTTTTCATAACGATTCGATTGTGTGTTGATTTGTAGGTACCCTCGCGTGGATTTCGAGACGACGAAGCATATCGACTACGTCTGAACAAGGAGTTCCGCGGGTGAGTAGATTTATATCTACGAGGGAAGTCAAGTGGATGGCGTATAGCACCCCCGCAAGTTTTGATGGAAACTGATATATAGAATATGGTTAAGGAAACCTATATTAGAAAACTATGGATATGGTTAATAAGATAGTTAGAGATGATAAGAATGATTGAATATAAATATCAAGATATGAGATGAAAGCTAAAGGGATATAACTCCTTGACATGATATGATAGAAATGATGTCTCGAATTGATATATAAGGATATGAAAAGTGAATGTGAATCACGATATGTAGATGTGTAGTTGCATGAGATTAAGTATGAGATTAAGTATGAGATTTAGAGTAGCATGACATGAGATTTATTAGATAGAATGCATATGTAAAATGACTTGATGTGAGATATTGATGTGATGAAAAGAGTATACGATGAGATACGATGACTTGGTTGACATGTCGTTATATGGATGTGAGTCGATATGAGATAGTTGATACCTTTGTCGGTCCAACGATATGAGATTGATACGGATGTGACCTAGGATAGGTATATAGATATATATATTGTTGTGAATCTTGAGTGTATGCCGTACGAGACGTTAGGTCCGTACCCTCATTGTCATATAGGTTGATAGGATCCCTAATGGTAAATGTTGTCGTACGATAGATTACAGTACGTGATGAGTTTTACTTGATGATTAACCTATACCCTTGACTAAAGGATGCCGTACAATGTATTATACCTTACATGATATTGTGAGGCTGGATGCCGATTGATAGATTCACCGACTCGGATATGTGATAGATACGTATACCTTATAGCATTGCGCCCATGATTTATCTTATGCTACGTTCATGTTATTCTCATTGCATTATATGTACCTATGGCAGTACACCTACACAATTATCGATGATGCGTATGTTACACTTACACGGATTACCGGCTCACACACTTTCATTATCGATAATTGCTATGTCACTTGCACAGTAAAATTGCTACATCATGTCATGATATATATTGTTATGCTCACATCATTATGCTATGTTGCACGATATACTTGCTATGTTCACATCACCATACCATGTCACATGATATACTTGATATGCTTACGGTTATATGTTTGAGTACATCATGCTTTATGATTATACGCATTGAGATTTGCTGTTTGCATGAGATTCTGGATTTGAGAACCGTGGTTATATTTCAATGGAAATCATGTATTGTTTTAAAAACCCGGTTTCTCTTGATATGATATTTCGAGACGTCCACTATGTGTTTTCTTGGTTCTGAGATTGGCATGTGAAATCCGATTCGAGGAGCGGAAGGCACCGTCTGCGGGTACATGGTGGACCCGGCATGGTAACCCGGGGCAAGAAATGATTTTCGTGGCGTAGACATTGAGCCTGGCAGAGAAACTACTACCTACCGGTGATAGTATTTGTACTCGGTGGTTATCCGAAGGATGCCGACCGGAGTCATGAGATGGATATGAGGGCCGACCAGAATATGCGGCGCCTGAGGGCCGATCTAAGGATGCGGTGCCTGAAATAAAAGGATTTACATGTCGATGCTAGACACGGGTTTCATGATGTTTCGAGTTTCGGTGTTGGACACTCAGGTTCCATGATTTGGTGTGTCATTGATGGACACACGTTCTTTGATATCGTCGTATATTTACATGTATATGCTTTCATGATGTTTCGAGTGGACGAGATCCACATCCATACAGGCATTGATTATATTGTTGGACGAGATCTACATGCATACAGGCATTGATTATATTGTTTGATGATATCCACATGCATACAGGCATTGATTATTGTTAGCATATATGTAGACACGGTCACCCTAGATATCATAGTATTATATTTATGATATAGTTGATCTAGGAATCGTTGTTTATTTCGATTTTTACCTGATGATGTTTTCTACTCACGAGTTGGCAACTCACCACCGTTGTGCCACGGTTCTTGCAGGTTGACCGCATGGATCAGTAGCGGCATTGCTGGCACACAACTTGCATTTAGGTGATTTGCTTTGGTAGGTGGTACATGTTGGATCGTACCCCTCTTGTATTTATTATTCCTGTTGTATCTAGTTAACTCTATCAATCAGAAACTAGTATTTGTATAATTAGTAAGACCTAGACAGACTTGTGGTTGTGAGACTTAGAGAGAGAGTTTCTGTTCGCTACTTGTGGTTTGATGTCTTGCTTTACATTTCCTTTTGTGTTGATCTTCGCCGTTGGGCGTCGTATATATATATTCTGTCTTGCATGGTTTTGATTCCGCTGATTGGCGAAGAGCTAGCTCCCGCTTGGGGATGCCTTTTATATTATCGTGTGTATGTGGTTTTGGATCAAAATATACAAAGGAGGTGCTGCCCAAATTTTTAAAAGACGAAACATGTTTTTTTTCAACAACTAAAATCCACTTGCATTTTTCATGTTCCACTATTTATGCATTTAAGAAAACGTTTGATTTCATCATACCTTTATTTCAAAACTTCACATCTATATTTTCTTTAAAAAGGGTTTAGATTTCTGGGCTTCGGCTTACTCGATTTACGTTACACCTTTAGACGTGGCGTGGGTTAAGTGCCAGTCACGAACTAAATTTTCAGGTCATGACAACATCATAGAATATGAATTGTCGAATTACCTAGAAATCCCGCATTTTGTTCGAGCCATCAAACGAAATGTGATATTCCCCGGTCACGTGAATAGCCCATGCGTAGCCAAAAGCAGACCCCTACGAGTGCAGCAAGCTACCAGGCAACCTAAGAAAAGAAGCAACCTAACATCATCATCTTGAGGGGCCACCCGAAAATTTCTCGAATCCGGTGACTTAATCTCCCCTCCATGGGTCTATTTTATACCCCCTACAAGCGCGTTAAGCAACCCGCCAATTCTAGACTCGAGTGACCCGATCTCAACTCCTTGAGATGACCACCCGCTGCAATCTAGAACCCGGCCGCCCGTGCGCTTCTCCGCAGGGTAATCCTAAATCTGTATTAATACAATGGCGACAACGGCGCAACCTGATTTTGTACCGACAAAAAATAATACATCATGCGATGACTACGGCCACATGTGAACCGCTAAGTCCCGAAACAAAGAATAAACATATAGAGAAAATGGCGGCCACAAGTTGAAGCTCGTCCCGAACAAATGAATATACAAGATGTCTACAAGAATGAATGGAAATAACACTTATCACAATATCACACTTCCGCACGGGAGCTATTCATTTCGCGACAATCCAACGCATTCTAACAAACCAACATCACAGACTTACTTGTGCAACCCCGTCGAATTGAACACATCAATTCGTCAGCGTTAATCACCACGTATTTCATACACCAACGAGTATAAATTAAACACTTTAATCTATTTAACTCATCGCCATGGCCAACAAATCACAAAAACATCGAGGCAAAACCTGTTAACAAACCATTACGTTGATTGTATTGAATCCAACCCAACTCGGGTCTATCAACCGTAATGATATCATTTAGAATTTACATGAATTAATTTTTTTTATAATCAATTTGATAAAACCGACGACGATCGATACTCGTATTTATAACCTATGTTCGAAGCGATGCATGAATGAAAACTCTTGTTAAAGTGCCCATGTTTTATGATCTTCAAATCCCTTACCGATTAGTGAATGTCGTGTAAGGTTTTGAGTTAAAAACATCGTGTTTATAATCATGTAATGTTTCCCCCAAAAGGCGACACTAAATCTGGAATGCACCGTACATATCATATTGAAAAATCATGGTAAATTAAATACAAATCAAAAAGTGTTCTAGGACTCATATCGAAGCTGACTGGATAACCTAGAACCCTCTGCAAATTTTTATTTAATAAGACCTCGATACGATAATGAAAACTGTAAGGAAATACGGCTCCGGACTGCAGTCCAGCTCAGTATTTTCTGATGACATCTGATTTTAAATGCCTGAACATCCTTTTATAAATTTGAAAATATGCAGAGTCCTATATATTCACGTAGATAATTAAGTTAGCTAACAAATAGTGTTGGTTTCATTTAATATAAGTACTGTTTGCTATTTTAAATATATTTTAAATCGTCGATACGTTCTGCAGTTTTCTGCAGTGACAGTTTATACATATTGATACTGAACTGAACATATCTCTTCGTATATAGTGGCTATTATTGATCCATATATTGCGTTGGAAACTTAACTTATAGGGATTCAACTGTAGCGCTCCCTGAATCTGATTATAAAGTATAGAAAACTGCGTCTAATGTTGGACTTCCATCATCTTATACCCATTCTAAAATGAACATAACTCCTTAATTAGAAAACCTATTGATATGAAACCAATTTTATTGCTTTGATAATCAATTATACTTCATATGCCTTTTATATTATTTTTCTCAATTCGGTACGTGTGATTTATAGTGAATTTTGTAAGTTATTTGACACTGATTGCCCATAATATAGCAAACATTTACTTAACGCATTTCTACCACATCTTGTGATTACTTTACACCCTTTGCTTAATGATCATTTACATTGAAACCCTAGCAACTGATTGCATTGTCGTTTGATAAGTATTAGTGACTGGGTTGTGACAAGTACTATAGTGAAACAGTGATTGAAAGTGATAAGAATATGCGAAAGTGTAACTGAATAGCGAAAGTGATACGTACTTGTTCACAACCTACCTAATACCTGAACACATACTATAACCTGGGTAAATAAGGAAATCAAGATGGAATCGAACTCGTATTTAGCGAGGTACAGCTATTTAGAGGATGATCATTCGATTTTAGCGATATATACTGATTAGGTCGTAGGCCTAGCGGCACGATTGCATGGTTGTGTCCCGGGCAACAGTGAACCGTAGTCTTGAGCATGCACGAGACCCTTATTAAACACGAGCATACTTTTCCACCGATCGATTTTAATTGAATTAGTGACTGATAGGTAGTGACATACATATTGCATGGATTGTTGTCATGATGAGTATACTATACTGTTCACATATACTTGATATTCTATATTCTCATGTTACTAGTTTATGCCTTTCTTTTCTTCTTATCATTGCAAATACTATATGTATTGCTATATGTGTCGCCCTAACGACCTGAGTGTGCATACTTAGAGGACGAAGTGGACCCCGCATAGGAACAAGACTTGCCCTTTGAGATTGTATAGATTTAGATCGCGGCACCAACATTATCGCGTTCTGCTTGCAATAAGGACATTTTTATTTCTTTTAGTTAGTAGTTTCTCTTGTTTGAATAATTGTATCCTTGAACTCTGTTGGTTAAATGTAATAAGGTTATGAATTATGATTTCCTTTATTTTTGTGCTGTGTTTACTGATTACCATGTAATGCTAGAAGCCGAAGTATGACTATGGCGGGATTATTCTCTGACCATAGGAGTATAGCTGGCCTAGTCACCATCGTACTCCATATTTTGGGAAGCAGGGCGTAACAACTTAGATAATGATGGTGATGATTTCTTCATTAGAAATGAAGTTGTTACATTTTTTCTTTTTTTAAACCTGCCCGTAACCCCACGCACACATGTGACACCCCGCTTCCTAAAATACTGAAGCAGTGACGTGGCACGATTCGCAACCGGACTGTACCGAGAGTGGTCTAACTCGATACAATATGTTAAGTGTAAAAATAACATGCAGGCAATGTACCAAAACAACAAATAAAAGCAAAAGAAATTATTCTCATTAACTAAAATCTTTGTTACATTACAGGGTATCAAATTGAAACTGAGTTTATTACATCCAAAATAGAAGACAAGCCCTAAACAGGTGGGCAACTACAAAAGGAAAGAAAACTAATTCTAATAGTAGGTCGACAGCTCCGCACGGTCCTCATCTGTGGGCTCCATGCCTTCGTCTCGCTCGCATGCATCGTCCTTATCTAACGGATGTTCCAGGAAGATATAAAAGGAAATGAAGTTCGTCAGCGAGTTAAACAAGGGTAGGATGTCTCATAAGGAAAAGTAAGTAAAGAAATATGTGTGTGTGTGTGATGCATGATATCATATGTGTGTAGTAGTAAACAATATCAGATATTTACTAAGTATAATGAGCGTCTTAGTTTACTAGCGGTACAGGTTGGTGTTAGCACGTAGTTTTACTAAGCATGGAATTTCCATAGTATAAGTTCGCATCCGTATATCGGAGTTATCAATATTATAAGTTCACATCCGTATATTGGATTCATCAATAGTATAAGTTCATATCTGTATATCGAAGTCATCAATAAGTATTCCATACCTAGAATTCGCGTGTCTAACAGTACCGGATAACATGTCATTTAGGGTATCATGTGTTGAGTTATGTGTAAGACAATACTCATGCAATTTGGTTCCCATAAAGTTCATGGTATTTTAGGGACATGTTAGCTTAGAGAAGTTCTTTTACAGATGTCTCTTAATTATTAAATCTCTACATTATAGGGGCAGGTGTAGTGTGCCTTACCTTCGGCGCCCCGATGCTCAAGAGATAAAATGTCACGTAAACTCACCAGTTGTCTAACTAATTGAAAATACTAGTCTTGGTAATCCAAGGGTATTTATGTGAAAGTGTGGTAGTGGGAAACTTTAAGATATTTATGCAAAAATACTACGTTTGGAACTTTTAGCGTATTTTGGAAACTCGAAGGTGTTTTATGTAGAAAAAATACTCTATTTCAAATCGCGAGGGTATTTTGTATTAAAATGCGCTATTTAAAGTCTCGAAGGGGTTTTATGTAAAGATATGCTATTTAAAGTCTCGAGGGAGTTTTATGTAAGTATATGTTATGTAAAGATATGCTATTTAGAAATTTTAGGGTATTTGGATGAAAAATATGAGTTTTGGAAACATATGGTATTTGAATGAAAATATGATGTTTAGGAAGCTTATGGTATTTGTTGGGGGTAGCTAGGCACCTCTAGTAGGGTTTAAAGCGCGGCGGGACCAGTAATTTAAAAATCTAAAGAGCAATATCACCCCAACTTAAAAATCAAACCAAAATACTAAACTTGCTACTAAAAAACTAGAGTTGGCGGACTACAACCTTTGTAGCGCATTAGCCACCTCTCCTTAGACTTTGGCTAGTCTCCACGAAACCCGAAACAAGCTTGCTCGACGATCTCCTTGCTGAAGATGATCCATCTTAAGATAACTCCAACATAAGCTTTAACTTCAAATTGATCTCATCAAAATGAAACAACCCACTAATTAAACCTGCTAAGAATGCTTAGTAGGATATGTAGAATGATTAGCTCACTAATTTTTCTCTTTCTTTTTTCATTCCCCACTTGAAGAGAAATCAAGAGAGAGAGAGAACCATGCAGATAAGATGATGACGAAGATGATAAGGTTCAATATGAAAACAAAACAAAAATAAGTCATTAAAGAAAAACACCTCATGGGTTCTACAACCATCTATTTTTATGACTCATTCTTTTTCTCTTTTAAAATGAAATAAAAGAAAAACTATGTTCTCATTTTGAACCATATGATTCTTATACACCCATCTCATATGTATCAATATACATGTCACAATATTTATATCAAATATAAATATTAATAAAGAGAGGAAAATAACAAAGTTACCATGATATTAGTTAATATATAAATATATTATTAAATCAACACTTGATTTAATAATCCGGCTATATAATATATATATATATATCGGTTAATATCAATAAACACCCGATTAAAATGCGTGTATCAAATACACGTGTTTAATCGAACTCCCGCACGTATCCTTATACGTTCCCTACATCGTTTTGCATGTGCTGGGAAGCCTCTGTGTGGGACTTTAAAGACTCGACAATACGCTGACAGTAGGTTAGGATCATATCCATAACCCACAAACAAATCAGTGGTACTAACAGCACGTAACGGCTACCCAAGTATTGAACGAAAGAAGGTCAACGAGCAAACTCATCTTAACCCTATAAAGTCTATCTGTGACATTACCATAAAATCCGGTCTCTTCGTCTAAAAGTATCGCATATCGGGTCTAGACTTTGGAATCTGTCAGAACCAAATAACTTGATAATTCATGCGACAGAGGACTGATAACCAACCGGAGATACAACTGATAACACTTATCAGTTTATCTCCATTGCGATGGCCATCAACTTGTGGTTGTAGTCATATCTTGCATAGCGCGACATCGACTCTTTATACCGGGAGAAATGAAACCCCTCGACCGCTCACTGCCTCCACGTGCTTCAGAATTATACCCAACAAACATGTTTGGACGACTCTTTTAAGCCGTGGTAGGGTAGAAGTCTAAGTATAGTAAGAACACACACGAGACATTATGGTGATCTCAGATCCAAGGGACTACCTTGTACCCATGTCACAAGAGAACTGCTACCTGACATTGATATATTACCAACTAGGAGTTCTCGGTGAGTCCGTCCAGTGTATCTCATCCAATGAGCACGTGTATACAATCATCGATGTCAAACACCAATAGGTGTAGGATCAGCTATCGCCTTCCAACCGGATCAGGAAACATACACACTAGTCTAAACTGGTGTACCAATGCCTAGTCTCGATACTCCTACGACTAGGAATATTTTAGGATGTGCTTATCGACTACCCAGGCCCTATTAGGATGATCTCCATCATCATCCTAGTAGTCAAGAAAAATCTTAGGGCTTTATCCCATGTCTAAATGATACGTAATAGTAAATAAAACGCATCATATAAAAGATAAAGGCAAACCAGATAGTATACTATCATCTCGAGTAAGATTGTTATCTCGTATATGTCATCCTTCAATTACAATAATTGTTTTGAGGGCACCTATATCCAACATTCTCCCACTTGCACTTAAGACCAATTATTACGGTATCTCATACCTAACTTCTGTACTAACAGTTTCGCAAACTGTGTTCGAAAACTAGCCTTAATATATGGACCCAACTCAGCACTTCTCTCTGTTTCTCCCTAAATCGCAACTTCGCGGAGATCAAATCTCACCCGAACTGAGCGATACCTGCCTTACTATTTTCCTGGACAGTCGATGGGCTCATGTCCATAAATGAACAATTTTATCCAGCGAATTCTCAGGCTGTATACTTTTGCTGATTCACAATTAGCATCTAGCACCACGACTACCTCAGTATCCTACTTGGAACTCTTTCCAATATAGTGCTCCTCAAAAGAGGGTATACATATAACTCGCGACAGACGCTCTGTCTTCCATGTTATCTGGGAAGCAAGAATCGGTAACCACCTCTTTCAGAAGGCTGCCATTACCATATTTTAAGAACATCAAATGCTCTTTACTGCTACCCCTATGCTTCTTCAGGATTGGACTGATATCCATATTCTAACATATGACCACCATTATTTTACCAATTGCAGCATAGGAACATCACTTCCTATCATAAGTATGTCATCTACATATCATATGAGGAATCCGACAACACTCCCTACTACCTTCTTTCAAATACCAGGTTCATCTCACATTTTGATGAAGTCAAACATTTTGACCGTGACATCAAAACAGATGATCCATTTCTTCCATGCCTGCTTTAGTCTAAAAATATACTTAAGCTACTTGCACACTTATCGCTGCTCCCACTGACTAAGATAGACCTCTGGCAGAGTCATATACACGTACATTTCTAAATCTTATTTAGAAATACGCAATAGTCATCCATTTTCCAGATATCATAGTCATGATAAAAAATAATGGAAAGTTATATCCGTATGGACTTCAGCACAGATATTTAAGTAATAGTTTCATCACAATCCACAACGGATATTTGATGAAGACTTTTTACTACAAGTCTAGCCTTATTAGGACAA
This sequence comes from Agapanthus africanus, assembly GCA_030015575.1. Taxonomy (NCBI): domain Eukaryota; kingdom Viridiplantae; phylum Streptophyta; class Magnoliopsida; order Asparagales; family Amaryllidaceae; genus Agapanthus; species Agapanthus africanus. Next base: position 175,365,752 of record JASDDO010000028.1, read on the forward strand.
TACCTTTCCATTGGCACTGATCTCGAAAGATCCGCTTGCTCCCAATGGGTTTCACCCCTTCAGGAGCACCCAACAAAGTCTACACTTTGTTGCAGTGCATGGAGTCCAACTAGGATAACTTGTCATCCAACCATTATTTCCCCCAATCAGAGCAAAGCTCTGTTTTGAAATTCAAAATTCAAAAATTGAAGCAACGCTTCAAATCCAGCGCTAGGCGCGCTGCGCGCCACGTGTCAAACACGGGTGCGCTAGCGCTAGGCGCGCTGCGCGCCACGTGTCAAACACGGGTGCGCTAGCGCTGGCTGCGCTGTGCTTTGAGCAGCGCACCACATGTCAAACACAGGTGCGCTAGCGCAAGGCGTGCTGTGCTCTGAACAGCGCACCACGTGCAAAGCACGGGTGCGCTAGCGCTGGAATTATAAAATTCCCCACCGTTAGATCAAAAGATCTAATAATAGTAATAAATCATTAATTAATCAGAATTAAAATTCTGTTATAGAAAGATTTTCCAATCTTGTTAAAAACAAGAAGATTGCCTTCTGTAAAACAGAAGCCCTAGGATCAAAGATCCAACGGTGGGAAACATCCCCAAATCAATCAGAGAAAGATCTCTTTAACTGATTTAAAAAATCAACTTGCCCTATATAAAGACCCAAGACTTCAAATTTGATATAGAGAACCCCCCTATAAACTTTGAGAAAATTCAAAGAAAGAGAGCAAGCTCTTAAAAGAAGATTATTTCTTCAAGGCAAAGATGATGATGATGAATACAGAGATGAAATTATCTCATAAAAAGAAGAATTATCTTCTTAAAAGATCATAGATCGACAAATACTAAGGTCTTTCATAAAAAAGATTAAAAGATCTCATCATATAATAAAAAAAGAACAAATTCTTCACACAGATCATTGATCTATAAAGGCAAAGCCCATTCAAAAATGAGAACTGTTGTTCTTGAATCTTGAGACAAAGTCCCTATTAAAAATAACATAAATTTGTTCACAGATCATAAAAATTTATTAAATGCGCTTTACGCTATTGAAATGCGCATTGCCCTCTTGAACTGCGCTTCTGCGCTCCTTAGATCGGCGTTCAGGGCCAAATGCGCTACGTGTAAACCACGTATGCAAATTGCACTTTGCGCTTCTGAAATAGCGCACTGCGCTCATGGGCTGGCGCTCAGCGCCAAGCGTGCCACGTGTCATTCACAAGTGCACCACTAAATTGATAGCGCAATGCGCTCATAGACTAGCGCTTATCACTCATAAACGGGCGCAATGCGCCCATCATCTGGCGCTTAGTGTTGGATATAGTTCCCTCAGAGTCAATTATTGGATCGCAGGCACGTGATTACAATGATTGAGGGAGGACCTATGCCGATAGGACAGACTTACTCAAGATGACAGTATGCTATCTGGTTTATCTTTAACATCGTGTACAGCTTTAGGTGACCTTACAGATTACTATTACACGTTGATAGAGCCCTTAGGATTCTTGCTTGACGGCCAGCAGTATGATGGCGATCATATACATGGGAGATGGAGTCTATAAGCACATCTTTAAAAGGTCCCTAGTCGAAGTAGTTTCGAGACTGGGCAACGATACTCCATTAGTAGACTAGTGTATACAGTCGAGACCCCGACGAGGGACGGTGGCCGGTCTTGCAAGCCATTGGTGTCAGTTGGTTCACCTAAGATGTATACAGGTGCTCATTGGGTTATGAGTACACCGGACAGGACTCGCCGGGAACATGCTATTTGGTATTATACCTGACGTCAGATAGCAGTTCCCTGGTGACATGTGTACAGGTTAGTTCATCGACCTGAGATCGTCATTTGTCTCGTGTGAGTTCCTACTGTGATTTGATTACTACCCTACCACGGCTCAAATGAGTCGTGCAAACAGGTTTTAGTTGGGTACAGTCCCGAGCCACATGGAGGTAGTGAACGGATCGGCAGGGGTTTCGTCTCTCCCGGTATTGGGGGTGAGATCGCGCTGTGTCTAGGAGAGCCATTACATGAAGTCCTTGGCCAAGACAAGAGATTTACTGGTAGGTATTCCATTAGTATCTCAGGGTGTTCTGGGCTACACTCTGACACGACTTGTACCCCTTTTGGGGGTCTGACTTTTACCAACCCCCTAGGCCCGACATGCGATGCTCATAGACGAACAGACCGGACTGTACGGATATTGTCACTGACAGGCTCAGTAGGGTGTCAGGATGAGTTCGCTCATCGACCTCCCTTTTGGTCGGTACCTAGTAGCCCGTTACGTACAGCTAGTACCACAGACGTGCCAGTGGTTAAATCCACAGCCAAAATATTGACGAGTCTTTAGAGTCCCCCACAGACAGTTTCTCAAGTTTCAGACGAAACGTTGTAGAGGCCGTATGATATATGGCAGAGTTCGATCATATATGTGCAGTCGTGCACGGATCATGATCGGACAGATCATACTAGTGGGTTTTGGTTTAAGTTGGATCCTAGTATTAGATTTGTTGGATTACTTTAGTCTCATCGCATTCGCATTCAGTCGGAATGCGGATGGAGGTATGTATATACAGGTGAGGGGTATCCTTGTGATCCGTCACGAGTTTACTTTAGATGTTGCCGTATCTTTTTATTGTTGTAATCATTTGGGTTAATGTTTACTAATGGAAATAATGAGCTAGAAATCATGATTAGGAGCATTAATTGTGACACATGCACAAGTGGTGACTCATTGTCTTTTTCTTTGTGCATTTGTCACATTATGTGATTGATTTGTGAGTAGAAATGAGAGGAAGAGAGAGAAGGAAAGGCATAGATAGGTTGGCTCTTGTATTATTCTTGCTCTGTCTCTCGATTTTGAGATACAACACAAAAGAAAAAGAACCTCTTCTTCTTCTTCTTCCTCTAGCTCACCATTTCCATTGATGGCTTCATCTTCAACCTCCATCCATACAATGGATGCAAGAGACAAAGTTGTCACACACATTCTCTACTTCACCTTGGACACGTCGGCTAGCGAACTTCATGTCCGAGTTGCTTCGGATGAAGCGGGAGCCCGTAAAAGGACTCGATGATGTGGTGCCCTTTTCCGACGAGGAGATCGAGATCGGAGATGCTGCGAGGAGCTTGGGATGGTGGCCAAAGACCGAAGGACACGGATCGATCGGTATAGCTTTTCCAACCCTTCTATAGTTTGCTAGTTATAGGTTAATGGTTCGATCCGGGATTAAAGTCTGCGATAGCGCCGGTTTCAAGTTTTGATAAAGTTTTCGTTTCCTCATTTTGGCCTCGGACAGACGGCCGGGGCGCTACCGTAGACTTACATGGTATCAGAGCCACGCCATTAACCTTTACTAGCTTTTTCTAACTTGTTTAAAACATCGATCGGCAGAATTTTCCAAAACCGCATTTCCAATTCTGCAGTTTCTGTCGAAATTTTTTTGTTGTCGAAAAATTATTTTGAGTGTTTCAGAAAATCAGGCAGGCATTTCTATGACATCTGTGAAAATTAGGTTGCATGATTCTACAGTGCCGCCGTGAAACCGTGGCAATAACCCTGTTCTGGCCTCGGTTCCGCCGCCATCCTGTAGCTTCACTACACCAAATTTTCTACAGTAGTCTCTGACTTGGAATTGGGGTTTCTGGTAATTTTTTTTGGCCCAGATTATTTTGAGTACTGGATTTGTACTTGAGACCCACTTCGGGAAATTTTGTCGATCGAAAATTTAAATAAGATAGTTTACAGTACTTACATTATATCTGTGACCGTGAATGTCATTTGATCGGTAAATCTTGTCTAATCGCTATAGCCCCTTTAGACGGATTTGCGAACGTGATATTCACGTTGATATTCTATGTTGTGCTGTGATGTTGCGGATTTGTCGTGGTGGATAGCCTGGATGCAATGTTAGTACAGTTTGGTATTATTTGTACATTTGATATTGCGGGGCGAGCGTCCGACATGTGGACTGCTGTCACTGCCTGTTTGTATATTATTCTTTTGGGGCACGACCGGGCTGAGGTCGATGTACCCGTTGTATATATTTTATTTTCTGTACTAGGATTACCCTAAGGTGGGGTGCACGGATAGCCGGGTTCTAGAGGGCAACGGGCCTGCATCTCATTGCTTTGAGACGGAGGGGGCTTCACTCTAGAATTGGTGGGCTATTCGCCGCACTCGTAGGGAGTACAGGTTGACCCAAGGAGGGGTACTCAAGTTACCGGATTCCGTGAAGTGCTAGGTGGTCCATTCACTTTGTTGAAGGGGCTGTCTCGCTTCAGGTTTTGGTGGGCAACTTGCCGCGCCCGTAGAGGTCTAGGATTTCATTGCACAAGCTATCCACACGACCAGGGAAACGTCGGGTTTCAGTTGCGGCTCTGTGAAACCCGGGGCTTCTAGATTATCTGTATTGTTCTGTGATGCTTATTCATTTCTGTGATGTTGCATTTATCACGCCATGAGCAAATATTATATATTGGTATATATACTAGTAGATGTTGTATATGTTTTACACCCGCGCTAGTCCAGTCCCCGCTCTTTCGTTAGTTAAGTAACTTAACGGGTGATGACGGGACCCAGTGGCGAATGCGGATGGCATATACGTACATCATATTTTCGTTCTTTAGTGGTGTGATCAATTGATGAGACTGCATTGATTCGGATCAATGCAAGCTAAACAAACATATTCTGATGTTGTTGGAACATTTTTCAAAAAGCTGTTATTGCAAGGACGTTTTCTTTTGTTTTGCACAGTGGTATTCGGTTATGAATATCCAGCACCTCAGTCGACGAGGCAAGGGCCGAGATCCCTTCACCGGGAGTGACCCCTTGGGAAAAAGTTTGCGTCAGGATAATAACTTCACTATAGTCAATTACTTTTTGTTTTGCATCGCGGTATTCAGTTGGAATATCCTGCACCTCATTCTACAGGGAAAAAGCCGAGATCCTTTCACTGGGAGTGACCTCTTTAGCAAAAGGTTTTCGCCACTATATTTTTGTAAAAAGCTATGCAGTTCCATCAATGATATCAAGTTCATTACGTTAAAGGTATTTCGCCAAAAACCAACTGTAGCCCTCCTTCATTTCTTATGGGTATTATTTAGTATTCGTGATGCGTTTGTTGACCTAGTCAAGACGTAGTGTTCGGTAGCTAAGTGGTGCTTGTTTGTTGGATAAATGGGATTAGTTAGGACAGTCGTGCGGCCTTGTTGACCTAGTCAAGGGCACGTATAGGTGGGTTTAATGCAATCCAGAATAATGACGGGTTGAACTTGACTAGCGGTTTATGGTTTGTTGACCTAGTCAAGGTCATAAGCCGCTTGGGGTAAAAATCACATCGGGAGTTTCTAAAGAAACTGAAACTTTCCAGGCATGCGCATACCTTCTGGAGTGTGATAACGTGAGTGGATTCCATCACGTTATCATGCGATGATAGTTGGATCCCGATTCCCACTGATGAGTTGGTTTACTCCTCGGGTGATCCCGACTAATTCTTCTTTCAGGTTTGGAGGAGAATTGAGGTTACAGTGAGAGGTTTCCTGATTAGATAAAGTGATAACCATTCTGATCTAGGTTAGAGTGCACGCAGAGAGTTTCTTTTCTCTCTCTCTTTGGCAGCGACCATGGCCCGACCATTGACTATGACTCAGTGACCAAGTTAACAAAACTTTCTTAAAACACTGGCTTTTGGATTGTCAGAGTTGCATACCTCATTGCCACTCCTACTTTTACCCTTTTCTCCAGAACACCCCGTATTACTGTGAACATCCACTTCCATTGGATAAAACCATTGTATGGTTATATACGAACTCGAAAGAATTTGTTCCAGATTCGAGGATGGTTTCCGGTTCTGGAGAAAATGAATAGGACTATTCAGTTGTCTTTTCCTTTTATCTTCTCTCAGGTTGCGAGTGCTCCTTGGATTAGGACAGTACACCTATTACGCAAATTGGATAGTCTTCATCCAAACCATAGGCAGGTGCCAAAAGGTAGGGTATGAAGAAAACCATTCAGCCTAAAAGGTGTACAGAAGGTATTAAGTAAAGACATATAAAATGATTAGTAAGAGAGCAAAGTAAATTGCGACTACTATTCACGACCAAACCAAGTATTTCTTCACCAATCCTACATCACCTTTGTATTTCTCCAGAACACTCCGTATCACTACGAAGATCCACAGTTTATTGGATACTCCATCGTATGGTTATATACGAACTCGAAGGGACTTGTTCCAGTTCGGGGATGGATTCTGGTTCAGGAGAAATAGGAATAAGGTTTATTCAGTTGTCTTTTATCTTTACCTTCTCTCGGGTTGCGAGTGCTCCTAGGATTAGGACAGTACACCTATTATGTTTATTAGATAGTCTTCTTCCAAACCACAGGCTGGTGCCAAACAGTAGGGAAGGAAGAAAACCATTTAGCCTAAGAGGGTGTACAGAAGATAATGACTAAAGACATATAAAGGGATTTGGAGAGATGGAAAAGAAATATATGGTTACAGTTGTGAATCTGATAATGGAAGAGGCATTACTAGGAATACCCGGAAACCCCTTCGAAACATTTACATATTTTAGTTTTACTGTGTGTTGTTAAAAGAAAACTGATTTCCCAATTAGTACTTACTGCAGGGTATGTATGTATCAGGTTTGATTCTCACATCTGTATGGTTTTACAGATGATGAGTGGGAGTAAGTTATTGGGAATTAGGTGATCATCCTCATTATATCGGAATTCGTTGTAATTGGAGGTATTTGACGAAATCGCCTGGGTTGTTTGCTGGACAGCAAATATTTGGTTTTGAATATCCGTTGTTTTGCACCAATTTCAAATTGATATATCTGTACGTTTATTTTTATAAAGTGAGATATAAGTTTTTGAAATTATGTCGATGACATTTACCTATATTAGTTGATGGTTAGGTTAGGAGCATTAAACAGCGATGTAATTCTTCATAACCATAATACAGTTTTCAACTTACGACGCACTGGGTTTGAGTTATTCAAATCAGGGAACTTATACAGAGTATTTTATGTTGTCCAGTGTCCATTAGGACAGAAGGGTTGGTCCTCGTACTATATTCTGTTTACTTATGACTTCTCTAGTTTTTAGACAAGTGTTTCGTAGAAACACATGGTCCAAGTTTTGAGAAGTTATAGGTATAAGAGTAAAGTAGAGAACCAGGTGTTGCAAGTATCGCGATTCTTCAAGGTGATCGAAGATGTAGATACTTGTGTTTGGTATTCAGTTGATAGTAATGGTTTTGAGAAACTTGTTTCTCTTTCAGGTTACTCATGTTTGGATGCACTCCTAAGTTGAGTAATGTTGATCGGACTCTCTCCATTTAGTTTACATGCACTAGAGACAGCTGCATGATTTGAATCTGATTCCAATTAAATCAGTGCCTCTGTTTCTATATTGGATATAGAACGGTTCATATCTTAACGATGTTAAGGTACGAGGAGTTGTCCGGCTTATGCTTAAAACCAGACTCTGGATAACTCAAGGCACGTTTCTGTAATGGCTGTTTGTGGGTTAACCCAGGCTATGACGAGGATTCACTTTCTATCATCTGGAAGATCAATAGTGATATTGTTCTTGACTCGCCACAGTTTTAGTAAAATGGACTTTTTTAGAAAACAGTAGTGGGAGTATGGTAGAACTGGAAGTGATTCCAGAACCGCAAACGATTACTGAAAATTTAATAAGAACCTAAAGATTCAATCTGGTTTGACATTCCATTGGCCACTCCGCAGATATGGTGGGCAACCTCAGGCACCCGAGAGGTACTCCGGTAGCCTCAAGGACGGTGACAGGGAGGTTCTTGTTTACCCAGACTTGCCATTGCTGTTATTCCAGACTGTGAGACCCGGCAGGAGGATGAGTATAGCGTCGTTCTAAACTAGCTTTAAAAGTGCACATGTATATGACTCTGCCAGAGGGTTGTTGTAGTCAGTGGGGGCAGCGGAAGCATAGTGGACAAGTAGCTTATGTCTATTTATAGACTAAAGCAGATATAGCGGAGATAGATCATCTATTTCTGATGTGAAAGACATAGGTTTGACTTCATCAGAATAGGGGATGGATCTGTTAAGAAGGTAGTAGGGTGTGATGTCCTGGTATTTGGATGACATACACATAGTAGGAAGTGATATTCCTATACTACGATCGGTAATATTTTGGTTGTCACACAGTGGTTTCTCCACATAGGATATAGATATAATATCAGACATTCTGGTTACTAAATCTATAATTTTAGATCTTGATTTTGGTAGTTTCCCAATCTGGGTACCTAGACAGCATTCTAAAGGTGTTTTAGAATGGACGACTCCTGGCACGGTAGTATGCCTGCAGGTGATGGAGTCACCCTCTCTAAAGGTGTCTTACAGACTAAAGGGGAGAGGGTTGTGCATGATTAGCAGATCACTTGCTTAAGGCAATTGAGTTGATCATGAGATGTTAAGTACCACACCAGATATTGTTTTTGCACGAGCTGCAATAAGTTGATATTGATCCAATCCTGGAGAAACGTTCGAAAGCAGTTTTAGAACATAAGTGGATGTTCTAGGGATATGATAACGACAGCCTCATTCGGGAGACGGTTATCATTCCAGGCTTCCAAGGTGACCTGAATGACAGAGTGACTGTCAGAGTTATAGTTTTCCCTCTGACGAGCGGCAGTAGTTTGGACAGGAGGTCCAAGAGGATACTGAGGGAGGCATGGCGCAGGATACTGATTAAGTTCAGTTGACGATACAGTCTAAGAAGTTTTGGATTTGGAGTTCATTTATGAACTGGGTCCCATCAGATATCCAGATATATTCTAAGACAGGTATTGCTCATTTCGGAAGATGGCTTTCTCTGCATACTTGAGATTAAGAGAGACATAGAAAGAAACATCAGGGCGGATCCACTCACTGAGGCCATTCCTCGAATGCGGTAGTTTCACAACCGGGCTTTGTGAGACGGATCAGTAGAGGAGTTGGGTGTTCGGTATCACACGGGCTGTGAGTATGCGACATCGTAATAATTAGCCTTAAGTGCAAGTAGGAGATTGTTGGATATAGTGCCCTCAGAGTCAATTATTGGATCGCAGGCACGTGATTGCAATGATTGAGGGAGGACTTATGCCGATAGGACAGTCTTACTCAAAATGATAATCTGCTATCGAGTTTATCTTTATCATCGTGTACAGCTTTAGGTGATCTTACAGATTACTATTACATGTTGATAGAGCCCTTAGGATTCTTGCTTGACGGCCAGCAGTATGATGGCGATCATATACATGGGAGATGGGGTCTATAAGCACATCCTTAAAAGGTCCCTAGTCGAAGGAGTTTCGAGACTGGGCAACGATACTCCATTAGTAGACTAGTGTATACAGTTGAGACCCCGACGAGGGGCGGTGGCCGGTCTCGCAAGCCATTGGTGTCAATTGGTTCACCTAAGATGTATACAGGTGCTCATTGGGTTATGAGTACACCGGACAGGACTCGCCGGGAACATGCTAGTTGGTATTATACCTGACGTCAGATAGCAGTTCCCTGGTGACATGTGTACAGGTTAGTTCATCGACCTGAGATCGTCATTTGTCTCGTGTGAGTTCCTACTGTGATTTGATTACTACCCTACCACGGCTCAAAAAAGTCGTGCAAACAAGTTTTAGTTGGGTACAGTCCCGAGCCACATGGAGGTAGTGAGCGGATCGGCAGTGGTTTCGCCTCTACCGGTATTGGGGATGAGATCGCGCTGTGTCTAGGAGAGCCATTACATGAAGTCCTTGGCCAAGACAAGAGATTTACTGGTAGGTATTCCATTAGTATCTCAGGGTGTTCTGGGCTACACTCCGACACGACTTGTACCCCTTTTGGGGGTCTGACTTTTACCAACCCCCTAGGCCCGACATACGATGCTCATAGACGAACGGACCGAACTGTACGGATATTGTCACTGACAGGCTCAGTAGGTTGTCAGGATGGGCTCGCTCATCGACCTCCCTTTTGGTCAGTACCTGGTAGCCTGTTACGTACAGTTAGTACCACTGACGTGCCAGTGGTTAAATCCACAGCCAAACTATTGACGAGTCTTTAGAGTCCCCCACAGACAGTTTCTCAAGTTTCAGGCCAAACGTTGTAGAGGCCGTATGATATATGGAAGGGTTCGATCATATACATGCAGTCGTGCACAGATCATGATCGAACGTATCATACTAGTGGGCTTTGGTTTAAGCCAGATCCTAATATTAGATTTGTTGGATTACTTTAGTCTCATCGCATTCGCGTTCAGTCGGAATGCGGATGCATGTATGTATATACAGGTGAGGGTATCCTTGTAATCCGTCGCGAGTTTACTTTAGATGTTGCCGTATCTTTTTATTGTTGTAAACATTTGGGTTAATGTTTACAAATGGAAATAATGAGCTAGAAATCATGACTAGGAGCATTAATTGTGACACATGAACAAGTGGTGACTCATTATCTCTTTCTTTGTGCATGTGTCATATTAAGTGATTGATTTGTGAGTTGAAATGAGAGGAAGAGAGAGAAGGGCAGGCATAGATAGGTTGGCTCTTGTATTATTCTTGCTCTCTCTCTCATTTTTGAAATACAACACAAAAGAAAAAGAACCTCTTCTTCTTCTTCTTCCTCTGGCTCACCATTTCCATTGATGGCTTCATCTTCAACCTCCATCCATACAATGGATGCAAGAGACAAAGTTGTCACACACATTCTCTACTTCACCTTGGACACGTCGGCTAGCGAACTTCGTGTCCGAGTTGCTTCGGATGAAGCGGGAGCCCGTAAAAGGACTCGATGATGTGGTGCCCTTTTCCAGCGAGGAGATCGAGATCGGAGATGCCGCAAGGAGCTTGGGATGGTGGCCAAAGACCGAAGGACACGGATCGATCGGTATAGCTTTTCCAACCCTTCTCTAGTGTGCTAGTTATAGGTTAATGGTTCAATCCGGGATTAAAGTCTGCGATAGTGCCGGTTTCAAGTATTGATAAAGTTTTCGTTTCCTCATTTTGGCCTCGGACAGACGGCCGGGGCGCTACCGTAGACTTACACTTAGCGCCAAGCGCGACACGTGTCTTTCTCATGTGCTCTACTTGGCAGAAGCGCAATGCGCTCTTCAACTAGCACAAAGCGCCTGGCGGGCCACGTGTTGCACCGACAGAACATAAATTGTTCTCATGAATGCTCTGCATTCAATACAAAACAAAAAAGGTGTCAAGATCTAATGCTCGGCATTATTAAAAGGGCCAAGGCCAAATAAAGGCTCAATAGCCAGAATAAACAAAATGTTTATTGGACTTAGCCCAAGATTGGACATAAGTCCTCAACTTATATTTAGTTGAGCACATCTGCTCATGATTATTTCAACAGATCTTAGTCCCAAATTGGACTACAGATCTTTCAACCAACTTACACCGGTTCGAGGGTACATCTCTTTACTTCGATGATATCTATCATCGTAATCCTTCAACGTCTTCAGAGAGGTGACGGGTCCCGACAGCTACACATTTCACGGAATGTGGGGTCCTTAAACTCATGGACTGTGATATCCTTAAACTTTATAAACTACAACGTCTTTAAACTATGGACCGTGGGGTCCTTAAACTCATGGACTACGATGTCCCTAACCTCGGACTGTGGGTTCCCTTTAAATCCATGGACTATGATGTCCTTAACCTGGACTGTGGGGTCCTTAAGCCCATGGACTATGATGTCCTTAACCTTGGACCACCATGTCCTTAAACTGGTAATCGACCGCAATGTCCCTAAACTAAACAATAGAGGACAAATGCTCTCTTGTTGGATCTAAATGATCCTGTTATGTTGATCTTAGTCTAGAAATTAGACTAACGTATCCTTAACTAACGTTTAAGTTGATCTTAGTCTCAAATGAGACTAACGTATCCTTAAACCCAACCCCCAAACCCAAATCTAAGAAAATACAGATTTGGACTAATCTACGCCCTACAGGCGACAACATAAATTAGTCTCCGTATACAATCCACGGGAAACCAAAAACAAAAAAAACACCCATGACACGAAGTGACCATCTGGAGAAGGAGAAAGTTGTTACCGCGATGTGGTAGCGTAATTAACTACAGGGGCTTGCGCCTGCAGGGAAGAGCATCCCCACAATCAAAAACCCCTCGAATGAGGGGGAATCTGACGAAATCTTCTATATCGGCCGCATCCGTTTAAACCTTCGATACATGGTGTCATAAATCAACTTGGCATCTTTGGAGAGGTGAACGGATAGCACCAATTAGAATCTGCCCCGAAATTCAGGAATCCTCACGATTCCCAAGGAGAAAATACACCTACGAGATCCTCTCGACTCGTAAGGAGAAAAATCTTTTTGAGATCCTCACGACTCATAAAGTTGGAAAGTCTTAGGCAGCAGACCTGAACCTGCTTCCTAAGACATCGATACCTTACAAGAAGGCTAGGATGAAATATTCTCTAAACTTGCCAGAATAACATTGCGACAATACTGCAAAGAGGAAAAATGACAGAGGGAGACAAGAAAAATATGTCTTTTATTCATGAATCAAAATGAATACAAATTACAATCTATGAAAGAATCAACAAAAAAATACTCTCATTCAGGAGTATGTACAAAAGAAGAATAAAAGGAAAATTATACAAATTTTCAAGCCGGCGGACAATGTAACAGATTTGTCAGTTCATCCTTTTTCCGCTGGGCCTCGGCTTCATAATTCGTTACTGCTACGAGACGGGCCTCTGCTTGAGAATGTTGGGCCTGGTACGAGGCAAGCCGACTTTCAAGCCCCTGTTCGGTGACTTTGTGGGCTTCAGCCATCTCGCGGGTAAAGATGACGGCTTTATCAATAGCTACCACCTCCCTAATAGCTTCTTGAAGCACCCGCCAGAGTTCATACGCCCAAGTGGACTTGGCTGTAAGTTCAGCTTGAACTTCCCCAAGCGCATTTGAAGCCAGCTTCCTCTCTGAAAATTTACGGCTGAGCCTCTTCTCTCATGACAGCAGATTTACGGCACACTATTCGATCAGCCCTCGCAAGCTCGCCTTTGCAACCATAACCTCTGAAGGAAGGCGCATACATTCAAGACTATGCAAACATGCCTCCACCCGACGACAAAACTCAACCCAAACTTGCACCAATGGTTCACTATGGTAAGCAGCAAGAAAGGGAAGAGAACTGTTGGGTTCGGCGGCAAATTCTTCGGTCGTGGTCAAGCTACCAGCATGAAGGTCTTCGATCAAAGATGACAAAGAGTGAATGCTTAGCTTTGCTATCCGTTCAGAGGCACGTAGAGCATAGGGGCCGGGCGGCATGAAGATGCGAAATTCCAGCGTGGTAAGAACTGGTAAAGTTGTTAAGATTTATAAATAATCAGCGAGACTTGCAAGCAAAGAGCAGATGGAACAACGTTGAAACTTTACTTACCCACATTCATGCAAGAAGGGTCTAAAAGAACCCCAGGCCCGTCAAGAATCTCAACTTCGTCATCAGTTTCTAGAACTACAGAAGACATTAGTATCGTTATACAAGATAATAATAATGCCGTGAAGAAGGCAAATAACAATAACCTTGCCCGGAAGATAGGATGATGCGTTGAGGGGATATTGCCTGCGGAGCGGCCATCTCTAGCAGATGCTGAAAAGACTTCCTGAGGGATAGGTCCGCGATGGACGCCGCCAATCCTCGTAGCTCTGAAAAGATAGAAAGGTTCAGATAATGAAGAGATCACTAAAACAAAAGATAAAAGAATACCTTTGATGCTCCTCCCGCTCTGAACTGGAGGGATAGCAGCTTCGGCAGCCTCCTCCATGCCCCCGGCACGTCATCGGGGACATGGGCCGGTATAACAGCTTCTAATTGAGGAGTAGCGGCAACCGCTGCAGGCTCCAATGAAAGGACGGTGGCCTTGACTACCTGTCCTACAGTCTCAAGGCCGTCCCCAGAAAGATCCATTGAATCTGCAGCCAATGAAGATGCCTCTTCCGGGAGAGCAAGCACCGGGAGAACGGAAACCACCAATGGGAGCTCCACGGCAGGAAGAACAGCTGTATCGACCCCCTCTACACTTACTGGTGTCTCATCGGGGATATTTACAGAGTCCATAGTCAAGGCGCGACTCGAACTCAGATCCTCTGCCATTGCCGAAGTCCCTGCAAAGTTTTCACGAAGATAAGGATATCTATATATAAGCAGTGAAAAATACTACAAAAAGATATATAAGTATACCAATGCGCTAAAGAGCTTATAGTATGGCTTTTTCAAGCCGGCGTTCCTTCTCAAGAATTTGTGATCGCCGGGGTTCGAGGGTAGACTCGTGGCCACCAGTCCACAACGACAGCGCATCTTCGGTATCGGCCGAGATAGGCCGCTTAAGGGCTATCTCGCCTCCCTCTTCCAAAGGACCTATAAATATCCACCGTATCGATTGAGGATCTTCGTAGAAGATGACGGCAGGATAAGGCCTCATTGGGACCCTCACATTTTCAGTCTCATCCTTGGAGCGTCTTATAACCTCAGCCAATTGTGCGGCTTTCTCAGCAGATGAACATGGAAAAAGAAGACCACAATCCGGCTCTTGCATAGCTATTGGTTCATCTTGAAAGATAAGCTCAGATTCCACTAAAAAGTCGAGCAGATTGGTGACCGTCTTCTTTCGCCTCTTTGACCCAGAACTAACACCAGAAGACGATCGCTTCTTTCCCCTCGGTGCTTTGGTGAGACGTTGACCCACTTTTCCTACAGTATCCTCTCTCAGCGGTGCTACCGATGATGACACTGCTATTGCTGACGCCGCAGCTGATGAAACTGCTACTGGCGCCTTATCAGAAGCTCTTGCCTGAGCTCTAGTGCGTATCGGCATACCAACTGTCGGAGTCAAGTCCACATCCGCCGCCTCAGGAATAAGTACGGTACCAGTATCCCTCAAGGGAGGGCAAACCATTGTCCACGGTCGCGGCGGGACTCCCATAGCCTGGAGCGGGGTGGGAGCTCTAAGCCCAAAAAGTATCCTCCTCTCCTCAGCAATGATTAGACTAACTCGGTGGCAAAACCAACCCATGAAAGCCCCCACGCACCTCAGAATGTAGTCGACCTCGAGGATCATGAAATGAGAACCGGTGCTTAGCCTCATGAAATGGTGGGTGGCGTCACGAACAGCTTCCAAAGAAGGGCTGGGCTCCACTATGAATGTCTCGAAGGGGACACCCTGGTTATATCCTAATTGCCGGGAAAAGCGGTGTGGATTGTACCGCATGAAAAGAGCCGCATCGTTTCGACGGAACACCAGATAACCGAGTCTGATCGAGTACAGGTGCATGGCTTCCTTGGGCTTCAAGGATGGTGCTCCCTATTTCGATAAATCAAACAACTGTTGAACAGGTCCCGAGGGAGCAGAGAGGATTCAATCATTAAATACCATTCCGCATTCGTTGGCATACGGATTGAAGAGCCCCTAATTGGGTCGGGTTAGGAGCAAAAGCGTCCACCAATCTCATGAGCCGCGGAAAGGTATAAGCATCATAAAAGCTGGGTCTCTGGTGCACAGCAAATACCCCTAGCGCGTACATCTCAATCCATGACGTAAAGTAATGAAGAGAGAAACTCACTACGTTTACGCCTGGGGTTGAGGTATTGGCTGCAGTGCTTAGCCCATGGTACAGATGCGACAGCCTTGCAATGCCCAAGGATAATCGCGTCCCTTCAGTAATGCGATGTGCAGGGTAAATGACCGAGTCTCTCATGAATCGACGGTGCGTGGGAACGACAAACCAACTGAGCCAAACGCTGATAAAACCGATGCATAAAGTTTCTTCATCCATGCCTGGAGCTATGATCGACTGAAAGGTACAGCCGACAAGACTGGAATGTAGAACTGGGACAAATCCTCTTCTCTAGCCGGTAGCCTATTTAAACCAAACCCGAAGGGGTCATTGATATTCGCGAACTTCGGAGCCTCCTTTGATAGAACGTCTCCACGAAGGAAGCAGGCGATAAAACTTTCAAAAGTGACGCCCTGTTCTTCTGACTCTGTGAACAGCTTCTCAAAAATCCCCAGAGTCTTGATTAGACTCGGGTACTTGTGGCGGACGGCATTTTCAGTCGACAAACCGTCAAGCGTAGCACGCACAGTCTTGAAGGCATACTCGTCGGAGGGCAACAATTCTTCGTAAGGCGCTCCCCTGATCGGTAAACCCGAGATCTCACAAAATTCTTCCAAAAAGATCAAAACTTCGCGGTCCCCTAACAAGAAAATGTTGGTAGGAAGATTCCGTTGATTTAGGAAAGCTTAACCCACCATACATGGGGAGATTGATAATGGAAGAAGGACGCATACACCGCTTGGTAAAGCCCGACCCTCTGCAGTCGCACACGATGAGCGGACAAGATGTGACGAGTCCAGAGAAGATAGCCCGTGGGATGGCGAGGGGTAAGCCCTATCTTGTAGACATGTCCCCAGGGCTGGGCTTCACCTTGGCAGAAACGACGCCCTAAGATCACTATGGCTGGCATAGGCTGGTTTGGTATCCCAACTGTCGACGGTTCGAGCCATCCTGTAGGAGTCCAATCTGCCACCTCTACAGCAAAAGCAGCCCGCAGACGGTCCATCGGCAGGAACGGGCGGAGAGGTTCTGTTGGCACCTCGCAAAGAAAGCTTCGGTGACCGCGGAAGATATGACCGTACCAGGTCCCCCACAAAACCTGATTGGCGCAGTCCGGGTCATGAGCTCTAATTATCGCCATCACCTCTTCGTCAGACGGTGACTGAGGAAAGGCATCCTCCGAGCGGGTGAAAGGGAAGTATGAAAGAGAAGCCATTATTCCTGAAATAAAGGAAAGGAAACTATTAGTGAAGCCCACACGTGTGTGTGTGTGTGTATGCGTGTGTGTGTGTATATAAAAGGACAGTGGAAGAAAATGACAAACAACTTATTTCATGGGACCATGGGTTACAAAACACATGGGCCCCACAAAATCAATATGGCGGCTCACTAATAATGAAGCTGAGCAATCATCATGAGAAAAAAAGGAACATTCTAAATAAATTCAAACAACTCTACACATTCCCCCAAGGAGAAAACCCATTACAGAAACTCTGTGCAAATCGAGAAGGATCTCTCCTAAACTATTTTTGCAAGAACAACTCAGGATGAAAAATTCCCAGAAGTCTTCTTCTAAGAACTAAATTCTCTGGAAGAATTAAATTCCTTTTGAACAGAGGAATTAAATTCCCAGAAATTTTTTTCAGAGCTAAGCTTTTTGAAATGGAATTAAATTCCAGAAGGAAACATATACCATCGTCAAAACCCTAAGATCCGGAAAATGGCCAACATTTAGGGTTTGCTGCCTAAAGATCGAGCGTTCTTAGGACATCAGAAAGATGACATTTTTATATATAGGGAAAAACCTTTGGTGTGGATTTAAAATCCAAAGAGAATTGTTATAAAAGTTCTTCGATCGTTTAAAACCATTACCTGAAGAAGAGATTCTTTCCTGGACAGAGTTAAACTTTGGAATTTTTGGAACAGAGAACTGAGCTCTGAGGAAGAGAATTAAATTCTCAGGGGAAAATGAACAAGGAAGAAGATGAAAGAGTGGAGGCGCTTCTGAAGAGACCCTTGCGTTTATAGGATGTGATGGAAAACGGTTCATCTGCACTCTTCCCTAGGCAAATCCAACGGCAACAAAGATGACAGTGTTGCACTCACGTGCAAACACGTGAGAAAAATGCTGTGGGGGCATTTGTTCTCTTATAGGAACTGAATAAAGCAGCAAAGAAATACACAAGAGGAGCATCACGTGTCCACACGTGATCGGGCATCCTGTGGGGACACGTGACCTTCTATGAGCAAAATTATAGGCGCTGAGATACACAACTTGAGATGGGGTCACCTGCCAACACGTGATGGGCCCCTGAGCCCTTTGAAATAATAGAATTAAATTCTAATGAAATACCTAACCGGTGGAGGTTACATGCCAACACGTGATGGACTCTTAAGTCCTCTGAGCAAATAGAATTAAATTCTAATTAATTGCTTAATCAATGGGGTCGCGTGCCAGCACATGATGTGTTCCTGAACCCTTTGAACTAATAGAATTGAATTCTGATCAAAAGGGGTCACGTGCCCACACTTGATGGGCCTTTAAGCCCACTGAAAAGAATTAAAAGGTATAATAAAATAGCAAGAAAAAACCCTAATGGGGCATCACGTGCCCACACGCGACAGGGGGTCACGTGCCAACACGTGATGGGTTTCTAAGATCTCTGAACTAATAGAATTAAATTCTAATTAAATGGTCAATCGGTGGGGTTATGTGCTAACACGTAATAGGCTCTTAAAACTTCTGAACTATTAGATTTAAATTATAATTAAGGGAAATCAAAAACCCTAATATTTCCCTAGATCTTTCCAAACAAAAAGATTCGCGCTCTATAAAGTGGAGCACCGTTGGATTAAAAATTTAATGGTGATTAAAAATCACCAATTTAAAGAAATATTCTATACAAGGAAAGATTTTCCTAAAATCTGCCAGGAACAGCAAATAAAATATCTTGTTGGTTACAAAATCGATAAAATCTTTCAATGAAAGATTGATTAAACAAACTGATTCTTTTCTTTCTCCTATAAATAGTAGCCAAGAAGGGAAGAGAAAAAAAGAGATACAACAATAGAGAGAGAATACAAAAAAAGAGAGAAAAGAAGATCTCTTCAAAAAAGAAAGAAACCCTAGGTAAGAGAGGGAAAGAGATCATTCTATAAGCTCTCAAAAAACAAAAAGAGAATTTAATTCTCAAACTAAGAGTTTAACTCTTCTGAATAAGAACTTAGTTATTTCTTCGGTTGAAGATCTGCAGAAGCAGATCTCCCCATAAGTTGAGAATTTAATTCTCATCGGGAAGATTCTGCCATGCAGATCCAAAACTTAGAGGGAGAATTGAGTTTAAAGAATTTAATTCTTTCGAAAATATAGGAATTTAATTCCTTTAAATAAAATTAGGGTTTAACCCTATAAGAGAATTTAATTCTTATACAAAGGATTCATTTCTCCATGCACGTAAAAAGATCAAAGTACCCAACATGATCACGTGGCAACACGTGATTCTCCCCCTCAATGATCAAAAGAGGATGAATGAGATTAGGTCACATGTTCCCACGTGACCCTTGAACAAACTTCTCAAAATAAAGGCAGAACAAACTTTAGGCGCCCTCACGTGTCCCCACGAGACCCCTAACAAACACTTTATTATCCCAATCATGGATACCCATCACGTGCCCACACGTGATGGTTATAAAGGCCATGTGTTTAACACATACTTGCATATTCTGAGAATAAAATAAAGGAAGTTTGGGCGCCCTCACGTGTCCCCACATGACCACTAACAAACACTTTAATATCCTAATCATGGATACCCATCACATGCCCATACGTGATGGTCATAAAGGCCAAGTGTTTAACTCTTACTTGCATATTCTGAGAATAAAATAAAGGAAGTTTGTGCCCAACACTCAAGTGCCTTATGTGACCCCACGTGAGCGCTTTTTTTATTTAGTGTTTAACACTATTTTGTGCGCTATATCCTTAGTGTTTAACACTATTCTATGCGCATCACGTGGGACCACGTGATAGTCGAGTGTACTCTAGTGTTTAATACTACATTCGAGCCAATCTTAGCCCAAATTAGCTAAGTCTTCCAGAGGCAGTACCCACTTTTGACTGAACCTCAAACACACTTTTGTCTTCCAAAATTGTTCATCTCATATGACATTCAAAATAAAACCCAGAGATTTTCAGTCAACTTTGGTTCAAGGGTACATCTCCCTACACCTTTGATACATGTCGTTGTAATTCTTCAACGTCTTCAGAGAGGTGGTGGGTCCCAATGGCCAATAACTATCTGGTGTATTTCCAAACCCATGTTTGCATCTGAACTTGGACTGTAATGTCCTTAAACTAACTAGGGACCGCAATGTCCCTAAACTAAACAACATAGCCCAAATGCTCTTTTGTTGGATCTAAATGATCCTGTTAAGTAGATATTAGTCCAAAATTAGACTAGCGTATCCTTAACAAACATTTAAGTTGATCTTAATTTCAAACGAGATTAACGATCCTTAAATCAATCCAATTACAGATCCCCTAACCAATATTGGATCAAGGGTACATCTCTTCACTCCTCTGATATTTTTCATTGTAATCCTTCAACGTCTTCAGAGAAATGACGGGTCCCGACAACCAGAAATTCCATGGACTGTGGGGTTCTTAAACCCATGGACTATGATGTCCTTAACCTTGGACTGTGGGGTCCTTAAACCTATGGACTATGATGTCCTTAACCTTGGACTGTGGGGTCCTTAAACCCATGGACTATTATGTCCTTAACCTTGGACTGTGGGGTCCTTAAGCCCATGGACTATGATGTCCATAACCTTGGACCACCATGTCCTTAAACCGGTAATCGACCGCAATGTCCCTAAACTAAACAATAGAGTTCAAATGCTCTTTTGTTGGATCTAAATGATCTGATTAAGTTGATCTTAGTCTAAAAGTAGACTAACGTGTCCTTAACAAACGTTGAGTCGATCTTAGTCTAAAATTAGACTAACGTATCCTTAACTAACGTTTAAGTTGATCTTAGTCTCAAATGAGACTAACGTATCCTTAAACCCAACCCCCAAACCCAAATCTAAGAAAATACGTATTTGGACTAATCTACGCCCTACGGGCGACAACATAAATTAGTCTCCGTATACAATCCATGGGCAACCAAAAACAAAATAAACACCCACGACAGAAGTGACCATCTGGAGAAGGAGAAAGTTGTTACCGCGATGCGGTAGCGTAATTAACTGCAGGGGCTTGCACCTGCAGGAAAGAGCGTCCCCACAATCAAAAACCCCTCAAATGAGGGGGAATCTGACGAAGTCTGCTACATCGGCCGCATCCGTTTAAACCTTCGATACATGGTGCCATAAATCAACTTGGCATCTTCAGAAAGGTGGAAGGATAGCACCAATTAGCATCTGCCATGAAATTCAGGCAAGACGTTCGCTGCGTCTTCGGGCGTCTTTCGGCGGGGAACAGATTCTGGCACGCCCGGTGGGAACAGAATCTGTTCCCCGCCGAAAGACGCGCGAAGACGCGGCGAACATCTTGCCTGAATTTCAGGGCAAATGCTAATTGGTTCTATCCGTCCACCTCTCCGAAAATGCCAAGTTGATTTATGGCACCATGTATCGAAGGTTTTTGATTGTAGCAGAATTCGTCAGATTCCCCCTCATTTGAGGGGTTTTTGATTGTGGGTACGCTCTTCCCTGCAGGCGCAAACCCCTGCTGTTAATTACGCTACCGCATCGCGGTAACAACTTTCTCCTTCTCCAGATGGTCACTTCGTGTCGTGGGTGTTTTTTTTGTTTTTGGTTGCCCGTGGATTGTATACGGAAACTAATTTATGTTGTCGCCCGTAGGGCGTAGATTAGTCCAAATCCGTATTTTCTTAGATTTGGGTCTGGGGGTTGGGTTTAACGATACGTTAGTCTCATTTGAGACTAAGATCAACTTAAACGTTTGTTAAGGATACGTTAGTCTAATTTCTAGACTAAGTTCAACTTAACAAGATCATTTAGATCCAACAAGAGAGCATTTAGCCTCTATTGTATAGTTTAGGGACATTGCGGTCGATTACCAGTTTAAGGACATAGTGGTCCAAGGTTAAGGACATCATAGTCCATGGGCTTAAGGACCCCACAGTCCAGGTTAAGGACATCATAGTCCGTGGGTTCAAAGGGACCCCACAGTCCGAGGTTTGGGATATCGTAGTCCATGAGTTTAAGGACCCCACAGTCCGTAGTTTAAAGACCCCGTAGTCTATAAAGTTTAAGGACATCATAGTCCATGAGTTTAAGGACCCCACAGTCCGTGAAATGTGTGGTTGTCGAGACCCGTCATCTCTCTGAAGACGTTGAAGGATTACAACGACAGATATCAGAGGAGTAAAGAGATGTACCCTCGAACCGGTGTAAGTTGGTTGAAAGATCTGTAGTCCAATTTGGGACTAAGATCTATTGAAATATTCCTGAGCAGATGTGCTCAATTAAATATAAGTTGAGGACTTATGGCCAATCTTAGGCTAAGTCCAATAAACATTTTGTTTATTCTGGCTATTAAGCCTTTATTTGGTCTTGGCTCTTTTAATAATGCTGAGCATTAGATCTTGACACCTTTTTTATCTTGTATTGAATGCAGAGCATTCATCAGAATAATTTATGTTCTGTCGGCGCAACACGTGGCGCGCTAGACACTTTGCGCCAGTTAAAGAGCACTGTGCGCTTCTGCCAAGTACCGCACACGAGAAAGACATGTGTCGCGCTTGGCGCTAAGTGCCAGATGATGGGCGCATTGCGCCCGTTTATGAGCGCGAAGCGCGACACGTGTCCTTCTCGTGTGCGCTACTTGGCAGAAGTGCACTGCGCTCTTTAACTACTGCAAAGCGCCTGGCGTGCCACATATTGTGTCGACAGAACATAAATTGTTCCGATGAATGCTCTGCATTCAATACAAGACAAGAAAGGTGTGAAGATCTAATGCTCAACATTATAAAAAGGGTCAAGCCCAAATAAAGGCTCAATAGCCAGAAAAAACAAAATGTTTATTGGACTTAGCCCAAGATTGGCCATAAGTCCTCAACTTTTATTTAATTGACAATATCTGCTCATGAATATTTCAACAGATCTTAGTCCCAAATTGGACTACAGATCTTTCAACCAACTAACACCAGTTCGAGGGTACATCTCTTTACTCCTCTGATATCTGTCGTTGTAATCCTTCATCGTCTTCAGAGAAGTGACGGGTCCCGACAACCACACATTTCACGGACTGTGGGGTCCTTAAACTCATGGACTATGATGTCCTTAAACTTTATAGACTACGGCGTCTTTAAACTACGGACCGTGGGGTCCTTAAACTTATGGACTACGATGTCCCTAATCTCGCACTGTGGGTTCCCTTTAAACCCACGGACTATGATGTCCTTAACCTGGACTGTGGGGTCCTTAAGCCCATGGACTATGATGTCCTTAACCTTTAACCACCATGTCCTTAAACTGGTAATCGACCGCAATGTCCCTAAACTAAACAATAGAGGCCAAATGCTCTCTTGTTGGATCTAAATGATCCTGTTAAGTTGATCTTAGTATAGAAATTAGACTAATGTATCCTTAACAAACGTTTAAGTTGATCTTAGTCTCAAATGAGACTAACGTATCCTTAAACCCAACCCCCAAACCCAAATCTAAGAAAATACGGATTTGGACTAATCTACGCCCTACAGGCGACAATATAAATTAGTCTCCGTATACAATCCACGGGAAACCAAAAACAAAACAAGCACCCATGACACGAAGTGACCATCTGAAGAAGGAGAAAGTTGTTACCGCGATGTGGTAGCGTAATTAACTGCAGGGGCCTGCGCCTGCAGGGAAGAGCGTCCCCACAATCAAAAACCCCTCAAATGAGGGGGAATCGGACGAAGTCTACTACATCGGCCGCATCCGTTTAAACCTTCGATACATGGTGCCATAAATCAACTTGGTATCTTCGGAGAGGTGGACGGATAGCACCAATTAGCATCTGCCCCAAAATTCAGGCAAGACGTTCGCCGTGTCTTCGCGCGTCTTTCGGCGGGGAACGGATTCTGGTACGCCCGGTGGGACCTTTTCTTCTTTCCACTCCACACTTCATGTGTCGTGTTCAGGAACGAATCGCGGTTTGCTATGGTTGCCTGTAGATTCGAGGTACTAAGATTTGGTGTCTTGCTCCGTGCAGAAAATAGAAGATCAATAGCTTCAAACTGTACTAACTGCAACTGCAACTCTCGCTCCGTCCCGTCCGGAGGAGTGACTTACAGGCCCCAAGCGGCCTCCATCTTCGCTATGCCGGTGGAAAAGGTGACTCAGGCCACCACTCGGCTATTCTTCAGGACTATGCTCCCATCGATGAGCTACAATACCCCAATGTCGTCGCAAGAAGCTCCAAAGAAGCCGGTCTTTGATCGGCTTACAACTACCGTGGCCCCTCTCAACGGGTCGCCCAAGTCTAACGCCTCAGTTTTCAACAGACTGAGCCAGAACGCCAACAAGCCCGCAATATCTGAAATAGCATCCCAAAGTGGATAGCCATCCCGGCTCAAGCGAACGAAATCATTGGAAAGGCTTCTCCCGACAAGAAGTCAGTCTTCACAAGGATGGCCCCTCCGGCTCCCGTTCCAGGTGATGTCACCTCTGCCTAGAGGTCTGTATTCGATGGGGTGGATATTACTGCTCGGCGAACGTTAGTCTTCAAAAGGCTGACACCGGCGACAACCCTCCGTCAAGACATGGGGCATGACAAAGCCATCTCCATAGCTGAACCAAAACCCTCTGCGCGACATGCTCGCCGTCTTCATTGGCGTCAAGTATGGAAGGCTGGGGGCAGCTCCCCGTCTGGATTTACTCCGCCAGCTCCAACGGTGGAGATCGATGCTGCTGTTCCAACCAGGAACAGCTTTGAATTGCTTAACAAGGTGCGCAGGAACTCTCCTACTGCAGTGCTGAAGAGATCTCCCCCATCCATGGAAAATGCTACAGAGAAGAAGCCGGAGCAGCCTCCTCAGCGGCTTTCTTCCAAAATTTACAAAGTCTGGCGACAGGTCCAAGAATTGGTGATTGACCAGGACTACTCTCAGAAGCTTAAAGCTCGACAAGGAGAAAATCATCATGTCAAGCCACCAAAGGCGACAGCCGTCTGGGTGCCCACTGCAACGGCTCCCTCCACTTCAACTGATCATAAGAGAAGGAGGCCAGAGAAAGCCCCCGTGAATGCGGCAAGCCGCAAGGATGTCGAATCTAAACGCTCTAGGTCTGGGGGCATAATGGTGCATACCGTTTATATGGCTTCCGGAAAAGAGGAAAGCCACGCTTCTACTGGTCACCGACCGCTCACCCGATCCGTGACAAAAGCCCAGGAGCAGCAACAGAAGCTTCAGGAAATGCTGACGCAAATGGCCGCACTCACCGGGCCAAAAGAAAGCCCGGAGGCATCGTCAGAGCAGCGTCATGAATAAGAAACCGATGCTGACTTCCTCCGCAGAGTCCTCGAAAAGAGAGACAAAGAGGCTGCGGAACAAGCGGCCAATATAAAACAAATGGCCTTTCTGTTCCAAGATACGGTGGGCATGATGATCCAGCTGTACCCTCCAGCTGAAGAATCTCCAATAATAATTGAAGACGATAGAAGAGAGACATCACATCCTCTGCCGGCTCTGTCAACAGCCAAAGAGGAGACCATCTCTAAAGCCACTCTTGATGGTTATATAGTTCAACAAATACGAGTTCATCAAGAGAATGAAGCGGCTGGGCAAATTGTTAAAACTGGACGACCCTATCCGGGTTGGTATGACCAAATAAAGTACCCGCCGGGATACACGATCCCCAAATTCCACTTATATAAGGGAATGGGGAATCCACATCAGCATGTTGCTCAGTTCAGGGCTCTTTGTTGCAATACTGGAGGTGACGACAAACAATTGCTTCGCCAGTTCGTCGGCAGCTTGGCGGAAACGGCCTTTAAGTGGTATTCGGAGCTACCCAACGACTCCTCAAAACTTTTACAGAATTGGAGTTGCTGTTCACCCAGCGATTCGCGAGTGCTAGTAAACGCACCCCGATTACAGCATTGATTAACGCTAGGGTGAAACCTGGAGATTCATGAGTTCAATACGCAATACGATGGCGGAATCTGTGGTCAAAATGCGAACAGCGCATCGAAGAAGCACCGGCAGTGGGCATGTTCGTGGGCACTCTAGACCCTCATGCAACTATTTCCTAATTCATGATGTTCTTCAAGCCGACCACGTTCCAGGGCTTGATTGACAAGTTGGCACAAATGGACCAGATGGGTCATAGACCATCTCCTTCAAAGACGGATCCTCAAAATGAAAAGGGAAAAGGAAAAGCAACTTTCGTTGCCACTACTCAACAACAGCCGAGCAACTTGAAGACGGTTGTTCGCCAAAACAATGTGTGTCCATGCCCATCCCTCGAGGAAAGACTGGGACGTCCTTACTCGTTTCCCCAAGATAAAACGAGGAGACTGTTCGAGCTGGCAGTGCGCAAAAGGCTTATAAATTTGCCGGATCCAAAACGTCCGTTGCAGCCAGACGATGTCAACAATCTTAATTACTGTCCTTACCACCAAGAAGTAAGCCATCCAATCGAAGGTTGCTTCGTCTTCAAAGGCTGGATTGAGGACCAATACCAACAAGGCAAGTTCGCATTATCCGAAAACTGGAAGGTGAAACAGCCACAACCCCACGCCCCTAAAAAGTGGACGTGCCGGGGGCATCGTGCTCATTCATAAGGGAAGCCCCATGGGAAGTTGTTCTTTCGGTAAAGACGAAAATAATGTTGAAGGATCTCCAAACGTGCCCGGCAATCAGGTGGAAAAATCCACTGAAACCCGAGATCGTCAAGGGAATGCTGAAACCGTGCCCAATTACAAAAATTGGTGGTGGTAGTCAAAGCGCTCGCACCCAGCCGTCAAATTCTTCGAAGAAGAAGAAGAAGACCCAAAAGCCCGTGAAGCTTGATAACAAGCGCACAAACCTGCAAAAACAGATTGACGCTCTGGAAGAATATAACCAGAAGGCACGGACCCCGGTCACACTCCAAGAATTTCTCAACAATATCCTTGAGAACGGAGATAACGACAATAACGACAGGGATGACTCGTCAAAAGAATCTGAGGACTATGTGGCAAGTTGCCACATGATCTCTCATTCGGCATTAACTAATGAAGAAGCTCACTCGGCGATAGAGGACAGCATAAAAGAGCTAGGGGAAGGATCGAAACCAAAACCCTTATAACCGTCTGACGAGATGATCGACTTGGTATTGAACGAAACCCATCAGAAAAGCAAATCCAATCGAGAGCGTGAACTGGCTAAATTCGAAAAAGCCAAATGCTGACGACTGGAGGAAAAGGTCGAGACACCCCAACTGGAGCAAAGCATCCCTATCGCCAGCAAAAGCAAGCTTAAAGTAAGGAAACGATTCGCTAGGGCCTTGGCAATAGGAATAAAGTTGCCCTCTTTCAAAGGAAATTCCCCTGGCAATATACGTCTTGATAAAGCGGACATACATCCTAACTTCTGCCTATACCATTGCACACCCTACCGAGGAGTGCATAGCCTTTATAAACTAGTGGCAGGGATATGTTTCCCATCGACGACACGTTCAATGAGTGAAGCGCAAGGATCGTCGGGAACAGAAAAGCACGACAGATGAGCGCGAAAGAGCTGCTGGCAACTGTCACATAGCCGACACCAAGGGATCGCAAGTTATCACCTTTGGAAGTGAATCTGACGAAGAAATCGCCCTCAGCCCTCTCTTCAAGGAATCCACCTCCGGCACAAAACATGCAAAGATTTGCGGCAAAATCTAGCTGCGTAATCATACGCTGACTTATGACCAAAATGTCGTTAAACTACTACCAACCCGCGGCATCCCCAGGCTGACGTGGTGTTAAAAAAAACGGTATGTCCATAAGCAAAA
Organism: Agapanthus africanus; assembly: GCA_030015575.1. Classification (NCBI taxonomy): domain Eukaryota; kingdom Viridiplantae; phylum Streptophyta; class Magnoliopsida; order Asparagales; family Amaryllidaceae; genus Agapanthus; species Agapanthus africanus. The sequence goes on from JASDDO010000028.1 coordinate 175,393,340, forward strand.
AGAGCACGGATGAAAACCCGAGAGGGCTCCGTGAGTAAAAACAGCAGGGCTACCGGCGAGTTGTGAAAACCCGAAAGGGCGAAATCTCGTTAAAAGACACTTGCAAGGTCCTCTCGATCTTGTGAAAAGAAATCACCTGCGTGAGATCCTTACGACTCACAAGGGAGCAACACACTTAGGGATCCCCACGATCCCTTGGGAGAAATTACACTTGCGAGATCCTCATGACTTGTAAGGAGAACCCTCTTATGAGATCCTCACGGCTCATAAGATTAGAAAGTCTTAAGCTACAGGGATCTGAACCTGTTCTTAAGCGGCCACCACAACCTCCAATACTGCCCTACAAGCGGCTCAACATCGACCCTTGTGTACAATCCATGGGCGTGAATAAACATTTCCCTAACAAAGTCCCATCCGTGACTAGAGATATGTTCGCACGGTGAACCCCCTTGTAAGCCCTCTCGACTTATAAGGAGAAAGCACTCTTGTAAGATCTTTATGACTTATAAGAGATCATGCACTTAGGATTCCTCACGACTCCTAAAGAGAAAACGCACCTACGAGATCCTCACGACTCGCAGAGAGAAATACCTTTATGAGACCCTTACGGCTCATGAAGTCAAAAGCCTTAGTCGACAGGATCCTAACCATGTTCGCTAAGCCACCTTTGTTCGACATCGACGGGGGCAAATGATGATTCGCTCCTGGCAATATTCCAGTTGTAGCGGTGCTGATGCCGAAATCGGTGTCAAATCCCAAGCTTGCAGCAAAGAAGCTAGCGAGCCACACATGCATACGAAATATCCGAAATGATGGGGAAACTTGCAACAAAATCAACAAGTAAAAGTGTATGCATGCAAAATAGCCGAAATGATTGGGCTACTCACAATAAAAAGCAGTGAGTAAAAAAAATAAAATAAAATAAATAGCCGAAATGATTGGGCGCCGCGAAAAATAGCTGAAATGATTAGGCAATCGCGACCTTCGCGATATAAAAGCTGAAATGATAGAGCATCGCGGAAAGAAATAAAGAATGAAATTTATGCCCTACAGGTGATATCACATCAATCCCTGTATATAATCCAGGGACGCGAACGAAGAAGGAATCACACCTTCCCTCCCCAGGCTTCATCAAAAAACGAAGCCAAATCTCGATGGTGCAGAGATAGCCTAAAGGTCATCAACAACGATTCTCCCCGTTCCAGCAGGATTCAAACGCTGTAATCAACCCTGGAGCTATGGGAAAGTCCCTACTCCAAATCTCAATGGTTCCCAGACAACTTAGAGACCACCTCGACATTCGTCTCGTTACAGCAGACACAACGTCAGCAAGGCGGAGTGATGGCAAAATCCTAATTCCACCTCAGCATTCGGTTCACCAGACGCAATGTCAACAATGGCATTCCTTCGCAGTCCAGCAGGATGCAGATGCAACATCAACGAAAGACCTCACGGTCAAAACAACGGAGCCATGGTAAAGTACCTAGTTCCAAGTCTCGACGGCCACATCTACAGCCTGGAGACCCACAACAGCGTTCCTCCTCATTCCCGCAGGACTCAGACGCGACATTACAAAACGGAGCCACGACAAAATCTCTAGTTTCAAGCCTCGACGGTTCACCAACAACCTAGAGACAACCGCGACATTCGTCTAGATACAGCAGATGCAATGCCAGCAAATAAAGCAAAGGCCAAATTCCTAGCTTCAGGATCTTGACGGCAACTCATATAAAACCTGAAAGACTATCGGAGATCATTCTACGCCAGCGCGGAGTGGTCACCATCTCGACGTTCGTCTTGATACAACAGACGATATGTCACTACAGCGTCCTTCTTCCAACAGGATTCGGACACGCTAAAACAAATGAAACAAAAGCCAAATTCCTAGCTTCAGGGTCTTGACGGCAACTCATATAAAACCTGAAAGACTATCGGAGATCATCCCACGCCAGCGTGGAGTGGTCACAACCTCGATGTTCGTCTCGATACAGCAGACGATATGTCACTATAGCGTCCTTCTTCCAACAGGATTCGGACATGCTAAAACAAATGAAGCAAAGACCAAATTCCTAGCTTCAGGATATTGACCGCAACTCATATAAAACCTGAAAGACTATCGGAGATCATCCTACGCCAGCACGGAGTGGTCACCACCTCGACGTTCGTCTCGATACAGCAAATGATTTGTCACTACAGCGTCCTTCTTCCAACAGGATTTGGATACGCTAAAACAAACGAAGCGAAGGCCAAATTCCTAGCTTCAGGGTCTTGACGGCAACTCATATAAAACTTGAAAGACCATCGGAGATCATCCCACATAGAGTGGTCACTACCTCGACATTCGTCTCGATACAGCAAACGAGATGTAACTACAGCGTTCTTCCTCCAGCAGGATTCAGACGCGACAATCAAACAACGGAGCCACGGCAAAATCCCTAGTTCCAAACCTCGATGATTCACCAGCAACCTAGGGACAACCGCGACATTCATCTCGATACAGCAGACGCAATGCCAGCAAATGAAGCGAAGGACAAATTCCTAGCTTCAGGGTCTTGACGGCAACTCATATAAAACCTGAAAGACTATCGGAGATCATCCCACACCAGCACGGAGTGGTTATGACTCATCGGGGCTCTCCAAAATGAGCCTTACCTCAAGTAAAAAGCGGCATGGAAAAATTCCTAACACTTGCTCTTCCGACGGTCAAACTGTCGAGGAGGATTGCTTGAAGACGTCTTGTCCAGCCCCCGAAGGGATCAGAGACACGACAGTCGCAAGGCTACTCGAACAGCAAGATTGCCTATCGAGGAATACATCAGCCAACGCGACGGTACGACGGACAAAACCCTAGTACCACAGACCCTAACGGACCTCTGTCGTAAAGAGTAGAGGATAACTGTGGCGTTACGACATTCTTGCGAGAACTGCTCGATTCATCTCGGCTCATGAGGAAATTAGTGTCTTTACGAGAACTTCTCGATTCGTCTCGACTCGTAGGGAAAAGCCTTAGGCAATGGGGATAAGAACCGGTTTCCTGAGCACTGGGGCCCTGCAAGTCGGTCCAAAATGGACTCTTTCATACTATTCACGGGCCACACTCTCCAAAATCGAATCTCGACAAGGAGGGAAACAACCGCTTACGAGTCCTCTCGACTCGTAGGAGGGAAAATTCTCTTATGAGATCCTTACGACTCTCAAGAGAAAACGCGCTTAGGAATCCTCATGATTCCTAAGGAGAAAATACACCTGCGGGATCCTCTCGACTCATAGAGAGAAAAGTCTTTATGAGACCCTCACGGCTCATGAAGTTGAAAAGTCTTAGGTAGCAGATCTGAACCTGCTTCCTAAGCCATCACTGCCTCTCGAAGAGTTCAAAATGAAATGTTCTTTATTATCTACAGGCCACACTTGCCAGAGTAACATACCAACAACACAACAAAGAGAAGAAAATGATAGTGGGAGATAAGAAAAATGTGTCTTTATTCTTGGACTCAATTAAATAAAAGATACATCATATAAAAGAATAAAAAATGGATACATGTTATTCAAAGATTACAAGTGTGTAATTGATACAAAGGCAGCTACTGAGAAGAAGGCGTTTTCAATAAATCAGCCAGTTGCTCGTGCACTCCTCTCAACTCCTTTTCAAGGTCAGCTGCCGTAGCCAGCTCCTCTTCGATTCGAGCCTGTTGCTGCAAGCACGATGAAACCTTCTCATCGATTTCCCATTGGGCAGCTTCACGACTCTGCGTAACCCGCTCAATGAGGTCGAGTTTCCGCCTCAATGCCAGCCCGTCCGAAATACATCGCAGCAAATTGTCAAAGACGGCTCTCAATTGCGTGGCGTTCGCTTCGACCTGGGCACGCAATTGGACAGACTCAGCAGAAGTCACCTCACTTTCCTTTCTCTTGAGGTTCGCCTCTTGTTCGAAATAACGAAGGAAAAGGGCACTTTGCTCAAACCATGCAGCCCGCTGGGAATTCACGGCCAGAATCTCAGGAGCAGGACGCCTGAGCTCAAGCTCATGCAGGCAGGACTCAATCTTCCTGTAATGATTAACCCAAGACTCGACGACGCCTTCATTATAAAAGTTCACAAGCGTCGCCAGCATTGGATTAACCTCGGCAGAAAAATCTGCAGCAAGTGTAGGGGCCTCCGCGTCAAGCTCCTCGACGTATTCGCTCAACATACGCAGGCTGGTCACGGCGCCTTTGAAAGATGGACGTCTAGAAAAGGGCCCTGCCGGCATTATAATGCGAGACTCGAACGAAGCTAGAGTCGACGTGATTACTGCAAAATAAATCATAATCAGATGTCGGCTTAAAGAATAAAAAAATATATATGAACAAAATAGTCTATTATACTGGCTGCAACAGGGGGCAAAGCTGGGAGTTCCGGTGGCGCGGCGATACCCTTGACCCCCCCTTCAATTTGTAAGGCTTCGAGCAATGCAAAGAAGAATTAGCAATAACATGACTGTCCATTAAAGAAAAGAAAGGACGTCGGTTAGAAGAGATACTCACCGACACCAGCGGGCGGACTAATCTCCGACGGGAAAGGTAAGTGCGGGTTCAGCACCTGATACAAATGATCAAAAAGAACTCCTGCGAGATAACGATGATACATGGTCAGTACACGAAAGATGTTGTCCCCGATTTAAATTTATCACAAACTTATACCTTCCAGCATTTGTGGAGATATAAGAGAAGAGGGAGGGGCGGTCACCGTCAAAGCGGTAACTGGTGGCGCTTCCTCGGGTGGCATAACCTCAATGCCCACCGCAGCTGCATGAAAAACAAAAGTACTATCAGAAAAAGTGGAGAAGGGATTGCAGAATAAAATAGAAAGAAACAACCAGAAATTTACCTGGTAAGTCACCGGTGGAGACCACAACAAGGGCATCACTGGATGCAACGACTGCCTCACCCTCCTCCGTGCTCCCGAGCACATCATTAGGGATGTGGGCCGGTATAATAACTTCCGGTAGAGAAGCAGTAACCATCGCTACAGGCTCCAATGGAAGGACGGTGGCCTTGACTACCTGTCCCGCAGTCTCCGGGCCATCCCCAGAGAGACCCGTTGAACCCGCGGCCAATGAAGATGCCTCTTCCGAAGGAGCAATCACCTGGGGAGCAGGAATCACCAAGGGAAGCTCCATCATAGGAGCAACAATTGCGTCAACCCTCTCCACACTGGTTAGTGCCTCATCGGGGGTATCTGCGAAGTCCATAGTCAGGGCGCGACTGGACTCAGCTCCTCTGCCATCGCCGAAGTCCCTGAAAAGTTTGTACGTGGATAAGGATATGTGTGTGTGTGTGTGTGTACAAGCAATACAAAATATTACAACGAGATACACGTACATACCGATGTGCAAGGGAGCTTCTAGTATGGCTTGTTCAAGCCGACGCTCCTTCCTGAGGAGGTATGCTCACCGAGGTTCGAGAGTAGACTCGTGGCCACCGGTCCACAATGAAAGTGCGTCCTCGGAGTCGGCTGAGACGGCCTGCTTAAGAGCCCTTTCGCACCACTCTTCCAAAGGTCCTACAAATAGCTCCTTATCCATGGAGGGTCTTCATAAAAGATGACAGCAGGGTAAGGCCTCTTCGGGATCCTTACATTCCAGGATTCGTCTTGTGAGCGTCTTATAGACTCAGTCAATTGTGCGGCTTCCTCGGTAGATGAACCCGGAAAAAGAAGACTGTCTTCCGGCGGATTAGTAGCGGTCTTCTTCCCCCACTTTGGCCCAGAGCCAGTGACTGTAGAAGCTCGCTTCTTTCCCCTCGCCGCCCGTTTGCTAAGCTGCTTCTCGGTTTTGACAGAGAGGGAAGACTTCTTCAGGACCTCCGCCAAGAGAACATTATCATCAGAGCCGGGTTTTACCTCCGGAACCGTTACGGTATCCATCATCGGTCGTTCAAGTGATGACTCTGTTGGCAATGAGGTGCGAAGCCTTTCCTCCTCTTCAAAGGTTTTAAATGAAGCAGCAATGGCTTCTTCTGTAGAGGCACCTGTTGAAACAGCAAGCGTCAGTCAAATCATGATAAAAGTGAAATAAATAGCGGAGAGATAAGGGTAAAGTATACCTGACTGCGCAAGGGTGGCCAGTTCTTTTTCGAGGATGGCGGACTGTTTGGAAGCTTCAATGGAAACTTCCAAATCGGTATCATCAAGCATCCCGAATAAACCCTCGTTGGTCCCATATTCGCTCAAACCTTCGCTAGAAGGAGTAGGGGGCGTCGAGCCTAATATGGTGTCCAAAGAAAGTACTTGCTTCTTTTTCTTCTGAGGACGGGCTCCGGTGGCCGATGAAATGAGTTTGCGTTTGATAGACGCCTTTGGACGATGAGTCCTAATTTCTTTTCGTACGTCCGACTCGGGGGGGGTGGAAGCCACCTCTTTTTCAGGCACGCTGGATGGGGGCAACCCACGCGTAGGGCTTAGCACGTGTGGAGGCTCAACTACAGTGACCTCTCTCAGGGAGGATGAACAATGTTCCGTCGCTTTAGAGGAACATTTCGATCACCAGCCGGCGCTGCACCCTTGCGATCGAGTAACAATCGTTTCTCCTCCCTGATGACGGCGCCCATTGAATGCTGATACCACGCCACGTACACATTAAGGTCCTTTGGGACGCAGCTCGGTTCGCTGATAAAAAAGTTGGACCCTGTGTTCAAGCGCATGAAATGATGCAGTGTGCCCCGCATTCCCTCTTCGGTAGCGGTAGGTTCGGCCAAGAAAGCCTCAAGTAGGACGCCCTGATTGTAACTCAGCTGCTGGGCGAAATGATGTAGGTTATATCTCATGAATAACGCCACATTATTTTGCCTGAATATGAGAAAGCCCGACCGGATAGAGTACAGATGAAGAATCTCCCGAGCCTTCAAGACGGAGACCCCATCTTTAAATATGTCCTGCAGTGGTAGCACCATCTTCCCTGACTCTTGGCCGACGGTCAAAACTTTATCAGTAAAAGACATGCCAGCCCCAATTGTGCGCGGGAGAAGAAGAAAGTCTCTAGCTTCCCGTTGCGTCCGAGTTACGATAGAAGAGCCAACCAGTCGCATGATCCGAGGGAACCTGTACCTGTCGTAAAAACTCGGCCTCTTGTGGATGCCAAAGACGCCTAGCACGTGTAACTCGAGCCATGACGTGGAATAATGCATCGGGAAATTTACCCACTGCACCCCGGGCTCAGTGATATCAGCTGCCAAGCTAAGGCCGTGATATATATGGGCTAACCCAGCAATCCCCACAACCACTTGTATCCCGGCAACCATTCGATGCGCAGGATAGAAGACGGACGGCCTCATGCGGCGAGGGTGCATGGGAAGCGTGAACCAACTCAGCCACAACCCAAGGAACCCTAAAAAGAACATTTCTTCATCAATCCCAGGAGCCGCCAGCTCTGTAAAAGGGATGACTGGGGTATCAGGTAGAAAGAAGATCTTCGATCCGCCTCCGTCGCTGGCAGATTGCCTAAACCCAAGCCGAAGGGGTCGTCAAGACTGGAGAATTTGTCAGCTTCTTCCTTCAATATTTCCGTGCGAAGAAAATCAGCGATAAATGCCGTAAAGTTAACTCCACGACCTTCGGATGCGAGAGAAAGGTTTTCATACATATTCAACACCTTTATCAAGCTTAGAAACTGGTGTTGAATAGCATTCTCGGGAGTAAGACCCATTACCATGGATTTGGTAGCGAAAACATACCGATCCGGGGGAAGCAATTCCTCATAATGTTCCCTCCTAACGGGTAAACCCGAGAGCTCTGCAAATTCCTTCAAAGAAATAGAGACTTCTCGATCAGATAGGAGGAAGGTGTGGGCCGGAATATTCCACTGCTCCAGAAAGGCCCTGACCCACTATGTAGGAGGCGGTGAATATTGAAACAAAGAAGCGTAAACAGCGGGATACAATCCAAGCTTCATCAACTGGGATTTCTTCACCGATAAGATATACCGAGCCCACTGCAAATACCCGGCCGGGTGACGGGGAGTTAGTCCTACATTGTATGGCTGTCCCCAAGGGCGTGACTCGCCCTGACATATACGTCGTCTAGGATGTCCAAGGCCATCGGCGGCTGCACAGGTACTGCGGCAATCAAAGGCTGAAAGAGACCCTCCGAAGTCCAATTAACCACCTCCACGGCATAATTCATCGGGGGTGCATCTGCATACGGGATCGCCGAGATAGGCTCCGAAGGCGTCGCACAAGAAAAGCTCCAACGGCCTTTGATAATCTGATCGTACCACCTACCCCACAGGTAAAGATTTTTGTGTTCCGGGTCGTGGTCTTTGATCAGAGAGAGAACCTCTCGGTGTACAGGGGCCTCAGGAAATCCGCCTTCTGATCGGATGAACGGAAAGGAGGTGTCGAAAGACATGTCGCCTACGCAAAAATGGACAAAAGTCAACTGTCAATGCTATAATTTAATTTAAATTCTGACACTTGATACTTTAAAATCCGTACCGTACTGCAATGCAGTTAAAAGGGACCAAATGGGACCCATAAAATCTAGATGATAGTTCATCATTAATAAAACAGCCTCATCATTAGATGAGGCTGTCATTAAAATAAGAAATCCTCAAGAGATTCTCATTAAATGAGAAATCCCTCGGGCAGAGGAATAAAACTCCCATTGAGAGCAGCGCTCTTCACTAAACAGACATCTGTCAAAGTCTAATGATGAAGGAATAAAATTCCTCAAGAAGAGCCTTGCTCTGAGAAGATGATCCATCAAAAATAAAATTTCATTTTTGATCTTCAAGATCCATGAACAAACTCTTAAGAGTTCTTCACAGGAGATTAAGAAATCTACATGTTATCAAAAGAGCAGAGCTCTGATTCATGGGCTAAGAAACCCCAAGAAAAGATCTCTTTAGATCTATAGGTTCAGGAGAGCAAAGCTCTATTAATGAAACCCTAAATGGGTTTTCTTTAGATCAAAGATCTATGAAGAGCAAGGCTCTGTTAATGGGTAAATCCCTAATTTATTAAAAGTTTTAAACTTTACCTAAATTTTGACAGAGTTTTGACTCTTAAAAAGTTCTTAAACAGGAGAGCAATGCTCTGAAGAAGAGATAATTCTCAAGAAGGAGTGAAAATCATCTAAAGGACCAAAGGTCCTATTTATAGGCACTGAAACGCCTCTTCAACTTCTGAGTTGATCAAAAGGCCTAGATGCTGCCACCGCTGCACTCATATATGGGCCACGTGAGCGCAACGGTGGGGGGCATTTGATTCCCCCAATCAGAGCAAAGCTCTGTTTTGAAATTAAAAATTAAAAAATTAAAGCAACGCTTCAGATCCAGCGTTAGGCGCGCTGCACGCCACGTGTCAAACACGGATGCACTAGCACCAGGTGCGCTGCGCCCTAGGCAGTACACCATGTATGCGCTAGTGCTAAGCGCGCTGCATGCCACGTGTCAAACACGGGTGCGCTAGCGCAGGCTGCGCTGCGCTCTGAGCAGTGCACCATGTGTCAAACACAGGTGCGCTAGCGCAAGGTGCGCTGCACTCTGAGCAGCGCACCACGTGCAAAGCACGGGTACGCCAGTGCTGGAATTATAAAATTCCCCACCGTTAGATCAAAAGATCTAATAATAGTAATAAATCATTAATTAATCAGAATTAAAATTCTGTTATGGAAATATTTTCCAATCTTGTTAAAAACAAGAAGATTGCCTTCTGTAAAACAGAAGCCGTAGGATCAAAGATCCAACGGTGGGAAACATCCCCAAATAAATCAGAGAAAGTTCTCTTTAACTGATTTAAAAAATCAACTTTCCCCATATAAAGGCCCCAAGACTTCAATTCTGATATAGAGAACCCCCCCCCCCTAAACTTTGAAAAAATTCAAAGAAAGAGAGCAATCTCTTGAAAGAAGATTATTTCTTCAAGGCATAGATGATGAATGATGAACACAGAGATGAAATCATCTCATAAAAAGAAGAATTATCTTCTTAAAAAATCATAGATCTACAAAGACCAAGATCTTTCATAAAAAAGATCAAAAGATCTCATCACATAACAAAAGAAGAACAAATTCTTCACACAGATCATTGATCTATAAAGGCAAAGCCTTTTCAAAAATAAGAACTGTTGTTCTTGAATCTTGAGACAAAATCTCTTTTAAAAAGAACATAAATTTGTTCACAGATCATAAAAATTGATCAAATGCGCTTTGCGCTATTGAAATGCGCCTTGCGCTCTTGAACTGCGCTTCTACACTCCTTGGATCAGCGCTAGCGCCAAATGCGCTACGTGTCAACCACGTATGCAACTTGCGCTTTGCGCTTCTGAAATAGCGCACTGTGCTCATGGGCTGGCGCTCAGCGCCAAGCGCGCCACGTGTCATTCATAAGTGCGTCACTAAATTGATAGCACAATGCGCTCATGGACTAGTGCTTAGCGCTCATAAACGGGCGCAATGCGCCCATCATCTGGCGCTTAGCGCCAAGCGCGACATGTGTCCTTCTCGTGTGCGCTACTTGGCAGAAGCGCACTGCGCTCTTTAACTAGCGCAAAGCGCCTGGCGTGCCACGTGTTGCACTGATAGAACATAAATTGTTCTGATGAATGCTCTGCATTCAATACAAGACAAAAAGGTGTCAAGATCTAATGCTCGGCATTATTAAAAGGGCCAAGCCCAAATAAAGGCTCAATAGCCAGAATAAACAAAATATTTATTGGACTTGGCCCAAGATTGGCCATAAGTCCTCAACTTATATTTAATTGAGCACATCTGCTCATGAATATTTCAACAGATCTTAGTCCCAAATTGGACCACGGATCTTTCAACCAACTTACACTGGTTCGAGGGTACATCTCTTTACTCCTCTGATATATGTCGTTGTAATCCTTCAACGTCTTCAGAGAGGTGACGGGTCCCGACAACCACACATTTCACGGACTGTGGGGTCCTTAAACTCATAGACTATGATGTCCTTAAACTTTATATACTACGACGTCTTAAAACAACAGACTGTAGGGTCCTTAAACTCATGGACTACGATGTCCCTAACATCAGACTGTGGGGTCCCTTTAAACCCACAGACTATGATGTCCTTAACCTGGACTGTGGGGTCCTTAAGCCCATGGACTATGATGTCCTTAACCTTGGACCTCCATGTCCTTAAACCGGTAATCGACCGCAATGTCCTTAAACTAAACAATAGAGGCCAAATGCTCTCTTGTTGGATCTAAATGATCCTGTTAAGTTGATCTTAGTCTAGGAATTAGACTAACTTATCCTTAACAAACGTTTAAGTTGATCTTAGTCTCAAATGAGACTAACGTATCCTTAAACCCAACCCCCAAATCCAAATCTAAGAAAATACGGATATGGACTAATCTATGCCCTACGGGCAACAACATAAATTAGTCTCCGTATACAATCCACGGGCAACCAAAAACAAAACAAACACCCATGACACGAAGTGACCATCTGGAGAAGGAGAAAGTTGTTACCGCGATGCGGTAGCGTAATTAACTGCAGGGGCTTGCGCCTACAGGGAAGAGCGTCCCCCACAATCAAAAACCCCTCAAATGAGGGGGAACTGAAGAAGTTTGCTACATCGGCCGCATCCGTTTAAACCTGCGATCCATGGTTCCATAAATCAATTTGGCATCTTCAGAGAGGTGGACGGATAGCACCAATTAGCATCTGCCCCGAAATTCAGGCAAGATGTTCGCCGCGTCTTCGCGCGTCTTTCGGTGGGGAACTACCATCAATCGGAAGTCACCACTTCTTATGGCCTACTGATAACTAGTAGGGTCATCATCACATGATGCAAGCCTCCATTTCACCGTCAATGAGGAAACTGTAGTACCACTTAGATGGCTGAGATCACCTACCAAATCTGCGGAGTAGGCTAAGGTTTGCCAAGGTCAGTTGAATTTTCAGGTTCTACTAAATCTTCAGTAACCGTTTGTGGTTCTAGAATCACTTCCAGTTCTACCATACTCCCACTAATTTCTTTTGCAAGAAATTCCAATTCTAAAAAGGTGGCGTGTCGAGAACAAAACAACTTTTGATCCAGAAAATGGTAGAAAGTTAAACCCTCGTCAATACTCGGGATAACCCACAAACTGCCATTACTGAAACGTGACTTGAATTTATCCGGATTCTGATTTTAAGTATAAGCCGTATAACTCAACATCTTAAAAATTTTAAGATAATAACTCATTTTATATCACATATAGAATTTGAGACACCGATTTAGTTGGAACTGGTATCAATTGATATGCATCTATTTCTAGTGCATCCATTATTCAAAAAAGGGTTTACCGCATTATTCATCAAGAAGCGCACCCATGGATGAGTAATCTGAGAGAAAATCAAATTCTCAGTATTATAACTATGGAATACCTAGAATAAGTATCCATATCTTTGAACACTTCGAAGAATCTTGATACTTCCAACGTTTGGTTATTTACTTTATTTCTATATCTTATGAATTTCTCAAAAGTTTTGGACTTTGCATTTCAATAAGAATGCGTGACTAAAACCAGAGAACTCATAGTAAAACGAAACGAAGTATGAGCACCAACACCTTGTCCGTGTAGACACCGGAACATACATCATTTTGTATAACTCTTATGAGTTTACTAACTTATACTCTATGTGTTATAAATTGAAAACTCTATTTTGGTTAAGAATATATATTCTGTTATTCAATGCATCTTACCCAATCATCTAATGATAAAGGCAAATGGTCATAACATAATTTTTGAAAATTTATATCCCACTTTTTCAAATAAAGAGACGGATATATCAGTTTTTAAAATTCGGCGCATGATATCGGATATTCAAAACTAAAAATTTGCCGAAAGGTAAAATCAGGTGATTTTCCCAATAGCAACAATTGCTCTGAATTCCGATATTGAGGATCAAATCACCTTTCCAATAATCTAATCTTTCTCAGCATTTATAACAACTTACAAATGTGAGATGTTAATCCGGTATCTGTATACACAGGAGTCGGAATTAATTGAAAAACGGTTTTTGATTAAAATCACATGGAAAACAGTTTTCGATTACAATCACATACATGAAATATCAAAATGTTTCAATGGGTGGCCAGGTATTCCAAGTAATGCATATTTCATTGCCCAGGGTAATAACAATAGTTGCATTTTCCTTTCCTCTCATTTCGTCCTCTATTATTGTCTCTCTTTTTTACCTTATGTATACCTGACTTATACTAGTTGGTTTTCTTATTACCCTTCCTTTCAGCTCCAGCATCGGGATTGGAAGAAGACTGTCCAACAAGCGTAACTGTTATATTCTCCTTATTTAAGGAGCTCTCAAACTTGAGATAAGATGAAGAGGAGAGACAAATGAATTGTATCATTATAATTCACTTTCTCCAGAACCAGAGGTCATCATCGACTGAAACAATTTCTTCGAGTTCATATCTAACTATACGATGGAGAATGCAAAAAGGGAAGTGGGAAGAGTAAGGACATATGCGACTATGTCATAAAATAGGACAATCATGGCATTCCAAAGCTGTCGATTGTAAAAAGGTTCGGTTAACTAGGCTTACGAATTTTTAGTTTAAGGACATTCTTAGGTCCCTGCCAGAGAGAGATAGAGAAAATAAACACTTGTCGTGCACTCTATAAAAATTAGATTGGTATATTTATCCTATCAGGATGGCTCCCACTATTCCGTCGAATCCTCCTTCAAACCCTAAAAAGAGAATTAGTCAGGATCATATCCCGAGAGTAACTATTACTCACAGTGGGAATCAGGATCCAACCTATCATGACGGAGTAACCTTAACGAATGCCAACAACTCATCCTACTCCATAGAAGGTATGCAATCTCAATGCAAGTTTCAACACATGAAACTCCCGATATCAGTTTTTACCCCTAACGATCTATGACATTGACGAATGCCAACAAACTATAGGCCGCTAGTCAAGTTGTACCCGTTATTTCTTGATCAACTCAAATCCACCCGCACAAGCCCTTGACGCTGGCCACCAAAGCCGTGCGACTGTTCCGGCTAATCGCATTATATGCTAACAGGAAGACATGACTTAGTTACCGTACACTACGCCTTGAGGCTTGCCTACAAATGCAACACGAATACTAAGTACTCTACTTTCCGAAATGACAGAGTGCTAGGACTGGTTTTGAAAAAAAAACCTTTAATATAATAGACTTGATCTCATCGTAGGATCTGAGTGGTTTTGCATATTTATAGTTATGTAGACTATTGCTTAAGTGTGAATTCTCTATGAAGGGATCAGGGCTCTTACCTTAAGGAATGAGATGCATAATATTTCTAACTGAATACCTCTGTGCAAAGAAATAGGATACGGCTATTCAATTTGCTAATTTATAGCAACGCAATATTTTTCCAAAAAGGTCACTCCATGTGAAGGGATCTAAGCTCTTTTCTTATCGAATGAGGTGCAGGATATTCCTAACCAAATACCTCTATGCAAAGTACAAGATTCGACTATAACACCACAATATCTGATATTTGGTTTCTACAACGTGTTTTAGGTTTATTATCGTTTTATTAATCCGAATTATTGCAATCCCATCAAATAGATAATCATATTACCTAGCATCTTCTCTTACAATCCAGAAAAGCATGAAAAGAAAAGAAAATGCATATATACGCCATCTGCATTCGCCACGGGCCCCCGAATCATCACTGTAAGGTTTCTTAACTTACGACAGGGCAGGGGCAGGGCTAGCATGGATGCAAAACATATATAGCGCACACACACACATATATATATCACATCACAGGCATATAATCATCATTATAGCTAAGTGATAAATATCATTACAGGCAGGTAATCATATCACAAGCAAGTAATGAACATCACAGAAATGGAATGGTCGGATTACCTAGGAATCAAGCATTTCGTTTCAGCCATCAAACAAAATGTGATATTCTCTGGTCGCGTGAATAGCCCATGCACAGCTAAAAGAAGACCCCTATGATTGCATCGAGCTACCAGGCAACCCAAGAAACGAGGCAACTCAACATCATCATCATGAGGGGGCCACCCAACACTTTCTCGAATCCGGTGACTTAAGCACTCCCCCATGGGTCTATCCTATACCCCCTACAAGCACGGAAAACAACCTTTCAATCTTAGACTCGAGCAACCCAATCTCAACTCCTTGAGATGGCCACCCGCTGCAATCTAGAATTCAATTGCTCGTGCGCTTCTCCACAGGGTAATTCTAAACCTGTATTATACAACAGTGACAATGATCGCAACCTAATCGTGTCACGCTCTGATTTCCAGTAGACGGAAACGGTGACGTGACAAACCCGCAACGTATTACTATGAAAATATGTTAAGCGTAATTAAGCAATATAACAATGAGTAAGAATAACAAGAGTAATAAAATGAAACGGCAACTTTATTTACATTCAACATTACACATAACTGTCTAGAAATAAAAGATACAATAATAATGCAAATGCCTAAACAATGGCATAATGAAAGTAAGTACATATAGTAAGAAACTAATAGTCTGGCTGAGTAGCAAACTGGTCCAAGTCCTCCTGGCTTGGTTCTATGTCCTTAGAGTCCGGTCTTCCTGACGAATATTCCAAAGAAATAAAACAGAGAGGAATGTCGTGAGCGAACAATCACTCGGTATATCCTAAAAGAAGTAAGAGAAGATAGTATATAATGTGAATAGAAACCAAATGACAGTGGACGGTAAAATTGTGTATGATCATTCATAGATATAAGATAGTTATTCTAACATGGTTATTTGTAGTTTGATAAAAAAGATATTCATGTATACGAGAGGAGTCTGTCTTACCCTGTAGACTATGGTAACATGTAGTATAAGGCCCTGTCATAACCCACGGGACAACGACACGTGAATTCATATATGTGTCTTTTAAAGTGAAATCTCGTGCCACGATATACGTTCTGTACCAATCTACCCCTTTATCCTGCGTATTATATTGTATAGATTAAGATTACAGGTCTTGGCCGATTCATGGATATAAAATGTACAGGTTCATATTCAAGATGTAATCATTTATTCAGGTATTCATGTCAAGTTATAACCATGGTTCGGTCAAGTCGAGTCAAGTATTTAAGTTTGAATTTGATATTTGAATTCGAGTATTCAGGTTCATAATCAAGTATTCAAGTTTGTGTTTAATTTTGGATTCTGATTTAAGTTTGGATTCAGATTGGAGTCAGAACCTTATGAAAAGATTAAGTTTTTGAATTCTTAAGTTCGGGAGTAATCAGCAACTGCTGTACATGGACGGCAGGATTTGTGTATTTTTTCAAGACAATTGCCATTGATAACTCCGTTAAACTTGTCTAACCTGAATAGGAAAGCACTCACTTTCTCCGGCTCTCTGGGGCTCAAAAGAAATGATACCGCTTAAACCTATATTAATTTAGAGTCCTTAAATTTTTTTTTGTTGTTTACTTTGTATTTATATTATGTACATTTCTCGAGGGGGTTTTATGAAAAAATACTTTAATGTTGTTTAGAAATAAAGCTCAAGGGTGATTTATAATATTTAGAGCTTTTATAAACATGTATTTTAATTTAGATGGTGTTTTAGTGATAAAACCTAGTTTTTAAAAGTTCATGGTATTATTATGAAAACTAGCTCTTTGGGAAACTTGATGGTATTTTATTAAAATTTCAATCTTCATTTTAAAATATATTTTCACAAATTATTTTTATTGAGAATACGGATTGGTAGTTTTATATAAATTTTTCAAAGATTATTTTGTTTAGAAAAGTCGTATTTCTTAAAAATCAAATTTTTATTTCCTTCGAGACCGAATGCTCCGTGAGAAGCTCTGCATCTCGCTCTACTATCCCAAAAATATGCGATAATCCGCACCATACATTAGCGGATCTCATAACGAGGGTTGTAGAGGCGTAATTGCAATGGATTTAAAAATATCGATAAAACGTAATTTTTTTATAAAAGTGATGGTATTTATTTAAAAAACGTATTCTCTTCATAATTAACCATACATCTAAATCTCGTGCTATGAATCAAAAGTGTGCGTGTGGGGTAGGTCGTTACCCCGTGAACGTTCTACAAGTACATATGCTAGTTATCGATAATACGGTTATATTAAAACTCATAGTATTTTTCTGAAAAGGTTCATTTATATGATCATTGGACATGAAATTTTCGTTACATGAAAAGGCAATTGATGTGCATATTAAATCGAACCGATATTAGAGAATTCGTATGAACTTTTAAATATGGCAAAGTGACAAAATTTAGTTTAAATGTTTAGAATATATGTTAACACCGCTTTTGTCGATATATTTTAAAAATTATTTTGAAGTGAAAAGAGAGAGAGATGAAAGGACTTACTGGTTGAATAGTGCTAGGAAAAGGGTAAAGAAAGGATAGGGGACTCCGTGGCATCACAATAGCTCCGGAAACAACTCCGATCTTCAACGAAAGAGGCTTGATCGCTAACTTCTCTTTGACTAGTCTTAACTTCACTTTTACTTAGAGAGTTTTGAAGATTTTTGATAGAATTTCATAATAAGGGAGAGCTAGGGAAATGGTGTGGTATTTATAGTGAAGAATTTAGGGTTTGAGAATTAAAAATTAGATTAAAAAATTAAAATTGGTGTTAAATGATGAATTGAATGGTCACAGTTTAATTGCAGAGAAATCAAACAGTGCAGGAGAGTAGAGGAGAGTTAAAGGGACGTGTATGCAAAGCACAGAGTCGAACGGAGCATTTAGGACTGTCGGCGGTGGGGATTTGAAGGAAACGGGTGGTCGGGATATGAGGGTTTGCCTCGATATTCATGCCACGTGTTTAGTTTTGGTTTTACTCCTCTTTGCGCATGTTTGATTTTTCTGAAACTTTTTGTTTCTCCGTGAGTTGCACGTGCAACTCTTAGGCTTCCGAAAAATTAAAAAGAAAAATCTTTAAAATAATTAGGACTGAAGGGATTCGAACACACAAGCTATGGCACAGCAGTGTAGAGGCTTTACCAGTGAGCTACAAGTTGCTTCTTGCTTTTGTTAAATAAATTTAACTTATAACTCCATAACATGCTGAAATACCCTTTTTATACATTTAAACAAATACTTTTATAAAGGGATTTCGGAGTCGTTACAGATCATGTCCCAACAAATAATAATACATCACGGTGACGATAACCACATGTCAGTCGCTCGCCCCGAAAAAGAATATACATATAGTGGAAACAACGGCCATAAGTTGGAGGTCGTCCCGAACAAATGAATATACAAGATGACTATAAGCATGAATGAAAATAATACTTATCGCAATATCACACTTCTGCACGGGGGCTATTCATTTCACGACAATTCAACACATTCTAATAATGCTATATATCAACATATATCAACAACGATCACAATAACAAATACGCAAGCTCGTCTAGTTGATCATATAGCAATTAGGTGATGTTTACCAACGCGTATCCTTATTGTATCGGTGTTCGAACCGACTATATCAAACACTTTGATTTAGTCGATTCGAACCATGACATTAGAATTCATAAACCGCGAGATCACTAACTTGAAATTCCAAAAACTGAATTTCAAGTTCATCCCGGCAACGAAAACTCCCTCATTTTTGCGCGAAATTGAACCCTGATAACCTTATAAAATCCCACACTATATGAGGCTTGATTAAGCCCCGAAACTGGGCCGAATGCAGGGGTGGGATCAGCCCCGCATCAGGGTTGAATCAGCTCAGGAACAGCCCCAAATCGGGGCTGAATCGGCTTCGATTCGGCCCCAAACCGGGGCCGTATCGAGCTCAAATTGGGTGGGTTCGGGTTATCATGAGCTTACTCTAAACTCTTAGTCCGAACCAAGAATTTGATGGCTCCGGTACAAGCAAAAATGAGTGCTTTTCATGCAAATATTTAAAACTAGTTTTGAAAAATTTGGGTTTCATGAATTCCAAGGTCACCAAAAAAAGTTGTAGTATTTTGATATGGCTCTGATACCACTGTTGGGATAGCTAGACACCTCTAGTAGAGTTTAAAGAACGGCAGAAGGGGTAATTTTAAAAATCTAGAGAGCAATAACACCCCAACCAAAGAATCAAACCAAAATACTAAACTTGCTACTAAACAAGTAAGCTAAAAAACTAAAGTTGGCGGACTACAATCTTTGGCGCATTACCCACCTCTCCTTGGACTCTGTTTAGTCTCCACAAAGCCCGAAACAAGCTTGCCCGATGATCTCCGCACCGAAGATGATCCACTGTGAGATAACTCCAACACAAGTTTTAACTTCAAATTGATCTTATCAAAATGAAGCAACCCACTAATTAAACTTGGTATGAATGATTAGCTAACTAATTTTTCTTTTTTCTTTTTCCATTTCTCACTTGAAGAAAAGTCAAGAGAGAGAAAGAACCATGGAGATAAGATAATGCAAAAGATGATAAGGTTCAATATAAGAACAAAAAAAAATGAGTCATTAAAGAAAAACACCTCATGAATTCTACAGCCATCCATTTCTATGACTCATTCTTTTTTTCTTTTAAAATGAAATAAAAGAATAACAATGTTCTCATTTTGGACCATATGATTCTTATACACCCAAATCATATGTATTAATATACATGTCACAATATATATATCAAATATAAATATTAATAAAGAGAAGAAAATAACAAAATGATCATGGTATTAGTTAATATATAAATATATATTTAATTATTAAATCAACATTTGATTTAATAATCTGGTTATATCATATATATACCGGCTAATATCAATAAACACCCGATTAAAATACATGTATCAAATACACGTGTTTAACTGAATTTTTGCACGTATCCCTTTACGTGCTTTACATCGTTTCGCATGTGCTGGGAAATCTCTGTGTGAGACTCTAAACACTCGAAAATACGCTGACAGTAGGATATGATCATATCCATAGCCCATAAGCACGTCAACGGTATTAACTACACATAACGGCTACTCAGGTATTGAACGAAAAAAGGTCAACGAGCAAGCTCATCTGAACCCTGCAAAATCTATCAGTAACATTACCGTATAGTTCGGTCTCTTTGTTTAAGAGTATCTCATATCGGGTCTAAGGTTTGGAATCTGTCAGACCCCAATAACTCGATAAGTCGTGTGACAGAGGACTCATAACCAACCAGAGATACAACTGATAACACTTATCAATTTATCTCTATTGCGATGGCCATCGACTTATGGTTGTAGTCATGTCCTGCACAGCGCGGCATCAACTCCCTATACCGGGAGAAACGGGTCCCCTCGACCGCTCACTGCCTCCACGTACTTTTGGACTATACCCAACAAATCCCTGTTTGCATGACTCTTTTGAGTCGTGGTAGGGTAGAAGTATAAATAAAGTGGGAACACACATAAGACACTATGGTGATCTCAGGTCCAAGGGACTACCCTGTACCCATGTAATAAGAGAACTGTTACCTGAGATTAGTATATTACCAACTAGGAGTTCTCGGTGAGTCCGTCTAGTGTATCTCATCCAATGAACACGTATATACAATTCTCGATGTCAAACACCAATAGCTGAAGGATCAGCTATATCCCTCCAACCGGATCAAGAAACGTATACACTAGTCTAAACTGTAGTACCGATACCCAGTCTCGATACTTGATCAGCTGAAAATATTGTATTTTTAACACATCAATTTCCCTACTCTTTGTAATCATCTAAAGGTGTTTAGTATAAATATAGCACATATTAGAAATTCATCTGCGAAATATCAAATAACGTGTTATACGTTATAACCGGCATTATGAAGGAAATTGTGTGTTTATTACTACACGCATGATCTTTGTATATCGCAACACTTGTCTCGAGATTGTGTGTAGGAAATTCTCCAGGTAAAAGAGCCGGAACTGCTAAAAGTGCTCGTAAAATACATCAAGTCTAAGACATATGATCTGGCAGTAAACAAGAAAGTATAAAAATATTCCAGACATCAGGAACGTGCCATAAAGCCATCATAAATCAGTACAGAGATTGTCATGCAGCAAATCCACCGAATGGCCGCGGATCCGCGGCCGAGTTGGCCGATCCGCCGCGGATCCGCGGTCTACTTGACACGTCATCAAATCGGATTTTATCCAGAAGCTTCATCTAACAACCCTTGCTTCAAGAAGACTTTCAAAGACTACGTGGCTTCTTCCAGAAGGTTCTACATAACAAACTCACTCTAGAATATTCCCTCCAACAACCCTATTCTAGAAGGCTCTCTCCAACAACCTTATTCTAGAAGGCTCTCTCCAACAATCTTATTTTAGAAGGTTCTCTCTAACAACCTAGCTTTTGGGAGGGAAATTTGAATTTGAATTTAAAAGGAGATCTAGATCTAGGGTTGAGGTTGATTAGTTAAACAATTGGGGTTGACTATTGAACCAAAATTTCCATAAGTTGAGTGACACAACTTGATCCAAAACCCTAGTCCAAATCCAAATTCAAAAGCCAAATCAGGATCAATTTGAGAAGCAAATCAAGCAAGCAACCATCGATCCTTTATTCGCGAAGCCAATCTTCATCAAGAGCGTGAGATCCACGACGATCCAAGTCTCACGGAAATCGAGCGGAGCGAACTTCGACAGATCTAGTTACCTCTTCAAAAGGAGAGATCGAGAGCAATATCTTGTAACCTCGAATTGAGGGAATGTGTAATTAGTTGTCGATTTAATAAAGGTGATAATTATTTAATTCTTGCTTTCTTTATATTCTTGCACTATGAAATTTCTAGATCTTTAATCTTTTATTTTCATGATGCTTGAGTAAATCTCCGCTTGTTACGGAATCGAGAGATTTGGTAGATCTAGTGATGATAAAATCCTAATACTAATCTTAATTCTTATGAGATTTATGAACTTTAAGAAAAAGAATCATCAATGACCTAATTTGGATCGAGATCACATTCTTGCGAATTTCGTTGCAAACTAGGGATCAAACGATTGATGATTCTCTTTACTAGAGGCTAGATCCGAATGATGATCAATGAAAAGACAAGGGATAGAGAAGGAGAAACCCTAGTTTCTTCAATAGATCCCTAATCTTCATTCATCACCATCAATCTAGCTACAAATTATCCATAGATAAGATTAGTCATTATTAGACCCATCATTACTATCAATTTGATCGATTCCTACAAGTTATTATACCAACCTTGATAACTAAATTGATTGGGACATTTCTTGATTCTGGATCTATTTTCTTGATGTTTCTTGAGATCAAATCTTACAAATCTTGAATCAACTTTCCTGAATTTTCTTTTATCTTTTAATTTCGACTCATCTAAAACAAGATCGATCAAAACACACATTTCAATGGACGATCCATATTCATTAACGCACTACCTCGACACCGTTAATTGATTGTGGTATAAATTTCTTTGGTTGTGATTAAAACTTTTCCATACACACGAAGATTGATCAATCAAATGGCGCCGTTGCCGGGGATGTGTGCTATTTTGTTCGTTTTCCTTATTTGAGTTGAAAAATTATTATTCCATCAGAATTTTTAGATCAAATTCGCATCAAGTGCTTAACGATTAGTTGTGAATTTTTTTTTTGTGAGGGAATCTGGAATCATTGTAGCAGTGTGATCAAGATTCAGAGAAGTTCTTCAAATTACAGAGGAGTCAAAGAAGCTACAGAAAAATTTTGAAACCCTAATTCCTCCTTATCAACGCGGATCCGCGGCCATTAGCAGGTTTTTGCGGCGGTTCCGCCGCCGTTTAGGTGTTTCAGTGATTCAAGTTTCTGTGGTATACTCTCTGTTCTTTCTTATTCTCTCTGATTTTCTCCAATAACCATTTTCTGCAGGATTCTTTGCAAAATTCGCAGCGCTACTAAAAGAAAAATTTGTTGCGTGTTTTGATCTTTGTTGTTTGCATATTTTAATACGGAAATTAAGGGGCAAAGACCAAATTCAGATTAGGTGGGGATTTCATTACCCTTCCTAAGCCCCAAAAATCACAAAACGAGCATCCGCATTACCCTTCATTAACTAAAAAATATCTAGACAAGACTCTAGGGACCATCGCGCTCAATTAGGACAGAAGAAGGTCGTGGGTAATCTATTGCTTATCCGCATTTCTTTTGTGGTGTCTAAGGCATGTTAGTTATATGTATGCCCTAGAGGCCATTACTGTACATTAGATGTATATTGTAGTGGATGCTGGGACATATATAGGGAGGACTTTCTTGCTCGACATGATAGTATGCTATCTGGTTGATCTTTACCTTAACGTGTATACTGTTTGTCTCTCTGTTACATGTTGGTAAAGCCCTTAGGATGTGTACTTGACTACCTGGACTATGATGCGGATCATACTAGTGGGGACATGGTAGTCCATAAGTACATCCTTCAAAGTCCCTAGTCGTGGGTATATCGAGATGGGGCATCGATATACCAGAGTAGACTAGCGTATACCTTCTCGACCCATACAGATGGGCGATGGATGATCCCATATCCATTGGTGTTTGACATCAGAGATGATATACGGGTGCTCAGTGGAGACTGGGTACACTGGACGGACTCGCCGAGAACTCTCAGATGGTATTATACCTCACGTCAGATGGCAGTTCTCTGGTGACACTGGTACAGAGTAGTCTGTTGACCCGAGATCGTCATAGAGTCTTGTGTGGTTCCCACTGTGCTTTGATTTCCATCTTACCACGTCCAAAAGGGCGTGCAAAATGGTGGTTTTTGGGTACAGTCCCGAATCACATGGAGGCAATGAGTGATAGGAGGGGATTCGTCTCTCCCGGTATAGGGAGTTGATGTTGCGCTGTGTTCGATTGGCTATAACAGGAAATCCCTGGCCAGGGTTGCTGAGATATACTGGTAAGTGTTACCAGTAGTTTCTCGAATTGTTGTAGACCTCATATCGACACGACTTATCAAGCTATTGGGGTCTGACGTTCACCACCCCTAGGCAAGATATGCGACATATCAGACGATCAGACCGGAATGTACGGTAGTGTTACTGGTTGGATTCACTGGAGTGTGAGCGGGCTTGCTCGTCGATCTTCAGATCGCTCAATACCCGGGTGGCCGTTACGTTTAGCAGACCGCTTGCGGCTTGTGGATGTTTGATATGATCATCATCTGCTGCCGGCGTATTGACGAGTCTTTAGAGTCCTACACAGAGGTTTCCTGGCTCAAGCGAAACAAAATAGGAGCGCATATGAGATATGTGCGGGACCGAGAATGATACCAGTATGGGATACTGTATTCGATTCTCGCGATGTGACATTGATCGGTTATATGCGATATAGCCGGGTTATCGGATCAAGTGTTAATTCGATAAGTTGTTACTAATGATACCTGTCGGTTTTGTGCGACATGACCGGATCATTGAATCAAGTGTTGATTTAATGATTTAATGCATAATTATATATTTGATATATTACTTTGCATTAACTAGTATCGGTTCACTTTAAGATGGATTTTCTCACTCGGATGTGTGCATTACATATGCGATATGATTTTGTGCACTAGATTGTATCATGTTTGATGATACATACATTTTGGTTAAGTGTAAAGAATTAAACCATGGTTAAGTGGATAATTAGGGTTTTGTTTTTCTTATTAATTTATATATACATTTATTCTTTTTGGAAAAGAAAAAGAGCATGAGAAAATGGTGGCTTTCTTTAAATGCTTCATGAAGCTTCATGAAGTCTTTAACCTTGTAACCATTTTTGTCTCATGCTTAACCTAACCATTCCACTAAACCATGATTGATTCTCTACACCTAACTATGGTTCAATTATGATAAGAATGAATTTCTTTTCTCATTTTTATTATTCTTATCATAACACATTCTTCTTCTTCTTCCTTGAACTCAAGAAGAAAACCTTGCATCCATCAATGGTGATTGATGAATTAGAGTGAGAAATCCAATTCTAAAGTTTACCCACTTCCTATTTCTTCATCCTCTACCTCTTGCCAAGTAGTAGAGTGTGTTTCCTTCACAAGTTTTCATGGCTTGGTGAAGGTGGAGCTTGATTTAGTGATGCTTCGACGTAGATCATCTTCGGCACGTCGTCGATGACCTAGCCCGCTTCTTCTCCGATGAAGCCGACGCAAGAGCCCGGATTTCGATTTGGACAGCGAGGATACTTCGTTGCGGAGCTATGGAGGTGGAGCACCGGATCTACAAAGGTTGTATTTCCGTTCACTTAGTTAAAGTAGTTAACTAGTTGCTTTTTCGCCTAAATATCTAGCCGACGATCCGTATTAGGGTCTCTCGGTACCCTAGAATTGTTATATTGGCATGTTCGATGCCTTGTAAGACCTCTATAGGGTGCCTAGGAACCTTTCAGTGGTATCAGAGCCTAGCTAGAGCCTTAGGCGAAGTCTAGACGGAGTTTGAAGTCCGAACGAACCCGAAACCCGATCACAAACTTGCTCTCTGTACATTTTTTAAAAACTGTGTTTTTTCAAAATTAAAAATATGCAGAAAACTCAGCAGGGAATTATAAGAATTACGGTGCAATTTTTTTTCCTGAACAGTACAAACCGCGGCGGAAGCGCGGCAGAAGCCTGGCTTCTGCGGCGGTTCCGCCGCACTTTGATGACGTCATCCTCAGTTGATTGCACAGTAACTTCTATTATATTATGATGGAGTTTCTGGGTATTTTTAAAATTTATTCAAGAGTTGAATTTTCTGGTGTTGTTTTGGGGATTCGGTGTTTCGATCGGGGTATCAAATTTTGTCTATTTGGCTTTCCGGATAAATTTTAGAATATGTTAAAAAGTTCGACCGGATATAAATACCCAATTTTTCCCATGACGGAAAATTTCCAAGAGTTGGATTTTTCCGAGGTTTAAAGACGTTCTAAGTAGTGCAAGTAACGCGATGGACCCTCTAGAAGACAACAAACCTTAACTCGATTATGTGACCGTCTTGAACTGCCCTTTGAACCTTAGGGTTTGGGGCAGTACGGCGTGCCACATGTGAGGCGTTGGCTTGACCCTTCTACGGCTGGACCGTTGGTACTGAGGCACGAACGGAATGTTGTTAGACTTATTTCATGTATTGATCTGTATTGGGAAAACTTGGGTGTTCGAATGTTCGATTGGAAAGTTTAGAATTTTCTATTTATCCGGAATGTGATACAATAATTGGAATTCACAAGAAATTATGAGATAACTGAATGAATGTTATAAACATAGCACTTTAGTCTCACTTGATCGGTTGCCACGGAATTTTGATGTGATCAAAAGTCCGTCGCAATCACGTAGCGTACGCGGATACTTGCCGGGTAAACTTAATAGACAGCCTCACTCCATAGCCCCGACCAAGTGCCTGTAGGAGAACCCCGTCGCCGAAAGCATCCGTTCGGGTGCTCGCGGCAGCGGTGTTCCGCCTTGGTGCACTTCGTCGACGGCATCGAGGGTGCGGCCGCCTACTAAAGTTTGGGACGAGCATTCAATCAGGATGTCGGGAATCTTGTTGAATTACCCGACTTGTTATTGAAAAGTGTTTTCGATTTTGAGACTAAAATGCGGGGTTTATAATTGTTAGGCATGCGATGTCTAAGTAATTCATTTGGTCAGGCATGCGATGTCTGAGGTGGTTGCGGATTCCAACTGTTGTAGTTTTACACTTTCTTTTCTGTGACCGTAAGTGTAATATGTGATATCGCCGGTTTCGTTGCTATATGTCAACGACAATTGGGATGCGCATATTTACTTACGTTGATGACATGTGATGTTATGTGTTGCTGGATATGTTATATTGGATCGTCGTGTTTGAATAGCCGGGGGTTTTTATGTGAGATGAGTGTTTTTCATTTTCATTCATGTAAAAACTTGTATGTAATATTCTTTTATTGGGGCGCTTCCAGGTTGCGGAAGTTGTCACCTGTTGTATATTATTTACTTTTCCGCACTAGGATAGACCTAAGGAGGAGGGCACAAGTAACCGGGTTCTGGAGTCCAGTGGGAGACCAACTCGAGGAGTCGAGTCCGGGTCTCCTAACTCTAGAATTGGTAGGGTTGCTTGCCGCTCTCGTAGGGGTCTTGGGGTGTGGGTTTGGCTATTCATCACGACCGTGGAATCCGTGTTTTATACTGGCTCGTATTGAAAACACGGACGTCCTAGTATATCCAATATTTCATTTGTTTCTTCTGCTGCGATATCTGTGATGTGATCATGTGATGTTCTGTGATAGATACAGTATATAGTATATATGATATATTATATAGGCGTTACTTATGTTTTACACCCGCGCTAGCCCTGCCCCGCTCTACCGTTAGTTACCTAACCTAACGGTGCACGAGGGGACATCGAGGCGAATGCGGATGGCATAAGTGTACGTCGTATTTATCTGTGATGTTTAGGTACTTAAATGATGGGACTTCATTAATGTGATTAATGAAATAAAAGAAACCTAAGATGTTGTAGAATCGAATTTCAAAATAAAACAGGTAGCTACAGTTCTTGCTTTGCACAGAGGTATATGTGATATATCCTGCACCTTATTCGATAAGGAAAGGACCGAGATCCCTTCACCGGGAGTGACTCCTTTAGCAATAACTGGCAGATGCTACACATTCGGTTTGTCTTTTGATTGCTTTTAAGAGTTTTTGCTTTGCACAGTGATATATATGATATATCCCGCACCTCATTCGACGAGGAAAGGACCGACGATCCCTTCACCGGGAGTGACTCCTTTAGCAAAACTAGAAAAGCATCAAAAGCACTCCATTTTAAAATCATTTGATTCTACAACGATATCAAGTTCATTACGCAATAGGTTTTCAGAAAAACCTGTCGTAGCCCTCCGTCATTTCAGATAAGTAGTAGTTAGTATTCGTGCTACGTTTGTTGGCCTGCGTCAAGGCGTAGTGTGCGGTAGCTAACTGGTGCTTATCTGCATAAGCATATGATGTGATTGGATTAGGGTAGTCGTGCGACTTTGTTGGCCTGCGTCAAGGGTCGTGCGGGTGGGTTTAATTCAATCAGGAAATGACGGGTTGAACTTGACTAGCGGACTATGGTTTGTTGGCCTGCGTCAAGGTCATAGGACGCTAGGGGCAAAATATTATCGGGAATTTCAAGTGTTGAAATTTGCAATGAGATTGCATACCTTCTATGAGATAGTTGGATCCCGTACCCGCTGCGAGTAAGAGTTACTCCTGGGAGAGTTTTATACATTACAATTAGCCGATCAAGTAGGTGTCTAGAAAGGTGTTAACGAGCTTACGCCTCTGGGAAAACGAGGTTTACACTAATTAGGTTCGTGCGAAAGCACGGGGGACCTCCCTCAAAGTACCGACACTGGCCTAGCTGAAATATTGGCAAACTTGTAGTGCGTAATTAATCCCGGCTAGTCTTTCCTTTTAGGGTTTGAAGGAAGATTTGATAAAAAGCAGTGGGAGCCATCCTGATTAGATAAAATAATAACCAATCTATTCTTGCAAGAGCGCACGCTGAGTGTTTTCTTCTCTCTCTCTCCTGGTAGCGACCATATCACGCCTTAATCAAGATAATAATACGGAATATTGACCGAACCCGCTTGTTATACTGAGCTGGGGAACGTTGGTCCCGCTCCAACTTATAAATGTTATAAGACAGAGCAGGAAATTGGGGATTACCAGAATTCCCGTGCCGCCCAAACGAAGATAGTGCATGATGATGCATCATCTTCGGGTGTGTTCATTACAGAGAACTGTTTCTCAGTATCTTTTACGTCATGGGTATGCGATACCAGATCAGGATCCCAGATATGTAATCTGTTACATAGGGCTGCAGAAAGGTAGAGAACTGAGAACGGGTGATAAGTTTCATGAGGCAGAAAACGGGGCAAGAGTTGCAGCCAAGTCTGTTGGTCACTGTCACCCTGTATTCCAAATACATTGATTCTGAACGAATGTTATTAGATACCGAACCTGATATACAAAATCATATCAGTCTCTTTATTAGTAAAGAAATGATAAGATTTTGTATTGTTGGATAATGTTTTGAACATTTCCTATATCAAAAGTTGATCGTTTCAGGCACGTTATCTAAAAGCATTGATGTTCTAAATCAAACTACAGTTCTTAGTATATGAAACACACATAAGAGGAAGAGTTCAGAAATGAACGAATTCTTCTTGAGGCATTGTAGACTAGGTCAGATCAATGTGACCTGACTAGCTAGAGTTACATATAGATGCATATTTAAATCAGTTTGAATTTACATCTTGTGAAACTCGCCAGTCATGTCACAAAGATAAGATGATCACAGCTCTGTTTATTGAAAACAGAGAAAGAGTTAGTGAACTCTTGGGATTGATACATGATGATGTATGTAAGGTCTCCTGTCTACACATTCCGGGACTGGTTCTTTGTACTTCATTACATTCTCTGATAATCTCTCAAGATTCAGTCATATGTTCCTGTTGAAACATGAGTCCGAACCTTTTGAGATATTCACAGAATATAAGCGAGAAGTAGAGAACCAAAATACGGGTATAAGTATTATGTCCTATGATGAGATCAGGGAGGAGAATACTTGTGCATGGAATTCCTGGACTATTCTAAAGGAGAATGAGATTCTCTCTCAGCATTACTCCTCTGTATACACCATAGCACGATGGTATATCGGGGTGGAGCAATTACACCTTATGTGATAAGGTGTGCTCTATGATGAGTAATACTGAGTTACCTTTTTCCTTTTTGGGAGTTATGCACTTATGAAGTTGCATACCTATTGAATAGGGTCCCAATCAAATCAGTTGCCTACCATTTCATATGTGATATGGAAAGGGAAGAGCCTATATCTTAAGCTAGTTAAGATTTGGGGTTGTCCGGCCTATGTTTAAAAGCAAAATCCGGACAAGCTCGAGGCAAAGTCTGTAATGTAGAACTGGAAAGGTTCCAGCTATACAAAATACAGCAGATGATTTGATACAACCAAAGGATTCAGTAGATGCCAACGAACCTCAGCCTCTCCGCCGATCTAGTAGGGTTCCTCACCCACCTGAGAGATACTTCGGTTTCTCTATGACAGTGGGAGCGAGGAATGCATCATGAGATGATGACCCAACTAGTTTCGAGCTGGCCATCAGGAGTGAGACTCTGTAAGAATGGCTGGATGCTTAGCGATCTGAGATGGAATCCATGTACACCAACAAAGTATGGACTTTAGTTGCTATATCTGAAGGGTTAAATCCCCATCAGGAGCAAGTATATCTTGAGAAGATTACTTGGTGTAAATGGAAAGGTTGAGACTTTCAAAGCTAGACTTGTTAAAGGTTTTCGTCATTGACCAGGCATGGATAATGATGAAACCTTTTCAGTACCTATGCTTAAGTCCATCCAGATCCTACTTGCCACGGCTACATACCATGACTACGATATCTGGTGGTTGGGTGTCATGACAGCTCTTCTAAAATGCTGTTTTGGAAGAGAGCGTCTATAAGTACACAGCCAGAGGGCTTCGTAGACAGTGGGAGCAGTGGAAACATGTGCAAGATGCTTTATAGGATAAAGCAGGCATCGCGGAGTTGGAACGTCTGTTTTGATGTGTTAGTCAAAGAGTTTGACATCATCAAAATGGTAGATGAACCTTGTATATACAAAAAGGTAGTAGGGAGTATGGTGATGATCCTCGTAGAGTACGTGGATGACATACTCTTGATACGGAAACAGTTTCCTATTCTACGCTCGATCAATCTCCGCTTATCACAATGACTCTCCACATAGGATCAAAGTGATGCCTACTAAATCCTGGATTTTGGATCTATGAGATAGATCTAAATGGATGTTAGGCTACTCACTAGTTGTAGTGAGATGGCATCAGTTGATCCTGGGGAGAATCACTGGAAGGGTTCCAGGGTGATAAAGACAACTGAATGTCAGTCACAGGGATTGTCTTTGCCCTCAGTAAAGGGACGGTATGTTGGAATAGTTCCAAGCTAGATACCGTGGCATACTAGACGATAAAGGCAGGATACATCGCTACTAAAGATGCTACCAAAGAGGAAGTTTGGGTGTATATTGGTTCATGAGATGAACTATGTTCCTCCTATTGTGTGACAATGGAGTTGTGGCTTATGCTAAGGAACGCAGGTCCCATCAGTGATCCAGACATATTCTAAGGCAGTGTCACCTGATCATGGAGATGGTTGATCTCTAAGGGATCGAGGTTAGGAGAGTAGACTCAGAGGACAGCACGGCGGATCCACTCACGAAGGCCTATTCCCAGAGAGAGACTTTTATGGGATGGTTGAGTATGAGATACTACAACCACTGCTACAGATGGCCCTAGTGCAAGTGGGAGATTGTTAGTTATATGTATGCCCTAGAGGCCATTACTGTACATTAGATGTATATTGTAGTGGATGCTGGGACATATATAGGGAGGACTTTCTTGCTCGACATGATAGTATGCTATCTGGTTGATCTTTACCTTAACGTGTATACTGTTTGTCTCTCTGTTACATGTTGGTAAAGCCCTTAGGATGTGTACTTGACTACCTGGACTATGATGCGGATCATACTAGTGGGGACATGGTAGTCCATAAGTACATCCTTCAAAGTCCCTAGTCGTGGGTATATCGAGACGGGGCATCGATATACCAGAGTAGACAAGCGTATACCTTCTCAACCCATACAGATGGGCGATGGATGATCGCATATCCATTGGTGTTTGACATCAGAGATGATATACAGGTGCTCAGTGGAGACTGGGTACACTGGACGGACTCGCCGAGAACTCCTAGATGGTATTATACCTCACGTCAGATGGCAGTTCTCTGGTGACACTGGTACAGAGTAGTCTGTTGACCCGAGATCGTCATAGAGTCTTGTGTGGTTCCCACTGTGCTTTGATTTCCATCTTACCACGTCCAAGAGGGCGTGAAAAACGGTGGTTTTTGGGTACAGTCCCGAATCACATGGAGGCAATGAGCGATAGGAGGGGATTCGTCTCTCCCGGTATAAGGAGTTGATGTTGCGCTGTGTTCGATTGGCTATAACAGGAAATCCCTGGCCAGGGTTGCTGAGATATACTGGTAAGTGTTACCAGTAGTTTCTCGAATTGTTGTAGACCTCATATCGACACGACTTATCAAGCTATTGGGGTCTGACGTTTACCACCCCTAGGCAAGATATGCGACATATCAGACGATCAGACCGGAATGTACTGTAGTGTTACTGGTTGGATTCACTGGAGTGTGAGCGGGCTTGCTCGTCGATCTTCAGATCGCTCAATACCCGGGTGGCCGTTACGTTTAGCAGACCGCTTGCGGCTTGTGGATGTTTGATATGATCATCATCTGCTGCCGGCGTATTGACGAATCTTTAGAGTCCTACACAGAGGTTTCCTGGCTCAAGCGAAACAAAATAGGAGCGCATATGAGATATGTGCGGGACCGAGAATGATACCAGTATGTGATACTGTATTCGATTCTCGCGATGTGACATTGATCGGTTATATGCGATATAGCCGGGTTATCGGATCAAGTGTTGATTCGATAAGTTGTTACTAATGATACATGTCGGTTTTGTGCGACATGACCGGATCATTGAATCAAGTGTTGATTTAATGATTTAATGCATAATTATATATTTGATATATTACTTTGCATTAACTAGTATCGGTTCACTTTAAGATGGATTTTCTCACTCGGATGTGTGCATTACATATGCGATATGATTTTGTGCACTAGATTGTATCATGTTTGATGATACATACATTTTGGTTAAGTGTAAAGAATTAAACCATGGTTAAGTGGATAATTAGGGTTTTGTTTTTCTTATTAATTTATATATACATTTATTCTTTTTGGAAAAGAAAAAGAGCATGAGAAAATGGTGGCTTTCTTTAAATGCTTCATGAAGCTTCATGAAGTCTTTAACCTTGTAACCATTTTTGTCTCATGCTTAACCTAACCATTCCACTAAACCATGATTGATTCTCTACACCTAAC
This sequence comes from Agapanthus africanus, assembly GCA_030015575.1. NCBI lineage: Eukaryota > Viridiplantae > Streptophyta > Magnoliopsida > Asparagales > Amaryllidaceae > Agapanthus > Agapanthus africanus. The sequence goes on from JASDDO010000028.1 coordinate 175,426,281, forward strand.
TATGGTTCAATTATGATAAGAATGAATTTCTTTTCTCATTTTTATTATTCTTATCATAACACATTCTTCTTCTTCTTCCTTGAACTCAAGAAGAAAACCTTGCATCCATCAATGGTGATTGATGAATTAGAGTGAGAAATCCAATTCTAAAGTTTACCCACTTCCTATTTCTTCATCCTCTACCTCTTGCCAAGTAGTAGAGTGTGTTTCCTTCACAAGTTTTCATGGCTTGGTGAAGGTGGAGCTTGATCTAGTGATGCTTCGACGTAGATCATCTTCGGCACGTCGTCGATGACCTAGCCCGCTTCTTCTCCGATGAAGCCGACGCAAGAGCCCGGATTTCGATTTGGACAGCGAGGATACTTCGTTGCGGAGCTATGGAGGTGGAGCACCGGATCTACAAAGGTTGTATTTCCGTTCACTTAGTTAAAGTAGTTAACTAGTTGCTTTTTCGCCTAAATATCTAGCCGACGATCCGTATTAGGGTCTCTCGGCACACTAGAATTTTTATATTGGCATGTTCGATGCCTTGTAAGACCTCTATAGGGTGCCTAGGAACCTTTCAAGGCAAGTGTGTTAAAGGCAAGTAGTTACTTAATTAGGCCTACTACTTACATAGTGGAGAACCTCCAACTTAACTGGCACTTACCTGGCCACAGAAAGGATAAAGAGGCAGTAGAGGATTTATCCTGCGATTTGTCTTCTGGAAATCTAGGAGCAGTCTAGTGACTTGACCTAGGTGATCATTAGATCTAGGGTGGTGTTGTTCATACCATAATATTGCATTATTATATTCCCCATTCTTATTCGTTTTATAAATAAACAGGTGCTTTTGACGCATGTCTGCTACATATTACAGGTTACGGGTTCTTGGATCTAAAACAGTGAAAAAGATAAAAGACAATGCAAAAGTGGAACTGCAACCAACAAATAGAAGGATCTTGATCAAGGCTACAGAAAGATCAGTTCACAAAATACAAGGCATCGCAAGATTCAAGATTACAAAGCGAACGGTTAAAAGTCCACCGCAATTGTTCGCTGGAGATCTGGAAGAAACATAAAAGCTATTTCAATAAAAGAACCAAAGAATAAGGAAGCCCAAAAACAGCAGAGCCAACACAGGAAATTTCAAGGCCCAACACTTCCTTTTGGCCGCGGAACCGCGGCAAAACCAGGCCTTGGGCCTCGGTTCCGCGGCGGTATTGAGCCTGTAGAAGGAGAGAATTTTACCAAAGCAGACGTGGTAAATTTGATTGATCTCAAAAACTATCTATTACCGCAATCAAGAACGGCGTCGCTTTGCAGCTAGCCGGTGAGTACGGGTCGGTCCACAGGGATGTTGTGAATTTCCTAATCGCTCTTACGATTTAATTCCAAATGGTGTGAATGGATTAACTAAATCTAAAAACTAAATTAATCTAGGGCATTTGAATTAAAGATCTAACTATCTAACTAGGTCAAGGAATTAAATTTAATCTAGGGCAGATAATGAAAAATTACCTAGGGCAAGAATTGAAATTACCTACTTACTTTATAGATGGCTCTCTCCAAACATCAACACAAGACTTGTCAGATCTGAAATTCTGAAATGAAAAGAGGCATCGATGCTCTCCCAAAGAAATCTAAATTTTATTGATAAAAAGAGGCATAGGGAGGCATAGCCTTTACAATGATTTAGAGTTCCTATTTATAGAGGATAGGAAACCCTAGGTTACAATTGATTCGCACGTCTACATTTACCAAAATATCCTTAGGAAGACCTAGTCAAAGTAGACTCGAAGATTTGGTAAAATTTTATGTCTCTGTCTCTTTAAAAGGAAATATTGGGCCTTGAAATTTCCTTTGTTGGCTCTTCTGTCTTTGGGCTTACTTATTATTTGGTTCTTTTATTAAAATAGCTTCTATGTTTCTTCCAGATCTCCAGTGAATAATTGCGGTGGACTTTTAACCGTTCGCTTTGTAATCTTGGACCTTGCATTGCCTTGTACTTTGTGAATTTTATCTTTAATGTAGGCTTGATCAAGAGTCTTCTGTTTCTTGGTCAAAGTCCACTTTTGCATCGTCTTTTCATCGTTTTCACTGTTTTCTGTCCAAGAACCTGTAACCTGTAATATGTAGCAGACATGCGTCAAAACCACATGTTTATTTATAAAATGAATAAGAATAGGGAATATAATAATACAATATTATGGTGTGAACAAATACCCCCAAACTTATCTTTTGCTCGTCCTCGAGCAAACTTATTTTTTATTCTCGACTAAACCTAACCGCACTTTCGCAGGGAAACGCGATTGCATTGAGCTCGTGCAATAATCCGTTAAACCTCTAGGTGTCCCTAGTAGAAGAAGTGTTGTCTCCTGAGGGTTTTCAGCGGATACTACCCACAAAATCCTATCAATTTGACTTTTTCGACTTTTGTTTTCCAATTAGGTTTTCTAACAAGGAATTCTATTATCTTCTACTTGTAAATTATCCACCCCATATTCTTCACACTTCCTTATCATTTAACTTAAAATTATATATATCCTGTAGATTTACTTAGCTTTCGGCATCTCTTAGGTTTTCCTTCTAGGGTTCCATCTCCACTTAGAAATTTTTATCAACTCTACTAAAGATACAAGTACTATTCTTTACTCCTATCTCTCATCTAAACTCCAATCACATATCCCCACGTGTGTGTATAAATCACCCCTACACTTGGAAATTCAAATCAAGCAATCATACCCTTGTCCGTTGTCCAAAGCACTAATTAATTGGTGAATTTAAATGAATTTTGCTTACACATCTTTCATGCAATCGTTAATACTTCTTGAGGTACCAACGACCGATTACAAAATGCGTTTGCACTTTAAAGCGTAATTCCTAGTCTTGCAACACCCAAGGCTTTTAGCAGTGACTCCCAAACCAGTTGGTCTAAGGCACTGGGTGATGAAGCACCCTCGCTAAATATTTTTCTATTTTTGCAGCCTTAAGTAATCACAAAAACCAGTGTTCATTTTTTTTCTTTATTCATGTTTTTTTTTCATTTTCTTCGTACTAAGGACTTTAGACAAGAGCATTTCAAGGTCTCTTCTACTATTCCAAGTTTCAATGTGCGTGATTGTGCAAATTGTAGGGTATGCATTTTCAGAATCTAGACTTTTAAGCTAGGAACAATTTTTCAAACTTATACTCTAATAAGAACATCAATACTTTTCCCTTATTTCGACTTAGCCCAAAACGTTAACTCAAAATTTTCCTATTTCTAAATAAACTACAAAGACATATACTTTCTACCGCTAACTTTAAGGAAGGTTATCTTTAGGGTTTTTAATTTACTACGTCTAAGATCTAGTTGTTTCTAGCTACTTAACCTATCTGTCAAACTCTAGTCAAATAAGCTAAAATTGAATACATTAATTTTTATAATGTTTGAAATTTTTCAATTTTTATGGGTTTTAAAAATAAGTATGCAAATGCAAAAAATATGTATAAATGAATGCGAAGGAAGAAGACTTACCGAGCATACCCCCAAACTTAAACTTGACAGTGTCCTCACTGACATGCTACACCAAGAGGGTCAAAATGCTGGCACTCCCCTGTTTATTTATTTATAAATTTTTTTATTGTTTTGAAATTTTTTTTAATTTTTTTGTAGAAAAAGAAGAAAAAAATATATATACATATATACAACAAGGTCCTCCCCAAACTAAGCAAGGCCTTACATAAGCCAAAGGTTAGCACCAACCATTCAAAAATCTCATCGTGGTAATGGTAGAGTTGGTGAAAGGAGGGAGTGGAAAGAAAAGAAATGATAAGCACACGAGACCGTGTGGAGATAGAAGCGGTATACGGTCTCGGTGGGGGAGAAGAATGGCGGAAAAGAGAAAGAAGTGGAGTACGATCTTGAGGGTGTAAATCGAGTGAATAAATTAGCACAATTTGTGATGACCGGTGTGTTAAAAGTGATTGTGCTGACCTATCAACCCGTCGAGAAATGGGGTCAAATACCTCAAGATTCGCAAGAAAGCATGGGTACGCCAAACTTGGTATTGGAGATGAAAGCGTAACGGTCTCTTGTACGGTCAAAACGATAGGAGGTAGGGAAGGGAGTGAATTAGGGATAGTCTCATTCACACCGTAGTAAACTCTCTCGAACTGGAAAGATTCCATCAATGGTTCGAAACGACTGTAAGCAACCGAGTCTGATGGTTCAACTAACTCATCTGAAAATTCAAAGGACTCAAACTCGGGCGGTGAGTCATCAACATCGTCCGAAAAAGTGAAGCACTCGTAATTGTCATCGGCTGTGAGAACTGTGTCAGATTCGTAGGAAAAGTTTTCAAACTCACAGTCTTCAAGCATGATCTTGTGCATGGTCGGAACGATGAAAAGGAGGGAGGGTGATATAATAGTTAAAGATTCAGGAGGATGAATTGGAAAATCCGACATATCAAACAAAAATGGTTTAACCTCAATATTATCCTCAAGACTCTCCTCAGTACTCTCCTCATAAGTCTCATCAATAGTTAACTCATCCATGCCATTATCATCAAAATCAAGACGCATATGAAGTTCGGGAGAAACATTTAATGACTCGGGATGATGAATTGGAGATAAAATTTCAATCAAATCGACTGGTTCATCATCCAAAATATTCCCGGCGTCTATATCCTCAATCAAGTGAAAATCAATATTTTCTGACACCTCATCAAAAGCATGGATATTTATCGATTTAGGTTCTAGAGTAGAGATGTAAAGATCGAAAGCATTAGGTGTGGTTTCACTCGAAAGGGGTTCTTCACAATCTGGCAAATCAAGCTCTACAAAATCACACAACTCGTTTTTATTTTCAACTGGTGAACTATTTGAGACAGTCGATGGAAAACCGGAGTTGTGGGCTAGAATTGGGTATGGGTAGGTTTGATTTGGAAATCCTCTCAAATTCTCACTCTGTCCAACCGCCGCCTCATATATTGGAAAATTTGGAGCTAGTTGGAAACTAGCTACCAGTTCACTCGGTTGCATAAGGGCGGCCATGGACGCTTCCACATTCCTAGTCATTTTGTTTGTTGCTGCAATATAAGCTTCCAACGACTGTTCCAAACTAGAAATGGGTGGTGAAGGGGTTTCGGTAAAAAGATTCGAAATTGTTTGGATACGTGAAACTCCCAAAAGGCTGTGTAGAAACAGGGTCTAGTGAAGGTGGGAAAGTCGGGTAGGACTGGTAGGAAGTGAATGGTTGGACAGGATTAGGATCAACATGCCGATAAAAAGGTGGATGGACTTGTTGATTCCTAGAACTAGATGAGGGGAGAGGGGTGAAAGATCGGCTACGAGATTGAGCAATATGCTCAGCAATAGACATCGGTTTAGGAGTTATAGCAGGACTTGAAAAAGTGGCATAAACATATGAAGGTGGTAAAGGTTGACTTGGTTGACACAAAGTGGGTTGCAAAGTCGAACTGTTTCTCCTAGACGCTTCTATTTGATCTTTCAACGAAATTTTTGGTATGGAGGGATCTTCCTTAAATCGACCAAAACAATTGACGTACGAAGCAAAGTTAGGTTCGGGATACCAAAGTTCGGCAAAAGATTTATGATGTGGGGTACCCATGATAGAAGAAAGGGGAAAAGAAAGAAGGTTGGGTGGTGCAAGGATTTATTTGCGACATAAGTTGCAAGTCATTTTTTATAAAAAAATTTCCTTTTTCCTTTTTCTCTTTATTTAGAACTGTTTGCAAAAAGATTTTCGAGAAAAGAGTTAAGACACACTTTCGATCAACCAAAAATGCACAATCAGGCCTAGATCTAGGGTCACCTAGGTTAGCTAGACAGCTCCTAACTGTTCCAAAGGGCTAGAAATAGGACCTCAAACCGCCTTTTTACCGCCAATTGCGGCCAGGTAAGTGCCAGGTAAATGGGAGGCTCCCCGCTATAAGAAGCGGTCCTAATTAAGTAACCACTTACCTTGACACACTTGCCTAGACACCGCAAAGTCAGGTTAGGATAAACGGTCAATGCCTATAACTAGTCCTCTGTCCTATTGAGCTCGAAGTCCGTAGGGCTGAGTCTAGAATTTTTTAATTAAGAATGGTCAATGCAAATGCCTTATGTGATTTCTGGGGTCCTGGGAAGGGTGATGAAATCCCCACCCAATCTGAATTGGTCAAAAGCCCCTTAAAATCCGATTAAAGATATGCAAAACAGTAAATCACTTGCAATCAAAGATTTTTTTTGTTATTGCAAGTTGAGAAAAGATATGCAAAATAGAAAAGATTTCTTGCAATCAATTTTTATTTTAAACGCGCGCAAAGAATCCTGCACAAGATTTGTTATTTGGAAGGGGAAGATTTTTAAGCGCAAAGAATCCTGCAGGAGATTTTTCAGAGGAGATATCAGAGATTTGCAGAGGAGGAGATCAGAAGACTTACAGTTTTTTTTACCGCGCTTCTGCCTTTTTTTGGGGAACCGATCTGTCGCCTACACCGCGATTCTTCTTGTTGACTCGGTCCTCCAAATTTCTTCTATTGTCTATTGTGATATTCCTCTATTTGTTCGGATTTGATATTTGCTGTTTTGATCTCTGTAGATTTCCAGATCCGAATTTGTTCGTAGATCCTGCAAAATTCACACAAAAATACCCTTTCCAAAAATAACAGATGATATATTTTTATATTTTTCAGATTTTTCAGATTTTTATGATTTTTTTAATTTTGATTAACCCGAAATTGCAAAAAGGAAATAACACGCCATCTCCGGCAACGGCGCTATTTGATTGATCTCAAAAACTATCTATTACCGCAATCAAGAACGGCATCGCTTTGCAGCTAGCCGGTGAGTACGGGTCGATCCACAGGGATGTTGTGAATTTCCTAATCGTTCTTATGAGTTAATTCCAAACGGTATGAATGGATTAATTAAATCTAAAAACTAAATTAATCTAGGGTAATTGAATTAAAGATCTAACTATCTAGTTAGGGCAAGGAATTAAATTTAATCTAGGGCAGAGAATGAAAAATTACCTATGGCAAGAATTGAAATTACCTACTTACTTTACAGATGGCTCTCTCCAAACATCAACACAAGACTTGTCAGATCTGAATTTCTGAAATGAAAAGAGGCATCGATACTCTCCAAAAGAAATCTAAATTTTATTGATAAAAAAAGGCATAGAGAGGCATGGCCTTTACAACGATTTAAAGTTCCTATTTATAGAGGATAGGAAACCCTAGGTTACAATTGATTCGCACGTCTACATTTACCAAAATATCCTTAGGAAGACCTAGTCAAAGTAAACTCCAAGCTTTGGTAAAATATTATATCTCTATCTCTTTAAAAGGAAGTATTGGGCCATAAAATTTTCTTTGTTGGCTCTTCTGTCTTTGGGCTTCCTTATTATTTGGTTCTTTTATTAAAATATCTTCTATGTTTCTTCCAGATCTCCAGTGAATAATTGCGGTGGAATTTTAACCGTTCACTTTTTAATCTTGGACCTTGCATTGCCTTGTACTTTGTGAATTTTATCTTTAATGTAGGCTTGATCAAGAGTCTTCTATTTGTTGGTTAAAGTCCACTTCTGTATCGTCTTTTCATCGTTTTCACTATTTTCTGTCCAAGAACCTGTAATATGTAGCAGACATGCGTCAAAAGCACATGTTTCTTTATAAAACGAATAAGAATGGGGAATATAATAATACAATATTATGGTGTGAACAGGTGTGTGCATTTTTTGTGATTTGATTTTTCAAAATCCATATTTTTCAAAACAATCACCAAACCATCTTTCCCCTAATTATCACAACGCTGCCACTTGTGCTAAACCATTAGTGCAAGCTAGGCTGGACACGGGATTCTAGTGCCCGTCTTGTCCGCGTTTCCCCCATCAACCCCAAAGTCGGTATTTCTATATTTTCTTTTTCCCACCACCACCGCGATGGACGGATATCGATCACACTGTAACACCACTCTGCCACCGCCCGCAGGTGCGCAGAATCCTCCACGCATTTCTCTCCAAGAGAGATGCTATCCAACACGTGTTCCCCTTCCCACCTGTCTTTCTATACCACCTGCCAACGGGGAAAATTTTGAAATCAACCCCCAATTTATCAAACTGTTACCCAAATTTCACGATCTTGAATCTGAAGACACATACGTTTTTATCTCCAAATTTGAAAACGTATGCGCAATGATTGGAACGACACAACTGTCTTTGGATGCTCTGTGTTTACGTCTTCTACCAGTCACTTTATGAGATTTAGCCGAGAAGTGGCTTGATAATACAACTGCATATTCTATTTCAAAATAGGATGAATTTGTTGCAGCATTCCTTAAGAAATTTTATCCCAATCACAAGACCAGCCGTATTCGGAGCGAAACCTTCAAATTTACCCAACTTCCCAATGAACCATTTTGGAAATGCTTTGAACGGTTCAAGGATCTTCTTATCCAATTTCCTCATCATGGAATCCCTAGATGGGATCAGTGTCGAATTATCTATGAGGGTATTGATTTCACGACAAAACAGATGCTTGAAACCATGTGTCATTGTCAATTCCTATCTAAAGATGATGGTGAAGCTTGGAAATACCTAGAAGATTTAGCTCAAAACACATTACAATGGGAAAGTGTTATACCGCTATCACCTAGGGAAGATATCAATCATCTCGATATTTCCGTCACAATGAAAGCCGAAATGGCTGCAATACAAAGGAAGCTCGACGCTATAGAAAACAAAATCTCTTCAGCCTCCCTAAACCAATACAAACTTCCCAAAACTATGTGTGGCTGCTGTTCAAACCCATCACATTTGACGGAAGAATGTCTGTTGAATGTACCGTTTCAAGGTCACACTAATGCTGCATTTCAGCAAAGACCTGGAAACGATCCTTCTTCTTCCTCATATAATCAAGATTGGAGGAATCACCCTGATCTTTTTTGGATCCAACACCAAACTCAATACACGGATCCAAACCAGAATAACTTTCAATGGGTCCCTCCACCACAACAGTACCCACCACAAATGAGTCAGCACCCCTACCAACCACAAAATTTTAAAACCCGGCCAACAACTTTGATCCTTTTTCTGCCGGAACCAATAACACCTCTGCACTTGAACAAACCATGAGTTTACTTCTGATAAATTCTATTCAAATGTCGGCTGATTTTAAGTCTTCTATCGATGATATAAAGAAAACCACCGCCTCCCAAGGTGAGATTATTAAATAGATGGAAGCACAAATTGCACAATTAACAGCCGAAATGAGTGCTACAGAGAAAGGGAATCTTCCATTTCAACCTCTACCTGATCCTGGACCTTCACATTACACTAATGTGAATGCACTTACCACGTTAAGATCTGGAAGAGTGCTAGAAATCATGTGAGTGAACAAATTGATAATGATGAATTGATCATTAACACCCCGGCTTCCGCTTCCAATTTCATTCCCACTTCTACTTCTTACCCTATTTCGTCTAGTTTAACATCTTCTTCCAAGCCTATTCTCCGTTTTTCCCAGGGCTCAAACCCTCCACCCACTTCATCCTTCCCACCCCCAGAAACTTCTCCACAAATGTTGGACCCAACACTTATTGATAAAGCTCCATTTCCAAACAGATTGAGGGCCAACAAACCCAATGCCCAAATGGAGAAGCTTGTGGAAATGTTTAAGCAAGTTAACATCAACATCCCTCTCCTAAATGCTATACAACAAGTTCCGTCCTATGCGAAAATTCTTAAGAACTTGTGCACTAGGAAGAGGAAGACTCAAGTGCCTAAAAAAGTGTTCATGTCGAGTACTGTAGACACAGCTTTTCCTCAACAATTACCAAGGAAACGTAAGGACCCTGGCTGTCCTACTATTTCTATTTTTATTGGGGATAAACACATTAACCGTGCTTTACTTGACCTTGGCGCTAGTGTTAACTTGCTTCCATATTCAGTCTATGAGCAACTAGGTATCGGAGTGTTAAAGCCCTCGAACATAACTCTCCAGATAGCCGACCGATCAATCACCAAACGTAGGGGTGAACTTGAGGATGTGTTGATAAAAATCGGGGAATTTGTATTCCCTATGGACTTTATTGTTCTTGATACACATCCTGTAGTGAACCCACGGAACCAAATTCCGGCGATTCTTAGTCGTCCCTTTTTGGCTACTTCCAAGGTCGTAATCAACTGTAGAAACGACTCTATGAACCTATTTTTCGGGAATAGGTCAATTGAGCTCAACATTTACAAGTTGGGAATTCAACCCTCCGATCCTCATGCTCGAGTATGTTATGTCGAATTAATGGATGTCGACAGTAGCAAATTTGATCAGCTTCACGATACAGATCCAGACATCCTTTATACGTTGTTGTTTGACCTAGATATGTATACGAACCTTTCTTTCGAGTTGTCCAGGTCAACATCTAATGTCGATGATGAACCTTTTCTGGAGTCTGAGTATCATCCCGTTCTTTCCAATGACATTATTCTTCGGGATATCGATGAAAACTTTGCTAATGAACTCGCATTTTTAGCAAACACGGGTGTTGAGATGAATCATCTCTAAAACAAAGTAATTGAACCTCCACCCCTTCTTCTTGACAATCATGAGAATGTGAGTAATCCATCACAATCATTGAGTCGTCTCTCCATAAAGAGACGCAAAAACATTCTTTTATACCACTTATCTTTTTCCCACTTCTTCTTGGCTCTTTTCAACTTGTTCTTCCACCAACCAGTGCACTACACTGATAAAATCTTCGAATGGTTGGTGTTGACTTTGGTCTTTATAAAGCTTTGCATTGATCAGTAACTTTGACCCCTTCTTATGATTTTCAAAAGTTTAACATTGTTTAACTCAAGTTTGGGGGGTTATAGTTTTGGCTCTTAAAAATAAAAGTTGTCCTCAAAATTGTGAGCCAAAAAAAAGGTTTGGGGGAGGATTTTCACGTCTATATTTCTTGACCCCGCTAATAAATTTTCCTCCCAAGCTTACAGGTTTTTGAGATTTAACGGATGGCAACAGTGAGGACACTGTTGAAAACAAGTTTGGGGGAGTTTTGTGCTTATTTGCGCATCACTTTGCATCATACTTTGCATAAGCACAAAACATATATATGAAAAAAATGTGTACATAAATAAGATAATAAAAGATTAGATAGTGAAAAATTACATCCAAAAGATTAGAAAAATTTAAGAAAACCTAGAAAATTAAAATTTTCTTAAACGAAACTAGTAATAAGTAGTTATGAGCCGTTGTCCCAAGGGTTGGTAAAATGAAAGAAGTCACTAATCTGAGAATAAAAATAAGTCTGAAAAATAGTTCCAATTCTGGAAGCCAAACATTTGAATGTTGATACCCTACTATTCGCACTTACACACGTCTTGAAACTCGGGATAGTAGAGGATACCTTGAAATGTTCTTATCTAAAAGCCAAAGTATGAAGGAAATAATGAATGAAAAATAAAAGATAAAATGGTGGGAAAAAAACACTGGTTTTGTTATGACCAAGGCAGCAATAAAAAAATATAGCGAGGGTGCTTCATCACCAAGTGCCTTAGACCAACTGGTTTGGGAGTCACTGCTAAGTCTTAGGTGTTGCAAGACGAGGAAAATACTAATACACCTAATAAGAAAGCACATGAGTAATCGGTCAGTTAGTACCTCAAAAAGTATTAACGGTCGCATGAAAAATGTGTGAGCAAATCCATCTAAATATTCATCGACTAAAAAGTACTGAGGTACATGGACAAGAGTATGATAGCTTGAATTGAATTCTCCGAGTGTAGGGAGGTCTTGTACACACACGTAGGGGTATATGATCGATGTTTGGAAGAAAAGTAGGAATGAAAAATAAATACGATGTTTTATTGAGAGATGATGTGATTTCTAATTTCTTATCATGACTATTAAGATAGGGCTCATGACAACTGAAAAGTTAGTATTAGTTGGAAACTCTGATTTTCAAAGTTTTTCTTTTACAATTCTTATTTTTATATGTAATTTTCACGGTCTTCCTTTTATTATGGGATTTTGTGGGTGTAATCCGCTGAAAACCCTCAGGAGACAACACTCCTCCAACTAGGGACACTTAGAGGTTTAAAGGCTTGTTGCACGTGCTCAGTGCAATCGTGTTTACCTACGAAAGTGTGCTAGTTAGTTTTTTTCTTTCTTTCTATTTTCTCCTTCTCTTGAATAAAAGATGTTTGCTCGAGACGACCAAAATTAAGTTTGGGGGAATTTGATCAGTCGAAAATATTGCATTTTTAACACATCAATTTCCCTACTCTTTGTAATCATCTAAATGTGTTTGGTATAAATATAGCACATATTAGCAATTCGTCTGCGAAATATCAAATAACATATGTTATACGTTATAACCGGCATTATGAGGGAAATTATGTGTTTATTACTACATGCATGATCTTTGTATATCGCAACACTTGTCTCGGGATTGTGTGCAGGAAATTCTCCAGGTAAAAGAGCCGGAACTGCTAAAAGTGTTGGTAAAATATATCAAGTCCAAGACTTATGATGTGGCAGTAAACAAGAAAGTATAAAAATATTCCAGATATCAGGAAAGTGCCATTAAGCCATCACAAATCAGCACAGAGATTTTCATGCAGCAACTCCACCAAATGGTTGCGGATCCGCGGCCGAGTTGGCCGATCCGCCGCGGATCCGCGGTCTACTTGACACGTCATCAAATCAGATTTTATTCTGAAGCTTCATCTAACAACCCTTGCTTCCAGAAGATTCTCAAAGACCATGTGGCTTCTTCCAGAAGGTTCTGCAAAACAATCTCACTCTAGAATATTCCTTGTAACAACCTTCTTCTAGAATATTCCCTCCAACAACCCTATTCTAGATGGCTCTCTTCAACAACCTTATTCTAGAAGGCTCTCTCCAACAACTTTATTTTAGAAGGTTCTCTCTAACAACCTAGCTTTTGGGAGGGAAATTTGAATTTGAATTTAAAAGGAGATCTTGATCTAAGGTTGAGGTTGATTAGTTAAACAATTGGGGTTGAATATTGAGCCAAAATTTCCACAAGTTGAGTGACACAACTTGATCCAAAACCCTAGCCCAAATCCATATTCAAAATCCAAATCAAGATCATTTTGAGAAACAAATCAAGCAAGCAACCATCGATCCTTTATTCGCAAAGCCAATCTTCATCAAGAGCGCGAGATCCACGTCGATCCAAGTCTCATGGAGATAGAGCGGAGCGAACTTCGACGGATCTAGTTATCTCTTCAAAAGGAGAGATCGAGAGCAACATCTTGTAATCTCGAATTGAAGGAATGTGTAATTAGTCGTCGATTGAATAAAGGTGATAATTAGTTAATTCTTGCTTTCTTTATATTCTTGCACTATGAAATTTCTAGAACTTTGATCTTTTATTTTCATGATGCTTGAGTAAATTTCCGCTAGTTACGGAATCGAGAGATTTGGTAGATCTAGTGATGATAAAAGCCTAATACTAATCTTAATTCTTATGAGATTTATGAACTTTAGGGGAAAAAATCATCAATGACTTAATTTGGATCGAGATCACATTCTTGCGAATTTCGTTGCAAATTAGGGATCAAACGATTGATGATTCTCTTTACTAGAGGCTAGACCGAATGATGATCAATGAAAAGACAAGGGATAGAGAAGGAGAAACTCTAGTTTCTTCAATAGATCCCTAATTTTCATTCATCACCATCAATCTAGCTGCAAATTATCCATAAATAAGATTAGTCATTATTAGATTCATCATTACTACCAATTTGATCGATTCCTACAAGCTATTCTACAAATCTTGATAACTAAATTGATTGGGACATTTCTTGATTCTAGATCTATTTTCTTGATGCTTCTTGAGATCAAATCTTACAAATCTTAAATCAACTTTCTTGAATTTTCTTTTATCTTTTAATTTCGACTCGTCTAAAACAAGATCGATCAAAACACACATCTCAGTGGACGATCCATAATCATTAACGCACTACCTCGACACCGTTAATTGATTGCGGCATAAATTTCTTTAGTTGTGATTAAAACTTTTCCATACACAAGAAGATTGATCAATCAATACTCCTACGACTAGGGATATTTAAGAATGTGCTTACCGACTACACAGGCCCCACTAGTATGATCTCCATCATCGTCCTGGTAGTCAAGAAAAATCCTAAGGCTTTTCTCATGTCTAAATGATACGTAATAGTAAATAAAACGTATCAAATGAAAGATAAATACAAAGCAGATAACATATTATCATCTCGAGTAAAATTTTTCTCTCGTATAAGTCCTCCTTCAATTACAATAATTGACTTGAGGGCACCTTATCCAACAGTATTTACATGAAAATATGGACTTTGGGAAATATTGAAGTATTTATGTACCAGTATGAAATTATAAGATTCTAGGTTCTTTAAGGGAAAACTTTCTTTGGTATTTTCAAGGTATTTTAGCGTTAAAAGTCGTATATATATTTTCGGCAGCATATCTTCTTGTAAAAAGGAATTTTAATAATCTAGAATTGGGAATTATAACAATTTACTTGGGGGTTATAGCATGAGTATGAAATATTGGGATAGGTCATTATCTCGTGCGTAATTATCTACCAGTGTAAGGTTATGGTAATTAGATATTCGGAGATAACGGTTCAATAATTCGGGGTTCATAGAATTAGTGCAAATAGTTGTTATTCAAAATAAAAACATGAAAAGAAGTTTATTTCAATTTAATCATAGATTAAGAAGGCGACGGGATCAAGTGGGAGCGAGACAGATCCTACCTTTTGAGACGAGTAAAAAAATGGGTCAAAAACGTCGAGTGACACCGTAACGCGGATATATCCTTCCTCAGATTTTTTCTGGATGAATGGGCAGCACCACAGTGTCGACGTCGAGAAAACAAAGAACGAGATATTTTTTTCAGATTTTTCGGCTTAGTATTTTATGAGAAAAATGAGAAAGAATGGAGAGGTATTTATAGGGTTTCAAACATTTAAACCCGAGCCGACCACGAGCCTGTGATCGCGCCGCTGTTACCTGTCGTTACATGCCAATCGCGCGTCTGCTCACCTCGACTGTTGGATCGAGTGATCCAACGGTCGCCGCTCACACACATGGGCATGAGCCGTCCACCTGGACGCACGCACGTGCGCGTGCATGGATGTGGTCCCTAAGCCGCCGTCTCCCCCACTTGGGTGATTTGGGTCGTTGGATCGAGGATCCAACGGCCCCCTTTTCCCGTGCGTTTATATTTTTTCCTTTTTAAAAATATCAAATATGATTTATTTAAAAATGGAATTTTAATTAGAAAAATTATTTTAAAATAGTTAAAAATATTGGAAAAATTCTAGAAAATATATTTTAATGTTTTCTACGTTTTGTAATAAGATTTGGTAAAAAAATAACCTTCTTTTCTAGTATTAAAAATATCTTATAAATCTTTATCCTTTTCTAAAAATTCAAATTAAATATTTAAAATTTTCTAAAAATAATACTAATTAGTCTTAAAAATAGAACAACCTTTTAAAAGTGTTTTACAGCAAATATAGCATTGAAATAATTAACTTGACTCAAGGAAAAATTTATTATAATCCTTTAAAATAAACTTTAGAAAATTCAAATAGCTATGTTTAAATTCTTAAAGATTACTTAAATTAGTTTTAAATATAAGAACAATCTCCAAAAGGATTTTCCATCAAAAGGAACAGTTAAATAAATATTTGACAGCAGACAAAAATTTACACAAAGGTCTTTCATTAGGTATTAGAAAACACGGACATTACAACACAACACACATACATGGATCCAGGAATTTTCCCGTAAGCGTTAAATTGTGGCCACTTACTCTGTTTTGGGGATCAAATCATACACTCTTCCCAAAAGTAGAAGTGGCATACCAACTTAGCTATTGCTCATTGATGATGTTAAATTTATATAAACTTTGGTACCAACACAATCGCATATACGATATGTTAATATCAACTTTGGGCATGGTGACTTGTCGGTGGATATAATAGTTTGTCTCTTTGACTGAATGAACAGCAAAATGAAAAGGTAGAGAACAGCAAAAGGCTACAGCACGTTCGTTGGATTCGAACAAAAATACAAAAAAATATATATGTAAGAGAGATAGCTTAGATGTCGTTGTTCAAGAGAAAAGACAGAATTTAAAGAGCGCATCTTGGAAGGACAGCACTAGCATCCCCTTAGCGCTCCATGTTTATATATAAAGCCCCCAAAGCCCAAAGTGCCTAGCTAGCTATGTATATATCTTTAATAAATAACTTGGAAATATGTCTTTTGATATATATGCTATTTAAAAAAAAAATGCTAAAATTCACTAAACCCCTAATTCGTTTAGCTGTATCCCAGAAAATCCCAAAATGCTAAAATTCACTAAACCCCTAATTCGTTTAGCTGTATCCCAGAAAATCCCAAAATGTTTGATTGGCACAGAAAATCTCCCAAAAATAACGGTAACATGTCATCACGGTTAATGCCACGTCAACGTCACGTTCAACCCAAAAAAAATACATAATTTTCCAAAATACCCTCATCATCCTCATCATCCTCCTACACCTCCTTCACGTCTCACCCCAAATAATTTAAGGGAAAAAACCCTAAACTCTGGTCCACCTCCGGCACCTTGGCCACCACCGGCGCAGCCGCCTTCTCTCATCCCCACTGCAACCCCCTCCTCTAGCCTTAGCCCTAGCCCTAACTCTAACCCCTCCGCCCTCCCTCCTTCTCTCCTCCCCCTATCCTCCTTTCCGCCTCCCGCGGCCATCACCTCCATCATCATCATCATCATCACCACCACCACCATCACCACCTCCTACTTTTTCCTCTTCTTCATCTCCCCACAACCCATCACTTCCCACCACCTCCATCATCATCACCACCACCTCCTCCTCTTCCTCCTTCTTCTTCCATCTCCCCACGACCCGTGATGATGCTCTATATTGGCGATCTACCAGATCAGGACACGTGACAGATGACGTGTCCCAGAACTCAGAAGAAAGGGCCCACAAGGGCCGACCAAGCCACCCCTGTACCCAACCTGCAAGCACAAGCTGGCTCTCCTCAGAGCTCCCTGTAAATTGGCCTCCCTTGCCTCTCAGCTCGCCCCGAGCTACCACAGGACCAAGATGCCTCGGCCCTCCCGCTCGTTCCTGAGCTCCCGCGCCGAGGCCATCTTCCTCGGTCCCTCCGACCGACCGACTCCACCACTCACAGGAGTAACCGCCGCTCCAAAAATCTGGCCATGCGCGGATTCTCCGCCGGCAACATCCCACGTTCCACGCCATCACGATCCCCATTAACGGGCAATCCGCTTATTACGCAGGCGTGACGTCGGGAGCGTAACTGCCGGCGAGATTCTCTTGGCTGCTACTGCTTGCTGCCGCCACTATATAAACCCCCATCACAGAAGGGTCAAGTAAGCTTTTTTTACTCCACTAAGCCGTTACTCTGCTCGGATCTTGTGCTAACTTGATCGTCGGAGGGTCCTCGGTGGTACCAAACCACCCCGGGACTTCCTTGCAGGTTATCGGCGCAAACTCCTTAAAACCACCAATCTCCTCAAAACCCAATGATACCCATACACAACAGGAGATCACCTCCAAGATCCACCGGAAGATCGATGGAAGACAACATCTGACGGAGACCCAAAAAGGACCTCCATCAGTTGGCGCCGTTTGTGGGAACTAAAACTCCACAGAAACAAAAGTTGGCCTTCCGATCTCCATCCATATGTCATGCGATCACCCTGAAGATCCAGGTACCAGTCGTCGCCTCCTCCTCACCGGAGGCGCAGATGAACCTCCTCAGGCGACCGTCATCAACGCTCTCGCCGCCGAATAGATTGACTACATTCCATCGTGGAGACGCTCGTCCACTTCCAAACGGCCGGGCCAGGGCCCCAGATCGCCGCTCCTCCGCCTCCAGAAGACTCTGCCCTCGTCGGCAAGGTTGACCACCGGTAGGCTACGTCCTATAGCCACAGATCTCACGGGCCGATACTCTCTGAGGACCGCTAGGCGCCCCACAGCTCCACACCAAGATCCGCCGCCAGAGCGCCTCGCCTCCAGCCTCCTCGCGACCCTCAGCCCCTGAGGAGATGTCAGTCACCTCGCCTGTCCCCATGCATGACCGATACCACCTCCCTCGACGGGGTCGCACAGAAGGGGCTCGCCACGGCGGCTCAAGGGCCACCTCGCCCGGGATCTGAGGAACCTAATCAAGAGGAACCGGGGCCATTCCCAAACGCAGATCTCCCACAGCAGAGGCCAGGGATCACAAGGAGCCGAATCCTCGGGGTACCACGGCCGACTCGATGCCCTCGAGAAGAAGATCGAGGGCATACGCCGAGAAGGTCACCTCTCAGGCGACGGGGCTAAGTATGCCGCCGACTCGCTCACCAAACCATTTACCGAGGGATTGCTCGATGTTCACGTCTCCTCGCACAACAAGCCCCCGAAGGTCTCTCTGTTCGACGGGAAAACTGACCCGAAAGACCATTTGGATGCTTTCACCGCGGGGATGAGCTTCCAGGACTATTCCGACGCCGCCCAGTGTAGAGCCTTCCCAGCCACCTTCATCCGCTCTGGTCGGGACTGGTTCCGAGGACTCGAGCCTCGCTCAATCTCGACCTTTGACGAGCTGGCTACTAAGTTCCTCGGCTACTTCGTTGAGAACCGTCGGCAGAAGCGCATGGCCCGGCCCAACTCAGGACCCATGGGTCGCCCACTGCGCCCAACCGGAACCCAACAGTCGCCCATTTTCGCCCATAAAGTCGCTGCCACATGGCGATCATCGAGCCTTCTCTGGCGGAATCAAAACGACGCAACTCTGGCGCTTCGCCTCCCCATGCATTCAATGCGCATGCTACGCGCACGTTTGCCGTGACCGTTCCTGTTCCCCATACCTGCAACGGGATGGTTGGGCGAAACCTCATGAAGAATTGGCTAAGTATCTACCATGCTCGGTTATCCCTGGCTGGTAGCTTCCCTACACGCAACGCCGGGGACCAAAGCCCTCGCCAAGAGGCAACCGCGCAGCTTCACTACCCGGTTATCCTTAGCAGCCCTCCTAAGTCCCCTCCAACGCTAAGGATCAAAGTCCTCTTTAGAGGCAGCCGAGCGGCTTCCCTGCTCGGCTATCCCTGGACGATAGCTTCCCTACTCGCAACGCCAGGGATCAAAGCCCTCGGCGAGAGGCAACCGCGCAGCTTCACTGCCCGGTTATCCGTAGTAGGCCTCCTACGGCCCCTCCAACGCTAAGGATCAAAGTCCTCCTTAGAGGCAGCTCAGCAGCTACCCTGCTCGGCTATCCCTGGCCGGTAGCTTCCCTACTCACAACGCCAGGGATCAAAAAGTCCTCCCAGAGGCAATCGAGCCCGACCCTCGCTCGGCTATCCTTCAGGACAAAAGCCATCGCCAAGAGGCAGCGGGCAGTAACCCTACCCGGCCAAGGGTCCTTGGTAGGCTTCTTACAGCCCCTCCCGCGCTAAGGACCAAAGTCCTCCTTTGAGGCGGTCAAGCCTGACCCTTGCTCGGTTATCCCCTGCTGGTAGCTTCCTACCATAACCGACAGGGATCAAAGTCGTCGCCAAGAGGAACTGGGCAGTAACCCTGCTCAGTCTCCGTCCTGAAGGATCAAATCCCTCGCAAGAGGCAACCGAGCCCGATACTTGCTCGGTCATCTCCGGCTGGTAGCTCCCTACCCATGATGCCAGGGATCAAAGCCCTCGCAAGAGGCATCTGAGCGGCTACCCCGCTCGGTCATCCCAGGCTGGTAGTTGCCTACCCACGACGCCAGAGATCAAAGCCCCCGCCAAGAGGCAACCGTGCTGCTTCACTGCCCGGTTATCCTTAGCAGGCCTCCTACGGCCCCTCCAACGCTAAGGATCAAAGTCCTCCTTAGAGGAAGCCGAGCGGCTTCCCTGCTCGGCTATCCCTGGTCGGTAGCTTCCTTACTCGCAACGCCAAGGATCAAAGCCGTCGCCAAGAGGCAACCGCGCAGCTTCACTGCCCGGTTATCCTTAGCAGGCCTCCTACGGCCCCTCTAACGCTAAGGATCAAAGTCCTCCTTAGAGGCAGCTCAGCAGCTACTCTGCTCGGCTATCCCTGGCCAGTAGCTTCCCTACTCGCAACGCCAGGGATCAAAAAGTCCTCTCAGAGGCAGTCGAGCCCGACCCTCGCTCGGCTATCCCCGGCTGGTAGCTTCCTACCACAACCGACAGGTATCAAAAGCCCTCCCAGAGGCAGTCAACCCCGACCCTCGCTCGACTATCCTTCAGGACAAAAGCCCTCGCCAAGAGGCACCGGGCAGTAACCCTGCCCGGCCAAGGGTCCTTGGTAAGCTTCTTACAACCCCTCCCGCGCTAAGGACCAAAGTCCTCCTTTGAGGCGGTCGAGCCGGACCCTTGCTCGGCTATCCCCGGCTGGTAGCTTCCTACCATAACCGACAAGGATCAAAGTCCTCGCCAAGAGGCATTGGGCAGTAACCCTGCTCGGCCCCCGTCCTGAAGGATCAAAGCCCTCGCAAAAGGCAACCGAGCCCGACCCTTGCTCGGTCATCTCCGGCTGGTAGCTCCCTACCCATGATGCCAGGAATCAAAGCCCTCGCAAGAGGCATCTGAGCGGCTACCCCGCTCTGTCATCTCAGGCTGGTAGTTGCCTACCCACGACGTCAGAGATCAAAGCCCTCGCCAAGAGGCAACCGCGCAACTTAACTGCCCGGTTATCCTTAGTAGGCTTCTTACAGCCCCTCCAACGCTAAGGATCAAAGTCCTCCTAGAGGCAGCCGAGCGGCTTCCCTACTCGGCTATCCCTGGCCGGTAGCTTCCCTACTCGCAACGCTAGGGATAAAAGCCCTTGCCAAGAGACAACCGCGTAGCTTCACTGCCCGGTTATCCTTAGCAGGCCTCCTACATCCCCTCCAACGCTAAGGATCAAAGTTCTCCCAGAGGCAGTCGAGCCCGACCCTTACTCGGCTATCTCCGGTTGGTAGCTTCCTACCACAACCGACAGGGATCAAAGCCCTCGCCAAGATCAACTGTGTAGCTTCCCTGCTCGGTCATCCCCAGCAGGCATCCTCCTGCCTAACAGACGCTAGGGGTTTGTAGACCTCATAACGAGTCCACCGAGCTCCTTTATGCTCGGCACAACTACGACGGACATCCCTCTGCCCATCGCATGCAGCGGATCCGAAGCCCCAACAAGAGACATCAGGTCTATCCAAGTCTGAGTGATCCCCCCTCGACTTTGGGGCCATGGAGATGCCTCCTTCTCAGCAGCGCTTGGCACACTTGGCAAGTGATCGAAATCAACTCGACGAACGATCGCTAGACAGATAGCCGACCTGACATGGAAGCCCAACAGTGCAAGCAAGGATATTTTACAAGCATTCTTCAAAAACAGAAGATAAAGTGCAAGCTGATGAAACAAAAAGTTTTACTACTAAAAGCGAAGTCTCTACAGAGGGTATTTTGGGCTCCCAAGCCTTGAAGTCTTTACAAAGGGTATTTTGGGCTCCCCGGCCTTATAGACTGCCCAGAGGCTTACCAAAATTCCAGAAGCGGCAAAATAAAAAGAGGAGGAAGACGGGGGCTTTCGGCCTCGGGGACAGGCACGACCTCGGGGTCCTCGATATCTACCACGAGTCGAGCAGGGTCCTCGGCCACCTCCTTGTCAGGGATCTCTTCCCCCTGCTCATTGGCGTCCGCGAGGGGTATTCAGCCCGGAGCTCTTCATCAGCGAACTACGGCATCCGGACCTTAACGGCATCGAGGGACTCATGCCAGATGCGGGTGGTGGCCACGACTAAGTCATTGTAGAAGTCCTTCGACTTCTTGTAGCCCTCTACCGCCTTCGCCGCCGAGATGTCGGCCTGCTTCGCCGCCTCGACCGCCGCCCCCAGCTCCTTCCAGAGGGTCCTCACCGTCTTCTTCATGTTTCCGACGAGCGCCTGAGCGTCATCAAGCTTGACCTCGGCAGCCACGGCGGCCTCGCGGTGCCGGGCAACCTCCCAATTCCCGGCCTCCACCTCGCCTTCCAGGGCGGCAACCCTCGCCATCACCGCCTCCAGCTCCCGCTTGGAGCTCTCTTCCAGCGAGGTAAGCTGGTCCACGGCCTTCATCGCCGGGACTATCACCTCGGACTCCATGCGTACGGCAAGTGCGACGTATTGCAGGACCTGAAAAAATAAGAAAGAGGTCAGGAAGACGAAGGAAGCACCAAATCTCACAAACAACCGAGTACTTACCTGCACGGCCTCCTGGGCGATGGACGCCGTCTGGGCCCTGGAGGTCCCCCCAGAGACCCTATCCCCTGCCGATTTCTCTATTTCGTGCAGCAGGCTATCCATGACAGATAGCCCTGAGGGCACCGCGAACTGGAGGCCCCCTCCTCCACCATGATCGGCGAGGGCGGGGCCTGAGGAGACCTCTGGGGACCCCTCTTGAGCGGCTCCGATGGAGAGCCGGTCTCCTCCTCCGAGACCGGGTCCTCCAGAATTCGAGCCCGCTTCCGGCCCGGCCTAGGCCCCGAGGCAGGATCCGCCCCTGAATGCTCAAGGGACGCGGATACCGGAGGCACTGGGACGGAGGCCGAAGGAGCAGGGCAGGCTTCGGACGGGAATTAACTGGCGCCTCCAGCCCTCGTGACCTTCTTCGGCTGACGCATGGAGGCTCGGAGCTCGTTCATGTCCATGGGCCCTGCACAAAACCAAATGCAAAGAAGTCAGCGACACATGCAATATAAAAGCCAAAAAGCAAGCCTAAATTACAAACGAACTCGACGGGAATGAGCCCGGCCCAACTCAGGACCCTCTCAGACAACAACACGTCAAATCGGGGGACGGGCTCCCACGACGCCACTCTCACCGCGGCGGGGTCATTGGACTCGTTCCCCGGAAAGCATTTTTCCTTCGACCACTTGGTGGGCACGGGCCAGTCCTCGTCCTCGGGCGGCGCGACGAAGAAAAACTTCTTCTTCCATTCGTGAATGGAAGAAGGCAGGACTACAACTCCTGTCCCGGCGGCACCCCCCTGTCGCTTTCTAAAAGAGAGGTAGACCCACCTCGGGTCGCCCGCTCGACCCCCAGGATGATTTTTGAAAACAAGGGAAGAATCAAGGATGGAAAGGCTGATGGGAACCGCCTGTAGCTTCAGGAGTATTAGGAACCCGAGGAGAATCCTTCATGAGTTCGGCACTAACTGACCAGGGGCTAACCCGAAGAAGTTCAGCGCTTCGACGACCTCGGGAGAGAAGGGCAGGCGCATTCCACCCCAAAAAGCTTCCAAGTACATGGCGATCTCCCTACCCTGTACTTGGTCTGCCCTCTCTCCCTCCTTGGACAGACGAAGCGTATAACGTGAGGGGATGTGGAAGCGAGCCCGAGCATTGGCAAGCTTGTCCTCATGCCTCACCCAATAGGACGCGCCGGGGGCAGCGTCTAACGCCTCCTCCCTGGAGGCTGCCCCCGCCGCACGATCCCGGAAAGAGGATCTGATCCCTGCTCCCTGGGAAGACTCAGGCACAACTAGAGGGTCCCTAGAACCTACTCCTATGACATCTACAGACTCTATGAAAGAAGACATCTAATCTGGAGAAAAGGGATCCTAGGAAAACGAATGCAGAAGAAAGAAGACGAGCGCCGAGCAATCAGGACTTGGAGCGAGGAAATATGAAGGAGCAAGGGCCCTGGAGTGGGCCCTACCCCTATTTATCACGGCAATCTCCCTCATCCAACGACACCCTTCATCCCCTTCTAAAACGCCTCCTCGCGTCCAACGGCTCCGATCGCTCCACTTGTCGTTCCACACAGAGCCGCATCCCATCAGCCGCCGCAGGTCTGTACACGTCGCGTCGGCTAACCAACGCTTGACATACGGACCGTCGCTTCAATGACAGGATGCACGAACCGGCGCACCTTCCTTAAATGCAGAGATCTCGCCCTGATTCTCTGGCAGAAAGGACAGCTGACAGCCCGGGGATGCGTCCCGACGAAATCTTAGGAGGGAGCTCACCCCGGGCGGCCCGGCAGTCTACTCTTGACCCGACCCGCCAGCTGGTCGGGACAAGAGTGGGGGGCTAATGATGATGCTCTATATTGGCGATCTCCTAGATCAGGACACATGGCAGATGACGTGTCTCAGAACTCAGAAGAAAGGGCCCACAGGGGCCGACCCCTTGTACCCGACCTGCAAGCACAAGCTGGCTCTCCTCAGAGCCCCCTGCAAATAGGCCTCCCCGGCCTCTCAGCTCACCCCGAGCTACCACAGGACCAAGATGCCTCGGCCCTCCCGCTCGTTCCCGAGCTCCCCCGCCGAGGCCATCTTCCTCGGTCTCTCCGACTGACCAACTCCACCACTCACAGGCGTAACCGCCACTCCGCGAATCTCGCCATGCACGGATTCTCCGCCGGCAACATCCCACGTTCCACGCCATCACGATCCCCATTAACGGGCGATCCGCTTATTACACGGGCGTGATGTCGGGAGCGTAACTGCCGGCAAGATTCTCGCGCCTGCTACTGCGTGCTGCCGTCACTATATAAACCCCCATCACAAAGGGGACAAGTAAACTTTTTTTTACTCCACTAAGCCCTTACTCTGCTCGGATCTTGTGCTAACTTGATCATCGGAGGGTCCTCGGTGGTACCAAACCACTCCGGGACTTCCTTGCAGGTACTCGGCGCAAACTCCTCAAACCACCAATCTCCTCAAAACCCATTGAGATCCACACGCAACAGGAGATGACCTCCAAGATCCACCGGAAGATCGATGGAAGACAACATCTGACGGAGACCCGAAAAGGACCTCCAACAACCCGTCACTTCCTCCTCCTCTGACCACCCTCCTGCCCTCGTCGCCTCCTCCTCGTCACCCTCCTGCCCTTGTTGCCCATCTCCAAAACCCATCTCCAAAACCCATCTGACAAAAACTTTAGATATTATTAATAATTAATTAATAATTTAATTAATTATGTTTATTTATTAGAGGGAAAAAATAGTCCTTTTAATGTCTCCTTAACACCGTAATCCGTCACCATTATCTTTGGGGGATTTTATGCCATTCAAATTTTTTGGAGGTTTTCTAGGATACAGTCAACCGGAATTGGAGGTTTAGCGAACTTCGACATGAAAAGATATAAATGTTTATATTTAGGGGTTCTTTGATTAATTGCGGCAATAGAATATGCAAGACATTTGTTCTTACTGAACAAAACTATATAACATAATTTCTATAGTTTGTTTGTTTTCAACTTTTGTTTCAAGCGGTTGAAGAACATAGAACAAGAGTGTAGTTACAGATTACATGCCAAGCTCAATGTTTAATGAAAACATGATGTGTCAACTCTACTAAAATTTATTAACTCTGTTCATAATTGAAACTCTTTTTCGCATAGGGATGCACTAATCATCAACCTGACAACCTAGATTGAACCGACCAAGTTCGTAGATAACGCATTGATTTTCGTAATTTTATTTTAAATTGTAGCTAGCACAACCAACAAAAACAAAAATAGTTATTTTTCCTTCATTGCATCTGAATTCTTTCTTATTTTTCAAAACACCATCCTTTAATCTTTGAAATTTTAATGTTTTTAAAAAAATACTATTGACTTTGTTTATTACATAAATGCCAAGAACTTTTACCGTTTTGATCACTAACACAACTATTTATATGAGCTATTGTTTATTTATTTTCATAAATTATTTAAAAACCCACTGCATCGCGGACCTCATCACTATTATATTACTATATCTATATTTCACCTTAGTATCTCTTTATTGTTTCAATATACACCTCTAAATCTGCTAAATACTTCAAATTACTTGTCCTTCTAATTAACTTCAAACTTAGTCTTTTAGTTTCTATTTAGCAATTCATGCTTCCTTTATATTATAGCTAATGTCTTCAGTTTCACATTTCAAGACATCTTCTTAAAAATATATTAGCCTAGGAAGGGATTTTAAAATATAAATGGAATATGGTGAATTTAAAATTTGCTAGATTATATGTTGTTTCTTAAAAGTAAAGAATTTAGGTGCAATATCAAAATATGTTCAAGATTTGAGGGCGTAATTTAAAATATACTAAGAAAATGGGGTGTTTTCAAAAGTAAAAAAGATTTTGCGGGCCTGATGTATAGAAAAACCCTTTATATTAAGAATTTAATAGACATGTGGTATACCATACACATTTTATCTCTGTTATAGTGCAAAAGACCAGGGTATCCAATTTTAAAATTGATCTAAGTTTTGGTTATCTAATTTGCAAGAGAAATTCATTAAATAATATAAAAAATCAAATCTCAAATTGTAACCGTAATTAACCCTGTTCATCTCTTCCAATAACTAGCTCCACATATCCCTTTTAGCAACTAACTCCATACAAATCTTTTTTGGGCTTTTTACTAAAAATATTCTTCATACTTTGCTAATTATTAAAGCACCCATCCATACTTCGTATTTATTTAAAAGACCTCCATACGTTTAAATTGCACTAAAAAGCTCTCTAACAGACCAAAAAGAGAATGTTTTTAGTATCATCCATTTCTCTGTTAGGAGGCTAACGGTGAGTATCGGGTTAGAGTTTAAAAACCTTCACAAGCTCTCTTTTTCCCCAAATTCCTAAATTTCTCTCTAAATTGGTTTTAGGATTAAGGTTTCGATCAAAAATCTCTCAAATTGATAATAGAAACAGGCGCATCTTCCTCAACCTTCTTCAGCAACAAACTTATCGAGTGTCGTTGTTCCTTCAATTGCAAGTTTTGAATTCGTGTGCAGCATCATTTGAAAGGAGAGCGATTCTTTAGTTGCACTAAATCTCATTCTTCAACTAAACGAGAATGTAGGTACTTTTTATGAGAGAAAGACTTGCCAAATTAAATACCTAGAAGATAAGAGAACATCTCGAACACAAGTTTCCATCTTCCTAATGGGATGATAACTTTTTATGAAAAAGTGGTGAGGCATTTTTAGTGCAATTTAAATATAAGAGAAGTCTTTTAAGTAAATATGAATTGTGAGTGGGTTTTTTAGTAATTAGCGAAGTATGAGGGGGAATTTTTAGTAAAAACTCTTGTTAAATTACACTTAATAGAGATGACGTGCATTATACGTGTAAAATACTAGTTTGCTCTAATGCAACAAGAATAGCGGGAAATGGGCCCTGTCCAACTTAATCTATGCACGATCCTTTGTTAGATCCTTCTACAATAAATTCGATAGGTAGCTGGTGTAGTCTCTATCTACGAATATGTCGTTGTACTTAAATAATTCTACTGAAATAAGACGAAGACCTATCTAGGTCTGTAGGTTACAGCTGATTTGGTCTGTCATATCGAGCTTAGCCCCCTCTGTTTTTAAGTAAAATGCCATATGCACTACAATTTTTTTGAACAAATCAGACAGCTCTATATCTGATCACTGTTTGTTTCTGGTATTTATTTGACAGAAGAAGTAAGATTTTTGGTGTTTTCTTCATATAGCTATTTTACATACTTTAATGGGAAAACATTATATCCGTTAAAACAACATATTCGAACGAAAATAGAAAAGCATGCTCATCTCTGTTTGTTCTCCCTCCTCAAATTAAGTACATGGTCACCGTAAAGTAGCGCACGTGAACTTTGTTTCCATACATAGGAGGTGCACGTGCAAGAGTGCAATAGTAACCCCACCACAAGAAAATAAAGGTTATTTCATCTGGGGTTATTTCTCCGGTTGTTATCCAATGAAATAATCCTAATTTAAAACAAAGGGGGCAAGGTCGATGAAAAAACCCTCCCCCAAATCGAGTCTTCCCAAAAATTTCCATCTCCCCAAAATCCCTAAATCACCTTCCTCATCGCCATCACCGTCTTCACCATCGCCGCCACCATCTCATCTCCGATCTCGGGTGCCGTCACCATCTCCGACTTGCCACATCTACGCCCTCTTCTCTCTCTTCGATGATCCCGAAGACCACCAACACCTTCTCCGCCCTCTCCGATGACCCCGACGACCACCACCACTTCTCTCTAACTCCAAGCCCTCGACGTCCACCACCATGCCTCCTCTCCAACTCCAAGCTTCCTCCCACCCTAACCACCACCGCCTTCTCGCCGACGACCCCACCACTGCCTCCTCTCTCCAACACCAAGTCTTAACTTCCACCTCCTCCTCCCCGATGACCTCACCACTGTCCCTTCTAAAGCTCAAGTAAGCCGCGTCGTCTCAACTGAATTCTTTTCAAATGGAAAATTACAATTTCTTTAATTAAATTCTTTGGGTGATGATGCATGGGTTGTTTGTTTGCTTATGTGGTGATGGTGAGTGCGGTTATTTCTTTGGTTGATAATGAATTGGTTGATTGTGGTTTGGATGTTAATGGTGGTTGTGCTTATTTGCTTGGTTAAAGTTGTGATGAGAATTATTGATAAAGGGGTGGATTGTGGTAAGAATTGTTGCTATTGTTGTATTGTTATTGATTTATAGTGAGAGTATTGTTGATTGGTTTTAGTTTTTAAATAAAGAAAAAGAGTTGGGAAAGGAGGAGGAAGGGGAGACAAAAAGAGGTGAAGGAGTTGAAATGGAGAGAAAAGAGAGAGGAAAGTTTTAGAAAGTCGAGACTTTTTTTCTTCTGAAATAGAAGAGGTTGAAAGTTATGTAAAAAGCATGATACTTAACATAATTAGGTACTTGTTCATTTCTAGCAAATGACCGAAACCATTTCTCCTTTCTTACAAGTTATGACGGGAACATTAATAGATTTAACTATTTCTTTAGCTTATTTGTATGATTTTGTTTCAGACGGTGACAATGTTGGAATCGAAGAATATGATAGGTTTATAAATAAAAAGTTGAATTTGAATTCCAAGTTTGATGTGAAACCAAAACAATAATTTGAAACAAAAACCATAAATTGCAATGAAAAACTTTTAAAAACATATGAATTGAATCTTGAACTTCAAAGTAATATGAAAATCTTATACTAAGTGTACGAAAATCGATGATAACATGAAATTTACATGTTATCACTGAGAATCTCACATTAAAAAAATACGTTTTAGACCCCGTCTATCAGTTATATACGCAATTGCTTCCATCGTGACATAAAACTACGTGATGGTTGTCAAAACTAAGAGTTTAATCGTTTGTTTCTGACAACCGTCATATAATTTATGTGACGAGAAAACCGATCGTACTATAACCGATAGATTTGTCCGGTATGGACTAGTTAAGAATTTATAGCGCAAACACATCATGCATTTGTGCTTTCATTCGTTTCGAAATTAGTTTCGTCGACATCTTTCTACTGGTTCTCCGTGTACAAATATGTTGATATTTAGCATTGAAATGAATATTATCTCTTCTACTGCAGTATACTTGAAGAATAGCGAGGAGGTGATGTTGGGTTATGCCAGCGTCTTAGCCATCTACGGTGATTGTTTGCGGAACAAAAATTTTATAAACTGGCACTAGAACAATCCGATAACCCGGATCTACCATAAACCTTAAGCTGGCAAAATAAAGAGGAGTTAGAATGGTTATACCGAATGATCCGTGTCCTTCAGTCTTTAACCATCTTCCCAAGCTCCTAGTGGCCACCATGATCAAGCTTGATCGCCGGTCTCCCTCCATCAAAGATGATCCACCTGAGGATTTGTAGTTCGAGCTCCAACCTCATAACCGAGATAACTAGGGTACCTAGTTCGCTAAACTAGATAGTCTAGAGAATGTAGAGTCTAATGATGGATTAATTTGTCTCATAACACTCTAGGTTTCTCAACACATGAGACTTTTAGGGTGGAGGTGTTCATATCAGAATTTTGCATTATTATATTCCCAAATCTTAATCATATTACAAATAAATAGGTGCTTTTGATCCATATTTGCTAAATAGTTGCAGATTACAGGTTCTCAAAACAATACAGTGAAATTAAGGAAAAGACGCTACAAATGTGAGATTACGACCAACAAATAGATGAACCTGTATGATGCCGCCTACAGTTTAAGGAACAAACGAAGATCAGCGAACAGTTCAATGCACAAAGTACAAGGGCAGCACGGGATTAAAGACTTCAACGCGAAGCTCACGGCGAAAAGTCCACAACATTCTGCACTGTGGAAATGTAGAAGAAAATAGAAGATATTCTGAGGAACCAAGTGAAGAAAACAGAAGTAAACAGCAACATGAAGTAACCCTGGAAAGTTGAGAAAAAGAACCCCCAGGATGGCCGCGGATCCGCGGCCAAACATGGCATTCCGCCACGGTTCCGCGGCCATGCAGTGCACGTGTCGGTGCACGTGTCGGTGGGTGTCGGTTTTTTTACCCGTCTTTCTTAGGGTAGTCTTGTAATTTCAAATGTGGATCGGATGTAAACCCTAGGGTTTCTTCTATCTATAAATAGGAAAGCCTACAGCCTCTTATGGGGCATGCCTCTTTTAATTTCTAGATTAAATTTTAGTTTCATTGTAATCATAAGAGGTGTCAATAAAAATAAGTTTTTTTATCTTGCATTTTTCATTCAAATTTAATTTCTGCAATTTTCGTATCTGTCTTTTATTATCTGCATGTTAATTAGTTAATTAAAAAGAAAATTATAAAAATGAATCTCATCGTAATTTCCCTAATGAGTGAGTAATCCTCACTTGTTAGGGTTAGGATTGTGTAGGTTTGAGAGATGAACATCTCTCACTTCTTTCTTGCCCGTATAATATTTTAAATTAGGACACTATGTGAATCAAACACACACCGCTCACTACGGCACCCTATCCTACGAGATATCGGTGATTCCCTAGTTAGAACGGTTGTGGTTGATTTATATAGAGGTTAGGGCTAAGAGTTAAGAAAGGACGGGCAAGGACCAAAGTGAAGAAACTACATTTCTTCCTAGTCGTGTTAATCCCCTTTGTTGACTATTACCCTAACACCTATGTTCTTAATTAGGGTAAAGGAAGAAGTGAGAAGAATTCTCTTTCCAAACTAACCTAATCCTAACCCTAGCAAGATTTTAAATCGAATTAAATTCAATCTTAGTTTTTCTAAAATTCAAAACCTACTAAAAATAGGACTTAACTCGTTAGAACAATAAGAAAAGAACATGTTTTCCCTGTGGACCGACCCGTACTCAATCGGCTAGCTACCAAGCGACACCGTTATTGATTGCAGTATATTCTTAACTTTGATTTTAAAACGCACGCAAAAAGACAATCAATCAAATGGCGCTGTTGCCGGGGATAGCGGTAGTTATTTTCTTTTTATAATTTCGGGTTAATTGAAATTGAAAAAAATTATAAAAACTGAAAAATATAAAAACATAAAAAATATCATCTTGTTATTTTTTGAAGGGTTTTGTGTGAATTGCGCAGTAAAGGAAGAAGGACAGATTCATATCTGGAGCAAGCTCGGTGAACAAATCCAGAAACAAAAGATCTGAATAGACAGAGGAGAATCAAAACAGCACAGAACAAATTTTTTGGGATCCAAACCAACCATTACACAGCGGATCCACGGCGGGAAGGGGCGTTAGACCGCGGAACCGCGGCCAATTGCTGACATCAGTGAACCAAATTCCTCTGTGAGTATTTCTTGTCTTCTCTGTAACCCCCTGAGCTCCACTGAAAATTTTTCCTGCAGGGTTCTTTGCGCAAAACTTCTTCTCCCTCTCCAATAAATCAATTTTGTGCAGGATTCTTTACGCCGCAAATAAAAATAAAAAAATTTTGGCAAGTGTTTTAGATTTTTGTGTGATTATTGCTTTGCATAATTAAAACGGAAATTAAGGAGCTATAATACCAATCCAGATTGGGTGGGGATTTCATTACCCTTCCTAAGATCTCAGAAATCACATAAAGCATATGCATCACCCTCGAGTTAATTAAAAAATATTTAGACTCAGCCAATTAAGGACTGTCGCGCTCATAGGACAGAGGAGGGTTGTGGGCAATCAGTCGTTTATCTAAACCTGATTTTGTGGTGCATAGGCTAGACAAGTGAGAAAGGTAATTTTAAAAGGCCCGTCTCACGGTGATTCGTGGGCGGATCCCTCCTTTCTTTACTTGTACTTACCTGGTCACAATTAGCGGTGAAGAGGCGATTTTAGGGATATCTCACAACTTGCCCTTTGGACCAGTTAGGAGCAGTCTGGTTGATTTAGGAGACTCTAGCTCTAGGCTTGATTGTGCATATTTAAATTGTGATTGCTTGAAAGTGTGTCTTAGTTCCTTATAAAAATCTTTTGCAAAAACTCTAAAAGAAAAAAATTTAAAAAAAATAAATAAAAAAACCACAAAATTTTTTACAAAAACTTGCCATTTGTCGCTAGAAATCCATTACACCTCACTTTCACCCACATTTTCTCCATTGACATTTTCCTACCCCCACCTTCTATTTTTTGACGACACTACACCTTATTTAGTGTATGTACAGTTAAACTAGGGACACTAATGCCCATTTAGTTCGTGTCTCGTTAGTGCCTACTGATGACGCGTTCGACTCCGAAGTCGAAATTCCCTCCACTTCTTTACCTTCATTTTCAAATTCATCATCTTCTAAGGAGATGTCGGGATTCAATCCTAACAACCCCTTACCTAGTTCAGGACTGATTCCACCTCAACTGGGTGCGAACAACCCACAACACTCTCCTGTTGAAGCGCCCCAACGAATCGTGCTCCAGAATCTTTTCTATCCAACACGCACCGCACTTCCTACTTGTCTTTCACTTCCACAGGCTAATGGGGATAATTTCGAAATTAACCCCCACTTCATCAATATATTGCCCAAATTTCACGGGCTGGAATCCAAAG
The DNA here is from genome assembly GCA_030015575.1 of Agapanthus africanus. NCBI lineage: Eukaryota > Viridiplantae > Streptophyta > Magnoliopsida > Asparagales > Amaryllidaceae > Agapanthus > Agapanthus africanus. Next base: position 175,459,057 of record JASDDO010000028.1, read on the forward strand.
ATTCCTATATCTTCATTAACAAATTCCATAATGTTTGCGCAATGATGAAGACCACCCAACTTACCGATGATTCTATAAGGCTACGTGTTATTCCCTTCACTTTATGTGACCTAGCTGAAAAGTGGCTATATAGTACAACATCGCATTCCATAAAAAGTTGGGAAGAGTTTGTTAAGGCTTTTCTAAAAAAGTTTTACCCACACCACAAGACAGCGAGAATTCAAAATGAAATTAATCAATTTTCCCAGCTTCCGTCTGAACCTTTTTGGAAGTGTTTCGAACGATTTAAGGACCTTCTTGTTCAGTGCCATCACCACGGTATCGAGAGATGGCAACTTTGCCAAACTTTATACGAAGGACTGAACCCAGCAACTAAGCAGTTGCTGGAAACTATTTGTCAAGGTCACTTTCTTACAAAATCTGACGAGGAAGCTTGGCAATTTCTCGACGATCTTGCTGAACAAACGCTTCAGTGGGAACAAACCGCTTCGTCCACTTCATCTACTTCATCCGGTTCGTCTAGGGCTGGTGTTCATCAACTTGACATATCAATTGCAATGAAAGCCGAAATGGCCGCAATTACATGAAAATTAGAAGCAATTGAGAGCAAATTCTCAAATTAGAAGCAATTGAGAGCAAATTCTCATCGCCTTCTCCTGCCCCCGCTTTACCCCCTCGCACTATATGCGCTTGTTGTTGGATCCGTCCCATTTGACCGAAGAGTGTCCTTACAACCCACCTGCTCAAGGACAAGATCAAGTCAATGCTTCTTTTCAGCAGAGACAAAGAAATGATCCATACTCTTCAACTTAAAATCCTGGTTGGAGGAACCACCCTAATTTTTGCTTGGAATCAAAATCAACAACAATTTCAAGGCAATAACAATTTCCAAAGGCCTCCTCCACAACTAAAAGCTTCTCAACAAACTCAATATCAGCAACCTTTCCAACCCCAACCTACCAAAATCAAATGAACAATTTTGCACCAAACAACTCTTTTTCTCAAAATAATTTTGTTCAACCAAATAACGATAAGGTTTTCTCGCTAGAACGAAGTCTGGATGCGTTTTTAAAACAATCTACGCAATCCCCAGCAAACAACCAGTCTTCCATTCAGTCTTTGGTGCAACACACTGCATCACATGAGCAAAGCATCAAAACCATTGAAGCCCAAATTGCACAACTGAATGCTGCTCTAAGCGAGCGAGAGAAGGGGAAACTTCCATCTCAACCACTGCGAAATCCTAGTCACACACAAAATGCACATGTTGCTCATGAACAAAAAAATCATAATGTGAGTGTCGTGACTACATTGAGATCTGGAAAGGTATTGCACAACAACGTTGGCACTAATAATGACACCCCGGCCGCCGCTTCTTCTTCATGTTCTTCAGAGCATGTTCTTCATTCTTCATAAGGCTCTACTTCTTCTACTAATTCGAACGGACCATATCTCACTCCACGAAAACACCAACAATAGGATCCGTTCCAATTCCGCAATCTACTCCACAAACATTGGACTCGACAAATTTTCAAAATATTCCATTTCCAAACAGGTTGAGATCCAATAAACAAACTCCACAAATGGAGAAAATTGTGGAGTTATTTAAACAGGTTAGCATAAACATATCTCTCTTGGATGCAATCCAACAAGTCCCTTCTTACGCTAAAATCTTGAAGGACTTATGCACCAAGAAGAGGAAATCACAGGTACCCAAGAAAGTTTTCTTGGCTACTGCAGTAAGTGATGCTCTTACCCAACCTTTACCTCAAAAATGAAAGGACCCCGGCTGTTCTACCATTTCAATAACTATTGTGGGTAAGAACATCAACCGCGCACTTTTAGATCTTGATGCCAGTGTTAATTTACTTTCTTATTCAGTATATGAACAATTAGGCGTTGGAGAGCTGAAACCCACACATTGTACTCTCCAAATGGCCGACCGATCCATCACCCATCCTAGGGGTGAGTTAGAGGATGTGTTGATTAAAGTAGGGGACTTCATATTTCCCGTTGATTTCATTGTTATGGACACACAGCCTGTATCTAACCCCCGGAGTCAAATTCCGGTGGTACTCGGTCGACCATTCCTTGCAACTTCTAATGCAGTGATCAATTGTCGAAATGGTTCGATGAACCTATCTTTTGGAAACATGACAATTGAAATCAACATTTTTAAGTTGGAGAATCAGCCCTCCGAACCTAATGCTAATATTGTTGATGTTTACTCGATCCCAGACATCACTCAGGAAGACTGTGAGCTCGAAAAATTTCTGTTCGCTCACAGCAATTTTGACGCCACTAGTGCGTTCCTCCTTGAATCTGACACTACTTCCACACCCGATAATGATTACAAGTGTTTCACTTTTTCGAACGATTTTGAAGAATCACCACCCGAGTTTGAATCCTTTGAATTTTCGGATGAGTTAGCTGAACCATCCGACTCGGTTGCTTACACTCGCTTTGAACCTCTATTGGAATCTTTCGAGTTTGAGACAGTTTCACCAATTTTACCTTCAATTTTTTCACCTCCAAAACTCAAACTCAAGTTATTGTTGTCTCACCTTAAATACGCTTACTTAGGTGAGAATGAGACCCTTACTGTTATCATCTCGACCTCTCTAGCCCCCGAGTAAGAGAAAACCCTTTTAACGGTCTTACAAAACAATCGGCAAGCTTTTGGCAGGACTATGGCGGACATCAAGGGGATTAGTCCCCTAATAGTTGAACATCATATTCATATGATGGATGATGCTAAGACAGCAAAGGATCCACAGAGACGACTAAACCCTATAATGAACGAGGCTATTAAAAAAGAGATTGTAAAATGTCTTGATAGTAGTATCATTTACCCTATCTCTGATAGTCAGTGGGTTAGCCCCATTCACGTTGTCCCAAAGAAATCGGGCATAACGGTCATAACTAATGAGGCGAATGAGTTAATACCTACTCGCACCCAAACTGGGTGGCGAGTTTGCATCGATTATAGAAAACTCAACGCCATGACATGGAAAGACCACTTTCCATTACCTTTTATTGACCAAATACTAGAACGATTGGCTGGGAACGAATTTTACTGCTTTTTGGATGGCTACTTCGGCTATAATCAAGCTCCCATAGGACCAAGACATGACCACATTCACTTGTCCCTTCGGTACGTTTGCTTACCGTCGCATGCCTTTTGAGTTATGCAATGCACCCTTTACTTTCCAACGGTGTATGATGGACATTTTTTTAGACATGGTGGAAAAATTCTTGGAGATTTTTATGGATGATTTCTCCATTTTCGGCGACTCCTTTGATGAGTGTTTGCTACATTTAGACGCAGTTCTTACCAGGTATAGGGATAAGAACCTTACTTTAAATTGGGAGAAATGCCACTTTATGGTACGAGAAGGTATTGTTTTAGGACATATTATCTCGTAAAATGGCATTGAGATAGATAAAGCTAAGATTGAAGTCATTTCCAATCTTCCTTCTCCCAAATGCGTCCGAGACATTCGAGCCTTCCTTGACCATGCCGGTTTCTATAGACGGTTCATCAAGGATTTTAGCAAGATAGCTAGACCCTTGACTCTTTTATTGGTTAAGGACACCACATTTGATTTCGACTCAAACTGTATGAAAGCGTTCGAGTCATTGAAAAACTCACTTACTTCCGCTCCCATTCTTTCATCTCCTGACTGACGCATCCATTTGAGATTATGTGCGATGCATCTGATTTCGTCATTGGTGCTGTCCTTGGACAGTACATTAATAAGACGCCTCATGTAATTTATTAGGCTAGCCAAACCTTGAACGAGGCCCAATTAAATTACACAACAACTGAGAAGGAATTCTTAGCTGTTGTGTTTGCATTAGAAAAGTTCAGGCCTTATTTAATCGGCTCTCCAGTCATCATTTACACTGACCACTCAGCTCTTTGCCATCTTTTCTCAAAGAAGGACGCTAAATCTCGGCTGATACGTTGGATTCTCTTACTACAAGAGTTTGACCTTGTCATCATAGACAAGAGAGGATGCGAAAACGTAGTCGCCGACCATCTTTCATGCCTTCCTTCTTCGCCTACACTTCAAATTCTTATTAAAGACGTTGTTCTTGACGAGCAGCTCTTGACTGTGTCATGCGAACCTTGGTTCACAGATATTGTAAATTATTTGGCCACCGGACTTATACTAAACGAATGGTCGAACCAGGACAGACTCAGATTTCTATCCCAGGTAAAATATTTTTACTGGGATGAACTATATCTATTCAAATACTGTCCCGACCAAATTATTCCTCGGTGTGTCCCCGACAATGAGTTTAAGAGCGTGCTATCATTCTGCCACAATCAAGCATGTGGCGGGCATTTTGGCCATAAAAAGACAGCAGAAAAGATCTTGCAGTGTGGTTTCTACTATCCATAACTTTTTAAAGACGCACATGATTACTGCAAGACATGCTCCCGGTGCAACACTTGGGCCGGATATCTAGGAGAAATGAAATGCCGCTCTAACCAATATTGGTTGTTGAAATTTTTGATATTTGGGGGATAGATTTTATGGGACCGTTTCCCAACACTTTTGGGAACGTGTATATTCTCCTCGCTATTGACTATATTTCTAAATAGGTCGAGGCTATGCCCAGCTGAACTAACGACAACAAGCTTGTTGTTAGATTTCTCAAAGAAAACATTTTTTCTCGGTTTGGGCATCCTCGTGCAATTATCAGCGATAATGGATCTCATTTTTGTAATAGGACTTTCGAGTCCTGTTCAGTTGATAAAACTGCACATTTGTATTACATTTTTCCTACCATTTTCATATTAAAAAAGGACTTTATTATAATATATTATACATATGAGGGTTTATGTGTAAAAACACTATTTTTCCATGTGTTAATATATTTTAATTAGTATTTGGTAGAAAAATGTGTGCAAATAAATTCATTGATCTAATCCTAGTAGAACTAGGTCTACTAAAATCTTATTTGAGTTGTTGTGCAGAATATTTTCAAGTTGTTATGAAGAATTTAACAAACAAATCAATTTGTTGAAGAAAACTTGCCAAATTAAGAAGCAAACTTGGAGACCAAGTCTGAAAGCAACCGAGAGAATATTTCTGAAATATGAAGATGCCTAGGATTGCCAAATGTCACCAGATGAAAACACAAGAAAAATTATCAATTAATCTTGTCCCTTGAGCGCGGATCCGCGGCCAAACCCACCCTGGGGCCGCGGATCCGCCGCAATTTGAGGAGGTTAGAGTGCAAGATTTTGGGGCATTATTCTTTGCTGAATTTTACCAAGTTTTCAACAATAAGATTCTGGTTTTTCACTATAAAAAGGTACCGAGAGGCTCTTGGTAAAGCTATCAAGCCGAAGAGATCACGAAGCTCCCGACGCTCACGCATCCAGGCTGATCATCGACTGTTCGACTACCTCCCTAGGAAAGATCGAGAAGCAAATCAAGTTTTGTAATCATTTTCTATGGATTAAAAGTGTAGTTGAAGGAGTTGATTAATAAAGCTAGTTTTTTTTTAATTGTTTGTTTTCTTTTACATTATGTTTTCCATCTCTTTCTTTTCATCTTCTTCTCCCAACATGCGCGAGTAATTCTCCGCTTGTTAGGGTTCGTAGGATTAGGGTAGGTTAATGGGTGATGAAAATAATTAAACCCTTTTTAAGTCCTATAAAGTTTAGGAACTTTATCAAAATAATCATTAACATCCTAATCGGGCGCGCTAGCAATTCTTTGCTAGTTCCGACCGCGATTAGAGATTAGATTAATGATTGTTTTGGTAAAGGCTAGATATGAACGGAGTTCCGTGTCGAGATAAGGGTTACGAGTGGGATTCCTTTTCCCTCCAGAAACCCTAATCTACACGCATCATCGTCGTTCTAGTTCTAAATCTATTAATGGATAAAAAGGGTAACTTTTAATTAATCTTCCATAACTACTAAATCCTAACGAACCCTACAAGCCCTATTATTATATTATTTAAATCTCTAAAATAATCTAGATCTATATTTGACATTCTTGTTTAAAGTAGATCTAGAAACTTTTCACAAAATTCTTTATTCCTCCTCTCTTCCTCAACACATCTAAAGTAAAAATAAAAGGTTCCACGTTTCCCAGAGGACGACCCGTACTCATCTCGGTCTAGCTACACGCGACACCGTTCTGATTGCGGTTAAACTACAAACACACTTTTTCGTAACAATCAAATGGCGCCGCTGCCGGGGAGACGTGCGTAATTTTTTTATTTTTACTATTTGTGTTGAATTCTTAGACGAGTCATATCATTATTAACACAAAACTGCAAATTGCATATTTAACGATTTGTGCGTGAATTTTGCAAGGAGATCTGGAGTAACAGAATTGAGGAAAACAGAAGACAGAGGCATTCATCGAGATCCAGAGGAGCACAGAGGGCTTGAGAAAAATTTTCAGCAACTGAACCATCCATCTTGCGGCGGAACCGCGGCAACAAAGGGGAATCTGCGGCGGAAACGCGGCCTGACAAGGGGATCAAGGGTTCAAACTCCTCTGGTAAGATTCTCAACTCTTTCTCTCTCTCCTCAAATCCAATAAAATCTATTTTCTGCAGGATTCTTTGCAAAAAAATTGCGCCGCTCAAAAATCTTTTTGCAAAAAGTTTTGTGTTTGGTTTTGTTTTGCATATTTAATACGGATTTTAAGGGGCAAAGACCAAATCAAGATTAGGTGGGGATTTCATCACCCTTCCTAAGCCCCACAAATCACAAACCGAGCATATAGAACAACCCTTCATTAATTTAAAAAATATCTAGACCAGACTCTAAGGACTGTCGAGCTCAATAGGATAAAGACTAGTATAGGCATCGGCTGTTTATCCTAACTGACATTGCGGTGTCTAGGCTAGTGGTTTTTAATTAGGCCCACTGTAGTGGTGGTTCCTTCCCACTTACCTGGCCGTACTTGTCCGTGAAGAGGCGGTTTGAGGTCCTATTTCTAGCCTTAGTTAGGAGCTGTCTAGAGACTGACCTAGGTAACCTTAGTTCTAGGGTTGCTTGTGCATTTTAGGGAGATTTGTCTTGAGTCCCACTTTTTCAAAACAAGCCAATTTTAAAATCACACACACGCTGCCACTTGCACTAAACCCGCTTAGTGCATGCTCGGCTGGACACGGGATCCTAGTGTCCGTCTTGTCTGCGTTCCTTCTATCGACACCGAAGTCGGTACTTCTCCATCTTCTTTTCCCCCACCACACACCACATCGACCGTGATGGACGGCACTCCATCTAATTATAACACCATGCTGCCACCGCCCGTAGGTGAGCAGAATCCACCGCGCATCTCTCTCCAAGAGAGATGCTATCCTATTCGTGGTCCTCTTCCTACTTGTCTATCTCTTCCACCACCTAACGGGGATAATTTCGAAATTAAACCCCACTACATCAACCTGCTCCCCAAATTTCACGGGCTTGAGTCGGAAGACGCGTACGTTTTCATCACCAAATTCGAGAACGTATGCGCAATGATGGGTACTTCACAATTGACTTTAGATGCTATGCGCTTACGTCTTCTCCCATTCACACTGTGCGACTTGGCAGAAAAATGGCTTTATAATACTTCCGCACACTCTATCACTAATTGGGATGAATTTGTCATAGCATTTCTTAAAAAGTTTTATCCAAATCATAAGACTGCACATATTAGGAGCGAAATCAACCAGTTCACCCAGCTTCCCAATGAACCATTTTGGAAGTGCTTTGAACGTTTCAAAGATCTGCTTGTCCAATGCCCCCATCACGGAATACAAAGATGGGATTTATGTCGGATTATATATGAGGGTATTAATCCAGCGACAAAGCAGATGCTTGAAACAATGTGTCAATGCAATTTCATGTCTAAAGATGATGGTGAAGCTTGGAAATATCTGGAAGATCTCGCAGAAAGCACTTTGCAGTGGGAAAGCGTAAGACCACTTTCAACTAAGGGAGGTATTCACCAGCTCGACGTTTCCATCGCAGTGAAAGCCGAAATGGCAGCGATTCAGAAGAAACTCGACGCTATTGAAAACAAGTTCTCATCTTTCTCCCTAAATCAGGTCACGCTTCCTAAGACCGTCTGTGGTTGCTGTTCGGATCCTTCACACTTAACGGAAGAATGTCCTATGAATGCATCGTTTCAAGCTAATGCTGCTTTTCAGCAGCGATCTAGAAACGACCCTTATTCTTCCACGTACAATCAAGGATGGAGGAATCATCCTAACTTTTCTTGGAATCAAAACCAACAAATCAATTATCAAAGACCTCCTCCACAGCAACCACAACCACAAAATCAGCCCCCCTTTCAGTCACAGAATTTCCAAAATCCGGCCAACATTTCTACACCACAAGTGGCCGGTACTGACAACTCATTTGCACAAACTTTGGATATGTTCATGAAACAGTCCATGCAAAATTCGGCTGAGATAAGGTCTTCTATTGATGCCCTAACGAAAAACACCTCCTCCCATGGTGAGAGTATTAAATCAATAGAAAACCAAATCGCACAGTTAAACGCCGCAATGAGTGCGAGAGAGAAAGGGAAACTCCAATCTCAACCCCTACCGAATCCTGGCCATTCATAAAGTCATAATGTGAATGCCGTCACTACGTTGAGATCGGGGAGAGTGCTGATCAACCAAGTGGGTGAGCAGTGTGATGATAGTGACACCAATGATACCCCTTCTTCTTCTTCTTCGCCTAATTCGTCTAGTCTCCCACCTTCACCCGAGCCTATTCTCCGTTTTCCCCAAGGCTCGAACCCTTCGCCCATTTCACCAAATCTATCTAAGTCGATTCCCACTCCAGTTTTGGGATCGAATCCGTCCCCACAACCCTCTCCAACGTTGGACCCAAAACATATCGATCAAGCACCTTATCCAAACAGGTTAAGGGGCAACAGACCAAGTCCACAAATGGAGAAGATTGTGGAAATTTTTAAGCAAGTTAACATAAACATTCCTCTCCTAGATGTTATTCAACAAGTTCCGTCATATGCAAAAATCTTAAAGGACTTGTGCACTAGGAAGAGAAAAGTTCAATTACCTAAAAAAGTTTTCCTTGCGAGTAATGTGAGCACTGCTTTTACACAAAAACTTCCCAAGAAACGAAAGGACCCCGGAAGTCCTACAATTTCAATTTCTATTGGGGGTAAAAATATTAATCGTGCTCTACTCGATCTAGGTGCTAGTGTTAACTTGCTTCCGTATTCGGTTTATGAGCAATTATGAATCGGAGAGTTAAAACCTGCGCATTGCACTCTTCAGATGGCCGATCGATCTATCACCCAACCAAGGGGTGAGCTAGAGGATGTGTTAATCAAAGTCGGGGAATTCATATTCCCTGTGGACTTTATCGTTATAGATACACAACCTGTAGCAAACCCACGCAATCAAATCCCGGTGATACTCGGTCGACCCTTTTTGGCCACTTCCAATGCTGTAATCAATTGTCGAAACGGCTCTATGACCCTATATTTTGGAAAGAAGTCAATTGAGCTTAACATTTACAAGTTGGGAAGTGAACCCTCCGAACCCTATGCTCATGTGTGTTCTGTCGAATTAATGGATGTCGACAGCAGCGAATTCGATCAACCTCATGATACTGACTCTTTTCATATGTTGTTGCTTGACACGGACTCTTCCACCGAGTTGTCCGGGTCAACATCCAACACTGATGAGGAACTTTATATTGAGTCTGACGATCACCCCATTTTTTCTGATGATATTATTTTTCGGGGTATCGATGAAAGCTTTGAGGAAATTTTCGCTGATGAACTCGCATTTTTACAAGACACGGGTGTTGAGATGAATCAACTCCAAGATGAAGAAATTGGACCTCCACCCCCTCTTTTGGACAATCATGATAATGCGAGTAATCCATCATCACTATCACTGTATCGTCTCTCCAAATTGAGACGCAATCCTTTTCCATTACACCTCTTATTACCTCCCCACTTCTTCACGTCGAAAGGTGACATGTTCTTCCACCAACCTTGGTGCTTCATCGATAAAATTTTTGAATGGTTGGTGTTGACCTTCGGTCTTTGCAAAGCTTGGCATTGACCAATAACCTTGACCCCCTCGTGTGATTTTAAAAGATAAAATTGTTTAAAGTTTGGGGGGTGGTATATTTTGGCTCTTGAAAAGAAAATGATTTTTACAAATTTGTGAGCCTAAAATAAGTTTGGGGGAGGATTTTCACTTTCATATATTCTTGCCCCCATTAATAATTTCTTCCCAAGTCTACAGGTTTTTGAGCTTAACGGATGACATCAGTGAGGACACTGCTGTAAACAGGTTTGGGGAAGGTTTGTGCTTATTTACACATCAATTTGCATCATATTTTGCATAAGCACAATATTTTCAAAAAAATTAAAAATTAAAAAAAAAATTATAACAAAAGAGTAGAAAGTGAAAAGTTATATCCAAAAGATAGGAATAGTTTAAGAAAACCAAGAAAATTAGAAGTTTCTTAAACGAACTGGTAATAAGTAGTTATGAGCCGTTGTCCCAAGGGTTAGTAAGATGAAGGAAGTCACTAATCTGAGAATAAAAATAAGTCTGAAAAATAGTTTCTATTCTAAAAGCCAAACATTTGAATGTTGAAACCCTACTATATGCACTTACATACGTCTTGAAACTCGGGATAGTAGAGGATACCTTGAAATGCTCTTGTCTAAAAGCTAAAGTATGAAGGAAATTAAAAAAAAAATGAAGAAAATATAAAGATGGTGAAAAGAAAAATGAACACTGGTTTTGTATCGCCAAGGCAGCAATAAAAAAATATAGCGAGGGTGCCTCTTCACCTAGTGCCCTAAGGCCAACTGGTCTGGGAGTCACTGCTAAGCCTTAGGTGGTGCAAGACGAGGAAAATACTATCACCTAATCAGCAAGCATACGAGTAATCGGTCTGTTAGTACCTCAAGAAGTATTAACGGTCGCATGAAAATGTGTGAGCAAAGTATTCATAAAATTAAAAAGTACTGAGGTAGATGGACAAGAGTATGATAGCTTGAATTGAATTCTCCAAGTGTAGGGATGTTCTTTACACACACGTGGGGTTATATGATCAATGTTTGGATGAAAGGTAGGAATGAAGAATAAAGACGATGTTTTATTGAGGGATGATGTGATTTCTAACATCTTTTCATGACTATTAAGATAGGGCTCATGACAACTGAAAAGCTGGCATAGTTGGAAACTCTTCTTTTCAAAGTATTTCTTTTATGGTTCTTGTCTTTATATGTAAATTTCACCATCTCTCTTTTGTTATTGGATTTTGTGGGTGTAATCCGCTGAAAACCCTCAGGAGACAACACTCCTCCTATCAGGGACATCTAGAGGTTTAACGGCTTGTTGCACCTGCTCAGTGCAATCGTGTCTGCCTACGAAAGTGTGCTTAGTTTTCTCCTTTCTTTTTCTCCTCTTAAATAAACTAGTTTGCTCGGGATGATCAAAGATAAGTTTGGGGGTATTTGTTCAGTTGATAAAACTGCACATTTGTATTACATTTTTCCTACCATTTTCATATTAAAAAAGGACTTTATTATAATATATTATACATATGAGGGTTTATGTGTAAAAACACTATTTTTCCTTGTGTTAATATATTTTAATTAGTATTTGGTAGAAAAATGTGTGCAAATAAATTCATTGATCTAATCCTAGTAGAACTAGGTCTACTAAAATCTTATTTGAGTTGTTGTGCAGAATATTTCCAAGTTGTTATGAAGAATTTAACAAACAAATCAATTTGTTGAAGAAAACTTGCCAAATTAAGAAGCAAACTTGGAGACCAAGTCTGGAAGCAACCGAGAGAATATTTCTGAAATATGAAGATGTCTAGGATTGCCAAATGTCACGAGATGAAAGCACAAGAAAAATTATCAATTAATCTTGTCCCTTGAGCGCGGATCCGCGGCCAAACCCACCCTGGGGCCGCGGACCCGCCGCAATTTGAGGAGGTTAGAGTGCAAGATTTTGGGGCATTATTCTTTGCTGAATTTTACCAAGTTTTCAACAATAAGATTCTGGTTTTTCACTATAAAAAGGTACCGAGAGGCTCTTGGAAAAGCTATCAAGCCGAAGAGATCACGAAGCTCCCGACGCTCACGCATCCAGGCTGATCATCGACTGTTCGACTACCTCCCTAGGAAAGATCGAGAAGCAAATCAAGTTTTGTAATCATTTTCTATGGATTAAAAGTGTAGTTGAAGGAGTTGATTAATAAAGGTAGTTTTTTTTAATTGTTTGTTTTCTTTTACATTATGTTTTCCATCTCTTTCTTTTCATCTTCTTCTCCCAACATGCGCGAGTAATTCTCCGCTTGTTAGGGTTCGTAGGATTAGGGTAGGTTAATGGGTGATGAAAATAATTAAACCCTTTTTAAGTCCTATAAAGTTTAGGAACTTTATCAAAATAATCATTAACATCCTAATCGGGCGCGCTAGCAATTCTTTGCTAGTTCCGACCGCGATTAGAGATCAGATTAATGATTGTTTTGGTAAAGGCTAGATATGAACGGAGTTCCGTGTCGAGATAAGGGTTACGAGTGGGATTCCTTTTCCCTCCAGAAACCCTAATCTACACGCATCACCGTCGTTCTAGTTCTAAATCTATTAATGGATAAAAAGGGTAACTTTTAATTAATCTTCCATAACTACTAAATCCTAACGAACCCTACAAGCCCTATTATTATATTATTTAAATCTCTAAAATAATCTAGATCTATATTTGACATTCTTGTTTAAAGTAGATCTAGAAACTTTTCACAAAATTCTTTACTCCTCCTCTCTTCCTCAATACATCTAAAGTAAAAATAAAAGGTTCCACGTTTCCCAGAGGACGACCCGTACTCATCTCGGTCTAGCTGCACGCGACACCGTTCTGATTGCGGTTAAACTACAAACACACTTTTTCGTAACGATCAAGTCCTTAATGCGGAAATACTCCATTACTCACAAGCTGTCAACTCCCTATCATCCCTAAACTTGTGGACAAGCCGAAATTTCAAATCGTCAAATTAAACAGATATTGGAGAAAACGATTTTCAAAAACCGTAAAGATTGGTCGTCAAAACTTATTGATGCCCTTTGGGCATTCCGAACTGCCTATAAGACCGATCTTGGTATGTCTCCATATAAGCTTGTTTATGGAAAGGCTTGCCACCTTCCAGTTGAAATTGAGCATAGAGAATTTTGGGCAATAAAAGAGTTGAACCTATCTCTGGGAGATGCGGGCAGCAATAGAAAGCTGCAGGTGAACGAATTGAACGAGCTTCGGGATGAAGCTTACGAGAACGCAATAATCATCAAAAACCGAATGAAGGTGTTCCACGATAAACATCTTATGCACATGACTTTCAAACTTGGTCAACAGGTTCTACTTTACGACACTCGGATACATTTCCATCCTGGCAAGCTCAGATCTCGATGGAAAGGGTCATTTTTGGTGCGCACCGTATATCCGCACGGTGTGGTCGAGTTAGAAAATCCGGAGGACGGTTCACTATTTAAAGTGAACGGACATAGACTTAAACCGTTCCTCACTGCGGACCTTTCGGAGGAGCTCCTGTTTTTGCAGGAGCCGATTTACATTGACTGATCTTCCTCCATCTACCCCTAAATTTCGATTATCTAGCCAAAACACTGTTTCAAACAAGTTTGGAGGTATGTATCACTTGTAATTATATAAAAACAAAATAAAAATAAAAAAATTTGAAATTTTTTTTGGGTATTTTTTTAAATTTCCAGTTTTAATAAAAAAATAAAAAATTTTATTTACAAATAATTTCCTCTTTTTAAGAGGGACTTTTTGCAAATAACCAAACCACCATCCCTTATAAATACAACCCGACCCCTCACAGCATTTTACAAACCGTAAAATTATCCTCGCTGCAAACCCTAGCCGCCGCAGCAGCCAGAGCAGAGAGATCTTCCCATCGCGCCGCCCTTCCGCCGCAGGAATCCCCATTCGGCCGCGCAACCGCAGCGCCTCTGCCTCTTCTCCCTTTGATTTTTTTAGAGGAGCTTTGCATCATCTCTCCCTCTCTGTTAAATTTTTTTATAAATCTGTGCACTCTCTGAATGGCACCAACCATGCAATTAGAACGAGATTTTTCCCAAATGTTTGCACACACAATTTACGGAAGTTATTTTGGTGATGAGATCACACGGCGAGGGTGGAACTTTTTAATTTTCAATCATCCCAATGCCTACGCTCTTCCAGATCCAGTCACTCGTTTTTACGAGTGCATGGAGGAAGCTTGCCTATCACAATACGGTTTTATTAAATTACTTTGAGGCGATAGGGAAATAATCATTGATAGGGACTTCATTCATGAAGTCACCTTAATTCCTAGATTACCTATTCATGACCAACCCCTTCAATTTGAAGACTACTTACCCTTAATAGGTAATGACTATTTGAGAGAACCTAGAAAGGGCATACAGGCTAGAACCCTCTTCGCCAATGTATTAACCGTGTGCCATTGGGCACAAAACAACATTTTTGGCAGTTCACATAATACAACATTTTTCACCCCATCTCTGAATATCGTCCACACCTTAATGACTAGGAACCCTAGATATGACATGTGCACGGTATTGCTTAATTCAATTGGGGCTGGCAAAAGGGTTGCGAATTACCCATGCCCTATGTTAGTGACACAACTGTGTCGCTATTTTCTCCCTGTGAAGGAATTTGAATTTTACATGCATGAAGGTATACCCATTAGGCCTCTTATCGAGGACGTATCCACGTCCTATACCCGCCTGAATGATGTATGGTCGCGAACAGAACCGGCCGAAAATGTACCCGCCAGAACACCCAGCTCCAGCTCGACCGCGAGCGAGGAAGAGCTTACCCCCGCAGTGTAGGGTTCCTAGGCACTCTAATGAGGTCTCACAAGGCATCAACCATGCCAATTTCAAATTTTACGGGTGCCGAGAAACCCTAATACGGATCGTTAACTAGATTTTAGGCGAAACGATAAGCTAGTTAACAACTTAACTATGAATTGAACGGAAATACAACCTTTGTAGATCCGGTGCTCCACCTCCACAGCTCCGTGATGATGTCTCCTCACTGCGATCATCGGATCCCGGGCTCTAGCATCGGCTTCATCGGAGAATGGACGGGCTAGGTCATCGACTACGCTGCCGAAGATGATCTACGTCGAGGCATCACAAGATCAAGCTCCACCTTCACCAAGGCATGAAAACTTGTGAAGGAAACACCCTATACTACTTGGCAAGAGGTAGAGGATGAAGAAATAGGAAGTGGGTTCACTTTAGAATTGGATTTCTCACTCATTTCATCAAGTCACCATTGATGAAGTCTAGGTTTTCTTCTTGAAGAAGAAGAAGAAGAAGATGATAATCTTTATGATAAGAATATAGAATAGAAAAGAAAAATCAATTCTTATCATAATTTTAACTATAGTTATGTGTAGAGAATTGACCAAGGTTAAAGGAATGGTTAGGGTTAAGGAGATGAAGACAAAAATGGTTACTTTGGTCAAAGCTTCATGAAGCTTCAACAAGCTTCATAAAGAAAAGCAACCTTTTGTTTTCATTTCTCATTATTTTAATCCAAAAATAAATAGATAAATGAATGAATAATCAAATAAAAACCCTAACCATTTATTTAACCAAGGTTTAATTCTTTACACAAACCCTAGCAATCATATGTCATCAAACATGATACAATCAAGTGCACAAAATATATCACATATACAATGTGCACATCCGAGTGAGAAAATCCATCTTAAATGAACCGATACTAGTTAATGCAAAGTAATATATCAAATATATAATTATGCATTAAATCATTAAATCAACACTTGATTTAATGATCCGGTTATATCGCATATAACCGACAAATATCTACAGTAACAACTTATCGAATCAACACTTGATCCGATAACCCGGCTATATCGCATATAACCGATCAATGTCACAAATCGCGAGAATCGAATACAGTATCACATACTGGTATCATTCTCGGTCCCGCACATATCTCATATGCTCTCCTATTTCATTTCTCTTGAACCAGGAAACCTCTGTGTAGGACTCTAAAGACTCGTTAATACGCCGGCAGCAGGTGATGATCATATCAAACACCCACAAGCCGCAAGCGGTCTGCTAAACGTAACGGCCACCCGGGTATTGAGCGATCAGAAGATCGACGAGCAAGCCCGCTCACACTCCTGTGAATCCAACCAGTAACACTTATCGTACAGTCCGGTCTAATCGTCTGATATGTCGCATATCTCGCCTAGGGGTGGTAAACGTCAGACCCCAATAGCTCGATAAGTCGTGTCGATATGAGGTCATAATAGTTCGAGAAACTACTGGTAACACTTACCAGTAAATCTCAGCAACCCTGGCCAGGGATTTTCGGTTATAGCCAATCGAACACAGCGCAACATCAACTCCCTATACCGGGAGAGACGAATCCCCTCCTGTCGCTCATTGCCTCCATGTGACTCGGGACTGTACCCAAAAACCACCGTTTTGCATGCCCTCTTGGACGTGGTAAGATGGAAATCAAAGCACAGTGGGAACCACACAAGACTCTATGACGATCTCGGGTCAACAGACTACTCTGTACCAGTGTCACCCGAGAACTGCCATCTGCCGTAAGGTATAATACCATCTGGGAGTTCTCGGCGAGTCCGTCCAGTGTACCCAGTCTCCACTGAGCACCCGTATATCATCTCTGATGTAAAACACCAATGGATATGGGATCATCCATCGCCCATCTGTATGGGTCGAGAAGGTATACGCTAGTCTACTCTGGTATATCGATGCCCCGTCTCGATACACCCACGACTAGGGACCTTAAAGGATGTACTTATGGACTACCATGTCCCCACTAGTATGATCCGCATCATAGTCCAGGGAATCAAGTACACATCCTAAGGGCTTTACCAACATGTAACAGAGAGACAATCAGTATACACGTTAAGGTAAAGAGTAACCAGATAGCATACTATCATGTCGAGCAAGAAAGTCCTCCCTATATATGACCCAGCATCCACTACAATATACATCCTATGTACAGTAATGGCCTCTAGGGCATACATATAACTAACAATCTCCTACTTGCACTAAGGCCATCTGAAAGCAGTGGTTGCAGTATCTCATACTCAACCATCCCATAAAAGTCTCTCTCTGGGAAAAGGCCTTTGTGAGTGGATCCGCCGTGTTGTCCTCTGAGTCTACTCTCCTAACCTCGATCACCCTGGAGATCAACCATCTCCATGATCAGGTGACACTGCCTTATAATATGTCTGGATCACTGATGGGACGGGCGTACCTTGGCATAAGCCACAACTGCACTGTCTCATAATGGTTGGAACGTAGTTCATCTCATGAACCAATATACACCCAAACATCCTCTTTGGTAGCATCTTAAGTAGCGATGTATCCTGCCTTTATCGTCTAGTTTGCCACGGTATCTAGCTTGGAACTCTTCCAACATACCGTCCCTTTACTGAGGGTAAAGACAATGCTTGTGACTGACTTTCAGTCGTTCTTATCACCCTGGAACCCTTCCAGTGATTCTCCCCAGGATCGGTTGATACCATCTCACTACAACTAGTGAGAATCCTAACATCCAATTAGATCTATCTCACAGATCCAAAACCCAGGATTTAGGAGGTATCACTTTGATCCTATACGGAGAATCATTTTGATAAGCGGAGATTGACTGAGCGTAGCATAGGAAACTCCTTCCCCATCAAGAGTATGTCATCCACGTATTCTACGAGAATCACCACCATACTCCCTACTACCTTTTTATTTATACAAGGTTCTTCTACCATTTTGATGATGTCAAACTCTTTGACTAACACATCAAAACAGATGTTCCAATTCCGCGATACCTGCTTTATCCTATAAAGCATCTTGTACACGTTTCCGCTGCTCCCACTGTCTACGAAGCCCTCTGGCTGTGTACTTATAGACTCTCTCTTCTAAAACATCATTTTAGAAAAGCAGTCATGGCACCCAACCGCCAGATATCGTAGTCATGGTATGTAGCTGTGGCAAGTAGGATCTGGATGGACTTAAGCATAGCCACTTGAAAAGGTTTCATCATTATCCACGCCTGGTCGATGACGAAAAGCTTTAACAAGTCTAGCTTTGAAAGTCTCAACTTTTCCATCTACAACAAGTAATCTTCTCAAGATATACTTGCTCCTGATGGGGATTTAACCCTTCAGATATAGCAACCAAAGTCCATACTTTGTTGGTGTACATGGATTCCATCTCAGATCGCTAAGCATCCAGCCATTCTTACAGAGTCCCACTCCTGATGGCAGCTCGAAACTAGTTGGGTCATCATCTCATGATGCAATTCTCGCTCCCACTGTCATAGAGAAACCGAAGTATCTCTCAGGTGGGTGAGGAACCCTACTAGATCGGCGGAGAGGCTGAGGTTCATTGGTAACTATTGAATCCTTTGGTTTTATCAAACCATCTGCTGTAGTCTGTATAGCTGGAACCTTTCCAGTTCTACATTACAGATCTTGCCTTGAGCTTGTCCGGAATTTGCTTTTCAGACATAGCCCGGACAACCCCAAATCTTAACCAACTTAAGATATGGGCTCTTCCCTTTCCATATCACATATGAAGTGGTAGGCAACTGATTTGATTCGAACCCTATTCAATAGGTATGCAGCTTCTCAAGTGCATAACTCCCAAAAGGAAATAGGTATCTCAGTAGTACTCATCATAGAGCACACCTTATCATATAGGGTGTGATTGCTCCGCCCCGATATACCATCGTGCTATGGTGTATACGGAGGAGTAATGCTGAGAGAGAATCTCATTCTTCTTTAGAATAGTCCAGGATTTCCGTGCTCAAGTATTCTCCTCCTCGATCTTATCAAAGGACATAATACTTATACCCGTGTTTTGTTTTTCTACTTCTTACTTATATTCTGTGAATATCTCAAAAGGTTCGGACTTGTGTTTCAACAGGAACATAGGTCTGAATCTCGAAAGATCATCAGAGAACGTAATGAAGTACAAAGAACCAGTCCTGGCATACGTAGACAGGGGACCTTATATACATCAACACGTATCATCCCAAGAGTTTACTAACTCTTTCTCTGTTTCCAGTAAACAGAGCTATGGTCATCGTATCTTTGTGACATGACTGGCAAGTTTCACAAGATGTAAATTCAAACTGATTTAAATATGCATCTTCATGTAACTTCAGCTAGTCGGGTCGCATTGATATGACCTAGTCTACAATGCCTCAAGAAGGATTCGTTCATTTCTGAACACTTCCTCTTGTGTGTGTTCTGTATACTAAGAACTGTAGTTTGATTTAGAACATCAATGCTTTTAGATAATGTGCCTGAACCGATCAACTTTTGATATAGGAAATGTTCAAAACATTATCCAACAATACAAAATTTTATCGTTTCTTTACTAACAAAGAGACAGATATGATTTTGTATATCAGGTTCGGTATCTAATAACATTCGTTCAGAATCAATGTATTTGGAATACAGGGTGACAGTGACCAACAGACTTGGCTGCAACACTTGCCCCGTTTTCTGCCTCATGAAACTTATCACCCGTTTTCAGTTCTTTACCTTTCTGTAGCCCTATGTAACAGATTACATATCTGGGATCCTGATCTGGTATCACATACCCAGGACGTAAAGGATACTGAGAAACAGTTCTCTGTAATGAACACACCCGAAGATGATGCATCATCAAGCACTCTCTTCGTTTGGGCGGCACGGGAATTCTGGTAATCCCCAAATTCCTGCCCTGTCTTATAACAATTATAAGTTGGAGCGGGACCAACGTTCCCCGGCTCAGTATAACAAGCGGGTTCGGTCAATATCCGTATTATTATCTTGATTAAGGCATGATATGGTCGCTACGTGGAGAGAGAGAGAAGAAAACACTCAGCGTATGCTCTTGCAAGATCAGATTGGTTATTATTTTATCTAATCAGGATGGCTTCCTCTGCTTTTTATCAAATCTTCCTTCAAACCCTAAAAGGAAAAACTAGCCGGGATTAATTACACACTACAAGTTCGCCAATCTTTCAGCCAGGCCAGTGTCGGAACTTTGAGGGAGGTCCCCCGTGCTTTCGCACGGACCTAATTAATGTAAACCTCGTTTTCCCAGAGGCGTAACCCCGTTGACACCTTTCTAGACATTTACTTGATCGGCTAATTGTAATGTGTAAAACTCTCCCAGGAGTAACTCTTACTCGCAGCAGGTATCGGATCCAACTATCTCATAGAAGGTATGCAATCTCATTGCAAATTTCAACACTTGAAATTCCCGATAATATTTTGCCCCTAACGTGCTATGACCTTGACGAAAGCCAACAAACCATAGCCCGCTAGTTAAGTTCAACCCGTACATTTCTTGATTGAATTAAACCCACCCGCACGACCCTTGACGAAAGCCAACAAAGCCGCACGACTACCCTAATCCAATCGCATCGTATGCAGCAGATAAGCAGCATATAGCTACCGCACACTGCACCTTGACGAAAGCCAACAAATGCAGCATGAATACTATATACAACTTATCTGAAATGACGGAGGGCTACGACAGGTTTTTCTGAAAACCTATTGCGTAATGAACTTGATATCGTTGTAGAATCAAATGATTTTAAAATGGAGTGTTTTTTAGGCTTTTCTAGTTTTGCTAAAGGAGTCACTCCCGGTGAAGGGATCGTCGGTCCTTTCCTCATCGAATAAGGTGCGGGATATATCATATATATCACTGTGTAAAGCAAAAACTCTTAAAACCAATCAAAAGACAAACCGAGTGTGTAGCATCTGCCAGTTATTGCTAAAGGAGTCACTCCCGGTGAAGGGATCTCGGTCCTTTCCTCATCGAATAAGGTGCAGGATATATCACATATACCGCTGTGCAAAGCAAGAACTGTAGCTACCTGTTTTATTTTGAAATTCGATTCTACAACATCTTAGGTTTCTTTTATTTCATTAATCACATTAATGAAGTCCCATCATTTAAGTACCTAAACATCACAGATAAATACGACGTACACTTATGCCATCCGCATTCGCCTCGATGTCCCCTCATGCACCGTTAGGTTAGGTGACTAACGGCAGAGCGGGGCAGGGCTCGTGCGGGTGTAAAACATAAGTAACACCTATATAATATATCATATATACTATATACAGTATCTATCACAGAACATATCACATGATCACATCACAGATATCGCAGCAGAAGAATCATATGAAACATTGGATATACTAGGACGTCCGTGTTTTCAATACGAGCCAGTATAAAACACGGATTTCACGGTCGCGATGAATAGCCAAACCCACACCCCTAGACCCCTACGAGAGCGGCAAGCAACCCTACCAATTCTAGGGTTAGGAGACCCGGACTCGACTCCTCGAGTTGGTCTCCCACTGGACCCCAGAACCCGGTTACTTGTGCTCCCCTCCTTGGGTCTATCCTAGTGCAAAAAAGTAAATAATATATAAACGGTGACATCTTCCGCAACCTGGAAGTGCCCCAATAAAAGCATATTACATACAAGTTTTTACATGAATGAAAATGAAAAATACTCATCTCACATAAAACCCTCCGGCTATTCAAACACGACGATCCAATATAACATATCCAGCAACACATAACATCATATGTCATCAACGTAAGTAAATATGCGCATCCCAATTGTCGTTGACATATAGCAACGAAACCGGCGATATCACATATTACACTTACGGTCACAGAAAAGAAAGTGTAAAACTACAACAGTTGGAATCCGCAACCTGCATAGACATCGCATGCCTAATCAAATGAATTCCTTAGACATCGCATGCCTAACAATTATAAGCCCCGCATTTTAGTCTCATTATCGAAAACACTTTTCAATATCAAGTCGGGCAATTCAACAAGATTCCCGACATTCTGATCGAATGCTCGTCGCAAACTTCAATAGACGGCTGCACCCCCGATACCGTCGACGAAGTGCACCAAGGCGGAACACCGCTGCCGCGAGCACCCGAACGGATGCTTTAGGCGACGGGGTTCTCCTACAGTCACTTGGTCGGGGCTATGGAGCGAGGCTGTCTATTAAGTTTACCCGGCGAGTATCCGCGCACGCTACGTGATTGCGACGGACTTTTGATCACATCAAAATTCCGTGGCAACCGATCAAGTGAGACTAAAGTGCTTTGTTTATAACATTCATTCAGTTATCTCATAACTTCTTATGAATTCCAATTATTGTATCCCATTCCAGATAAATAGAAAATGTTAAACTTTCCGATCGAACATTCGAACACCCAAGTTTTCCCGAAACAGATCAACACATGAAACAAGTTCAAAGACATTCACTTCATACCTCAGTACCAACTGTCCAGCCGTAGAAGGGTCAAGCCAACGCCTCATATGTGGCACGCCGTACTGCCCCAAACCCTAAGGTTCAAAGGGCAGTTCAAGACGGTCACATAATCGAGTTAAGGTTTGTTGTCTTCTAGAGGGACCATCGCGTTACTTGCACTACTTAGAACGTCTTTAAACCACGGAAAAATCCAACACTTGGAAATTTCCCAACAGGGAAAACTTGGGTATTTATATCCGGTCGAACTTTTTAACATATTCTAAAATATCCGGAAAGCCAAATAGACAAAGTCTGATAATCCGATCGAATCATCGAAGCTCCAATACAACCCAGATTATTCAACTCTAAAATATATATTAAAAAATCCCAGAAAATCCAACACCAGAAATGTGGAATTACTGTGCAAAAATTATGGGGCAATGTGATAATACGGCCGCGGAACCGCCGCATAAGCCTTGCTTATGCCGCGGTTCCGCCGCACTTTAAAGGATTCATGAGCTAAATTTTGCGCCGTAATTCTTAGAATTCCCTGCTGAATTTTTTAAGAATTTTTAATCTGGAAAAAACCCAGTTTTTGAAAAAAGTCCAGAGAGCATGATCGGGTTAGGGTTTCGGGTTCGTTCGGGTTTCAAACTTCGTCTACGCATCGCCTAAGGCTCTAGCTAGGCTCTGATACCACTGTAGGGTTCCTAGGCACTCTAATGAGGTCTCACAAGGTATCAACCATGCCAATTTTAAATTTTACGGGTGCCGAGAAACCCTAATACGGATTGTTAACTAGATTTTAGGCGAAACGATAAGCTAGTTAACAACTTAACTATGAGTTGAATGGAAATACAACCTTTGTAGATCCGGTGCTCCACCTCCACAGCTCCGTGATGATGTCTCCTCGCTGCGGTCATCGGATCCCGGGCTCTAGCATCGGCTTCATCGGAGAATGGACGGGCTAGGTCATCGACTACGCTGCCGAAGATGATCTACGTCGAGGCATCACAAGATCAAGCTCCACCTTCACCAAGGCATGAAAACTTGTGAAGGAAACACCCTATACTACTTGGCAAGAGGTAGAGGATGAAGAAATAGGAAGTGAGTTCACTTTAGAATTGGATTTCTCACTCATTTCATCAAGTCACCATTGATAAAGTCTAGGTTTTCTTCTTGAAGAAGAAGAAGATGATGATGATAATCTTTATGATAAGAATATAGAATAGAAAAGAAAAATCAATTCTTATCATAATTTTAACTATAGTTATGTGTAGAGAATTGACCAAGGTTAAAGGAATGGTTAGGGTTAAGGAGATGAAGACAAAAATGGTTACTTTGGTCAAAGCTTCATGAAGCTTCAACAAGCTTCATAAAGAAAAGCAACCTTTTGTTTTCATTTCTCATTCTTTTAATCCAAAAATAAATAGATAAATGAATGAATAATCAAATAAAAACCCTAACCATTTATTTAACCAATGTTTAATTCTTTACACAAACCCTAGGAATCATATGTCATCAAACATGATACAATCAAGTGCACAAAATATATCACATATACAATGTGCACATCCGAGTGAGAAAATCCATCTTAAATGAACCGATACTAGTTAATGCAAAGTAATATATCAAATATATAATTATGCATTAAATTATTAAATCAACACTTGATTTAATGATCCGGTCATATCGCATATAACCGACTAATATCTACAGTAACAACTTATCGAATCAATACTTGATCCGATAACCCGGCTATATCGCATATAACCGATCAATGTCACAAATCGCGAGAATCGAATACAGTATCACATACTGGTATCATTCTCAGTCCCGCACATATCTCATATGCGCTCCTATTTCGTTTCGCTTGAGCTAGGAAACCTTTGTGTAGGACTCTAAAGACTCATCAATACGCCGGCAGCAGGTGATGATCATATCAAACACCCACAAACCGGAAGCGGTCTGCTAAACGTAACGGCCACCCGGGTATTGAGCGATCAGAAGATCGACGAGCAAGCCTGCTCACACTCCTGTGAATACAACCAGTAACACTTACCGTACAGTCCGGTCTGATCGTCTGATATGTCGCATATCTCGCCTAGGGGTGGTAAACGTCAGACCCTAACAGCTCGATAAGTCGTGTCGATATGAGGTCTATAACAGTTCGAGAAACTACTGGTAACACTTACCAGTAAATCTCAGCAACCCTGGCCAGGGATTTCCGGTTATAGCCAATCGAACACAGCGCAACATCAACTCCCTATACCGGGAGAGAGGAATCCCCTCCTATCGCTCATTGCCTCCATGTGACTCGGGACTGTACCCAAAAACCACCGTTTTGCACGCCCTCTTGGATGTGGTAAGATGGAAATCAAAGCACAGTGGGAACCACACAAGACTCTATGACGATCTCGGGTCAACAGACTACTCTGTACCAGTGTCACCGGAGAACTGCCATCTGC
This sequence comes from Agapanthus africanus, assembly GCA_030015575.1. NCBI lineage: Eukaryota > Viridiplantae > Streptophyta > Magnoliopsida > Asparagales > Amaryllidaceae > Agapanthus > Agapanthus africanus. The sequence continues at coordinate 175,483,887 of JASDDO010000028.1, forward strand.
CGTAAGGTATAATACCATCTGGGAGTTCTCGGCGAGTCCGTCCAGTGTACCCAGTCTCCACTGAGCACCCGTATATCATCTCTGATGTAAAACACCAATGGATATGGGATCATCCATCGCCCATCTGTATGGGTCGAGAAGGTATACGCTAGTCTACTCTGGTATATCGATGCCCCGTCTCGATACATCCACAACTAGGGACCTTGAAGGATGTACTTATGGACTACCATGTCCCCACTAGTATGATCCGCATCATAGTCCAGGTAGTCAAGTACACATCCTAAGGGCTTTACCAACATGTAACAGAGAGACAATCAGTATACACGTTAAGGTAAAGAGTAACCAGATAGCATACTATCATGTCGAGCAAGAAAGTCCTCCCTATATATGTCCCAGCATCCACTACAATATACATCCTATGTACAGTAATGGCCTCTAGGACATACATATAACTATCACGCAGAACATGCACGTCTGCTTAGAAGAGCCACTAGGGGATGAATATGTTGGTAGTGATGGTGACCAACTTGGATCACCGGGTGACAGAGATTGAACATGGCGTATCTACGCTGCTGACGAGAGAGCAATGTTCCCGTTCATGTTCGAGGGGACGGTGAGGACATGAGTAGTGAGGGCACTGCTTTTGGTAAGTTTGGGGGAGGAGGTGGTTTGTAAATAGTTATCATTGTATTGCATATTTTAATTTTTGTACATATTTTTTTCTTTTCTTTCTTTGCATGTTTAATTCTGCATTACATCTTTATAAAAAAAAATTATAAAAATTGAAAAAAATTAAAATTATATATATATATATATGTATATATATATATATATGTATATATATATATATGTATATATATATATAAGTAAAATCGAATAAAAAATTGAAAAAACAAAAAAGATAAAAAAAAATTCAACTTGGCCATCTTTGACTTAAGTTTGACAAACGGTTAACTAGCTAGGAAAAACTAGATCCTAAACTTAGTAAATTAAAAACCCTAAAAATAACCTTTCTTAAAATTTAACGGTAGAAAATATATGTCCTTATAGTTTATTTAGAAATAGACAAATTTTGAGTTCAGTTCTTGGGCTAAGTCAAAATAAGGGAAGAGTATTGAAATTTTTATTGAAGTATAAGTCTGAAAAATAATTCTGAACCTTTAGTCTAAATTCTGAAAATATATACCCTACAACTCGCATATACACGCACCTTGAAACTTGGGATAGTAGAGAATACCTTAAAATGCTCTTGTCTAAAATTCTTAGTATGAAATTAAAATTAAATAAAAGTATAAGTGTGAATAAAGAGATATAAAAAAATGAACATTGGTTTTGAAATTACTTAAGGATGCGTAAAATAAAAAATATATAGTGAGGGTGCTTTATCACCTAGTGCCATAGACCAACTGGTTTGGGAGTCACTGCTTTAGCCTTAGGTGTTACAAGATGAGAAATTACATCTTAATGCGCAAACACATTTTGTAATCGGTCGTTAGTACCTCAAGAAGTATGAACGGTCGCATGAAAGATGTGTGAGCAATTTCATCTAAAATTCACCAACTAAAAGTACATTGGACAATGGACAAGAGTATGATAGTTTGAATTGAATTTCCAAGTGTAGGGGTGATATATACACACACGTAGGGGTATATGATTGGGGTTTTGATGAGAGATAGGACTGAAAGATAGGGTTTATATCTTCAGTAGAGATGATAAAAATTCCTAAGTTGAGATGAAACCTAAGAAGGAAAATTCAAAAGATGCTAAAAAGTAAATAAATTTATAGAACATATACGATCTTAAGTTAAATGATAAGTGGGTGTGAAAAATATGGGTTGATAATTTCTAAGTTAAAGATAATAGAATTTCTTGCTAGAATACCGAATTGAAGAATTAAAGTCAACAGGCCAAATTGATCAGATTTTGTGGGTAGTATCCGCTGAAAACCCTCAGGAGACAACACTCCTCTTATTAGGGACATCTAGAGGTTTAACGGCTTGTTGCACGAGCTCAGTGCAATAGCGATTCCCTGCAAAAGTGAGGTTATGATTTTTCGAGAATAAAAATAGTTTTGCTCATCCCGAGCAAAAGATAAGTTTGGGGGTATTTGTTCATATCATAATTTTGCATTATTATATTCCCAAATCGTAATCATATTACAAATAAATAGGTGTTTTTGATCCATGTCTGCTAAATAGTTGTAGGTTACAGGTTCTCAGAACAATACAGCGAAATTCAGGAAAAGATGCTACAAATGTGAGACTACGACCAACAAATAGATGAATCTGTTTGATGCCACCTACAGTTTAAGGAACAAACGAAGATCAGCGAATAGTTCAATGTACAAAGTATAAGGGTAGCACAGGATTAAAGACTTCAACGCGAAGCTCACGGCGAAAAGTCCACAACATTCTGCACTGTGGAAATCTGAAAGAAAATAGAAGATATTCTGAGGAACCAAGTGAAGAAAACAGAAGTAAACAGCAACATGAAGCAATCCTGGAAAGTTGAGACAGAGAACCCCCAGGATGGCCACGGATCCGCGGCCAAACATGGCATTCTGCCGCGGTTCCGCGGCCATGCAGTGCACGTGTCAGTGCACGTGTCGGTGGGTGTCGGTGCTTTGACCCGGCTTTCTTAGGGTAGTCTTGTAATTTCAAATGTGGATCAGATATAAACCGTAGGGTTTCTCCTATATATAAATAGGAAAGCCTACAGCCTCTTATGGGCATGCCTCATTTAATTTCTAGATTAAATTTTAGTTTCATTGTAATCGTCAAGAGGTGTCAATAAAAGTAAGTTTTTTTATCTTGCATTTTTCATTCGAATTTAATTTCTGCAATTTTCGTATCTGTCTTTTATTATCTGCACGTTAATTAGTTAATCAAAAAGAAAATTATAAAAATGAATCTCATCGTAATTTCCCTAATGAGTGAGTAATTCCTCACTTGTTAGGGTTAGGATTGGGTAGGTTTCAGAGATGAACATCTCTCACTCCTTTCTTACCCGTATAATATTTTAAATTATGACTCTATGTGAATCAAACACACACCTCTCACTACGGCACCATATCCTACGAGATAGCGGTGATTACCTAGTTAGACCGGTTGTGGTTGATTTACATAGAGGTTAGGGCTAAGAGTTAAGAAAGGACGGACAAGGACCATAGGGAAGAAACTACGTTTCTTCCTAGTCGTGCTAATCCCCTTGGTTGACTATTACCCTAACACCTATGTTCTTAATTAGGGCAAAGGAAGCAGTGAGAAGAATTCTCTTTCTAAACTAACCTAATCCTAACCCTAGCAAGGTTTTAAATCGAATTAAATTCAATCTTAGTTTTTCTAAAATTCAAAACCTACCAAAAATAGGACTTAACTCGTTAGAACAATAAGAAAAGAACACGTTTTCCCTATGGACCGACCCGTACTCAACCGGCAAGCTACCAAGCGACACCGTTATTGATTGAGGTATATTCTTAACTTTGATTTTAAAACGCATGCAAAAAGACAATCAATAAGGAGGTAGAAGAAGCAAGCAAGAGGAGATGAGAGTGTTGTATGAACCAACCAAAGAAAAATGGCTAAGTGTTATGAACAAAAGAATATCAAGCATGACAAAATATCTCGCAACACTAATAAATCAAGTATGCTTCAATAGCAACCATGAGTCACCCCATGATTCACCACAAAGCCATGCTTCATTTAAAGCAAATAAACACCCCACCCTCCACCTCATTAACCATTTAAACTAAAGTGGTTAAAAACAAATGAGGTGTCATCTTCTAGAAGCACCTTGTAATAAATTACAAGAATACCCCTCATCCGTATATACATACCCGTATCCGTATTCCGAAAAATTCGAATACAGAGAGACGAAAATAATCCAACAATATAATACTAGGATCCGGTTTAAACCAAAACCCACTAGTTTTATACGTTTGAATCATGATACGTGCACAAGTGCACGTATATGATTGAACCCTACCGGAAGACCATACAGCCTCTATATCGTTTCGCCCGAAATAGGAAAATCCTCTGTATGGGACTCTAAATACTCGTCAATACACTAGCAGTGGTTTTAACCACAAGCACGTCAGCGGAACTAGCTGTACGTAACGGTTACCCAGGTATTGAGCGAAAGGAAGGCCGACGAGCAAACTCATCAGAACCCTACTGAGTATGTCCGTGACAATATCCGTACAGTTCAGTCTGTTCGTCTAAGAGTATCGCATATCGAATTTAGGGGGTGGATAAAATCAGACCCCTAATAACGCGATATTTCGTGTAGGTATGAAACTCATCTCCAACTGAGAAACTACTGATCCAAATTAGTAATTCTCGTCCACCTTGGCCAAGAATTTCTGGTGATGGCCACCCGTACACCGCGCGACATCAATCCCCAATACCAAGAGAGACGAATCCACGACGATCCGCTCACTACCACCATGTGGTTCGGGATTGTTCTCAACTAAAACCTGTTTGCATAACTCCTTTGAGCAGTGGTAGGGTAGTTATCAAAGCACAGTGGGAACTCACACGAGACAAATGACGATCTCAGGTCGACAGACTAACCTGTACACATGTCACATGGGAACTGCTATCTGATATTTGGTATAATACCATCTAGCATGTTCCCGGCTAGTCCGTCTAGTGTACTCATAACCAAATGAGCACCTGTATACTATCTTAGGTGACTAACTGACACCAATGGCTAATCAGACTGGCCACCGCCTCTCGTCGGTGTATCGATAAGTATACACTAGTCTACATTGGAGCATCGATGCCCGGTCTCGATACTTCTACGACTAAAGACATTTAAGGATGTGCTTATAGACCACCCAACTCCCACGTATATAATTGCCATCATAATGCTAGTAGTCAAGCAAGAATTATATGGGCTCTATCAACATGTAATAGTGATATGTAATACCACATAATGTATATACATGATGATAGAGACAAACTAGATAGCATACTATCATCTCGAGTAAGACTGTTCTATCCGTATAGGTCCTCCCTCAATCATCATAATCACCTGCCTGCGATTACAATAATTGCCTTGAGGGAACTATAGCCAACAATCTCCCACTTGCACTTAAGGCTAATTATTGCGGTGTCGTATACTCACAGCCTGTTAGTTATATGTATACCCTAGAGGTCATTACTGTACATACGTTGTATATTGTAGTGGATGCTTGGACATATATAGGGAAGACTTTCTTGCTCGACATGATAGTATGCTATCTGGTCATCCTTTATCTTAACATGTACTCTGATTCTCTCTATGCTACATGTTGATAAAGCCCTTAGGATGAGTACTTGACTACCAGAACTATGATGCAGATCATACTAGTGGGGACAGTGTAGTAGCCAAGTACATCCTTCAAATGTTCCTAGTCGTGGGAGTACCGAGACAGGGCATCGATACTCTAGAGTAGACTAGTGTATGCGCTTCTTGACCCATATGATGGGCGATGGATAATCCCATATCCATTGGTGTTTAACAACATAGAAGGTATACGGGTGATCAGTGGAGACTGGATAAACTGGACGGACTCACCGAGAACTCCCAGATGGTATTATATCTCACGTCAGATGGCAGTTCCCTGGTGACACTGGTACAGGTTAGTCTGTAGACCAGAGATCGTTATAGAGTCTTGTGTGATTCCTATTGTGCTTTGATTTCCATCATACCACGTCCAAGAGGGCGTGCAAAAAGGTGGCTTTTGGGTACAGTCCTGAATCACATGGAGGCAATGAGCGATAGGAGGGGTTTCGTCTCTCCCGGTATAGGGAGTTGATGTTGCGCTGTGTTCGATTGGCTATAACTGGAAATCTCTGGCCAGGGTTGCTGAGATTTACTGGTAAGTGTTATCAGTAGTTTCTCGAACTGTTATAGACCTCATATCGACACGACTTATAAACCTACCGGGGTCTGACGTTTACCACCCTTAGGCGAGATATGCAACATATCAGACGAAGAGACCGGACTGTACGGGAGTGTTACTGATTGGATTCACGGGAGAAATTACAGTCTTGCTTGTTGATCTTCTGATCGCTCAATACCTGGGTGGCTGTTACGTTTAGCTGACCGCTTGCAGCTTGTGGGTGTTTGATATGATCATCACCTACTGCCAGCGTATTGACAATTCTTTAGAGTCCTACACAGAGGTTTCCTGGCTCTGGCAAAATGGAGTAGTAGCACATATATGATATGTGCGGGATCGAGAACAATACGTGTATGTGATACCGTATTAGATTCTCGCGATATGAGATATCGGCCGGATATATGTGATATTGCCGGGTCATCAGATCAAGTGTTGATTCGATGAACTGATACAGATTATATTAGTCGGTTATTTGTGAAATAGCCGGATTATCGGATCAAGTGTTGATTCGATACTTTAATGTATAATTATATATTTGATATATTAAATTACATTAACTAATATAAGCTCACTTAAAGATTCTTTTTCTCACTCGGGTAATACATTGATATATATGTGATATATGTTAATTGTATTATTTTATTTTGTTACAATAAATATTGTATATGTGATATATAATATTGTAACATGTTATGGTTATAAATGCAACATGGTTTGTGGAGTTTAATTATGGTTAGGGTTTGGATTAGGGTTAAGCTTTCATGAAGCTTTCAAGAAGCTTCTTGAAGCTTTGACTTTGACCTTGATATTTTGTGATATTTTGTAGATATTTGTTTAACCCAACCCAACCCTTTAACCATAGTTGTTTCTCTACATGGGTTAAGTCTTCATACTTAACCTATAGTTGCATTTCTAACCACACTTGATTCATTATTCATCACAAAAGGATTTGATCATCTTCTTCTTCCTTCTTGCTTGATGAAAAGCTTCACTAGCTTTTTCATATTTGATGAAAATGAGTGAGAAATTGAAAATAAATGAGAGCTAAATTTCTACTTCATCATCCTCATCTATTCTATCCATTTAGATTAGGGTGTTTGCTTTGCTAATACTTGATTAGCAAAGCAAGAGCTTGGGTTTGAGTTTCTTCAAGGTAGATCATCTTAGTTATCGAAGATCGGAAGCAAGCTTGCATCTTTCTTTTGTGGAGCCTCTCTAGAGTCCGGATACTCGATGATCGCAGCGAAGAGATCTCAACATGGAGCTTTAGAAGTGAAGGAACGGACTACAAAGGTTGTAATCCCAAACCCTTAGAAGTAAAATTGTTTACTTGCTTTGTTTCGCCTAATTTCTAGTCTAAGATCTTGGTTAGGATTGTTCGGCACGTCTAAAATTTAAATCGGGCATGATTGATGCCTTATAGACCCTTGTGACAGTGCCTAGTAACCCTACAATGGTATCAGAGCCATGCTAGAGCTTTCGGCGAAGTCTAGACGAAGTTTAAAGTCTGATCGAACCCCGAAACGTCGCGATTTACCCCTTCTCTGGAAATTTTTTAAAATGTTGATTTTTTCATATTAAAAATACTCAGAAAAATAAGCAGGGAATTCTAAGAATTACTGTGAAATACGAAGCCCTAACTCCATCATGGGAGCGCAGAACCGCGGCCAAACTATGGGTTTGGCGGCGGTTCCGCGGCCATCATGAGGTATCAGGGGCTCGTACTTCAAGGTTTGATTCTTGGGTACTTTTTCATGCTTCTGGGAATTTTTAATTTTACTCAAGTGTTGAGTTTTCTGGAGATCTTTCGTATTCGTTGGTTCGATCGAAAAGTTTAACTTCGTTTAACTTTTTCCGGGTAATTTAGAACGTGTTAAAAAGTTTGAACGGATATCAATAACTCACTTTTTCCCCTGCCGGAAAATTTCCAAGTGTTGGATTTTTTCCTTAATTAAAGAACATTCATAGTCGTGCAAGTAACGCGGTGGACCCTCTATAAGAACACAAACCTTAACTCGATTATGTGACCGTCTGAACCGCCTCTAAACCTTAGGGTTTGTGGCAGTACGGCGTTGCCACATGTGAGGCGTTGGTTTGACCCTTCAACGGCTGGACCATTGGTACTGTGGCATGTGATGGATGCTTTTAAACTCTGCTCAAGTGTTGAGCCATTTGGGAAAACTTGGGTGTTTGATTATTCGATCGGAAAGTTTAACATTGTCTATTTATCTGGAATGTGATACAATATCTGGAATCCACAAGTAGTTATGAAATAACTAATTTGAATGTTATAAATCTAGTAGTTTAGTCTCATTTGATCGGTTGGCAAGGGATTTTGATGTGATCAAAAATCCGTCGCAATCACGTAGCGTACGCGGATACTCGCCGGGTAAACTTAATAGATAGCCACGCCCCATAGCCCTGACCAAGTGACTGTAGGAGAACCCCGTCGCCAAAAGCATCCGTTCGGGTGCTCACGGCAGCGGTGTTCCGCCTTAGTGCACTTCATGGACGGCATCCGGGGGTGCAGCCGTCTACTAAAGTTTGCGACGAGGATTCGATCAGGATGTCGGGAATTTTATTGAATTGCCTGACTAGATATTGAAAAGTGTTTTTGAGATCGAGACTAAAATGCGGGGTTTATAATTGTTAGGCATGCGATATCTAAGGAATTCATTTGGTTAGGCATGCGATGTCTAAGGAGGTTGCGGATTCCAACTGTTGTAGTTTTACACTTTCTTTTCTGTGCCTGTAAGTGTATATGTGGTGTATCGCCGGCTTCATTGCTATATATCAATGAAAATCGGGATATGCATACTTGCTTACGTTGATGATATGAGATATTATGTGTTGCTATGATATATTATATTGGATCGTCGTGTTTTGAATAGCCGGGGGTTTTATGTGAGATGAGAGTTTTTTCTTTTTCATTCATGTAAAATTCAATTGTATGTAATATTCTTTTATTGGGGCACTTCCGGGCTGAGGATGATGTCACCATTGTATATTATTTACTTTTCCGCATTAGGTAGACCCAAGGCGGGGAGCACAAGTAACCGGGTTCTAGGGTCCAGTGGGAGACCATCTCGAGGAGTCGAGACCGGGTCTCCTAACCCTAGAATTGGCAGTGTTGCTTGCCGCTCTCGTAGGGGTCTAGGGATGTGGGTTTGGCTATTCATCGCGACCGTGGAATCCGCGTTTTATACATGCTCGCATAAAACACGGAAATCCTAGTATATCTAATATTTCATATGTTATCTTCTGCTGCAATGTTCTGTGATGAGATCATATTACTGCCTGAGACGAATGTTTATATTATATATATGAGATATATGTTATATTGCTGATTTCGTTTCATATCTGATGCTTGTGAAGCATAATAAAATGGGACTTCATTAATGAGATTAATGAAACTAAAAGAAACCTAAAGATGTTATAGAAACTTGTCTCAAAAACAGGTAGCTCTAGTTCTTGCTTTGCTTAGCGGTGTTCCTTGTAGAACATCAAACACCTTATTCGATAAGGAAAGAGCCGAGATCCCTTCACCGGGAGTGACCTCTTTAGCGAAACTAGCAGATGCTACACACTCAGTTTATTTTTTGATTGCTTCTATAGTTTTTGCTTTGCATAGTGGTATTTGTGAAATATCCTACACCTTATTCGATAAGGAAAGAGCCGAGATCCCTTCACCGGGAGTGACCTCTTTAGCGAAACTAGAAAATCCTCAAAAACTCTCCTTTTTAAATCACTCGATTCTACAATGATATCAAGTTCATTGCGCAAAGGGTTTTCTTAAAAACCTGTCGTAGCCCTCCGTCATTTCAGATAAGTCCTACTTAGTATTCGTGCTATGTTTGTTGACCTCCGTCAAGGCATAGTGTGCGGTAGCTGACTAGTATTTATCTGCTTATGCATATGATGCAGATTAGATTAGGACAGTCGTGCAGCTTTGTTGACCTCCGTCAAAGGTCGTGCGGGTAGGTTTAATTCAATCAGAAAATGACGGGTTGAACTTGACTAGTAGCCTATGGTTTTTTAACCTCCGTCAAGATCATAGGACGCTAGGGGTAAAATATTATTGGGAATTTCAAGTGTTGAAATTTGCAATGAGATTGCATACCTTCTATGAGATAGTTGGATCCCAATACCCGCTGCGAGTAAGAGTTACTCCTGGGAGAGTTTTACATTACAATTAGCCGATCAAGTAGGTGTCTAGAAAGGTGTCAACAGGGTTATGCCTCTGGGATAACGAGGTTTACTTTAATTAGGTCCGTGCGAAAGCATAGGGAACCTCCCTCAAAGTACCAGCACTGGCCTGGCTGAAAGATTGGCGAACATGTAGAGTGTAATTAATCCCGGCTAATCTTTCCTTTTAGAGTTTGAAGGAAGATTTGACTAAAACAGTGGGAGACACCCTGATTAGATATATTAATAACCAATCTAATCTTGCAAGAGCATACGCTGAGTGTTTTCTTCTCTCTCTCTCCAGGTTACGACTATGTCACGCCTTAATCAAGATAACAATACGGATGTATTGACCGAACCCGCTTGTTATACTGCGCTAAGGAACGTTGGTCCCGCTCCAACTTATAATTATTATAAGACAGAGCAGGAAATAAGGGATTACCAGAATTCCCGTGCCGCCCAAACGAAGAAAGTGCATGCTGATGCATTTTCTTCGGTTGTGTTCATTACCGAGAACTGTTTCTCAGTATCCTTTACGTCCTGGGTATGAGATACCGGATCGCGATCCCGCAAATGTAATTTGTTACATGGGCTACAGAAAGGTAGAGAACTGAGAACGGGTGATAAGTTTCAAGAGTTGGAAATAATGCTAGTGTTGCAGCCAAGTTTGTTGGCAGTTATCACCCTGTATTATCAGAATACATTGATTCTGAACGAATGTTATTAGATACCGAACCTGATATACAACATCATATCAGTCTCTTTATTAGTAAAGAAGGATATAATTTTGTATTGTTGGATAATGTTTTGAACATTTCCTATATCAAGTGTTAATCGGTTCAGGCACGTTATCTAAAAGCATAGATGTTCTAAATCAAACCACAGTTCTTAACGTACAGAACACACACAAGAGGAAGAGTTCAGAAATGAACGAATTCTTCTTGAGGCATTGTAGACTAGGTCATATCAATGCGACCCGACTAGCTGAAGTTACATAAAGATTCATATTTAAATTAGTTTGGATTTACATCTTGTAAAACTTACCAGTAATGTCACAAAGATATGATGACCACAACTCCGTTTATTAGAAACAGAGAAAGAGTTAGTGAACTCTTGGGATTGATACATGCTGATGTATGAAAGTCCCCTGTCTACATATACCAAGACCGGTTCTTTGTACTTCATTACATTCACTGATTATCTCTCAAGATCCGGACATATGTTCCTGTTGAAACACAAGTCTGGAACTTTTGAGAAATTCAATGAATATAAGTTAGAAGTAGAGAACCAAAAATGGGTATAAGTATTATGTCCTTTGATGAGATCAAGGAGGAGAATACTTGATCACGGAATTTCTGGACTATTCTAAAGGAGAATGAGATTCCCTCTCAGCATTACTCCTCCGTATACACCACAGCACGTAGGTGTATCGGGGCGGAGCAATTACACCCTATGCGATATGGTGTGCACTATGATGAGTACTACTGAGTTGCCTATTTTCTTTTGGGGTTATGCACATGAGAAGTTGCATACCTATTGAATAGGGTTCCAACCAAATCAGATGCCTACCACTCCATATGTGATTTGGTATGGGAAGAGACCATCTCTTAAAGATGTTAAGATTTGGGGTTGTCCGGCCTATGTCAAAAGCAAAATCCGGACAAGTTCGAGGCAAGGTCAGATCTGTGGAAGTTTGTTGGATATCCCAAGCATTCATAAAGGAATATCTTCTACCACATCGAGGAACAAAAGATATTTTATTTCTCGGCATACCACTTAAAAAGGGAATTTCTTGTGAAGAAATTATTGGTCATGAGGTAGAACTGGAAAGAGTTCCAGCTATACAAACTGCAGCTGATGATTTGGTAGAACCGGAGGATTCAATAGTTTCCAACGAACCTCAGCCTCTCCGCCCATCTAGTAGGGTTCCTCATCTACCTGAGAGATACTTCGGTTTCTCTATGACAGTGGGAACGAGGATTGCACCATGAGATGATGACCCAACTAGTTTCAAGCAGGCCATCAGGAGTGAGGACTCTGTGAGAATGGCTGGATACTTAGCGATCTGAGATGGAATCCTTATACACCAACAAAGTATGGACTTTGGTTGCTTTATCTGAAGGGTTAAATCCCCATCAGGAGCAAGTATATCTTGAGACGATTACTTGGTGTACACAAAAAAGTTGAGACTTTCAAAGCTATGCTTAAGTCCATCCAGATCCTACTTGCCACTGCTACATACCATGACTACGATATCTGGCGGTTGGGTGTCATGACTGCTTTTCTAAATGATGATTTGGAAGAAAACGCCTATAAATACACAGCCAGAGGGCTTCGTAGATAGTGGGAGCAGCGGAAACATGTGCAAGTTATTTTATGTGATAAATCAGGCATCGCGGAGTTGGAACGTCTGTTTTGATGTGGTAGTCAAAGAGTTTGACTTCATCAAAATGGTAGATGAACCTTGTATATACAAAAAGGTAGTACAGAGTATGGTGGTGATCCTCGTAGAGTACGTGAATGACATACTCTTAATAGGGAAGGAGTTTCCTATGCTACGCTCGGTCAATCTCCTCTTATCACAATGATTCTCTATAGGATCAAGGTGATACCTCCTAAATCCTGGGTTATGGATCTATGAGATAGATCTAATTGGATGTTAGGATTCTCACTAGTTTTAGTGAGATGGTATCAATAGATCCTGGGGAGAATCACTGGAAAGGTTCTTGGGTGATAAGGACGACTGAATGTCAGTCGCAGGCATTTTCTTTACTCTTAGTGGAGGGACAGTATGTTGGAAGAGTTCCAAGCTAGATGCCATGACTTACTAGACGATTAAAGGCAAGGTACATCGTTACCAAGGATGCTACCAAAGAGGTTGTCTGGATATATATAAGTTCATGAGCTGAACTTCGTTCCTGCTATTGTACGACAATGGAGTTGTGGCTTATGCCAAGGAACCTCCATCACATCAGAGATCCAGATATATTCTTAGGCAGTATCGTCTGATCATGGAGATGGTTGATCTCCAGGGAGATCAAGATTAGGAGAGTAGACACAGAGGACAACATCGCGGATCCATTCACAAAGGCCTATATCCCAGTAGAGACTTTTATGGGATGGTTGAGTATGAGATACTTCAACCACAACTTATTGTTGGGTATAAGATACTACAACAGATGGCCCTAGTGCAAGTGGGAGATTGTTAGTTATATGTATGCCCTAGAGGCCATTACTGTATATACGTTGTATATTGTAGTGGATGCTTGGACATATATAGGGAGGACTTTCTTGCTCGACATGATAGTATGCTATCTGGTCGTCCTTTATCTTAAGATGTACTCTGATTGTCTCTATGCTACATGTTGATAAAGCCCTTAGGATGAGTACTTGACTACCAGGACTATGATGCAAATCATACTAGTGGGGACAGTGTAGTCGCAAAGTATATCCTTCAAATGTTCCTAATCGTGGGAGTACCGAAACAGGGCATCGATACTCCATCGTAGACTAGTATATGCGCTTCTTGACCCATATGATGGGCGATGGATGTGTTGGATATATATGCCCTAGAGGCCTTCATTGTATAGGATGCTAGGGATATGTATGTACATGACAGTCTTGCTTAATATGATAGTACGCTATTTTGTTTGTCTTTAGCTTAACATATGATATATTTTGCGTAGTATTCATATATATATACATGTTGATAAAGCCCATAGGGTGTTTGCCTGACTACCGGCATTGTGATGGCAGTCATACTTGTGGGAGCTGGATAGTCAATAGGCACATCCTTAGATGTCCCTGATCGCAGGAGTATCGAGACTGGGCATCGATACTCCGGAGTAGACTAGTGTATACATATCTAGACCCTGAGGAGGGGCGATGGATTGGTCCCACAGCCATTGGTGGAGTGCACCTAAGATTGTATACAGTTGCTCACTGGGTGTGAGTACACCGGACAGGACTCGCCGAGAACTGACTGGATGGTATTTATACCTAACTTCAGATAGCAGTTCTTAGGTGACATGTGTGAAGATAGTCCGTTGACTTAAGGTCGTCATTTGTCTCGTGTGAGTTCCCACTGTGCTTTGATTACTACCCTACCATGGTTCAAAGGAGTCGTGCAAACAGGTTTTAGTTGGGCACAGTCCCGAGCCACGTGGAGGCAGTAAGTGACTGTTAGGGATCGTCTCTCCAGGTATAGGGAGTTGATATCGCACTGTGATCGGTTGGTCATTACCATAAGTCCCTGGACAGGGCTGATAGAGAATTACTGATAGACTGATCAGTAGATTCTCGGATGGTAATTGAGCCATGCCGACACGACTTGTACGGTTATTAGGGGTCTGACGTTTACCACCTCCCTAGACCATACATGCGATACTCTTAGACGAATAGACGGGACTTCACAGATATTGTCACGGACAGGCTCAGTAAGAGTTCGGATGGGTAGCCTCATCGGCCTTCTTATCGACATCTACCTGGGGACCGTTACGTACAGCTAGTGGCACTTGCGGTCTGTGGTTAAACCCACTGCCAGCGTAGTAGTCGAGTCTTTAGAGTCCCACACAGAGTTTTCCCAACTCCAGGCGAAACGATATAGAGGTCTTACAGTTTTACGAAAAGGGTTCGGACGAATACGTGTTTAAACGCACGTACGACATTCGGACAGTTTTTACTAGACGACTTTGGTTTAAGCCAGATTCTAGTATCAGGTTATTGGATTTATACAGTCTAAAGTTTTTCCGTGTTTTCACGGATGGGAGGGGCGTTCTCGTAATTTCCGGGAAGCTTCTAGAAGCATGGTGACTTGAGGGATTTAGGTGGCATTGTCATTAAATGATATTGTGACTCATAATGTGTGATTCATTATGTCATTAATGCATTATTAAATGCTTAATGACTCACATAGTGAATCACTCATAATACATTTATGTAGCATGATGAATAATCTCTTTTTATTGATTTATTGATTTATTCATTATGCTTCATATATCAAGTTAGAAACAATTTTATTTTCATTATTCTAGTTCACCTTCTCTCTCCTCAAGCTCACTCTTTCTTCAAGCTCTAATCCTACCACTCATGAATTGAGAACAAGGATTAGAAAAGACTAAACATCCCATAACCTAACTCTATATGATCTAAGTTCCTTTGATTAGCAACTAGAGAAACTTAGTTACCTCAAGTTTTGAGGTGAAGCTTGGATTAGGGTTCTCGGGTGGATCATCTATCACTTAGAGGAGGACATAGAGATTGATTATTCCAAAAATTTGTATTTACCGTAATCAGAAACGGCGTCGCTTTGCAGCTAGCCGGTGAATACGGGTCGATCCACAGAGATGTGTAATTTTCTTAATGTGTTTTTACGAGTTGATTCCAAATGTTGTTTTGATTGATTTATTAAATCTAAAACCTAGATCTATTAATAAACTAAATTAATCTAAATAAAGTCTTGCTAGGTTAGGCTTAGGGGAAGTTTGGAGATTAAAGGTTTCCTCACCGCTTTCAATGCCTTATTTTAGATCTATTAGATGTTATAGTAATTATCAATAAAGTGGATAAGAATCTTTTGGGAAGATGTTTCTTCCTCTAGATTCTTGTTCTTCCTTTATCGATAATTTCCCTAACCTGCATGGAAAACGCGCACAACCGGCCCTTTATACTACGGTTCACCGTTACCTCGAGGGGTAGGGTGCCGTAGGGAGCGGTTGTGCGTGCATGCATGGAGTTCTAATTCTTAATTGTGAAAGGGCATGAAAGGGGTGAGAGATCTTATCTCTCAAACCTTTCCCTAAGGCTAACCCTAACAAGCGAGGAGATTACTCGCTCATTAGGGGATTAATAAACATTCTAAGTTAAAAGAGAATTAAAACAAAGCTGTGAAAAATAACTTACTAATTGTATTGATGGCTCCCTCCAAGCAAGAATACAGAATAGATCTGAATTTTGTTTATTGAAAAGAGGCATAGGGTTTTACAATTTTCGATTACAATTTATTAGTAAACAGGAGAATTTAGGGTTACGGGATTCGCACATGTGCAATTATAGATTTGCCCACAAAAAATCCAAACCCCCGCACCGACGCACCGACACAAGAAAAATACACCGACACGGGCTTTAAATGGCCGCGGAACCGCGGCATTGGTTGGCTTGGGCCGCGGTTCCGCGGCCCTTTGGTGAGATCATCTCACCAAACTTCCTGGGTTGGTTCTTTATACATTGGGCTTTATATTTCCATAGTTCTTTTCTCCCTTTGGCTTCTGGTCTTCTCCAGATCTTCAGTGAAACTTGTAGTGGTCTTTTAACTGTTTCCTTTGACATTTCGGATTATGCGTTGCCTTGTACACTTATGAATTATTCTTTGTCTAGGCTTGACTAGGGTCCTTCTACTTGTTGGTCAAAAGTCCCTCTTTTTGTATCATCTTTTGTCTGTTTTACCGTTTTCGCTCCAAGAACCTATATCCTGTAATATGCAACAAACGTGCGTCAAGAGTACCTGTTTGTTTATAAAATGAATGAAAATGGGGAGTACAATAATGCAATATTATAGTATGAACAAATACCCCCAAACTTATCTTTTGCTCGTCCTCGAGCAAACTTATTTTTATTCACTAAAATCCTAACCGCACTTTCACTGGGAAACGCGATTGCACTGAGCACGTGCAACAAGCCGTTAAACCTCTAGGTGTCCCTAGTAGGAGGAGTGTTGTCTCCTGAGGGTTTTCAGCGGATTACACCCATAAAATCCTATCAATTTGGCTTTTCGACTTTTGTTTTCCAATTAGGTTTTCTAACAAGGAATTCTATTATCTTATACTAGTAAATTATCGACCCACATTCTTCACACTTCCTTATCATCTAACTTAAGATTATATATGTTCTATAGATTTACTTAGCTTTCGGCATCTCTTAAGTTTTCCTTCTAGGGTTCCATCTCCACTTAGGAATTTCTATCAACTCTACTAAAGATACAAGTTCTATTCTTCATCCCTTTTTCTCATCTAAACTCCAATTACATACCCCTACGTGTGTGTATAGATCACCCCTACACTTAGAAATTCAAATCGAGCAATCATACTCTCGTCCATTGTCCAAAGCACTTAGTGAATTTTTTAAATGAAATTCGCTTACACATCCTTCATGCGACCGTTAATACTTCTTGAGGTATCAACAACCGATTACAAGATGCGTTAGCACTTTAAAGCGTACTTCCTAGTTTTGCAACACCCAAGGCTTTAGCAGTGACTCCCAAACCAGTTGGTCTAAGGCACTAGGTGATGAAGCACCCTCGCTAAATATTTTTCTATTTTTACAACCTTAAGTAATCACAAAAACCAGTGTCCATTTTTTTTCTTTATTCACTTTTTTTTCCTTTTATTTTCTTTGTACTAAGGACTTTAGACAGGAGCATTTCATGGTCTCTTCTACTATTCCAAATTTCAAGGTGCGTGATAGTGCAAATTGTAGGGTGTACATTTTCTGAATTTAGACTTAAGTTAGAAACTATTTTTCAAACTTATACTCTAATAAGAACATCAATACTCTTCCCTTGTTTTGACTTAGTCCAAGAAGTGAACCCAAAATTTGCCTATTTCTAAATAAACTACAAGGCATATACTTTCTACCGTTAAACTTTAAGGAATGTTATTTTTAGGGTTTTTAATATACTAAGTCTAAGATCTAGTTGTTCCTAGCTAGTTAACTTATATGTCAAACTCTAGTCAAATAAGGCCAAAATTGAATACAATTATTTTTATAATTTTTCAAAATTTTTCAATTTTTATGGGTTTTCAAATAAATATGCAAATGCAAAATTATGTACAAATGAATGCGAAGGAAGAAGACGTACCGAGCATACCCCCAAACTTGAACTTGACAGTGTCCTCACTGTCATACTAAACCAAGAGGGTCAAAATACCGGCACTTCCCTGTTTATTTATTTATAATTTTTTTATTGTTAAGAAAAACAAATATATACAGAAAGGCCCTCCCCCAAACTTCATTTAAACTATGTTAGATATTACTGCCAAACTTTGCATAGACCAAACGTCAACACCAACCAGTTGAAAAATTTATCAGTAAAGAGTATTGGTTGGTAGAAGAATAAGTTGTAGCGATCCGCAAAGAATTGGGGAAGATAGAAGTGGTGGTATGGAAGGTGTGGAGGTGAATATACAGGAGGTGGTGATGAATCAAAACGAGAATGCGAATGATCAACAATCAGTGGAATGTTGGCATTCTCGTATCTTCTTAAAAGAAATGGGGGTGGTTCAACTTCTGAAGGAGGAGGTTGACTAACCACAATACCCCCAAAATGTTCCTGTGGGTCCTCTATTGACTGGGCATCATCCATCAATTCTATATGATATCCAATTATAAAGGAATTGATCTCCTCGATGTCCGCCATAGTCCAACCGAAAACTTGCCGCCTATCTTGTAAGACTTTTAAAATAGCGTTCTCTTGCTCGAAGGCTAGAGAGGCTGACATTATAATGGGAAAAGTCTCATTCTCACCTATGTTAGCATATTTAAGGTGAGGCGGTAAGGACATGAGTTCGAGTTTCGGAGGCGAAAGAATCATTACGGAATCTACCTCGAACTCAAAGGACTCCAACACAGGTTCGAAATCACTGCAAACAACCGATTCAGATGGTTCAACTAACTCATCCACAAATTCAAAAGACTCATATTCAGGTTGTGAGTCGTCATCATCCGAAAAATTGAAACGTTCATAATCAATATCGGTTATGTCAACGGTGGTAGGCTCAAGGAGGGACGCACTAGTGGCGTCAAAACCGTTTTCATCAAACAAGAATCTTTCAAGCTCGCAGTCCTCCTGCGTGATTTCGTGAATAGAGCAAACTTCTCGTGTACTAGTTTTAGGCACGGGGGGCAAACTTCCCATCTTATAAATATTGAACTCACTAGACATCTTCCCACAGGAGAGAGTCATGGAGCCATTGCGACAATTTATTACTGCATTGGAAGTGGCCAAAAATGGTCGACCAAGAATCACCGGAATTTGGTTTCTTGGGTTAGCAATAGGTTGTGTATCCATAACAATAAAATCAACGGGGAATATGAACTCCCCAACTTTGATCAATACATCCTCTAGCTGACCCCTTGGATGGGTGATTGATCGATCAGCCATTTGGAGAGTACAACGAGTGGGTTTCAACTCTCCAACCCCTAATTGTTCGTACACAGAGTAGGGAATCAGGTTAACACTAGACCCAAGATCTAAAAGTGCTCGATTAATTTTCTTATCCCCAATTGCGATTGAAATCGTAGGACAGCCGGGGTCCTTTCGTTTTTGGGGCAAGGTTTGATGGTGGTTAATAGCATTGCTCACTGCACTAGCCACTAGCACTTTCTTGGGTACTTGAGATGCCTTTCTCTTCGAGGTGCATAAGCCCTTTAAGATTTTCGCGTATGAAGTGACTTGTTGAATAGCATCCAAGAGAGTTATATTTATGCTAACCTGCTTAAATAATTCCACAATCTTCTCCACTTGTGCAGTTGGTTTATTGGGACTCAACCTATTTGGGAATGGAGCATTTTGAAAATTCGTTGAGTCAAATGTCTGTGGAGTAGAATGTGGAGTAGGAACGGATCCCGGTGTAGATGTGTTCATGTTGTGAGAAATGGGTCCGTTCGAGCTAGGAGAAGTAGAGCCGTGTGAAGGGTGGAGAATAGGCTCTAAAGAAAAAAGTGAAGAAGAAAGTGAAGAAAATGAAGAAGGGGAAGATGACAATGGAGAAAAAGAAGAAGAAGAAGAAGAACCACCGGCGGGGATGTCATCACTAGTTCCCACATTATTTTGCAACACTCTTCCGGATCTCAACGTGGTCACCGCATTTACATTGTGATTGGGATATACGTTTTGTGTGTGACCGGGATTTGGCAATGGTTGAGATGGAAGCTTTCCCTTTTCTCTCTCGTTCAATGCAGCAGTTAATTGTGCAATTTGTGCCTCAATAGATTTGATACTTTGGTCGTGTGAAGCATTGTTATTCATCAAAGACTGAACATAATTTTCAAATCTTGCTGCGGATTCAGTAGATTGCTTGAGAAATGCATCTAGACTTTTTTCTAGCGAGATAACCTTATCATCATTTGGTTGAACCAAATTGTTCGTTTGATTTGTATAAGGTTATTGTTGGAAAGGTTGCTGGTTTTGAGTTTGTGGATGTGCTTGTTGTTGTTGTGGAGGAGGAGGTCTTTGAAAATTGTTATTTCCTTGGACTTGTTGAGTTTGGTTCCAAGTGAAATTTGGGTGACTCCTCCACCCCGGATTGTATGTCGAAGAGTACGGATCGTTTCTTTGTCGTTGCTGAAAGGCAGCATTGACTTGATCTTGTCCTTGAATAGGTGCATTATAAAGACACTCTTCGGTTAGATGCGATGGATTCGAACAACAAGCACAAACAGTTCGTGTGGGTATAACAGGGGCAGGAGAAGACGATGAGATTTTGGTCTCAATGGCTTCTAGCTTTTTCATAAGTGCGGCCATCTTGGCCTTCATAGCAATTGACATATCTACTTGATGTATGTCTGCCCTAGATTGACCAACAGAGAAAGAAGATGTGGTCTTGGTACTCTCCCACTGAATTGTTTGCTCACTAAAATCCTCAAGAAACTGCCACGCTTCGTCGCTAGACTTGGAAAGAAAATGACCTTGACATATGGTTTCTAGCAACTGCTTCGTTGCCGAGTTCAATCCCTCGTATAATGTTTGGCAAAGTTGCCAACTTTCGATCCCATGATGAGGGCATTGAACAAGTAGGTCTTTAAATCTCTCGAAGCACTTCTAAAATGGTTCGGAAGCAAGCTGTGAAAATTGTATAATCTCGTTACGGATTCTAGCAGTTTTGTGATGAAGATAGAACTTTTTTAGAAAAGCTCTCACAAACTCGTCCCAATTTCTAATGGAATGTGATACGGTGTTATATAGCCACTTCTCGGCTAGGTCACATAAGGTGAAAGGAATGACCCTTAGCCTTATAGCGTCATCACTTAATTGGGTCGTTTTCATCATAGCGCACACATTTTGGAACTTATTGATAAAAATATACGCATCTTCCGATTCCAAACCATGAAATTTTGGCAGCATATTGATGAAATGTGGTTTTATTTCAAAGTTGTCCCCATTTGCGGTGGGGGTGAAAGACATGAAGGTAAAGAAGTGCGGACGGGGTAGAAGAGATCCTGGAGCGCAACTCGTGCGGGCGCTACAACAGGCGGAAGATTCGGGTTATTCGCACCTAACAGAGGTGGAATCATTCCCGTCGGTAAGGTATTGTTGGGGTCGTGTCCCGACATACCTTCAAAAGAAGAATTTGAAGGTGGAGGTAAGGAAATGGACGGAATGTCGACGAAGGGTTCGTTGGTCGGTACCAACGAAACAAGGACTAATCGGGCGTAAGTATCCCTAGTCCAAAGTGACATACACTAAAGGAGTAGTGTAGTCAGAAAAATAGAAAAACAGAATGTGAGGGTAAGATAACGTCAATGGAGGGAAGTGATGGAAGTGAGTTGCAAGGTTTCTTAGCGACAAGTTGCAAGTTTTGAAAATATTTTCCCCCTTTTTTTTTTATTTATGTGAGAGTTTTGCAAAGAAGTTTTTGAAAAGGGACTCGTGACACAAATGTATCAACCACACATGCACAATCAGGCCTAGATCTAGGGTCACCTAGGTCTGCTAGACAGCTCCTAACTAGGGCTAGAAATAGGACCTCAAACCGCCTCTTCACCGACAAGTACGGCCAGGTAAGTGGGAAGGAACCACAGTAGTGGGCCTAATTAAAAACCACTAGCCTAGACACCGCAAAGTCAGTTAGGATAAATAGTCGATGCCTATACTAGTCCTTTTCCTATTGAGCTCGATGTCCTTAGGTCTGAGTCTAGTATTTTTTAATTAATTGTGGTCAATGCACATGCTTTAGGTGTTTTCTGGGGTCCTGGGAAGGGTGATGAAATCCCCACCCAATCTGAGTTTGGTCAATTAGCCCCTCAAAGTCCGATTAAATTATGCAAAACATAAAATTCACTTGCAATCAATTTTTTAGCGCGGTGCAAAGTAACTTGCAGAAAATCTGTTATTTAGAAGGGGGAGAAAGAATTTTTAGCGCAAAGAATTCCTGCAGAAAATTTCATAAAAGATATATTGAGGTAGGAAGAGAAAGGGTTTAGAAAACAAACAGAGCAGTTTTTGCGCAACAAGGCCACGTGGCCGCCGCGGAACCGCGGTCTGGGGGGCGGTTTTCCCGCGGAAGGGCGGTCGGTTGAGGGAGTCAGGCTCTAGAAAAATTGGTACTGCTCTGTTATGATAATTTCTCTCTGTTCTGATATACAACTTTCTGTTTTCCTCTCTGTAAATTTCCAGATCCTAGAATCCTCGCTATTCCTGCAATATTCAAAAGATACACCCTTCAAACAAATCAAAATTGATAATTTTTTATTTTTTTTATTTTCAGATTTTTATAATTTTTAAAATTTATATCAACCCGAAATTACACAAAAGAATTTTTACGCCATCCCCGGCAATGGCGCCATTTGATTAATCCAAAAATATTAAGTTTACCGCAATCAGAAACGGTGTCGCTTTGCAGCTAGCCGGTGAATACGGGTCGATCCACAGAGATGTGTAATTTTCTTAATGTGTTTTTACGAGTTGATTCCAAATGTTGTTTTGATTGATTTATTAAATCTAAAACCTAGATCTATTAATAAACTAAATTAATCTAAATTAAAGTCTTGCTAGGGTTAGGTTTAGGGGAAGTTTGGAGATTAAAGGTTTCCTCACCGCTTTCAATGCCTTATTTTAGATCTATTAGATGTTATAATAATTATCAATAAAGTGGATAAGAATCTTTTGGGAAGATATTTCTTCCTCTAGATTCTTGTCCTTCCTTTATCGATAATTTCCCTAACCTCCATGGAAAACGCGCACAACCGGCCCTTTATACTACGGTTCACCGTTACCTCGAGGGGTAGGGTGCCGTAGGGAGCGGTTGTGCGTGCATGCATGGAGTTCTAATTCTTAGTTGTGAAAGGGCATGAAAGGGGTGAGAGATCTTATCTCTCAAACCTTTTCCTAAGGCTAACCCTAACAAGCGAGGAGATTACTCGCTCATTAGGGGATTAATAAACATTCTAAGTTAAAAGAGAATTAAAACAAAGCTGTGAAAAATAACTTACTAATTGTATTGATGGCTCCCTCCAAGCAAGAATACAGAACAGATGTGAATTTTGTTTATTGAAAAGAGGCATAGGGTTTTACAATTTTCGATTACAATTTATAAGTAAACAGGAGAAATTAGGGTTACGCAATTCGCACATGTGCAATTACAGATTTGCCCACGAAAAGTCCAAACCCCCGCACCGACGCACCGACACAAGAAAAATACACCGACACGGGCTTTAAATGGCCACGGAACCGCGGCATTGGTTGGCTTGGGCCGCGGTTCCGCGGCCCTTTGGTGAGATCATCTCACCAAACTTCCTGGGTTGGTTCTTTATACATTGGGCTTTATATTTCCATAGTTCTTTTCTCCCTTTGGCTTCTGGTCTTCTCCAGATCTTCAGTGAAACTTGTAGTGGTCTTTTAACTGTTTCCTTTGACATTTCGGACCATGCGTTGCCTTGTACACTTGTGAATTGTTCTTTGTCTAGGCTTGACTAGGGTCCTTCTACTTGTTGGTCAAAAGTCCCTCTTTTTGTATCATCTTTTGTCTGTTTCACCATTTTCGCTCCAAGAACCTATATCCTGTAATATGCAACAAACGTGCGTCAAGAGTACCTGTTTGTTTATAAAATGAATGAAAATGGGGAGTACAATAATGCAATATTATAGTATGAACAGAGATCGTAAAGACGAAGGACACGTATCACTAGGTATAATCTCTTTACATAGTAGCTAATATCTTCTATGGTAGTTATTAATTATCGTTTAGCAAAGATCTTCGGTTAGTCAATGTATGCTTATAGAACAAGATCGTTTTTCATATTTCCGCCTCCCCACAACTTGTGGGGTGTTGCACATCAATTTACAGTAGTATCAGAGCCTCACTACATAATAATTAACTCACTTGCAAAGTCGTATGAATTTCGAACGCAAAACGAACCGGAAAGGATATCGTATTCACATAGTTTCTGTCGATTTTAAATTGAGGTCCAAAAATTTTTCAGGGACCTCCAGAATAACCTACATGGAAACCTAAGGACACTGGAGAAATTTGGGTGCTTGAATCGCCCAACACACCGCGGAACCGCGGCCGATCCCACCGATCCGCCGCAAATCCACGGCCGAGTTGAGCCCGATTCACCCCAAATCTCCCATGTAACTCTTCTGTGAATATTTTGTCTTTTCTGGAATGTTTATTTTTTGCTCAGGTCTCAGGTCTATAGAGAAGTTTTGTAGCAAAATCTAATGGGTTTGATTGATCGAAATTATATGATGTTTGCTTGTTTGATTATATCTATGAACTGTATTATGTGTTCGTAAACCTTCCCTAACTGCTAGTATGTCGGTTGGCAGGGGGTTGCACATATCTGTAATGTTTTAACTGTTTGTGATTATGAACTGTATTGGATTGTTATGATGATTAGCCGGGGTTTTGTGATGGGTTATTGTATTAATTCATTCGATGTAAATGAAATAAGTTGTAATATTATTTTGCGGGGCACATCCAGGTTGCGGTTGTTGCTACCGTTTTATTATTTCCTTTTACTGTTTTTTGCTCCTAGGATAGACCCAAGGTGGGGTGCACAAACTACCGGGTATTTCGAAGTGCTTAGTGGCCTACTCACGTTGTTGAGGGAGACCGCTTCACTTTGGGTACTTGGCGGGTAGTTTGCCGTACCCGTAGGGGTCTAGGGTGGGGTAATGGCTATTCATCACAACTGTGTAATCCGTCTTTTCTTATAGGCTCAAAAGAAACGCGGATTGCTTGCATATCCAATAAAGTTTATCTGTGATCTGGAATGCCTATTATTGCGTCTGACGAATGTACAATATCTATATATGATAGCTATTTAGACATCGCTTATGTTTTACACCCGCGCTAGCCCAGCCCCCGCTCTGCCGTTAGTTAAGTAACCTAACGGGTGATGACGGGACCCAGTGGCGAATGCGGATGGCATAAGAGGACGTTGTATTTTCGTTGTTATCTGTAATGATAGGTTAAAGATGGGACGCATTATTTTTAATGCAAAGAAAAATAAAACCTAAACTGAATCGTTGGAACAATTTCAAAACCACTCGGTTTTCTTCAAAAAGCAAATTTTAAATGCGGAGCTTAAACCACTCCTTTTAATAAAGGCTATCATGGTTCCTTCGATCATATCAAGTTCATTACGTTAACGGGTTTTTGTCAAAAAACCAGCCGTAACCCTCCGTCGTTTCAAATAGACAACACATCGTATTCATGGTATGCTTGTTGGCCTACGTCAAGGCATAGTAGATGGTAGCAGTGTGTTTGCTTATTTGTTGCAAAGATAGATGCATTAGTATAGGACAGACGTATAGCCTTGTTGGCCTACGTCAAGGGCATGTACGATGTAACTAAATTAATCAGGACAACGACGGGTAGAACTTGACTTGCGTCTTATGATTTGTTGGCCTACGTAAAGGTCATAAGAGCTTGGGGTAAAAACTCACATGGGGAGTTTCAAACATAAAAGAAACTTGCAGATTTAGCATACCTTCTGGAGTGTGGTGACTAGAGTGGCTTCCATCTAGTACATCATGCAATGATAGTTGGATGCCGATCCCACTGATGAGTAGGATTACTCTCGGGAAACTTTCTCACTTAACAATCAATGCTATAAACTAAGTAGGTGTGCAGAAAGGTGTTAGAGGGGCTACGCCTCCAGGGAAAAGAGGTTATTTAATTAAGGAACTTTGCGAAAGCTTTGGAAAACCTCCCTCGAAGTACCAACACCGGCCTGGCTGAAAGGTTAAGCAAGTATTGTGACGTGTGATTAAATCCTGACTAGTTCTTCTTTTAGGTTTTGAAGAAGGATTTGAGGGAACAGTGGGAGCCATCCTGTTTAGATAAACTAATAACCAATCTAAACTTGCAAGAAGCATATGCTGAGTGTTTTCTTTTCTCTCTCTCTAGCAGCTACCATGACAGGACTAAAACTATTACTTGAAAAAAATATACTGACCGGGTAGAACTATAAAGATTGGCTAAGGAACGTCAACATTGCACTGACTTATGACAAAGTAGCATATGTTACCACCGATGTTCCTCCCCTTATCCCAGGACCAGATTCCTCAGTTGTGGACAAGGAAGTTCGCAAAACCTAGGATCTAAATTGTGAGCGAGCTAAGTGTATCGTGCTGGCGTCCATGAACAATGAACTCCAGAAACAACACGAGAGTATGGATATTATATCCATCTTTCTCCATGTCAAGGAATTATATGGAGAGCACTCTCGTATCGCGAGGTACGAGACCTCAAGGAAACTCTTCCAGATGAGCTTAGCTCCAGGATCGCCAGTAGGAGAGCACGTCCTCAAAATGATCAGCCTCATTAAGGAACTCGCAAACCTGGGATGCGTGCTAGAGAATGATTTGTATATCGACTTGATTTTGCAGTCCCTTCCCCACACCTTCTCTCAGTTCGTGCTTAGCTTCAGCATGCACGAAATGGAAGCTGATCTTCCAAAGCTCCTCAACATGTTGAGGGTAGCAGAGACCTCCTTGAAAAAGGAGAAGACCCTTGTTCTGTATGTTGGCCAATCATCCTTTTCTAAATCTAAAGCGAAAGCTAAAGGGAAGAAGAAGATGAAAGCCACCAAACCGAAGGGTGGGGTCAAGAAGGTGCAGGGAACGAACAAGGCAGGAAGGGTGAAAGCGGATATAAACGAATGCTATTATTGGCACAAGCAAGGGCATTGGAAGAAGGATTGTATAGCCTTCAAAGCCAAGGACAAGAAGCAAGTGGTTGCTTCTGCTTCAGGTGTGTTTGTAATCGAAAATTGTCTTTCAGTAAACTCTACATCATGGGTACTTGATACCAGTTCTGGTTCTCACATCTGTAATTCATTGCAGGATCTGAGAAATAGTAAAGTACTGGGGACAGGTGATATGACTCTCCGGATGGGCAATGAAATGCATGTAGATGCTATTGCAATAGGGGAATATCACCTGGGGTTGACTAGTGGGCACATTTTGGTGTTGTACAACTGTTTTTGTATTCCCAGTATGTTGTGTAATATTATATCAGTATCTTTGTTATCTAATGAAGGATATAATTTTGCGCTTGAAAGAAATGTCATGAACATTCTCCTAAATCAAGAACAGATTGGGTATGGCACACTAGAAAACGGCATATACATACTTAATCAATCTCGAATTTTCAATATTCAAAACACACTTAAAAGAAAGGCTCCAGATTCAAATCAAGCCTTCCTATGGTATTGTAGACTTGGTCATATGAACGAAACAAGGTTGACTAAGTTACATAAAGATGGATATCTAGATCCGTTCGACTATTCATCATATGCAACTTGTCAATCATGTATCAAAGGAAAAATGACTAAATCTCCGTTCACCGGACACGGAGCAAGAGCCACAGAACTCTTGGGATTTGTACACAGTGATGTATGTGGTCCAAAATCTACACATGCGAGAAGCGGTCACTCCTACTTCATCACTTTTACTGATGACTTCTCTAGGTATGGATATGTGTTCTTAATGAAACATAAATCTGAGGCCTTTGAGAAGTTTAAGGAGTATAAAAATGAAGTAGAGAAACAAACTGGTAAAAGCATCAAGACACTTCGATCTGATCGAGGTGGAGAATACTTAAGTACCAGTTTCCTTGAATACTTAAAAGAGAATGGAATTCTCTCTCAGCTTACTCCGCCTTATACACCTCAGCACAATGGTGTATCAGAAAGGAGGAATCGCACGCTATTAGATATGGTGCGTTCAATGATAAGTAGTGCTGAGTTGCCACTTTCCTTCTGGGGATATGCTCTAGAATCAGCAGCATACTTATTGAATAGAGTTCCAACTAAGCCTGTGCCTACCACTCCATATGAAATGTGGAGCTGGAAGAGACCATATCTCAAGTATATCAAGATATGGGGATGTCCGGCATATGTTAAAAAGCATAGTCCGGACAAGCTCGAGGCACGATCGGTTTTGTGCAAGTTTGTAGGATACCCCAAACATTCAAGGGGATACATGGCCTACCATACTGAAGAACAAAAGGTGTTTGTCGCTCGCCACATTGTCTTTTTAGAAAGCGAATTTCCTGCCAAAGAAATTAGTGGGAGCGCGGTAGAGCTGGAAGAAATTCCAGAACCTCAAACTGCTACCGAGGACTTAATAGAACCTCAGATTTCAATAGAACATGACGAACCAACGCCACTCCGCAGATCTAGTAGGCTTTCTCATCCTCCTGAGAGATACTATGGTTTTCTTCTAGATGGGGATCGAGAGGATTGCATCATCGATGATGATGAGCCTACTATTTTTCAGCAGGCTATCACGAGTATTGACTCGGTGAAGTGGCTGGATGCTATGAGATCCGAAATGGAATCCATGTACACCAATAAAGTATAGACTTTAGAAGTTGCTCCTCCTGGAGTAAAACCAGTTGGATGCAAATGGATCTTCAAAAAGAAAATTGGTGCACTTGGACAAGTGGAAACCTACAAAGCTAGACTCATAGCAAAAGGTTTTCCTCAAAGACCAGGATTGGACTATGATGAAACCTTTTCACCTGTAGCTATGCTTAAATTCATTCGGATCCTGCTTGCCATTGCTGCCTTCCATGACTACGAAATCTGGCAGATGGACGTAAAAACAGCTTTTCTAAATGGACATTTAGAAGAGAGTGTTTACATGAATCAACCAGAAGGTTTCTTAGACAGTGGGAGCAGCGGAAGAGTGTGCAGATTGCTTAAATCCATCTATGGATTAAAGCAAGCATCGCGAAGTTGGAACATCTGCTTTGATGAGACAGTCAAAGAATTTGGCTTTATCAAAAATGTAGATGAACCATGTATTTATAGGAAGATTGTAGAAGGAGCAGTAGTCTTTCTCGTTTTGTACGTCGACGACATACTACTGATAGGGAATGATCTCCTTATGCTACAATCAGTTAGTTCTTCTTGTCACAGAAATTCTCCATGAAAGACTTGGGTGATGCAACCTACATTTTGGGCATTAAGATCTATCGTGATAGATCTAATAGAATGTTGGGACTTTCACAGTCCAGGTATATTGACACTATACTAAAGAGATTTAGTATGCAAGATTCCAAGCGCGGTAATATGCCCGCTTGTCACGGGATCACCCACTCAAAAGAAATGTCTCCAAAGACTGATGAAGAGAGGGCTCGCATGGACATTATACCCTATGCTTCGGCAGTAGGATCTATAATGTATGCGATGTTATGTACAAGACCAGATGTAGCTTACGCACTTGGTGTGGTAAGCAGGTATCAGTCTGACCCAGATGAGAAGCATTGGATAGCGTTAAAGAACATTCTCAAGTACCTGAGAAGGACTAAGGAGAAGTTCTTGATTTACGGTAATAGGGACCTCCAGGTAGAGGCTTTTACCGACTCCGGCTTTCAATGTGACAAAGATGATTCTAAATCCATTTCGGGTTTTGAGTTTACCCTCAATGGAGGGGCGGTATGTTGGAAGAGTTCCAAACAGGATACCGTCGCAGACTCAACAATGGAGGCTGAGTATATAGCTGCTAGTGAAGCCGCAAAAGAGGCTGTCTGGATGAGAAAGTTCATCTCTGAACATCAGGTGGTTCCGTCCATTGCCAATCCAATACCTTTGTATTGTGATAACAATGGGGCTGTAGCATTAGCGAAGGAACCGAGGTCCCATCAGAAATCCAGGCATATCTTAAGGAGGTTTCACCTGATCAGGGAGATCGTTGATCGTCGGGAGATCGAGGTACGGAGAGTGGACACAAAAGACAACACGGCAGATCCATTCACCAAGGCCATCCCTCAAGTCCAGTTCGAGAGGCTGTTTGAGATGTTGGGAATGCGGTACGCCAACAATTGGATCTAGTGCAGACAGTGGGTACTCATTACGCCAATTATAGGCCTTAGTGCAAGTGGGAGATTATTGGATATATATGCCCTAGAGTCCTTCATTGTATAGGATGCTAGGGATATGTATGTATATGACAGTCTTGCTTAATATGATAGTACGCTATTTGGTTTGTCTTTATCTTAACATATGATATATTTTGCGTAGTATTCATATATATATACATGTTGATAAAGCCCATAGGGTGTTTGCCTGATTACCGGCGTTGTGATGGCAGTCATACTTGTGGGAGCTGGATAGTCAATAGGCACATCCTTAGATGTCCCTGGTCGCAGAAGTATCGAGACTGGGCATCGATGCTCCAGAGTAGACTAGTGTATACATATCTAGACCCTGAGGAGGGGCGATGGATTGGTCCCACAACCATTGGTGGAGTGCACCTAAAATTGTATACAGATGCTCACTGGGTGTGAGTATACCGGACAGGACTCGCCGAGAACTGACTGGATGGTATTTATACCTAACGTCAGATAGAAGTTCCAGGTGACAAGTGTGCAGATAGTCCTTTGACTTAAGGTCGTCATTTGTCTCGTGTGAGTTCCCACTGTGCTTTGATTACTACCCTACCACGGTTCAAAGGAGTCGTGCAAACAGGTTTTAGTTGGGCACAGTCCCGAGCCACGTGGAGGCTGTGAGTGACTGTTAGGGATTCGTCTCTCCCGGTATAGGGAGTTGATATCGCACGGTGATCGGTTGGTCATTACCATAAGTCCCTGGCCAGGGCTGATAGAGAATTACTGATAGACTGATCAGTAGATTCTCGGATGGTAATTGAGCCATGCCGACACGACTTGTACGGTTATTAGGGGTCTGACGTTTAACACCTCCCTTGACCATACATGCGATACTCTTAGACGAACAGACCGGACTGCACGGATATTGTCACGGACAGGCTCAGTAGGAGTTCGGATGGGTATCCTCATCGGCCTTCTTATCGACATCTACCTAGGGACCGTTACGTACAGCTAGTGCCGCTTGCGGTCTGTGGTTAAACCTACTGCCAGCGTAGTAGTCGAGTCTTTAGAGTCCCACACAGAGTTTTCCCAACTCCAGGCGAAACGATATAGAGGTTGTACGGTTTTACGACAAGGGTACGGACGAATACGTGTTTAAACACACGTACGACATTCGGACAGTTTTTACTAGACGGCTTTGGTTTAAACTAGATTCTAGTATCAGGTTATTTGATTTATACAGTCTAAAGTTTTTCCGTGTTTTCACGGATGGGAGGGGCGTTCTCATAATTTCCGGGAAGGCTTTAAAAGCATGGTGACTTGAGGGGTTTAGGTGGCATTGTCATTAAATAATATTGTGACTCATATTGTGTGATTCATTATGTCATTAATGCATTATTAAATGCTTAATGACTCACATGGTGAATCACTCATAATACATTTATGTAGCATGATGAATAATCTCTTTTTATTGTTTTATTGATTTATTCATTTTGCTTCATATATCAAGTGAGAAACAATTTCATTTTCATTATTCTAGTTGACCTTTTCTCTTCTCAAGCTCACTCTTTCTTCAAGCTCTAATCCTACCACTCATGAGTTGAGAACAAGGATTAGAAAAGACTAAACATCCCATAACCTAACTCTATATGATCTAAGTTCCTTTAATTAGCAACTAGAGAAACTTAGTTACCTCAAGTTTTGAAGTGAAGCTTGGATTAGGGTTCTCGGGGGGATCATCTATTATTTAGAGGAGGTCGGGGATGACGTAGAGATCGTAAAGACGAAGGACACGTATCACTAGGTATAATCTCTTTACATAGTAGGTAAGAACTTCTATGGTAGTTGTTAATTATCGTTTAGCAAAGATCTTCGGTTAGTCGATGTATGCTTATAGAACAAGATCGTTTTTCATATTTCCGCCTCCCCGCAACTCGTGGGGTGTCACACGTCGACTTACAGGATGATCCCATATCCATTGGTGTTTGACATCAGAGAAGGTATACGGGTGCTCAGTGGAGACTGGGTACACTGGACGGACTCGCCGAGAACTCCCAGATGGTATTATACCTCACGTCAGATGGCAGTTCTCTGGTGACACTGGTACAGGTTAGTCTGTAGACCCGAGATCGTCATAGAGTCTTGTGTGATTCCCACTGTGCTTTGATTTTCATCATACTACATCCAAGAGGGCGTGCAAAAAGGTGGCTTTTGGGTACAGCCCCGAATCACATGGAGGCAATGAGCGGTAGGAGGGGTTTCGTCTCTCCCGGTATAGGGAGTTGATGTTGCGCTAAGTTCGATTGGCTATAACTGGAAATCCCTGGCCAGGGTTGCTGAGATTTACTGGTAAGTGTTATCAGTAGTTTCTCGAACTGTTATGAACCTCATATCGACACGACTTATCAAGCTACTGGGATCTGACGTTTACCACCCCTAGGCGAGATATGCGACATATCAGACGAAGAGACCGGACTGTACGGGAGTGTTACTGATTGGATTCACGGGAGAAAGTACAGGCTTGCTTTTTGATCTTCTGATCTCTCAATACCTGGGTGACTGTTACGTTTAGCTGACCGCTTGCAGCTTATGGGTGTTTGATATGATCATCACCTACTGCCGGCGTATTGACGATTCTTTAAAGTCCTACACAGAGGTTTCCTGGCTCAGGAAAAACGGAGTAGGAGCACATATATGATATGTGCGGGACCGAGAACAATACGTGTATGTGATACCGTATTAGATTCTTGCGATATGAGATATCGGCCGGGTATATGTGATATAGCCGGGTCATCGGATCAAGTGTTGATTCGATGAACTGATACAGATTATATTAGTCGGTTATTTGTGAAATAGCCGGATTATCGCATCAAGTGTTGATTCGATAATTTAATGTATAATTATATATTTGATATATTAAATTACATTAACTAATATAAGCTCACTTAAAGATTCTTTTTCTCACTCGGGTAATACATTGATATATATGTGATATATGTTAATTGTATTATTTTATTTTGTTACAATAAATATTGTATATGTGATATATAATATTGTAACATGTTATGGTTATAAATGCAACATGGTTTGTGGAGTTTAAATATGATTAGGGTTTGGATTAG
Source organism: Agapanthus africanus (assembly GCA_030015575.1). NCBI lineage: Eukaryota > Viridiplantae > Streptophyta > Magnoliopsida > Asparagales > Amaryllidaceae > Agapanthus > Agapanthus africanus. The sequence continues at coordinate 175,517,141 of JASDDO010000028.1, forward strand.
GGTTAAGCTTTCATGAAGCTTTCAAGAAGCTTCTTGAAGCTTTGACTTTGACCTTGATATTTTGTGATATTTTGTAGATATTTGTTTAACGCAACCCAACCCTTTAACCATAGTTGTTTCTCTACATGGGTTAAGTCTTCATACTTAACCCATGGTTGCATTTCTAAACACTTGATTCATTATTCATCACAAAAGGATTTGATCATCTTCTTCTTCCTTCTTGCTTGATGAAAAGCTTCACTAGCTTTTTCATATGTGATGAAAATGAGTGAGAAATTGAAAAAAAAATGATAGCTAAATTCCTACTTCATCATCCTCATCTATTCTAGCCGTTTAGATTAGGGTGTTTGCTTTGCTAATACTTGATTAACAAAGCTAGAGCTTGGGTTTGAGTTTCTTCAAGGTAGATCATCTTAGTTATCGAAGATCGGAAGCAAGCTTGCATCTTTCTTTTGTGGAGCCTCTCTAGAGTCCGGATACTCGATGATCGCAGCGAAGGGACCTCAACACGGAGCTTTAGAAGTGAATGAACGGACTACAAAGGTTGTAATCCCAAACTCTTAGAAGTAAAGTTGTTTACTTGCTTTGTTTCGCCTAATCTCTAGTCTAAGATCTTGGTTAGGGTTGTTCGGCACGTCTAAAATTTAAATCGGGCATGCTTGATGCCCTATAGACCCTTGTGACAGTGCCTAGTAACTCTACACCTGTGTGATACCGAACACCCAACTTCTCTACTAATCAGTCTCACAAAGCCCGTTTGTGAAACTATTGTGTTTGAGAAATTGGCCTAGTGAGTGGATCCGCTCCAATGTTTCTTTCTTTATCTCTTTATATCTCAATTTCACAGAGAAAGACTATCTCCAGAAATAAGCGATACCTGTCTTCGAATTTGTCTGGATATCTGATGGGACCTAGTTCACAAATGAACTCCAAATCTAACAAACTTCTTAGACTGTATCATCCACTGAATTTAATCAGTATACTGCTCCATATCTTCCTCAGTATCCGCTTGGACCACCTGTCCAATATACTGCCCTTCGAAAGAGGGGAAAACTATAACTCTGACAGTCACTCTGTCATCCAACTCAGCTTGGAAGCCTGAAATGATAACCGCCCCCATAAGGAGGCTGTTGTTACCATATACCAAGAACATTCACTTATGTTTATAACTGCTTCCCAACGTTTCTCTAAGACTGGATTAATATATATGCTTATTGTAGCTAGTGCAAAAGCAATATCCGGTGTGATACTTGACATCTCATGATTGACTCAATTGCCTAAGCAAGAGATATGCCAATCATGCAAATCTTTCTCCTCATCAGTCTAGAAGACATCTTTTTAGAGAGGGTGACTCTATCACCTGCAGGTATACCACCACGCCAGGATTCGTCCATTCTAAAACACTTTTAGAATAGTGTCAAAGTACCCGAATTGGGCCGCTTCCCAAATCTAGATCTAAAACCATAAATCTAGTGATCAGAATCCCTGATATTTTATCCATATCCTATATGGAGAAACACCTTGTGACAATCACAGTATAATCGATTGTAGTATAGGAAGATTTCTTCCTATTAAGTTCATGTCATCCAAACACAAGGACATCACTCCCTACTACCTTTTTACCAGGTCCATCTGTTATTTTGATGAAGTAAAACTCTATGACCGTCATATCAAAATAGATGATCTATCTCTGCTATACCTGCTTTAGTTTATAAATAGACATAAGCTACTTGCCCACTATGCTTCCACTGCTCCCACTGACTACAATAACCCTCTGGCGGAGTCATATACACGTGCACTTCTAAAGCTAGTTTAGAACGATGTTACACTCATTCTCCTGCAAGACCTCATAGTCTAGAACAACAATAGTGGCAAGTTTGGGCAATCAAAAACCTCCATGTCACCGTCTTTGAGGTGACCGAAGTACCTCTTGGGTGCCTGAGGTTACTCACCAAATCTGCAGAGTGGCTAATGGATCGTCAAAACCAATTGAATCTTTAGGTTCTATTAAATTTTCAGTAATCGTTTATGGTTATGGAATCACTTCCAGTTCTACCATACTCCCACTAATATTTTCTAAAGATAATCCATTTTATTAAAACTGTGGCGAGTCAAGAACGATATAATTATTGATCTTCCATATGGTAGAAAGTTAACCCTTGTCCATACCCGGGATAACCCACAAACTGCCATTACTGAAACGTGCCTTGAGTTTGTCCAGATTTTGGTTTTAAGCATAGCCGGAAAACTCCATATACCTTAACATCATTAAGATATGAATCCATTCTATATTCACTATAGAAACAAAGGCACTGATTTAATTAGAACCAGATTCAATAATCATGCAGCTGTTTCCAGTGCATATCTACTAAATGGAAGGAGGCTAAGAAGCATTACTCATCAAGAAATGCACCCACGTATGAATAACCTAAAAGAGAAGCAAGTTCTCAAAACCATTACTTACAACGGAATACCTAACACAAGTATCTACATATTCGATCACCTTGAAGAATCTTGATACTTGCAACATATGGTTCTCTACTTTATTCTTATACCTATAACTTCTCAAAACTTGGACCTTGTATTTCAACGAAATACTTTTCTAAAACTAGAGAAGTTATAAGTAAACAGAATATAGTATGAGTACTAACCTTTTTGTCCTAACGGATATTGGACAACATACAATATTTTGGATAAGTCCTCTGAGTTTAAACTCAAACCTTATGCGTCGTAGGTTGAAAATTGTACTATAGTTAAGAAGAATAACATCGTTGTTGAATGCACCTTACCTAACCATCAACTGATATAGGTAAATGTCATAGACATAATTTCAAAAAGTTATATCTCACTTTATAAAATAAATGTACAGATATATCAGTTTGAAATTGGTTCATAACAACGGATATTCAAAACCAAATATTTGCCATCAGGAAAATCCCAGGTGATTTCCTCAAATATCACTAATTACAAAGAATTCCGATATATAGAGAATCTAATCACCCAATTCCTAATATCTTACACCCACTCATCATCTGTAACGCCATAAAGATGTGAGAATCAAATCTTGTAAATACATACCCTGAAGTTAGAATCTAATTGGGAAAACAGTTTTCAATTAACACCGCACAATAAAACTGAAACATAAAAATGTTTTGAAGGGGTAGCCGAGTATTCCAAGTAATACCTCTTGTACTATCCAGATTCATGACAGTAATCGTATATTTCCTTGCACTCACTCCAATCCCTTTATATGTCTTTACTTCTTACCTTCTGTACACCTCACTTAGGCTAATTGGTTTTCTTCCTTCCCTACCCTTCGGCATCGGCCTATGGTTTGGAAGAAGACTATCCAATAAGCGTAATAGGTGTACTCTCCTAATACCAGGAGCCCTCGCAACCTGAGAGAAGGTAAAGAGAAAATACAACTGAATAAACCTTATTCTATTTCTCCAGAATCAGAAACCATCCTTGAACTGGAACAAGTTCCTTCGAGTTCGTATGTAACTATACGATGGAATATCCAAGAAATGTGGATCTTCATAGTGATACGGAATGTTCTGGAGAAGGTGAAGTAGGAGTGACAGTGTTATACGCGGTTTGGTCATGAATGATAGTAGTCGCAATTTTCTTCGCCATTAATCTAATCCCTTTATATGTCTTTATTTATTACCTTCTGTACACTAAACTTAGGCCAATTGGTTTTCTTCCTTCCCTACCTTTTGGCACCTGCCTATGGTTTGGATGAAAACTATCCAATAAGCGTAATAGGTGTGCTCTCCTAATAGTAGGAGCTCTCGCAACCTGAGATAAGGTAAAGGGAAAAGACAACCGACTAATCCTATTCAATTTCACCAGAACCAGAATCCATTCTCGAACTGGAACAAGTTCCTTCGAGTTCGTATGTAACTATACGATGGAATATCCAATCAATATGGATCTTCGTAGTGATACGGATTGTTCAGGAGAAATGCAAAGGAGAAGTAGGAGTAGTAAGGATATATGCGACTAATTGACAATCCAAAAGCCAAAGTGTTTTAAGAAAGTTCGGTTAACTTACTTCATGAGTTTTAGTCTAGGGTCAGACCATGGTCACTGCCAGAGAGAGAGAGAGAAAAGAAACACTCAGCGTTCACTCTAACCTAGATCAGATTGGTTAATCACTTTATCTAATTAGAATGGCTCCTAATGTTTTCTCGAATTCTCCTTCAAAACCTAAAAGAAGAATTAGTCAAGGTCATCTAAAATCACCCGAAGAGTAACACCTACTCATCAATGGGAATCGGGATCCAACTATCATCGCATGATGATTTGATGGAAGCCACTCAAGTCACCACACTCCATAAGGTATGCGCATGCCTGGCAAGTTTCCTGTATGTTTGAAACTCCCGATGTGGTTTTTACCCCTAATGACCTATACGCCTGACTCTTACCAACAAGTTATAGACCACTAGTCAAGTTCAACCTATTATCCTGGATTAACTCGAACCCACCCGCACAAACTTTTGACGCTTGCTAACAAAGCTGTACGACTGTCTCGATCAATCGTATATCCATGCAACAGACAAATATCACTCAGCTACCGTTCACAATGTCTTGACGCTTGCCAACAAATATAGCACGAATACTAAGTGGTACCCATCTGAAATGACGGAGGGCTACGACTGGTTTTTGGCGAAAAACCTTTAACGTAATGAACTTGATATCGTTGAAGCAATTCAAGTGGTTTTTACAAATATATAGTGGCGAAAACTTTTACTAAAGAGGTCATTCCCTGTGAAGGGATCTCCGCTCTTTTCTCATTGAATGAGGTGCAGGATATTCATAACTGAATACCAAGATGTAAAGCAAAAGAATCTACTATAGTGAAATTATTACAATGACGCAAACTTTTGCTCAAGAGGTCACTCCCTGTGAAGGGATCTCGGCCCTTGCCTCGTCGAATGAGGTGCTGGATATTCATAACCGAATACCACTGTGCAAAGAAAAAGAAAACATCTGTAATGTCAGTTTTTTATAAACTTAGTTCTAACAATATCATTTAGGTTTGTTTTCCTTACATTAATCATAATTAATGAAGTCTCATCAATTAAACATATCACACCAAAAAAGAACGAAAATAAAATGTACGTATATGCCATCCGCATTCGTCATGGGGCCCCGTCATACACCGTTAGGTTACTTAACTAACGGCAGAGCAAGGGCTGGACTAGCGCGGCTGCAAAACATATACAACATCTACTAGTGTATATATATAAATATATATAACATTCGTCCCGGGCATGATAATAAACAACATTACAGAATTTCAGCAGGCAACACAAATTGGTGGATAATCTTGGAGGTCGGGTTTCACTTGAGCTGTAAATGAGACCCGACGTTCCCTGTCATGTGGATAGCCTGTGCAATGAAAACCTGGACCCCAACGAGCGTGGCAAATTACCCGCCAATTCCAAAAGTGAGGTAACCCCAATCAACAAAGTGAATGAGCCACTCAGCACTTCACGGAATCCGGTAACTTGAGCACCCCTTCGTGGGTCATCATATACCCCCTATGAATGCGTCGAATAGCCCACCAATTCTAGAGTAAGGATCCCTTCGTCTCAAAGCCATGAGATGCGAGCCTGTTGCCCTCTAGATCTGGCTACTTAAGCACTCCACCGCGGGGTAATCCTAGTACAGAAAAGAAAATATATATGTACAAGGATGGCATCGATCTCAACCCGGTCTTCCCCAAAACAAATAATATACAACCTGCAGAGACAACAGTCCACATGTCGGACGTTCGCCCCCCAATAATAAATGTATAAATGAATTTGAACTGTACCGCTACCATTGCACCACTGGCTATCCACCACGACAATCTAACCACAACCTCAGCACAAACACAGAATATTAACGTGAATGTCATGTTCGCAAACCCGTCTAATAGAACATATAGCAGTTAGACGAGTTATGCCGCTTTAATGACATTCACGGTCGCAGATAGTAATTTATGCACCGAAAACTTATAAACGGTGTTAAAAATAGCGACTTCGAAATACTCCGTATTGCTTCCAAACCAAAGATAATATAATTTTTCACCCTCGAAAGACGCGACCGGGACATTGGGACGTCCGGCCTGAATTTTGGGAGTAGATGTTATTTGATTTCATCTGCATCCATTGGGTTTAAGGACATCACAGTCCGTGGTCGTTTACAGACATCATAGTCTGTAAAGTTTAAAGACATCATAGTCTATGAGTTTAAAGACCTCATAGTCCATAAAGTTTAAGGACATCATAGTCCATGAGTTTAAGGACCTCGTAGTCCATAAAGTTTAAAGACATCATGGTCTGTATGGTTTAAAGACGTCATAGTCTGTGGGGTTCTGATTTAGCCAGTTTGAGGATGCGCCAAAAGTTATTGGTTATTGGGACCCTCTATCTCTCTGAAGACGCTGAAGGATTACAACGACATGTATCAGAGGTATGAAGAGATGTACCCTTGAACCGATGTCCCAATTTGGGGAAATGGGATGAACATCAGTTTAGATGTCATCAGTTGAGAGCTTATCAGTTGTCTTCGAAACTGAGATCGGTTTTGGAGACCCTGAGCTTGAGGGGCTCAATTGATGGTCCTTGGTCTGAATTTGGCTAATGTTAGCCGTCCATAGTGTTCATATTTATTCAGCGCTCACATTCTCCCACGTGAGGTGTTTGAAATAGTGTTAAACACTAAAATTCTGAGGCACTCACGTGGGGTCACGTGAGGCGCTTGAAATAGTGTTAAACTTCAAGAATTTGAAGCACTGCTTCTTTGTGTTTATTCTTTTGTTCTTTTCCGAACGGAAAGCACTGTCGGGTCACGTGAGATCACGTGAGGCGACCTAAAAGTGGGAACTGCCTCCAATTTATTCCCTTTATTGCTTTGTAAGTGCCAAGCACTAATATGGGGTCACGTGTGATCACGTAATCCAATCTCAATCATTCTCTTTTGTTCATCACAGGCGCTTATGTGGGAGCACGTGATCGGCTGTTATCATGTTGGGTGCCAATCCTTTTACGTGCATGGAGATCCTGAGTTTCGAGACTTTCAAGCCCATTGTTTTATGAGAGTTGGATTCTTAAGACTTAGTTTTTCTCTTAGCTTTGGGATCTGTATAACAGAATCTCCCCAATGAGAATTAAATTCTCAACTTGTGAGGAGATCTGCTTCTGCAGGTCTTTTACCATAAGGGAGAACTAAGTTCTCATATGAAGGGTTAAACCCTTGTTTCATCAAAGGAATTAAATTCCTACGTACTTTTATGGGAGAATTAAATTCTTTGAACTTAGATCTCTCTCTAGGTTTTGGATCTGTATGGCAAGATCTTCCCGATAAGAATTAAATTCTCAACTTGTGAGGGGATCTGCTTCTACAGATCTTAACCAGAGGAAGAACTACGTTCTTTTTAGAATAGTTAAACTCTTATGGAGGTGAAAAAGAGATGAGATATTCTCTGTGTTTTTCTCCTTCTCTTACCTCGGATTTTTCTTTTTGTTTTAACTTGAAGTTTTTGAGGGGGTTCATTCTCTCTCTTTCCGTCTTCTGAGAACTTGAAAACTTATCTCCTCTTTTTTGTATATCTCTGCTCTTATTTATAGGGGAAAGAAAAGAATCAATTTGTTATAGAAAATCTCTCATTGAGAGATTTTCATTGATTTTCTAATCAACCAACATGATCTTTTAGATCACTAGGTGAATTTTATTCACCGTTGGATTTTTAATCCGAGGACTTCTGTTTTACAGAAGATATTTCTTTTGTTATTCTTAGCAAGTTTAGGAAGATATTTCCTTGCACAGAATTTTTCTGTAAATTGGTAATTTTTAATCACCATTGGATCTTTAATCCAACGGCGCTCTGTTTTACAGAGCGTAATCTTTCTTGTTTAGAAAAATCCAAGGAAATATTTTCTAAATAAGGCTTTTGGTCCCTTTTAATTAGAATTTACTTCTATTGGTTCAGAAAGCATATGAGTCTATCACGTGTAGCACATGAGTGTTCTTTTTTCCAATTGTTTGCTTTATTTAGGCGCCTATATACTTTGTCTATAAAGATCACGTGTCTGCGTATGAGGCCCAGTTTTAGCCTAGTTTTGTCAAGCGCAACGCCTATCACGTATGGGCACGTGATGCTCTATTTGGGGACCTTTTCCCGTTGCTTTATTTATTTATTTATTTTCCGTAAGGAAACAATAATATGCAATCTGGGCAAAAATAAATAATACCCAAAACCCAATATTCAAGATTCCAAAACACACAAAAAAATTCAAAACCCAAGTACTACAGTGAACCAGCGGCGCCGGCTTTTGGTCCGATCTCGCCGGCCAAACAAAGGAGTCTGGGTCTCGTTTTTTATCTGTGTTCAAGATACAATAAGAGTAGTCTTCTACAATTGTTTAAAAAAAATTTGAAGACATAAAAATTGACAGAAACTTGAAAATTGTGTGTATTGTTTCGGAGTTGTTTCGGTTTCATTATTTAAACATCGTCATAAATTGCTAGTTTATGGTTTATGGGTTGGCTCTGATACCATGTTGGGTTATACCAGCGTCCTGGCCATCTACCGTGACCGTTTACAGAACAAAAATTTTATAAACTGGCGCTAGAACAACCCTATAATTCGGATCTACTATAAACCTTAAGCGAGCAAAATAAAGAGGAGTTAGAATGTTTATACCGAATGATCCGTGTCCTTCGGTCTTTAACCATCTTTCTAAGCTCCTAATGGCCACCATGATCAAGCTTGATCGCCGGTCTTCCTCCATCGAAGATGATCCACCTGAGGATTTTTAGTTCGAGCTCCAACCTCATAACCGAGGTAATTAGGGTACTTGGTTCACTAAACTTGATAGCATAGAGGATGTAAAGTCTAATGATGGATTAATTTGTCTCAAAACACCTTAGATTTCTCAACACATAAGACTTTTAGGATGGAGGTAGAAGAAGGAAGCAAGAGGAGATGAGAGTGTTGTGTGAACCAACCAAAGAAAAAATGGCTAAGTGTTGTGAACAAAAGAATATCAAGCATAACAAAATATCTCACAACACTAATAAATCAAACCTGATTCAATAGTAACCATGAGTCACTCCATGAATCACCCCATGAGTCACCACAAAACCATGCTTCATTTAAAGCCAATAAACACCTCACCCTCCACACTATTAACCATTTAAACTAAAATGGTTAAAAACAAATGAGGTGTCATCTTCTAGAAACACATTCTAATAAATTACAAGAATACCCTTCATCCGTATATACATACCCGTATCCGTAATCCGAAAAATACGAATACAAAGAGAGAAAAATAATCCAACAATATAATACCAGGATCCGGCTTAAACCAAAGCCCACAAGTATTATCCGTCCGAATCATGATACGTGCATAAGTGCATGTATATGATCGAACCCTGCTGTAAGACCATACAACCTCTACATCGTTTCGCCCGAAGCAGGGAAACCCTCTGTGTTGGACTCTAAAGACTCATCAATACGGTGGCAGTAGGTTTAACAACAAGCACGTCAGCAGTACTAGCTGTACGTAATGGCTACCTAGGTATTGAGCGAAAGGAAGGCCAACGAGCAAACTCATCCGAACCTCTACTGTGCCTGTCCGTGAAAATATCCGTACAGTCCGGCTTGTTCATCTAAGAGTATCGCAAATCGAGTCTAGGGGGTGGATAAAATCAGACCCCTAATAACGTGATATTTCGTGTCGATATGAAGCTTATCACCAGCTGAGAAATTACTGATCCAAATCCGTAATTCTCGTCCACCTTGGCCAAGGATTTCTGGTGATGGCCACCTGTGCACCGCGCGACATCAACCCCCAATACCGGGAGAGACGAATCCCCGACGATCCGCTCACTACCTCCATGTGGCTCGAGACTGTACCCAACTAAAACCTGTTTGCACGACTCCTTTGAACTGTGGTAGGGTAGTAATCAAACCACAATGGGAACTCACACGAGACAAATGACAATCTCAGGTAGACAGACTAACTTGTACACATGTCACCTGGGAACTGCTATCTGACAATAGGTATAATACCTTCTAGCATGTTCTCGGCGAGTCCGTCCAGTGTATTCATAACCCAATGAGCACCTGTATACTATCTTAGGTGACTAACTGACACCAATGGCTTATGAGACCGGCCACCGCCTCTCGTCGGGGTCTCGATAAGTATACACTAGTCTACTCTAGAGTATCGATGCCCAGTCTTTATACTCCCACGACTAGGGACATTTAAGGATGTGCTTATAGACCACCCAGCTCCCACGTATATAATCGCCATCATAATGCTGGTAGTCAAGAAAGAATCCTATGGGCTCTATCAACATGTAATAGTGATATGTAATACCATATAATGCATATACATGATGATAGAGACAAACCTGATAGTATACTATCATCTCGAGTAAGACTGTTCTATCCATATAGGTCCTCCCTCAATCATCATAATCACCTGCCTGCGATTATAATAATTTCCGTGAGGGCACAATAGCCAACAGGTGTTACCGAAATTTTATCGAAACGAATGAAAGTACATATGCAGGGGTGTATGCATTATAAATTTTTAATGGGATAGAAACCTTACCCCCGACAGCCAATGTGATGTATTGATGGATCAAACTGAAACACTAAAGCTTAACTACAAGTCATAAACTAAATGTCAAAATGATATGCTAATTATGTAATACACGATGTCAGAAATCAGAGAGTAATGGATAGGAGTTGGATCAAACTGTCGAAATTTAGTGATGATTACAAAGCCGGCGTCGAAGAGTTTATGGAATTTGTATTAAGTGACCGATCCCCTGAAAAATTGATTCCGTGTTCATGTAAAAAGTGCATGAACGTTTTCGACCTTCGTCGAGATATAGTGTGTGACCATCTGTTGAAGAATACGATTTCGTCTGGGTATACAAAATGAAAGTACTATGGAGAAGCTGCACCGAGAGTCAATATTTCTATGAGTCGTTGAATTATAAAAAATGATCCTCCCCGTACATGTTTTCGGGACACGGGTTTGAATAATATGTTGGATGAGCTCCGAACTGGTATACATCCTGATCCTGATATTGTCCGCGAATCTAAAGTTAGAGAGAAAAATATTCATAGTCTCCCTGATGCAGAATCGGTGAAATATATGAAGTATATGGATGATACGAATGTACCCCTTTTCGAAGGTGCAAATATCTCTAAGTTGGGTTGGATAGTTAAAATGTTTCATATCAAATACCAGAATAATTGGACTAACAAGTCTTTTGATCGGTTTCTTGAGGTGCAAAGGGAGACAACCATAAAGCGATATTGCCGAAAATTTTCATAGAGACGAAGAAGATCTTGAAGGAGATAGGTTCTGGTTATGAGAAAATCGACTCGTGTCCAAATGATTGCATGTTACACTGGACAGAGAATGATAAGAAGTTAGAGAAATGTAAAACTTAAAACTTATCTAGGTGGATTTTTCCTCGAAGGGATAATGGTGAAGATGAATCTACACAATATTTCTAGACGGATTCCAGCAAAGGTTTTATGATATTTTTCAATCAGGCAAAAACATTGGCCGTTATTTCTGCCATCAAAAACTGTTGAAAGCATGACATGGCATGAAAATTGTTGCACTAAGGACAGAATCTTACGGTATCCAGCCGATGGTAAAGAGTGGAAACACTTTGATGCCCTGTATGAAGGTTTTGCTGCAGATGTCCATAATGTGAGGCATGGTTTATTTGCAGATGGCATGTAACCATTAAGCCACGATGCAAATCACAGTATATAGCCAGTTACTCTTATTGTTTATAATCTTCCTCCATAAATGAGTATGAAGTATTCTTCCACACAAATGCCATTGCTGATCCCTACAAGTAACTCCCCTTCAAATAGCATCGATGTATACTTGAGGCCGTTGATTGAACAGTTGAAGAAGTTGTCAGAGCCAGGTATACAGGTTTACGATGCCCCTAAGAAAGAGACATTTACATTTGGGTGGCACTCTTGTGGACAATCAACGATTTTCCAACATACGCTATGTTGTATCGATGGAGCACTAAAGGTTACAAAACTTACTCGGTATGTCTAGAAAAAACCGTATGCAATCCTAAAGTAGACGCGCAGAAAATCAAGTGTTACACAGGTCACCGTCGATGGTTAGATAGAAACCAACCATATCGTCGTAATTGGAGCAAGTTCAATAGTAAACAAAAGGACAGGTGTGTCCCACCTAAGCTGATGGATTTGAAGTTGTGGGAGGCCACACAAGCTTTCAATACTGTTGTTTTTGGGAGGACGACAGTGAATACAATTCCACGCATTGCTGGCAGTCACTAGAGGAAGAATCCCATTTTCAATGAGCTAGTATATTGGCTCAATCTTAATCTGTGTAATAACTTAGACTTCATGCATATTGAGAAGAACGTATGTAAGCTACTCCTTAACACCTTATTTAATGTGAAATCCAAATCTAAGTTACACTTCCGGTGCGACGGTGGTTTTTGCAAGAGAGGTTGCGTCCTGAATTGCATCTACGGGAAGCGGGAAACGATAGATGGTCAATTCCTGCAGCGAAGTTGTTAGTTATATGTATGCCCTAGAGGCCATTACTGTACATTGGATGTATATTGTAGTGGATGCTAGGACATATATAGGGAGGACTTTCTTGCTCGACATGATAGTATGCTATCTGGTTACCCTTTACCTTAACGTGTATGCTAATTGTCTCTCTGTTACATGTTGGTAAAGCCCTTAGGATCTGTACTTGACTACCTGGACTATGATGCGGATCATACTAGTAGGGACATGGTAGTCCATAAGTACATCCTTGAAAGTCCCTAGTCGTGGGTGTATCGAGACGGGGCATCGATATACCAGAGTAGACTAGCGTGTACCTTCTCGACCCATACAGATGGGCGATGGATGATCCCATATCCATTGGTGTTTGACATCGGAGATGATATACGGGTGCTCAGTAGAGACTGGGTACACTGGACGGACTCGCCGAGAACTCCCAGATGGTATTATACCTCACGTCAGATGGCAGTTCTCTGGTGACACTTGTACAGAGTAGTCTGTTGACCCGAGATCGTCATAGAGTCTTGTGTGTTTCCCACTGTGCTTTGATTTCCGTCTTACCACGTCCAAGAGGGCGTGCAAAACGGTGGTTTTTGGGTACAGTCCCGAGTCACATGGAGGCAATGAGCGACAGGAGGGGATTCGTCTCTCCCAGTATAGGGGGTTGATGTTGCGCTGTGTTCGATTGGCTATAACAGGAAATCCCTGGCCAGGGTTGCTGAGATTTACTGGTAAGTGTTACCAGTAGTTTCTTGAATTGTTATAGACCTCATATCGACACGACTTATCGAGCTATTGGGGTCTGACGTTTACCACCCCTAGGCGAGATATGCGACATATCAGACGATCAGACCGGACTGTACGGTAGTGTTACTGGTTGGATTCACAGGAGTGTGAGCGGGCTTGCTTGTCGATCTTCTGATCACTCAATACCCGGGTGGCCGTTACGTTTAGCAGACCGCTTGCGGCTTGTGGGTGTTTGATATGATCATCACCTGCTGCCGGCGTATTGACGAGTCTTCAGAGTCCTACACAGAGGTTTCCTGACTCAAGCGAAACGAGATAGGAGCGCATATGAGATATGTGCGGGACCGAGAATAATACCAGTATGTGATACTGTATTTGATTCTCGCGATGTGACATTGATCGGTTATATGCGATATAGCCGGGTTATCGGATCAAGTGTTGATTCGATAAGTTGTTACTGATGATACCAGTCGGTTATGTGCGACATGACCGGATCATTGAATCAAGTGTTGATTTAGTGATTTAATGCATAATTATATATTTGATATATTACTTTGCATTAACTAGTATCGGTTCACTTTAGATGGATTTTCTCACTCGAGTGTGCGCATTGCATATGCGATATGATTTTGTGCACTTGTTTGTATCATGTTTGATGATACAAGCCTTTTAGTTAAGTGTATAGAATTAAACCTTGGTCAATGGAATGGTTAGGGTTTACTATTTGATTATTCATTTATTTATTTATTTGTTTATTCATTTTGGAAAAGCAAAAAGGGAAAAATGGATGCTAGTTTTGTTTTGTTCATGAATCTTCATGAAGGTTTGAATAAAGGTAACCATTTTTGTCTCATGCTTAACTTAACCATTCCACAAAACCATGATTGACTCTCTACACCTAACTATGGTTCAATTATGATAAGAATTAATTTCTTTTCTCATTTTTATTATTCTTATCATAATAACATTCTTCATCTTCTTCATTCTTCAAGTGAAGAAAGCTATGCTCCATCAATGGTGATTGATGGAAACAAGTGAGAAATCCAAAACTAAAGCCTACCCACTTCCTATTTCTTCATCCTCTACCTATTACCAAGTAGTAGAGTGTGTTTACTTCACAAGTTTCTTGACTTGGTGAAGTCGGAGCTTGATTTAGCGATGCCTCGACGTAGATCATCTTCGGCATGGACATCGATGACCTAGCTTGCCCATTCTCCGACGAAGCCGACTCTAGAGCCCGGGATGGATTTGGGACAGCGAGGAGACATCGTTGTGGAGCTATGGAGGTGGAGCACCGGATCTACAAAGGTTGTATTTCCGTATCTATTAGTTAAGTGTTAACTAGATTGTTTTTCGCCTAATTTTCTAGCAAACGATCCGTAGTTTAGGGTTTCTCGGCACCATTTTTTTGAAATCGCCATGGTTGATGGCTTGGGAGACCTCACTAGCGTGCCTAGGAACCCTACAGTGGTATCAGAGACTAGCTAGAGCCTTAGGCGAAGTCCAGACGGAATTTGAAGTCCGATCGAACCAAAACTTAACCCGGAAAATTGCTCTCTGTACTTTTTCTGAAAACGTGGTTTTTTCCAAATTAAAAATATGCAGAGAACTCAGTAGGAAATTCTAAGAATTACGGTGGTAATATTTTTTCATGAACAGTGCAAACAGCCGCGGAAACGCGGCAGAAGCTTGGCTTCTGCGGCGCTTCCGCGGCAAGTTGATGACGTCAGCCCTAACTTCTTACACAGTAATTCATTGTTTCAGCTTCTGAGTTCTCTGGATATTTTTAAAAACTATTCAAGGGTTGAATTTTCTGCAGTTGTTTTGGGGATTCGGTGTTTCGATCGGAGTATCAAATTTTGTCTGTGTGGCTTTCCGGATAAATTTTAGAATATGTTAAAAAGTTCGACCGGATATAAATACCCAACTTTTCCCCTGTCGGGAAATTTCCAAGTATTGGATCTTTCCGTAGTTTAACGACGTTCTAAGTAGTGCAAGTAACGCGATGGAGAAGACAACAAACCTTAACTCGATTATGTGACCGTCTTGAACTGACCTTTGAACCTTCGGGTTTGGGGCAGTACGGCGTGCCACATGTGAGGCGTTGGCTTGACCCTTCTACGGCTGGACCGTTGGTACTGAGGTACGAACGGAATGTTGTTAGACTTATTTCATGTGTTGAGCTGTATCGGGAAAACTTGGGTGTTAGATTGATTCGATCGAAAAGTTTAACATTTTCTGTTTATCCGGAATGGGATACAATAATTGGAATTCACAAAAAGTTATGAGATAACTGAATGAATGTTATAAACATAGCAGTTTAGTCTCACTTGATCGGTTGCCACGGAATTTTGATGTGATCAAAAGTCCGTCGCAATCACGTAGCGTACGCGGATACTCGCCGGGTAAACTTAATAGACAGCCTCGCTCCATAGCCCCGACCAAGTGACTGTAGGAGAACCCCGTCGCCGAAAGCATCCGTTCGGGTGCTCGCGGCAGCGGTGTTCCGCCTTGGTGCACTTTGTCGACGGCATCGGGGGTGCAGCCGCCTACTGAAGTTTGCGACGAGCATTCGATCATGATGTCGGGAATCCTGTTGAATTGCCCGACTTGATATTGAAAAGCGTTTTCGATAATGAGACTAAAATGCGGAGTTTATAATTGTTAGGCATGCGATGTCTAAGTAATTCATTTGGTCAGGCATGCGATGTCTGAGGTGGTTGCGGATTCCAACTGTTGTAGTTTTACACTTTCTTTTCTGTGACCGTAAGTGTAATATGTGATATCGCCGGTTTCGTTGCTATATGTCAACGACAATTGGGATACGCATGTTTACTTACGTTGATGACATGTGATGTTATGTGTTGCTGGATATATTATATTGGATCGTCATGTTTGAATAGCCGGGGGTTTTATGTGAGATGAGTGTTTTTCATTTTCATTCATGTAAAAACTTGTATGTAATATTCTTTTATTGGGGCGCTTCCAGGTTGCGGAAGTAGTCACCTCTTGTATATTATTTACTTTTCCGCACTAGGATAGACCTAAGGAGGAGGGCACAAGTAACCGGGTTCTGGAGTCCAGTGGGAGACCAACTCGAGGAGTCGAGTCCGGGTCTCCTAACTCTAGAATTGGTAGGGTTGCTTGCCGCTCTCGTAGGGGTCTAGGGGTGTGGGTTTGGCTATTCATAACGACCGTGGAATCCGTGTTTTATACTGGCTCGTATTGAAAACACGGACGTCCTAGTATATCCAATATTTCATATGATTCTTCTGCTGCGATATCTATGATGTGATCATGTGTTGTTCTCTGATAGATACAGTATATAGTATATATGATATATTATATAGACGTTACTTATGTTTTACACCCGTGCTAGCCCTGCCCTGCTCTGCCGTTAGTTACCTAACCTAACGGTGCACGAGGGGACATCGAGGCGAATGCGGATGGCATAAGTGTACGTCGTATTTATCTGTGATGTTTAGGTACATTAAATGATGGGACTTCATTAATGTGATTAATGAAAGTAAAAGAAACCTAAGATATTGTAGAATCGAATTTCAAAATAAAAAAGGTAGCTACAGTTCTTTCTTTGCACAGCGGTATATGTGATATATCCTGCACCTTATTCGATGAGGAAAGGACCGAGATCCCTTCACCGGGAGTGACTCCTTTAGCAATAACTGGCAGATGCTACACACTCGGTTTGTCTTTTGATTGCTTTTAAGTGTTTTTGCTTTGCACAGTGATATATATGATATATCCCGCACCTCATTCGACGAGGAAAGGACCGACGATCCTTTCACCGGGAGTGACTCCTTTAGCAAAACTAGAAAAGCCTCAAAAACACTCCATTTCAAAATTCATTTGATTCTACAACGATATCAAGTTCATTACGCAATAGGTTTTCAGAAAAACCTGTCGTAGCCCTCCGTCATTTCAGATAAGTACTAGTTAGTATTCGTGCTACGTTTGTTGACCTCTGTCAAGGCGTAGTGTGCGGTAGCTGATTAGTGCTTATCTGCATAAGCATATGATGTGATTGATTTAGGGTAGTCGTGCGACCTTGTTGACCTCATTCAAGGGTCATGCGGATGGGTTTACTTCAATCAGGAAATGACGGGTTGAACTTGACTAGCAGCCTATGGTTTGTTGACCTCTGTCAAGGTCATAGGACGCTAGGGGCAAAATATTATCGGGAATTTCAAGTGTTGAAATTTGCAATGAGATTGCATACCTTCTATGAGATAGTTGGATCCCGATACCCGCTGCGAGTAAGAGTTACTCCTGGGAGAGTTTTACACATTACAATTAGCCGATCAAGTAGGTGTCTAGAAAGGTGTTAACGAGGTTACGCCTCTGGGAAAACGAGGTTTACATTAATTAGGTTCGTGCGAAAGCACGGGGGACCTCCCTCAAAGTACCGACACTGGCCTGGCTGAAAGATTGGCGAACTTGTAGTGTGTAATTAATCCCGGCTAGTCTTTCCTTTTAGGGTTTGAAGGAAGATTTGATAAAAACCAGTGGGAGCCATCCTGATTAGATAAAATAATAACCAATCTATTCTTGCAAGAGCGCACGCTGAGTGTTTTCTTCTCTCTCTCTCCAGGTAGCGACCATATCACGCCTTAATCAAAATAATAATACGGATATTTGACCGAACCCGCTTGTTATACTGAGCTGGGGAACGTTGGTCCCGCTCCAACTTATAATTGTTATAAGACAGAGCAGGAAATTGGGGAATACCAGATTTCCCGTGCCGCCCAAACGAGGAGAGTGCATGATGATGCATCATCTTCGGGTGTGTTCATTATATAAAACTGTTTCTCAGTGTCCTTTACGTCCTGGATATGTGATACCAGATCAGGATCCCAGATATGTAATCTGTTACATAGGGCTACAGAAAGGTAGAGAACTGAGAACGGGTGATAAGTTTCATGAGGCAGAAAACGGGGCAAGAGTTGCAGCCAGGTCTGTCGGTCACTGTCACCCTGTATTACCAATACATTGATTCTGAACGAATGTTATTAGATACCGAACCTGATACACAAAATCATATCAGTCTCTTTATTAGAAAAGAAAGGATATAATTTTGTATTGTTGGATAATGTTTTGAACATTTCCTATATCAAAAGTTGATCGGTTCAGGCACGTTATCTAAAAGCATTGCTGTTCTAAATCAAATTACAGTTCTTAGTATACAGAACACACACAAGAGGAAGAGTTCAGAACTGAACGAATTCTTCTTGAGGCATTGTAGACTAGGTCACATCAATGCGACCCGACTGGCTAGAGTTACATATAGATGTATATTTAAATCAGTTTTAATTTACATCTTGTGAAACTCGCCAGTCATGTCACAAAGATATGATGACCATAGCTCCGTTTATTGGAAACAGAGAAAGAGTTAGTGAACTCTTAGGATGATACATGTTGATGTATGTAAGGTCCCATGTCTACACATGCCAGGACTGGTTCTTTATACTTCATTACGTTCTCTGATTATCTCTCAAGATTCAGACATATGTTCCTGTTGAAACACAAGTCCGAATCTTTTGAGATATTCACAGAATATAAGTTCGAAGTAGAGAACCAAAATACGGGTATAAGTATTATGTCCTTTGATGTGATCAAGGAGGAGAATACTTGAGCATGGAATTCCTGGACTTTTATAAAGGAGAATGAGATTCTCTCTCAGCATTACTCCTCTGGATACACCATAGCACGATGGTATATCAGGGCGGAGCAATCACACCCTATATGATAAGGTGTGATCTATGATGAGTACTACTGAGTTACCTGTTTCCTTTTAGGTGTTGTGCACTTGAGTAGTTGCATACCTATTGAATAGGGTTCGAATCAAATCAATGCCTACCACTTCATATGTGATATGGAAAGGGAAGAGCCCATGTCTTAAGTTAGTTAAGATTTGGGGTTGTCCGGCCTATGTCTAAAAGCAAAATCCGGACAAACTCGAGGCAAGGTTAGTTATATAGAACTGGAAAGGTTCCAGCTATGCAAACTACAAAAGATGATTTGAAGGAACCAAAGGATTCAATAGTTACCAACGAACCTCGGCCTCTCCGCCGATCTAGTAGGGTTCCTCACCCACCTGAGAGATACTTCGGTTCCTCTATGACAGTGGGAGCGAGGATTGCATCATGAGATGATGACCCAACTAACTTCGAGCAGGCCATCGAGAGTAAGACTCTGTAAGAATGGCTGGATACTTAGCGATCTGAGATGGAATCCTTATACACCAGCAAAGTATGGACTTTAGCTGCTATATCTGAAGGGTTAAATCCCCATCAGGAGCAAGTATATCTTGAGAAGATTACTTGGTGTACATGGAAAAGTTGAGACTTTCAAAGCTAGACTTGTTAAAAGTTTGCATCATTGACCAGGTACGGATAATGATGAAACCTTTTCAAGTAGCTATGCTTAAGTCCATCCAGATCCTACTTGCCACGGCTATATACTATGACTACGATATCTGGTGGTTGGGTCTCATGACAGCTTTTCTAAATGATGTTTTAGAAGAGTGCGTCTATAAGTACACAGCCAGAGGGCCTCGTAGACAGTGGGAGCAGCGGAAACGTGTGCAAGATGCTTTATAGGATTAAAGCAGGCATCGCGGAGTTGGAACATCTGTTTTGATGAAGTAGTCAAAGAGTTTGACATCATCAAAATGGTAGATGAACCTTGTATATACAAAAAGGTAGTAGGGAGTATGGTGACGATCCTCGTAGAGTACGTAGATGACATACTCTTGATAGGGAAGGAGTTTCCTATGCTACGCTCGATCAATCTCCGCTTATCACAATGATTCTCCATATAGGATCAAAGTGATACCTCCTAAATCCTGGGTTTTTGGATCTATGAGATAGATCTAATTGGATGTTAGGACTCTCACTAGTTGTAGTGAGACGGTATCAACCGATCCTGGGGAGAATCACTGGAAGGGTTCCAGGGTGATAAAGACGACTGAATGTCAGTCATAGGCATTGTCTATACCCTTAGTAAAGGGACGGTACGTTGGAAGAGTTCCAAGCTAGATACCGTGACATACTAGACGATAAAGGCATGATACATCGCTACTTGAGATGCTACCAAAGAGGCTGTTTGGGTGTATATTGGTTCATGAGATGAACTATGTTCCTCCCATTGTGTGACAATGGAGTTGTGGCTTATGCCAAGGAACGCTGGTCCCATCAGTGATCCAGACATATTCTAAGGCAGTATCACTTGATCATGGAGATGGTTGATCTCCAGGGAGATCGAGGTTAGGAGAGTAGACTCAGAGGACAACACAGCGGATCCACTCACAAAGGCCTGTTCCCAGAGAGAGACTTTTATGGGATGGTTGAGTATGAGATACTACAACCACTGCTACAGATGGCCCTAGTGCAAGTGGGAGATTGTTAGTTATATGTATGCCCTAGAGGCCATTACTGTACATTGGATGTATATTGTAGTGGATGCTGGGACATATATAGGGAGGACTTTCTTGCTCGACATGATAGTATGCTATCTGGTTACCCTTTACCTTAACGTGTATGCTGATTGTCTCTCTGTTACATGTTGGTAAAGCCCTTAGGATCTGTACTTGACTACCTGGACTATGATGCGGATCATACTAGTGGGGACATGGTAGTCCATAAGTACATCCTTGAAAGTCCCTAGTCGTGGGTGTATCGAGACGGGGCATCGATATACCAGAGTAGACTAGCGTGTACCTTCTCGACCCATACAGATGGGCGATGGATGATCCCATATCCATTGGTGTTTGACATCGGAGATGATATACGGGTGCTCAGTAGAGACTGGGTACACTGGACGGACTCACCGAGAACTCCCAGATGGTATTATACCTCACGTCAGATGGCAGTTCTCTGGTGACACTTGTACAGAGTAGTCTGTTGACCCGAGATCGTCATAGAGTCTTGTGTGGTTCCCACTGTGCTTTGATTTCCGTCTTACCACGTCCAAGAGGGCGTGCAAAACGGTGGTTTTTGGGTACAGTCCCGAGTCACATGGAGGCAATGAGCGATAGGAGGGGATTCGTCTCTCCCGGTATAGGGGGTTGATGTTGCGCTGTGTTCGATTGGCTATAACAGGAAATCCCTGGCCAGGGTTGCTGAGATTTACTGGTAAGTGTTACCAGTAGTTTCTTGAATTGTTATAGACCTCATATCGACACGACTTATCGAGCTATTGGGGTCTGACGTTTACCACCCCTAGGCGAGATATGCGACATATCAGACGATCAGACCGGACTGTACGGTAGTGTTACTGGTTGGATTCACAGGAGTGTGAGCGGGCTTGCTCGTCGATCTTCTGATCGCTCAATACCCGGGTGGCCGTTACGTTTAGCAGACCGCTTGCGGCTTGTGGGTGTTTGACATGATCATCACCTGCTGCCGGCGTATTGACGAGTCTTTAGAGTCCTACACAGAGGTTTCCTGACTCAAGCGAAACGAGATAGGAGCGCATATGAGATATATGCGGGACCGAGAATAATAACAGTATGTGATACTGTATTTGATTCTCGCGATGTGACATTGATCGGTTATATGCGATATAGCCGGGTTATCGGATCAAGTGTTGATTCGATAAGTTGTTACCGATGATACCAGTCGGTTATGTGCGACATGACCGGATCATTGAATCAAGTGTTGATTTAGTGATTTAATGCATAATTATATATTTGATATATTACTTTGCATTAACTAGTATCGGTTCACTTTAGATGGATTTTCTCACTCGAGTGTGCGCATTGCATATGCGATATGATTTTGTGCACTTGTTTGTATCATGTTTGATGATACAAGCCTTTTAGTTAAGTGTATAGAATTAAACCTTGGTTAATGGAATGGTTAGGGTTTAGTATTTGATTATTCATTTATTTATTTATTTGTTTATTCATTTTGGAAAAGCAAAAAGGGAAAATGGATGCTAGTTTTGTTTTGTTCATGAATCTTCATGAAGGTTTGAATAAAGGTAACCATTTTTGTCTCATGCTTAACTTAACCATTCCACAAAACCATGATTGACTCTCTACACCTAACTATGGTTCAATTATGATAAGAATTAATTTCTTTTCTCATTTTTATTATTCTTATCATAATAACATTCTTCATCTTCTTCATTCTTCAAGTGAAGAAAGCTATGCTCCATCAATGGTGATTGATGGAAACAAGTGAGAAATCCAAAACTAAAGCCTACCCACTTCCTATTTCTTCATCCTCTACCTCTTGCCAAGTAGTAGAGTGTGTTTACTTCACAAGTTTCTTGACTTGGTGAAGTCGGAGCTTGATTTAGCGATGCCTCGACGTAGATCATCTTCGGCATGGACATCGACGACCTAGCTTGCCCATTCTCCGACGAAGCCGACTCTAGAGCCCGGGATGGATTTTGGACAGCGAGGAGACATCATTGCGGAGCTATGGAGGTGGAGCACCGGATCTACAAAGGTTGTATTTCCGTATCTATTAGTTAAGTGTTAACTAGATTGTTTTTCGCCTAATTTTCTAGCAAACGATCCGTAGTTTAGGGTTTCTCGGCACCATTTTTTTTGAAATCGCCATGGTTGATGGCTTGGGAGACCTCACTAGCATGCCTAGGAACCCTACAGAAGTACACGATATCTACTAGCGAGAAGGGTGCTTTCCTCAGAGTTTTTGAGCAAATAAGAGTTCCTGATGATTACTCATCAAATCTCTCTAAATGTGTGGACATAAAACATAAAAAACTTTCTCACCTTAAAAGTCATGACTGCTATTTGATCATGCAATAGTTACTGACCATTGCAATTAGGGTGTTAAAAGATAAGGATGTTGTCTCGGTTGTGACAGAATTTTGTCATTGCTTCCGAAATTTAAGCTCTAAAGAATATAAGGCAGATGATTTTAGAAATCTGGAGAACGGAGTTCCTATCATTTTTTGTAGATTGAAGATGTTATTTCCTCCTACGCTTTTCACAATCATATTGTATCTCACAGTTCATCTTGCAAGAGAGGCGCGTTTAGGTAGACCCGTAAATTATCGGTGGGTAAGCAATAGTTACGTATTTAATAGTTGACTTTAACTTTCGAATAATATTTATTATATCATCAATTAAACTTACCAAAATAAAATTTACATGTTTATGTTTAAGATAAAATGATATATCTGTAATAAAGCTAGACCCGAGGGGTCGATTGTTGAAAGGTTTCTCGCCAAGTAATGCATGACATTTTGTTCTATATACCTTGAGGGGGCTGATACTGCATTGAACAAGCCACGCCGTAACAAGGACATCATGGGTAACAAGGGATAAGAATTAATAGTTGTCTTCCGTGAAAGCAGGAATATAATAAGTGACGTGAACCATGTCGCCCTCCGTAGCGAGGAGATTGACACAATACATAGATATGTATTATTTAAATCTGACGAGATCGACGTCTTTTAAGAGTATGTATATACTCTGGCTCATAGTATATAATATGATTTCAAACTAATATTTTTCTCAATACATAAATATGAAATTAACTAACTGCATTGTTTCATACGTAGATTATGGAAAGCTCGGTACAGATCACCAAGGGGTCAATCGCTACCGGAGCATATCGATAATGCTTGAAATCGAGAATTTGCGACATGGTTTTACCATTTTGTAACTTTAACACTAAAATATATTCAATTATATAATTCATGTCTCATCCTTTAAACTAAATGCGATTTTGAAATTTAACTTGTCTTATTAGGTTCATACAGTCGTACATATCAACATAACAGAAGATATAAAAATATTTGTCTCAGAACCAGATCCAGTAGTTGAGCGTCTTATTGGTTATGTCGTTAATGGATATAAATTTCATACACATGCTAGAGATGCACGTAGAAAGTTCCAAAACTGTGGTGTCTTTTTGACATCAACCATAAGAGGTTACGCATTATCTAGAGATCTCAATTCAACCACGGGACAGCTTGACTACTACGGTGTGCTGCAAAATATAGTGCAGGTATGTTATAGTGCACACAAGGTTTCCCTATTCAAGTTCATGTGGTATGATCTCAAGACAGAATGACGAGGATGCAAAATAGAAAACGGGCTATTCCTACTAAACTCATTAAAACTCGCATTCACGAATGAGCCTTACATATTAGCGAGTCAAGAACGTTGATATTTTTATGTCTCAGACCCTGGCATGTCGCTATCAGCACAAATCTGCGAGACTGTTATAACACAAGAAATCCTGATGAAAATCTTGAAATTAGCTCTCCAAGCACGCCGGTCACACCATTATAAGAACTAATTATGGATATCGACGACGTTAGCCTTTCAAGATCCAGAAATTGTTGTAGAGGATGGATCATCAAGATCCACTGCCCGTAGAAGAAAAGGAACAATGCGTGAATCGGACCAATTCATCGATTACTCTGAGCAAAATTCAACGAGTGAGAGTTATGCTACAGAGGATGATGAGTACTAAACTTTAGCTGTTTGTACTATTCATAATCTTGTAAACAATTAAACACTTCAAGTTATCGCCATTTTCTTTTTCGTCTCCTTTATATACATGTGGCTTTTAAATATGCAGAATTTAAATTATGTATTGAATATCTTAACTGCGATAAATTTAATTTCATCTAAAACTATGTAATTTTTCTTAACTATTTCTTAAAATTGTTATTATATATGTATGTTGCATTATATATTTTTCAGGATATGAGTTCGCGACGTAGTCGTGGATGTAGACGGATTGAGGAGAACGTGGCATCCAGTTCGTCTAGTCGGGGTCCTGGGAAAAGGCGTCCCATATAGGCTCATGATATATGGGGTCACGGGCTAGACGACCCAAAGATCGAGATACATATGTCGGCGACTAGGGATTCGTTGAACCCGGGACAAAACAACTAAAAAAATTCTGTGCATTGATCTGCAACAAGGAAAAAGGAATGCCGCATTTTGTGAAGGTCGGTACCAGTTATGTACTAATGGATTGGACGACGAAAGCTCTGGAGGCCAAAAACAAACGGCCTCAGATGAGATTTTGGTAAGATTATTTAATTAAGCATTCGTTTATTAATTTTTCATATATATATATATGTATGATGCTAATGCCTTTTCAGTGTTTCTTTGTAAGCATGCTTTATCGTAGTTTGGTGGATTAACAACGCACATGTGCCTCTGCACGTCATCCCTAGGAGATTATTTATATGCATGTCGGGGAGTTGGCGTGATCATAAATACCAGGTCCAAAAATAATGGAGGGACGCCCCACCGATGAGGCGAAATAGGCGGCGAAGCCAGTGACTTGGACAGATGAGTACTAGGCCTCCATGATTCATATTTTAGTTCGGATCAATTTAGGGTATGTAAACTGCTTTAACTATAAAATCATTAGACATTAATTGGTCAATTAGTATGAGATGTTATATCATATCTAAATGGCAGGCGGGCAGAGAGCGGGGATTAGTGGCGCAGAGTGCAAACACTGAACATTAGTTGAACGGAGGGATGAAGTCCTTCCAGTATGGAGTTGTTCATGTAAGAACAAATCAAATATTCTGAATTTGTATAGTTCGTAAACTTGATCTAAATCAAATTTTTGTCTAAATGGCAGGCGAGACAAACGGGAGAAATGTCCAGCCATGTAGACATTTACGGAATGGGGTTTACAAGTCACTTCAGTTTCCCCAGCTCACAAGAGGCTACTGAGCATTATGTAAGCGTGCTTCTATACGTGTTTCTTTTAAATTACTTAATTTTGTTTTCAATAATTGACTTAACTTGGTTCATACTGTAATTTCATGCAGCAAGAGATGGGCAGAGAGAATGATGAGCGGGTGGCGGCGTTTGTCGAGGAGCATGACCGAGATCCTACTTTCGTTGAGATTCATGGGATTAATGAGGATGCCATTCAGTGACACAACCCGGATCGGTACGGGAGATTTCATCTGGGTGGCCAGGGCATTTCACCTACGGTATATCACGCTTATCAGGGTCCGGAGTTGCATCCTCCTCAGATGCGAACAGGAATATTCGTTCAGCGCCCCCTACGGCCCCATCTGCATCTCCATCCACTCCATTATTCCATGGAGAAGGCTCTTCTTCTCATACTCCCGTGGGTTCTCAAACACGTGTCTTCTCATCTCCTCATACATCTGGACCCTCGTCGGCTTCGAGTTCATGAAAGAGGATGCCGGAAGAAGAAGTATACGGCGCTCTTAAGGAGAGGATAAAGATCATCCGGAGCTTGAGGTCTCAAGGGAAGAAAGTACCGGATGTAAATTTGATAATTCTTGATTCAATACAATTTTCATATAATTATGGTAGCGCTTTGGCCGCCTGCTACGGCCATTGCAAAATAAAAAACTTTAACTTTTAAAAATCGAGCGGTATAAAATTCGTCCTAGAATATAACCATAAACCGAAACTAGCTATCTAAAGAGATCTATCTACTGTGATAGATGCTTATACCTAGAGATCCGTGTCCTTCGGGCCTTCACTCCTCATCTAGAGCTCCTCGGGATCCTTGATCAATCTTGCTAGATCGCCTTCTTGACCCTAGATGATCTACCCGAGAGTTCTTGATTCAAGCTCCTACCTCTAGAAAGAAGTAAACTAGGCAAACTAGTTTGCTAATTTAATTTGCTTAGTTGATGTGGTGATGTTTAGTGGTTATTTTTCTATCTCAAAACCCTTGTTTCTAAATACATGAGAATGGTAGGGTTTTGAGTAGAAGATGAACTTAAGAGAGAATGGAACGAAAGAGCTCTCAAAAATGAGAGGAAAAAAACCTGTGTAGAATGAGTAAGTGAAGAATGGCTAACTCTTTTACAAATTCAAGAATGTATTATTTTTTCATAGAAAAATGAAAAATGAATAAATAAAAGGAATTATCCATGCTTCATCCCATGCCTCAAATTTCTCCATTCCTCCACCTCATTATTTATTTTCAAAAAATAGAAAAATACAAGATGAAGTGTCATCTTCTAGAAGGTATTTTGTATAAATACAAAATACTTTCTATTATATATACATACCCGTATTTATACCAAAATACGAATACACAAGAGATAAAATAATACCACTAAAATAATATTAGCATAAAATCAACATCCGATTTAATGAACCGGCTTAATTCTAAGCCCGCCAGTATTACTAATCGTCCGATCGAAAAATCTGGATAACACTAAAATATACATATCGAAATATGTACACGTAAATTATTAAATCAATACTTGATTTAATAATCCGGCTTAATTTTAAGCCGGCTAGTATTATCATTCGATCGAAACCCTGCATGTATAAACATACGGCCACCATATCATTTTGCTTGAATCAGAGAAACTCTCTGTGTGGGACTCTAAAGGCTCGACAGTACATTGGCATTGGGTTTAATCACAAAAACGTTAGTGGCATTAGCTGTACGTAATGGCTACCCAGGTACCTATCGAAAAGAAGGCCGACGAGCAAGCTCATCCGAACCCATATTGAGCCTATCCGTGATAATCTCCGTACAGTCCGGTCTCTTCGTCTAAGAGTATCGCAAATCGGGTCTAGGGGTGGTAAACT
This sequence comes from Agapanthus africanus, assembly GCA_030015575.1. Lineage (NCBI taxonomy): Eukaryota > Viridiplantae > Streptophyta > Magnoliopsida > Asparagales > Amaryllidaceae > Agapanthus > Agapanthus africanus. The sequence goes on from JASDDO010000028.1 coordinate 175,545,043, forward strand.
TCAGACCTCTACTGAACTGATAAGTCATGTCGATTTGGCTCAGGACCATTATGAGAAACTACTAATCTAACCATCGGTAGTTCTCAACTGTCTTAGCCAAGCTCTTATGGTTCTAGCCAACCGGACACAGTACGATATCGACTCCCAATACCGGGAGAGACGAATCCTTGACAATCACTCACTGCCTCTATGTGGTTCGGGTTTGTACCCAACCAAAACCTATTTGCACGACTCAGTAGAGCCGTGGTAGGGTAGTGATCAAAGCATAGCGAGAACTCACACGAGACAAATGATGACCTCAGGTCCTAAGACTAACCTGTACTCATGTCACCTGAGAACAACTATCTAACGATAGTCTTAATACCATTTAGAGGTTCTCGGCGAGTCCGTCCAGTATACTCACCCCCAGGGAGCACCTGTATATAATCTTAGGTGATCACACCAATGGTTATGGGACCAAACACCGTCCTTCATCGGGATCTAGAAACGTATACATAAGTCTACTCTGGAGTATTGATGCTCGATCTCGATACTCCTGTGACTTGGGACCTTTAAGGATGTGCTTATGGACTACCCAGCTCCCACAAGTATGATCGCCATCACAACGCTGGTAGTCAAGAAAAATCATATGGATTTTATCAACATGTAACCGCCATATGTTATATCGAGTATAACATATGCACATGTTAAGATAAAATTAAACCATAGTAGTATACTATTGTATTGAGTCTTTATCAATATGTGCAAGCAATATGATCATCAATAGAAAAAATTACACATATCAGGATAAAGACAACTCAAATAATATAATATATAAAACTGAGCAAGATTGTCCTATACATACATATCCCTAGTATCCTATACAATACAGGCCTCTAGGGCATACATATCCAACAATCTCCCACTTGCACTAAGGCTTGTAATTGGCGTACTGAATACCTAACATTTTCTCTAAGGCCAGTTGTTGGCGTACCGCATACCCAACATCTCAAAAAGTCGCTCGAACTGCGCTTGAGGGAGGGCCTTGGTAAATGGATCCGCCGTGTTGTCTTTCGTATCTACTCTCTAGATCTCGATCTCCCGGCGATCTAAGATCTCCTTGATCAGGTGATACCGCCTTAATATGTATCTGGACTTCAGATGGGACTGTGGTTCTTTCACTAAGGCTATAGCTCCATTGTTATCGCAATACAAAAGTATTGGATCAAAAATGGACGGAACCACCTCAAGTTCAGTAATAAACTTTTTCATCCAGACCGCTTCTTTTGCGGCATCGTTCGCAGCAATGTATTCAGCCTCCATCGTCGAGTCTGCGACGGTTTCCAGTTTGGAGCTTTTCCAACACACCGCCCCTCCATTGAAAGTAAACACAAAACCCGAGACAGACTTGCTGTCATCCTTGTCACTCTGAAAGCTTGAGTCGGTAAAAAACTCGACTTTAAGGTCTCCATTACCATATACCAAGAACATCTCCTTAGTCCTTCTCAGGATCTTGAGAATGTTCTTCACAGCTGTCCAATGATTCTCATCCAAATTCGACTGATACCTGTTAGTGTATATGCCCTAGGGGCCATTATTGTATCATACTAGTTTGTATATTACTTAATGGAAGCTTGGGATATTCATATGTATGTAACAGTCTTGCTAAACATGGTAGTATGCTACTTGGTTTTTCTATCTTAATATGTGAGTATACGTATTGATAGAGCTCTTAGGATCTTGCTTGACTACCAGCGTTGTGATGGCAGTCACACTAGTGGGGGCTGGGTAGTCTACAAGCACATCCTTATTCAGGTCTCTAGTCGTAGGATTATCGAGACAGGGCATCGATACTCCGGAGTAGACTAGTGTGTACGTTTATCATCCCAGTTGGGGAGATGGTCTGTCCCACAGCCGTCGGTACGTCGTACTGGAGATAGTATATAAGTGCTTGTTGGGTTACGGGTACACCGGACAGGACTCGCAGGGAACTGTAGGTTGGTTTTATACCAGTCGTCAGTTAACAGTTCCCAGGTGATATAAGTACAGCATAGTTCGCAGACTTGACACTGCTACTTCGCCTCGAATGTGTCCTCACTGTTCTTAGATTGCTACCCTACCACGGCTCAAAGGAGTCATGCAAACAGGTGGCAGTTGGGTGCAGTCCCGAGCACTTGGAGGCAATGGCAGTTAGACAGGATTCGTTTCTCCCGGTATTGGGAGTTGATATCGCGATGTGTCAGAGAGCCATTACGCAAAGTCCCTGGCCAGGGCAAGCGAGATTTGCTGGTAGGTTCCAGTAGTTTCTCAGGGTGTAATGGGCTACGCTCCGACACAACTTATACCGCTATTAGGGGACCGACGCTTGCCACCCCCTAGGCCCGATATGCGATAGTCTTAGACAAACATACCAGACTGTACGGAGATTGTCACATCAGACTCGGTAGGAGATCGGATGGGTTTTCTCATCGGCCTTCTTATCGACATCTACCTGGAGACCGTTACGTACAGCTAGTGCCGCTTGCGGTCTGTGATTAAATCCACTGCCAGCGTAGTAGTCGAGTCTTTAGAGTCCCACACAAAGAGTTTCCCTACTCCAGGCAAAACGATATAGAGGTCGTATGGTTTTACGACAAGGGTTCAGACGCATACGTGTGTTTACGCACGTACGACATCCTGACAGTTTTTACTAGCCGACTTTGGTTTAAGCCAGTTTCTAGTATCCGGTTATTGGATTTATACAGTCTAAAGTTTTTCCGTGTTTTCACGGATAGGAGGGGCGTTCTCGTAATTACGCGAGAAGCTTCTAGAAGGTTGGTGACTTGGGGGTTTAGGTGGCATAAGTATTAAATGAGATTAGTGACTCATTTGTGTGATTCATCCTTGTCATTAATGCATCATAAATGCTTAATGACTCATTTAGATTGTTGGGGTAAAATTTATACCCCGGTTGACCAAGTCAAAATCAAAGTCAACCCCAAGCCAAGTGGGCCCAAGCCCAGATCCAGTGGGCCCATGCCCGGGTCGAGCCAGAACATGAAGCGGCCGGCCTCCCCCCATGCCAAGATAAAAATTTTGTAATAAATAATTTTGTTGTATTTTTTTTATTTTATTTTATGGATAAATGTAAGAAAAATAGGCATAAAGCCAAATTTTTGTAAAGCCCATGGCTTATGTGCAAAAAGAAATGGCACATGAACCATGGGATAGGCAAAATGCCATTTTGTGAAGACCAAGGGGCTATGTGTAAAGTGTATAGCCTATAAAGGCAAGGATAATGAAATATCCTAACAACTTTTTTTCCTCTCTCCAAAAAAGTTTGAGATCTGAGATCTTTCTTCCTTCTTCAAGGTTCCAAAACCTTCTTCTTCTTTTGAATTAAATCAAGAGTTTTACTCTTCTTCTTCAAAAACGAAATAGTTTTTCACCACAAAACACACAAAGGGGAACTTGGATTTGTCTTCAGATCCCCAAAAGGGGAGATTTTGAGATCTCACATCTATTGATCTTCAAGATCCAGCTAACAAAGGAGGAAGAAGAATAACCTCTTTCACTTAACCCAAAAAAAAAAGAATACACTCAGGAGTCTAACTCCTCTCTGATTTCTCTTCAGAGAAATCTTTTTAGGCTAAAAGCCTCTTTTTCTGGTCGGCGCTCAAGCGCAGAGCGCCCACGTGCCGACACGTGGCGCGCTTGCGCTCCAGCGCAAGCGTTCGAGCGCAAGTCACCCCGGTGCCGACACGTGGCGCGCTTGCGCTCCAGCGCAAGCGCTCGAGTGCAAGTCGCCCCCGTGCCGACACGTGGTGCTCTTACGCTCAAGCGCAAGCGCTCGAGCGCAAGTCGCCCACGTGCCGACACGTGGCACGCTTGCACCCAAGCGCTCAGCGTCCGAGCGCAAAGCGCCCACGTGCCGACACGTGGCGCGTTGAGATCCAACACTCTGCGCTCGAGCGAAAAGCGCCCACGTGCCGACACGTGGCACGCTTGCGCTCAATCGCCCAGCGTCCGAGCGCAAAGCTCCCACGTGCCGACACGTGGCGCGTTGCGCTCCAGCACTCTGCGCTCGAGCGCAAAACACCCACGTGCCGACACGTGGCGCGCTTGCGCTCAAGCGCCTAGGCGCTGGCCCCACGCATCCTTTGGATGTCTTTTTCCCCTTTATTTATATATACATGTATATATATACATATGGATACAAATGTACACATACACATACTCCACGACACTGTCCCTGTTAGAAAAAAATTTCTAACGGGGCGCTGCCCCGCACCCCGCAAGGGGGCTGCTAGCCTCCTTAACCCCCAGCCCGCTATCCGGGTAGCGGGACCCCCGTAAAAACTCTGCGTAGCTCCCGATATATCCAAAACCCCCTTTTAAAACAAAACACACGCACACCGCACATTGAGTTCGCATGACCAGTTTAACCCGTTGATCGGAGGATCCCTCACCCCAAAGGCGAGGGGTGCTGCCGGAGATTCGGATCCCCACAATCATTAAACCCCAGCCTACCCTAGGCAGGGGGAATCTGTAGTACGCCTGACAAGCGTGCGCATATTCCCATCTCAATGGGGTGACGAAAAACACCCTACAGATTCTGGCACGCCCGGTGGGACCAATCTCTCCTCCTATATTTCGGGTTAAAACGTTCATGCGAACTCAATCAATATATACATCGATTGCCTATACTGAAATGATGTTTTCTTTTCGTGCAGCAATCAACTTTCAAGGACAATGTCTCCCAAGACGAATTCAACTTCCAAAGCGACCCCGATTCCGTACGTGGTCAAGATTAACGCTCGTGTGGTTCTCCCCGCAAGCCTCAGTCGACAGTGGGAGGAACCGCCCCGCCAGTTTGGCTCCGTCATCATCTACCCTGCCGGAAGCGCTCACCTGGTGGAGATCCCGACGGAACAGGTGGCCAAGACGGTCTCAAGGGGCAAAGGCCGAATGTCGTGATCGCCAAGGCACCACAACCGAAACTTAAGACGCTATCTGAACGATTCTCTGGTGCTCCAGCGGGGGGCAAGAACTTTGGTACAAAAGGAAACATCAAATGTTGCGGACGAGCTCAGGCGATAACTCCAACAAATGCACAATCGAGCGTATCTCCAAGGCCCTCCATCGCCCGGTCTGCGGCGTCTTCCCAAAAAGCCGAAGTCTTCCAGGTGCTTAGAACAGAAAAGTTAAGGCAGAAGCGGCTCATGTATCGAGCCAACAAGAGGGCCAAGGCTTCGGCCAAATGGAATCGTGTGAAGTTCCAAGTGCAGGGTTGCCCAGCGACGACAGCTGAGTCGGACGTAAGAATCAGCAATTCCTTCGAGCCTCTGAAGTGGGTTCAGAAAAATGCCATGACCGCCAGAATCAAGAAGACAGCGGTCCGAACAGTGCCACAAAGAGACGTGTCCCGGCCCCAACAGAAAAAGCATGACACTGTCTCTTCAAGAGTCTATCAAGCACTTTGTGCCGCACGAAAGCAGCGGGGCAAACCCAGAAAAGAAGCGCCAGCACCATTCAAGAACCTGGTTAGGCCAACCGCCTTCAATCGACTACCAGCTACCGAAACAAGGGGGTCAAGACAGCAATCCGTGAAATCAGTCGCCAATGATAGAAGGACGCACGGATATATCATCCATACGGTCTATATGGCGGACAGGCGCCCCAGCGACAACCTTCGCAGCAAAAGTAAGGGCGGGCGCCCCAGCGACAACCTTCGCAGCAAAAGTAAGGATGGGGCCACCACATCCCAAGCCCAATCTAGCCTGAATGTGGTTGCCGCAGCCCAAGAACAGCCGCCCCCGCTGGATGAAGAAAACCCTCTCGATGAGGATGATAGGCAGAAAGACCCCTCGGTCCATGCAGAGTCAAGCTCGGACAGTGAGGAAGAGCCAACTTTCCGCCCCAGGACTGCGGAGCAAGAGCTGCTTCAAGAGCTTCGAAAACAGCTCAGGAGCAAAGATAAAGAGATGGCCAAGCTCTATTCGAAAATTGACGACTTAACGAACGTGGTGATGCAGCTTACGGCTCAAATTGCTCGAGCGCCTCCCAATCAGGCACAAGCTGCTACTAATCAGCTGGGTTATGACAATCCGAGGCAGCCAATGCCTGTTCCTTTGGGACCAAGACTGGTCGAGCCGCATGAAAGCCGGCCACATTCCGCTTCTGGGGACGCCTTAGCCCCAGATAGCACTATCCCGCTAACACAAGATCGGATAATGGATTTGGTCACCAGCTAGGTTAAAACATTGGTGGCCGAAGCTGAAGCTCAGAAAGAAATCGGCAGTAGTGGGCGGCCATACCCCGCGCAGTACGATCTGATTGAGTTCCCAAGCGGCTACGTCATTCCTAAGTTCGGAAGATTTGATGGAACGGGGAATGCAAATCAGCACGTTGCCCACTTCAAAGCATCGTGCGGAAATACAGGGGGCAATGACGCGCTCCTTCTTCGTCAGTTTGTCAACAGCCTGACCGGTGTCGCTTTTGACTGGTACGCGAGCATACCAGACGGGTCCATCATTACCTTTGCCCAAATAGAGTCTCTGTTCCGGCAAAGGTTCATGAGCGTCAGTGATAAAATCTCCATTGCCGACCTTGTGAGGACCAAGCCGGGGAAGAATGAAAGCAACACTGACTTTATCGCCCGATGGCGTAATCTCACGGTCAAGTGCGAACCGCCGCTGGAGCAGGACCAGTCCGTCAGTCTTCTCATTGGGAACCTCAGCAATTGGATGGTCCCATTCTTGTGTACAGCGGGCCTCAAGACATTTCAGGAGCTAACCAAGAAAGTCCAAATGCTGGAACGCTCAAAGCAAGGGTCCCCGCCGGATTCTCAGAGAGACAAAACTTGGAAAAGTAAGCGGGACGACAACCGTAGAAGCGGGAGTTCCAGCAGTACCAATGTCTTCAATGCATCCGACAATGAAAAAAAGCGAAGGGTGGGCGAATCCAAAACCAACCGGCCTCGGAAGCCATTGCTGGGAGGAGATGGGCCTTCCCTAGAGAAGAAGAAGAACAAGGTTTACTCTTTCAGAAGGGACAAGGTCCGTAAGATATTTAAAGATGCCTTGAACAACGGCCTACAATTGCCGGAGTCGAAAAGACCCCAAGAAGCAAAAATGACCAACAATCCCCTGTATTGCCCGTACCACCGAGTAGTGAGCCATGCGATCGAGGATTGCTATATCTTCAAAGACTGGGTCGAGAAGCAGTACAAGGCTGGAGAGATCGAGCTGTCCAAAAGTGTGTTAGTGAACAATCAAGTCGCAACCACCAACTTTATACAGACAGAAGCTGAAGCCTTCTGGGAGCAAACAGCCGAACCCGCTGCCCTGAGAAATGAGACGGACTCATCGCGGTCTCCGTGGAGTACGCACATATCTAACAAGACGAAGAAGATGATAAAGCTACTTCGGAAAGAGCCCAGGACAGAATGGGAAGGGCAGAAGAAGCCTACCAGTCCAGCTGCCAATGCGGCTCCATCACGCTCAAAATCCAAGAAACTCAAGAAGAAGAAAAGTTCGGCTCGACGTGAAAAGGAGTCTGCAGGGAGATCGACCATTCAAAAATATATCGATTCCCTCGAAGAATATGAACAGAAGGAAAGAACTTTGGTTCAATTGAAAAAGTTCCTCCCTGTACAAGCGGCTGAAATTCTGGAGGAGTTAGAAGAAGACTCCAATGAAGAGATCCCAGTAGTGACCTGCTACGCCATCCATCTTGGCAGCGACTCCGAGGATGAGCTCTGTTTTCCCGAAGAGGACGAGGAGCTCACCACAAAGGCCAATCAAATCCAGCTCAGAAGCGGCCGGGCTCTACCGCCAAATCAGGGCAACGCCTCAAAAGGGAAGGAAAAACAAGTCGCTAATGAAGAAGATGGCAGAGAACCGGCCGATGAAAACATAAGTCCTTCCTCGGTGGACTATAATGTCTTGGCACATCTCCGGAAGCTTCCGTCTCTCCTGAGCATCTACGACGCCTTGGTCCTATCTAAGGAGCTTAGAGATGTTCTCATTCACGCTCTACAGAACCCCGAGCGGTATCAGGCTCACTTTGCGGAAATTAATATGAAAGAAGCCCAGCACGCTTTGCATGCCGCCGCAGTCACATTTAAGGATGAAGACTTGCTACTGGGAACGGCTGAGCATAATCGGCCGCTTTACGTGACCGGGTACAGCGACGGAGATCAGATTAATCGCATATTGATTGATCCGGGGTCTTCAGTGAATATCATGAACTTGCGGACGCTGAAGAGTTTATCAATGGACGTCCGACACCTGTCAAGGGAAAGGATTGTCATTCAAGGCTTCAACCAAAATTGCCAGCAAGTTCTGGGGTCCATAGCTCTGCCAATCAAATTCGGGGAGCTGCAAACTGAATCTAAGATATACGCGATCGACGCCGACACGTCTTATAAGATTCTCTTGGGGCGGCCGTGGCTCCACGATTATGGCATCATTCCGTCAACTCTCCATCAATGCATGAAGTATACTAAAAATGGCGAAGAAAGACGCATTGACGGAGACATCCAGCCGTTCGATGTGCATGAAGTCCGCTATGAAGATTCTTGGTACTTTATAAACCACCAAAATGCTAAGCCACAACTGACCGAGGATAGACCGGCCCCAAGACTCAAAAGCAAATCTGCGTCGGCTGTCACTTTCAAGAGAAAAAACGCCCAAGTGCGTCCGCATTTCGGTAGCGACACTGACGAGTTCGACGCTGGAAGCCCGTCCTTCCGTAAAAATCGTCCTCGTTTCGGCAGCGATACAGACGAATCTGTTACTGAAGGCCCATCTAGCAGCAAAGTCCGCCCTCATCTTGGCAGCGACACTGAAGAGTCGGAGGAAGAGGACCTTCCGTGCAACAGCGGTGCAGATTGGACCCCTATGCAACAAGCGAAACTACGAAAGACCTTAGAAGTTGCAGAAGGGTCCCTAGCCGTGACAAGGGTACCAGAGCAGATGTGCAAAGAGCTCGATGCGTTATCAGTCTCCACTGTGGACCAGCTGAAGACTTTCTTTGTTCCCGGGAGGAATAGTGGACAGAAGGGCATCCTGTTTTATGGGTCAAACCCCGTTGCGCACCGGACGATTTTTCTTTCGCGTGCCTTCCATATGAGAGAGGCATAAGAGCCGTCCTCAATCCCAGATACTATGCGCCCGAGATGCGGGAATACTTTAAGAAGTGCGGATGCCGGTTATATCAAACGGAGTCCGAAACAAAGTTTTACGAAGGGCTATGGCATCCGCCCCAGGTCCGAGCACTCATCGATGGACGAATTCCAGATAGACGGGGCATAGGCTACATTCAACCTGATTCCAAAGCGTGCTACATGGTCCATGTTGGCGAGGCCAGCGAAAGATCAAATGATGATGACGAGATAGCCGAGCCAGAAGAAGCTCCTCAAGAGCTCGAAGATGGCGGACAAGCAACCTTTGACGAGCTAACCGAGATTGACTTAGGAACGCCCGATAATCCAAGGCCAACCTACATCAGCTCGCTCTTGTCAGAGGAAATGAAAGCGCGGATAATTGCCCTGCTGCATGAGTTCGTCGACTGCTTCGCGTGGACATACAAAGAAATGCCTGGCCTTTCCCCTGAAGTGGCCGTACATAAGTTGGCTATATCTCCTGATGCTAAACCAGTCAAACAAGCTCCTCGAAGAATGAGAAGGGAACTAGAAGTAAAGGTCATCGAGGAAACTAAGAAGCTCATCGATGCCGGCTTCATCAGGGAAGAGAAATATGCGGACTGGATCGCATGCATAGTCCCAGTAAAGAAGAAAAATGGGCAGATCCGAGTTTGTGTCGATTTCAGGGACCTTAACAAGGCATGTCCTAAAGACGACTTCCCGCTACCGGTCATGGAAATGATGGTCGATGACACCTCAAATTACGAGCTGTTCACCTTTATGGACGGCTCGTCTGGATACAATCATCTCAAGATGTCGCCTGAGGATGAAAAGCACACAGCATTTCGAACCCCGATCGGAATATATTGCTACAAAGTGATGCCGTTCGGATTGAAGAACACAGGTGGTACATATCAAAGGGCAATGACCAATTTCTTCGATGACCTAATTCATAAAGTCGTCGAATGCTATGTTGATGATCTGGTCGTTAAGACTAAAACCAAGGCCGATCATATCCAGGATCTTAGGACCGTTCTCACCAGACTGAGGGAATTTGACCTGAAGATGAATCCTCTGAAATGCGCTTTTGGCGTGTCATCGGGAAAATTCTTGGGCTTCATAGTCCGACATCGAGGAATCGAAGTTGACCCATCAAAGATAAAAGCCATCATGGAGATGCCCCCTCCGAAGAGTCTGACGCAGCTAAGATCTTTTCAAGGCAAGCTTGCTTATATACGGAGGTTTATCTCAAATTTATCGGGGAGATGTAGGCCCTTCTCAAAGCTCATGAAGAAAGGAGCTCCTTTTATCTGGGATGCCGAATGTCAAGCGGCGTTCGAAAGCATCAAACAATACTTGTTGCACCCTCCAGTGCTGGCCGCTCCCATTCCAAATAAACCGCTGATCCTCTACACTGCCGCGCTAGATGAGTCACTCGGTGCGCTCCTTGCCCAGAATAACGAGGAGGGAAAGGAAAATGCCCTCTACTACCTCAGTCGAACCTTAGTCGGGGCGGAACACAACTATTCCCCAATCGAAAAGCAATGCCTGGCTCTGATATTCGCTGTGAAGAAGCTGAGGCACTATCTGTTGGCTCATCGGGTTATGCTGATCTCCAAGGTCGGCCCGCTCAAACACTTGATGACCAAAGCAAGCCTAGCCGGCAGAATGGCAAGATGGGCTGTCATGCTACTTGAGTTTGACATAGTTTATACTCCTCAGAAAGCAGTAAAAGGGCAAGCTCTTGCAGACTTTCTCGCTGCTCATCCCATACCAGAAGGGTCGCCGCTAAATTGTGAGTTACCTGACGAACAAGTGCTGCACCTCGAGGAAGATGGGCCATGTTGGGAGCTCTACTTCGATGGAGCCTCATCAATAAGGACCTCCAGTAAATCAAGCGTCCCGGAGATAAAAGCAGGGATAGGATTGGTGTTCATCACACCATCAATGGGAACCCTACGGCGTTCTTTTGCTCTCACCGAGCCTCGAACGAACAACGAAGCTGAGTATGAAGCCCTGATAGCTGGTTTGGAACTCGCCATAGAAATGGAAATCCTTCGGCTACGGGTTTACGGTGACTCCCAGCTTGTCGTCAACCAGGTAAGCGGCAATTATAAGATATACAAACCCGAATTAGCTCGGTACAGAGGCCGAGTGGTGGAACTCATGAAACGGTTCACTCATATTGAACTAACGAGAGTCCCTAGAACGTTGAACGGAAAGGCTGATGTACTCGCTCGCCTGGCTAAGGAGCTGGCTGATCCTGACATGGACGAAATTCTGATCACAGTCAGGAGTCGGCAAATTCTACCCCCAGTCTCTCTGCGAGAAGAGAAAAGCGCGGAACAGAAGAGCAGACCTGCGGAAGAAGCTTCGATCATCCAAGACGAGCCCGATTGGAGAGAACCCTTCATAGAGTACCTCCGATACGACAAGCTGCCCGAAGAAAAATCTACGAGGATTCAGCTGAAGAAAAGAGCTCTCCGATACGTGTTTGTAAATGACACGTTATACCGCAGGTCATATGACCAACTCTGGCTCAGGTGTCTGTCATTGGCCGAAGCCCAAAAGGTCATGAAAGATGTTCACTCGGGCGTTTGCGGTGCTCACCAATCCGGCCCCAAGATGCGACTTCAAATCAAACGGCTTGGGTATTACTGGCCCACCATGATACGGGATTGCGGAGAGCATGCAAAGAAATGTTATATATGCCAAATTCACGGTGATTTTATTCACAAGCATCCCAATCCATTGCATCCTACGGTGGCGTCATGGCCCTTCGAATTCTGGGGCACCGACATTGTTGGCCCAATTGATCCTCCGTCATCCAAAGGCCACCGGTTCATACTGGCCGCAACTGATTACTTCTCCAGATGGGCTGAAGCTGTCCCGCTAAAAGAAGTCAAGACAAAAGATATTCTGACATTCTTCCAACACAATATTCTATACCGCTTTGGTACACCAAGAAGAATCATTTCTGACAACGGGCCTTCTTTCAAGAGCTTCAATGTCTCAAGGTTCGCTACTCAGCACAAGATAGACTGGAGATATTCCTCCATCTACAATCTAAGAGCCAATGGGCTAGCCGAAGCCTTCAATAAGACTCTATGCAAGCTCCTGAGGAAAAATGCTTCAGCCAACAAGAGAGACTGGAATCTCAAACTTCACGAGGCGTTGTGGGCATATCGTACCACGCACCGTACTCCAACACAGTCCACTCCATACTCATTGCTCTTCGGAGTGGAAGCGGTCCTCCCTCTCGAAGTCGAAGTTCCAAGCTTAAGAATGGCCGTTCAGCACGAGTTGACGGACGAGGAAAACGTGCTCCTTCGACTTGAAGAGCTCGATGCCCTCGAAGAAAAGAGGCTCGCGGTACAGCAAAATCTGGAGCTATACCGAGCCCAAATGTCACGGGCCTATGACAAGATAACCCGTCTCCGCGCTTTCAAGAAAGGTGAATTGGTGTTGGTCCTCAAAAGACTGATTATCCCCAATCGACATGCCAAGGGGAAATTCGAGCCAAACTGGGAAGGACCATACGTCATCGAGAAAGTGTTTGACGGGGGATCCTACCAACTAATAAGTGCCGAGGGAGAAAAGCCCATGCCACCCATCAATGGCCGATATCTCAAGAAATACTACACTTGAATGCTCCAAGTCACAGGCGAATTGAGCACATCAGCCCTACGGTCTGGATCATACATCCTGCAAAACCGTATACAATCCACGGGCATGAATGACCCCTATCTCTCCCAAATCCTGCCGGTGAGACTACTTTTAAAGACCCACCAGCGGCAAAAAAAAGAAGAAGAAAAAAATATATATAAATAAAAATAAAAGAAATAAAAAATAAACGGTATGTCCACAAGCAAAACGGGCACGGATGAAAACCCGAAAGGGCTCCGTGAGTAAAAACAGCAGGACTACCAGCGAGTCTGTGAAAACCCGAAAGGGCGCAAACTCGTGAAAAGAGATGAAATAAACTCGCAAAGTCCTCTCGACTTTGTGAGGAGAAAACCCCTGCGTGAGATCCTTACGACTCACAAAGGAGCAACACACTTAGGAATCCTCACGATTCCTAAGGAGAAAATACACCTGCGGGATCCTTACGACTCGTAGGGAGAAAATGCTTTTATGGGACCCTCACGGCCCATAAAATTGAAAAGCCTTAGGTGATAGGGACCCAAACCTGTCTCCTAAGCCATCGTTCCCCAACGGGCAACGGCAAATGATGAGTCGCTCCTGGCATTTCGCTTCAGTGTTAGCAGTGCTGATGCCGACCAAAAACCCAAATCCCAAGTCCTCCCAAGGCAAATGATGAGTTGCTCCTGGCATTATTCCAGTGCAGCAATGCAGACGCCAACCAAATTCCAAATCCCATACCCCAACGGCGAATGATGAGTCGCTCCTGGTACCATATTCCAGTGTAGCGATGCAGACGCCAACCAAATTCCAAATCCCATACCCCAACGGCGAATGATGAGTCGCTTCTGGTACCATATTCCAGTGTAGCGATGCAGACGCCAACCAAATTCCAAATCCCATACCCCAGCGGCGAATGATGAGTCGCTCCTGGTACCATATTCCAGTGTAGCGATGCAGACGCCAACCAAATTCCAAATCCCATACCCCAACGGCGAATGATGAGTCGCTCCTGGTACCACATTCCAGTACAGCGATGCAGACGCCAACAAAGCCCTGAAATTTTTCCGGCCCTACGGTCTGGATCATACATCCTGCAAAACCGTATACAATCCACGGGCGTAAAACAATCCCAACCTCTCCCAAGTCCTACCGGTGAGACCACATTCAAAGTCCCAAAAGAAAAAAAATCCCAAATCCTCCCGGGGCAAATGATGAGTTGCTCCTGGCATTATTCCAGCGCAGCAATGCAGATGCCAAACAAAAACCAAAATCCCAAAATCCTCTAAATGACAGATGATGATTCGCTCCTGGTACCATATTCCAGTATAGCGATGCTGATGTCAACCCAAATCAAAATCAAAGTCAACTTCCACTCCGACACCGCAAAAAGTGGAGCAAGTCAGAATCCAATCTCGACACCGCAAGAAGCGGAGCAAGTCAAGTCTACCCCTGACACTGCAAGAAGCAGAGCAAGTCAAATCAAGCATCGACCATCCAAGTCGCAAAAAGGGCAGCATCAACCATCCAAGTCGCAAAAAGGGCAGCATCGACCGTCCAAGTCGCTAAAAGGGCAGCATCGACCGTCCAAGTCGCAAAAAGGGCAGAACCGACTGTCCAAGTCGCAAAAAGGGCAGCATCGACCGTCCAAGTCGTTAAAATGGCAGCACCGACCGTCCAAGTCGCTAAAATAGCAGCACCGACCGTCCAAGTCATAAAAAGGGCAGTACCGACCGTCCAAGTCGCTAAAATGGCAGCACCGACCGTCCAAGTCGCAAAAAGCGCAGTACCGACCGTCCAAGTCACGAAAATGGCAGCACCGACCGTCCAAGTCGCAAAAAGGGCAGCACCGACCGTCCAAGTCGCGAAAAGGGCAGCGCAGGATTCCTACAAAGCGGGAACCAGATCACTCCGGGCCAGAGAAAACGTCTATCACGGACACTCCGTCTCAGAGACATGTGAAGCAACGACCGTCCATGTTGTAAAAAGGGCAGTGCCAGCTTCCCAAAAAGCGGGAACCAAATCAAGTCGCCTCCACGTGAAAGAAGATCCATCAATTTCATGCACACGACCCACATATGTGGTGTGCATTTATTGATGGGGGGCAATTTGTTGGGGTAAAATTTATACCCCGGTTGACCAAGTCAAAATCAAAGTCAACCTCAAGCCAAGTGGGCCCAAGCCCAGATCCAGTGGGCCCATGCCCGGGTCGAGCCAGAACATGAAGCGGCCGGCCTCCCCCCATGCCAAGATAAAAATTTTGTAATAAATAATTTTGTTGTACTTCTTTTATTTTATTTTATGGATAAATGTAAAAAAAATAGGCATAAAGCCAAATTTTTGTAAAGCCCATGGCTTATGTGCAAAAAGAAATGGCACATGAGCCATGGGATAGGCAAAATGACATTTTGTGAAGCCTAAGGGGCTATGTGTAAAGTGTATAGCCTATAAAGGCAAGGATAATGAAATATCCTAACAACTTTTTTTCCTCTCTCCAAAAAAGTTTGAGATCTGAGATCTTTCTTTCTTCTTCAAGGTTCCAAAACCTTCTTCTTCTTTTGAATAAAATCAAGATTTTTACTCTTCTTCTTCAAAAACGAAATAGTTTTTCACCACAAAACCCACAAAGGGGAACTTGGATTTGTCTTCAGATCCCCAAAAGGAGAGATTTTGAGATCTCACATCTATTGATCTTCAAGATCCAGCTAACAAAGGAGGAAGAAGAATAACCCCTTTCACTTAACCCAAAAAAAAGAAAGAAAAGAATACACTCAGGAGTCTAACTCCTCTCTGATTTCTCTTCAGAGAAATCTTTTTAGGCTAAAAGCCTCTTTTTCTGGCCGGCGCTCAAGCGCAGAGCGCCCACGTGCCGACACGTGGCGTGCTTGCGCTCGAGCGCTAGCGCTCGAGCGCAAGTCACCCCGGTGCCGACACGTGGCGCGCTTGCGCTCCAACGCAAGCGCTCGAGCGCAAGTCGCCCCCGTGCCGACACGTGGCGCTCTTGCGCTCAAGCACAAGCGCTCGAGCGCAAGTCGCCCACGTGTCGACACGTGGCGTGCTTGCGCCCAAGCGCTCAGCGTCCGAGCGCAAAGCGCCCACGTGCCGACAAGTGGCGCGTTGCGCTCCAGCACTCTGCGCTCGAGCGCAAAGCGCCCACGTGCCGACACGTGGCACGCTTGCGCTCAAGCGCCCAGCGTCCGAGCGCAAAGCTCCCACGTGCCGACACGTGGCGCGTTGCGCTCCAGCACTCTGCGCTCGAGCGCAAAACGCCCACGTGCCGACACGTGACGCGCTTGCGCTCAAGCGCCTAGGCGCTGGCCCCACGCATCCTTTGGATGTCTTTTTCCCCTTTATTTATATATACATGTATATATATACATATGGATACAAATGTACACATACACATACTCCACGACACTGTCCCTGTTAGAACTCTGCGTGGCTCCCGATATATCCAAAACCCCCTTTTAAAACAAAACACACGCACACCGCACATTGAGTTCGCATGACCAGTTTAACCCGTTGATCGGAGGTTCCCTCGCCCCAAAGGCGAGGGGTAATTAACGGCAGCTTAGTCCGCGGCTGCCGGAGATTCGGATCCCCACAATCTTTAAACCCCAGCCTACCCTAGGCAGGGGGAATCTGTAGTACGCCTGACAAGCGTGCGCGTATTTCCATCTCAACGGGGTGACGAAAAACACCCTACATAGATGAATCACTCATTTGTATTTATGAAGCATGGTTGTTAAATCCTTTATTTTGATTTATTTTGATAATGATAATGCTTCATATATATCATGAGAGATCATTATCTCATTCCATTCTCTTGCTCACCTTCTCTCTCCTCAAGCTCTCTCTCTCTTCAAACCCTAATCCTCCCCTCTCATGTGTTGAGACCAAGGATTAGAATAGACTACTTAATCCATAACCCTTCTCTATATCACCTAGGTTACTTAGATTAGCACTTTAAGAAACCTAGTTACCTCAAGTTAGAGGTGAAGCTTGAAGTAAAGCTCTCGGGTGGATCATCTACTACATAGAGAAGGCCGGAGAGGACGTGGAGAACGAAAAGACGAAGGACACGGTTCATTAGGTATAATCTTATTTCATAGTAGTTGATAACTTCTATGATTCTTGTTAGTTATAGTTTAGCAAAGATTTTCGGTTAGTCGATGTTTACGCCTAAAACATGATCGTTTTTCATTATTCCGCCTCCCCGCAAGTCGTGGGGTGTTGTACATCGACTTACAGTGGTATCAGAGTCTCGCTAAATAATAATTAACTCATTAGCAAAGTCTTATGAATTTCGAACGCAAAACGAACCGAAAAAGACATCGATATCACCATGTTTCTGTCGAATTTAAAACAGGCTCTAAAATTTTTTCAGGGAGCTACAGAATAACAAGCAGAGAAATATAAGATCACTGGAGAAAAATGGGTTCCTGAATCGGCCATACAGCCGCGGAACCGCGGCCGATCCCACCGATCCGCCGCGGATCCGTGGCCGAGTTCGGGCCGATTCAACCCAGTTTGCTCCTGTAACTCTTCTGTGATATTTTTGTATTTTCTGGAATGTTTATTTTCTGCTCAAGTCTCAGGTGCACAGAGAAGTTTTGGAGTAGAATCTAAAGTGTTTGCTCGATCGAAATCTTACAATGTTTGCTAATTTGATTATATCTGTGATTGTATAATGTGTTCGTAAACCTCCCCTAACTGCTAGTATGTCGGTTGGCAGGGGGTTGCACATTTCTGTAATGGTTTTTACTGTTTGTGGTTGTGAACTATATTGGACTGTTGTGATGATTAGCCGGGGTTTGTGATGGGTTGTAATATTCAATCATTCAAAGAAATTGTAATATGTTGTAATATTATTTTGCGGGGCACATCCAGGTTGCGGTTGTAGCCACCGTTGTATTATTTCATTTTACTGTTTTTGCTCCTAGTATAGACCCAAGGTGGGGTACACAAACTACCGGGTACTTTGAAGTGTTTAGTGGCCTACTCACTTTGTTGAGGGAGACCGCATCACTTCGGGTATTTGACGGGTAGTTTACCGTACCCGTAGGGGTCTAGGGTGGGGTAATGGCTATTCATCACAACTATATAATCCGTCTTTTGTTGCAGGCTCTAAACAAACGCGGATTGCTTGCAAATCCAATAATGTTCATTTGAGATATGGAATGCCTATTATTGCGTCTGACGAATGTACAATATCTATATATGATAGCTATGTAGACGTCACTTATGTTTTACACCCGCGCTAGCCCAGCCCCCGCTCTGCCGTTAGTTAAGTAACCTAACGGGTGATGAAGGGACCCAGAGGTGAATGCGGATGGCATAAAAGGACGTTGTATTTTCGTTGTTTTCTGCAATGATAGGTTAATGATGGGACGCATTATTATTAATGCAAAGAAAATAAACCAAAAGTTGAATCGTTGGAACAATTTAAAAGAAACCACTCGGTTATTTTAAAAGAGATGATATTTTTAATTGCGGAGCTTTAACCACTCCTTTTAAAAGCTATCGGGTTCCTTCGGTCATATCAAGTTCACTACGTTCACGGTTTCGCCAAAACCATTCGTAGCCCTCCGTCATTTCATTTGGGTATTCAGTAGTATTCAAGCTATGCATTTTGGCCAAAGTCAAGGCATAGTGTTTGGTAGCTGCTGGGTATTCATTTGTTGCATAGATAGATGAGTTAGTTTGAGACAGTCGTTTTATCATTTGACCAAAGTCAGGGGTATGTACGGATGGGTTCAAATTGACAAGATAATGACGGGTAGAACTTGACATGTGACTTATGACATTTTGACCAAAGCCAAGGTCATAAGAGCATGGGGCAAAAATCTATATCGGGAATTTCTAAAGAAACTGAAATTTGCAAAGAGATGCATACCATTTGGAGTTTGATGAATGTTGGTAGGATTCCTTCAACATTATCATACGATGATATTTGGATCCCGATCCTTCTGTGAGTATAAGCTACTCATCAGGAGATTCGTCACTTAACGATCAATGTTATAAACCAAGTAGGTGTCAAGAAAGGTGTCAGCGGGGTTACGCCCCCAGAGAAAAGAGGTTATTTAATTAAGGAACTTCGCGAAAGTGTTGGAAAACCTCCCTCGAAGTACCGACACCAGCCTGGCTGAACGGTTAAGCAAGTATTGTACAGTGAGAATAGTCCTGGCTAATTCTTCTTTAATGGTTTGAGGAAGGATTTGAGAAACAGTGGGAGCCATCCAGTTTAGATAAATTAAAAACCACTCTAAACTTGCAAGAGTATCAAGCTAAAGTGTTTCTTCTCTCTCTCCTACTTGCAGCGACCCTGAAAATGACTGGACTTAAGTTACTTTTAGAGAAAAATATACTGACAGGGCCAAACTATAAAGATTGACCGCGGAATGTCAAAATGGCTTTAACCTATGACAAATTGTGGTACGTCCTCACCGCTAAGGCACTGCAGTCCCAGGTCCCAAATCCAGTAATGCGGATAAGGAAATCCGCAAAACCTGGGAGTATGATTGCGCGAAGGCCAAGTGCATCGTGCTTGCCTTGATGAACAATGAACATCAGAGGAGGCACGAGGATATGGATCTTGATGCCATATTTCTCCATACAAAAGAACTTTATGGAGAGCAATCCCGTATAGCAAGATACGAGACCTCTAAGAACTTGTTTCGAGCGAGGTTGGCCGTCGGATCATCGGTAGGAGAACATGTCCTAAAAATGATTGGCTATATAGAAGAGCTCGCAGACCTTGGGACGACTTTGGATAATGAGCTCTATACAGACCTTATTCTCCAGTCCCTTCCTTCCACCTACGCCCAGTTTATTCTGAACTTCAACATTCAAAGAAAAGAAGTTGAACTTCCGGAACTCCTTAACATGTTGAGGAGTGCAGAGGGCACCTTGCAGAAGGCAAGGGAAACACCCGCTATGTTTGTTAGCGGTATTTTTCTTCCGGGTCCAAGGCTAGGGCCAAAGGAAGGAAGAAGAAGGCCGCCACCAAACCTAGAGGAGGTGTAAGTAAGGTGGGAGCGAAGGGAAAGAAAAAGTTTGCGGTACCTGTAGTGGCCCAGGATGAGTGTTTCCATTGTCATAGGAAAGGGCACTGGAAGAAAGATTGCAAGGCGTGGAACGCCAAGAACCAAGAACCGAAGCAAGCTGTGGCTTCGACTTCAGGTGTGTTTGTAATTGAGAATTGTCTGTCAATCAACTCTACTTCCTGGGTATTGGATACCGGATCAGGATCTCATATATGCAATTCATTGCAGGCACTGAGAAACCGTAGAGTGCTGAAGGATAGTGATATGACCCTGATGGTTGCTAACGGAGCTAGCGTGGGAGCTGTGTCCGTAGGGGATTATCACCTGGGATTGACGAGTGGACACATTTTGGTTTTACATAACTGTTTTTGTGTACCCAGCTTAACGTGTAATATCATATCTGTTTCCTTGTTATCAAATAAAGGTTATGATTTCACGTTTGTAAGTGATGTTGTTAACATCCACCTTAATCATAGTTTGATTGGGTCCGGTACACTGGATAACGGTATATATGTCTTAAACCAACTCCAAATTTTCAATGTCCAGAACACACTAAAAAGAAAGTCTCCAGATTTAAATAAAACTTTCTTATGGCATTGTAGACTGGGTCATATCAATGAGAGAAGGTTGACTAAGTACATAGAAAAGGATATTTGGACTCGTTAGAATATCAAACTTATGCCACTTGTCAATCTTGTCTCAAAGGAAAGATGACAAAGACTCCATTTACTGGACATGGAGTAAGAGCGAGCGAGCTCTTAGGACACATACACAGCGATATATGTGGTCCAATGTCTACACATGCAAGAGGTGCTTTTTCCTATTTCATTACTTTTACGGATGATTACTCAAGGTACAGATTCATTTATCTGATGAAACATAAATCCGAGGCTTTTGAGAAATTCCAAGAGTACAAGAATGAAGTAGAAAACCAAACCGGCAAAAGTATCAAGACACTGAGATCTGATCGAGGTGGTGAATACTTAAGTGCCGAGTTCCTAGGTTACCTAAAAGAGAAAGGAATTCTCTCTCAGCTTACTCCTCCATACACTCCACAGCATAACGGTGTATCGGAGAGACGGAATCGAACCCTATTGGATATGGTACGTTCCATGATGCGTAGTGCTGAGTTACCGCGATCTTTCTGAGGATATGCGCTAGATTCAGCGGCATATCTTCTGAACAGGGCTCCTACCAAGACTGTGCCCACCACCCCATATCAGATGTGGAGTGGGAAGAAACCACATCTTCAGCATATGAAGATATGGGGATGTCCAGCTTTTGTTAAAAAGCAGCATGTGGACAAGCTCGAGGCACGATCAGTAAAGTGTAAGTTTGTGGGATATCCAAAGAACTCCAAGGGATATTATTTCTATTACGCAGAGGAACAAAAGGCTTTTGTTTTTCGTAATGCCCATTTTTTAGAACAGCAGTTTTTAGAAAAAGAAATAAGTGGGAGCGAAATAGAACTGGAAGAAATTCCAGAACCACAAACTACTACTAAAAGTTTGGTAGAACCAGTAGTTCAAGAAAAACAGGACATTCTCGTACCCCTCCGCAGGAGTAGTAGGCCGTCTCATCCGCCTGAGAGATACTACGGTTTTCTCATAGATGGGGATAGAGAGGATTGCATCATCGATGATGATGAACCTACTAGCTTCCAGCAGGCCATCCAGAGCGGCGACTCGGTACGATGGCTAGATGCAATGCGGAACGAAATGGAGTCCATGTACACCAACAAAGTATGGACTTTGGACTTTGCTCCAGATGGGGTAAAACCCATAGGATGCAAATGGATCTTCAAGAAAAAGATTGGTGTAGATGGACAGGTGGAAACCTATAAGGCTAGACTTGTTGCAAAGGGTTGTCGTCAAAGACCTGGTTTGGACTATGACGAAACTTTTTCTCCAGTGGCTATGCTCAAATCCATTCGGGTCCTTCTTGCTATTGCTGCCTTCCATGATTATGAAATCTGGCAGCTGGACGTGAAGACGGATTTTCTGAATGGTAATTTAGAAGAGCCCGTCTATATGCATTAGCCAGAGGGTTTCAATCAGAGTGGGAGCAGCGGGAAAGTATACAAGTTGCTTAAATCCATTTATGGATTAAAGCAGGCATCGCGGAGTCGGAACATCTGTTTTTATGAAACAGTCAAAGAATATGACTTTATCAAAAATCCAGATGAACCATGTATATATAGTAAAGTTGTAGCAAGAACTGTCGTATTCCTCGTCTTGTACGTGGGTGACATTCTATTGATGGGAAATGACATTCCTATGCTACAATCTGTCAAAGAATTCTTGTCCCACAGGTTCTACATGAAAGACCTGGGTGATGCCTCTTACATTCTGGGGATCCGGATCTATCGTGATCGATCCAAGAGGATGTTGGGACTTTCGCAGTCCAGGTATATCGACACTGTACTGAAAAGATTCAGTATGGAAGATTCTTAGCGCGGTAATCTACCGGCTTGTCACGGAATCACCCTATCCAAAGAGATGTCTCCCAAGACTGATTTGGAAAGGGAACGCATGTCTATTATACCCTACGCTTCTGCGGTAGGCTCTATAATGTATGCAATGTTGTGCACCAGACCAGATGTAGCTTACGCACTAAGCGTGGTAAGCCGGTATCAGTCAGACCCAGGGGAGATGCACTGGATAGCAGTAAAGAACATTCTCAAGTACCTGAGGAGGACTAAGGAGATGTTCTTGGTTTACGGCGGAAAAGACCTCAAGATGGAGGCCTTTGCTGATTCCGGCTTCCAGAGTGATAAGGACGATTCCAAGTCCATGTCAGGTTATGTATTTACCCTCAATGGAGGGGCGGTGTGCTGAAAGAGTTCCAAGCAGGACACCATTGCTGACTCGACGATGGAAGCGGAGTATATTGCTGCTTGCGATGCCGCGAAAGAAGCGGTCTGGATGAAGAAGTTCCTAACAGAACTTCAAGTGGTTCCTACCAATGTTGATCCAATACCTCTGTATTGCGACAACAATGAAGCTATAGCTTTAGCGTAGGAACCAAGGTCCCATCAGAAGTCCAGACACATCTGAAGGCGGTATCACCTGATCAGGAAGATCATTGATCGTCGGGAGATCGAGGTCCGGAGAGTTGCTACTAAAGAGAACATTGCTGATCCATTCACGAAGGCCCTACCTCAGATTTAGTTCGAGAGGCTACTCGAGATCATCGGTCTTCGATATGCCAGTTCATGGCCCTAGTGCAAGTGGGAGATTGTTAGTGTATATGCCCTAGGGGCCATTATTGTATCATACTAGTTTGTATATTACTTAATGGAAGCTTGGGATATTCACATGTATATAACAGTCTTGATAAACATGGTAGTATGCTACTTAGTTTTTCTATCTTAATATGTGAGTATACGTATTGATAGAGCTCTTAGGATCTTGCTTGACTACCAGCGTTGTGATGGAGTCACACTAGTGGGGGCTGGATAGTCTACAAGCACATCCTTATTCAGGTCCCTAGTCGTAGGATTATCGAGACAGGGCATCGATACTCCGGAGTAGACTTGTGTGTACGCTTCTCATCCCAGTTGGGGAGATGGTCTGTCCTACAGCCGTCAATACGTCGTACTGGAGATAGTATACAGGTGCTCGTTGGGTTACGGGTACACCGGACAGGACTCGTAGGGAACTGTAGGTTGGTTTTATACCAGTCGTCAGTTAACAGTTCCCAGGTGACATGAGTACAGCATAGTCCGCAGACTTGACACTGCTACTTCGCCTCGAGTGTGTCCCACTGTTCTTAGATTGCTACCCTACCACGGCACAAAAGAGTCATGCAAATAGGTGGCAGTTGGGTGCAGTCCCGAGCACTTGGAGGCAGTGGCAGTTAGACAGGATTCGTCTCTCCCGGTATTGGGAGTTGATATCGCGCTGTGTCAGAGAGCCATTACGCAAAGTCCCTGGCCAAGGCAAGCGAGATTTGCTGGTAGGTTCCAGTAGTTTCTCAGGGTGTAATGGGCTACGCTCCGACACGACTTATACCGCTATTAGGGGAATGACGCTTGCCGCCCCCTAGGCCCGATATGCGATAGTCTTAGAAGAACAGACCGGACTGTACGGAAATTGTCACATCAGACTCAGTAGGAGTTCGGATGGGTTTCCTCATAGGCCTTCTTATCGATATCTACCTGGAGACCGTTACGTACAGCTAGTGCCGCTTGCGGTCTGTGGTTAAACCCACTGCCAGCGTAGTAGTTGAGTGTTTAGAGTCCCACACAGAGAGTTTCCCTACTCCAGGCGAAACGATATAGAGGTCGTATGGTTTTACGACAAGGGTTCGGACGCATACGTGTGTTTACGCACGTACGACATCCGGAAAGTTTTTACTAGCCGGCTTTGGTTTAAGCCAGTTTCTAGTATCCGGTTATTGGATTTATACAGCCTAAAGTTTTTCCGTGTTTTCACGGATAGGAGGGGCGTTCTCGTAATTATGCGAGAAGCTTCTAGAAGGTTGGTGACTTAGGGGTTTAGGTGGCATAAGTATTAAATGAGATTAGTGACTCATTTGTGTGATTCATCCTTTTCATTAATGCATCATAAATGCTTAATGACTCATATAAATGAATCACTCATTTGTATTTATGAAGCATGGTTGTTAAATTCTTCATTTTGATTTATTTTGATAATGATAATGCTTCATATATATCATGAGAGATCATTATCTCATTCCATTCTCTTGCTCACCTTCTCTCTCCTCAAGCTCTCTCTCATCAAACCCTAGTCCTCCCCTCTCATGTGTTGAGACCAAGGATTAGAATAGACTACTTAATCCATAACCCTTCTCTATATCACCTAGGTTACTTATATGAGCACTTTAAGAAACCTAGTTACCTCAAGTTAGAGGTGAAGCTTGAAGTAAAGCTCTCGGGTGGATCATCTACTACATAGAGAAGGCCGGAGAGGATGTGGAGAACGAAAAGACGAAGGACACGGTTTATTAGGTATAATCTCTTTTCATAGTAGTTGATAACTTCTATGATTCTTGTTAGTTATAGTTTAGCAAAGATTCTCGGTTATTCGATGTTTACGCCTAAAACAATATCGTTTTTCATTATTCCGCCTCCCCGCAAGTAGTGGGATGTTGTACATTGACTTACAATACTGGCTCACCACACTAAGCACATATGCCACATCTAGTCTTGTATATAGCATTGCATATATTATAGATCCTACCGCCGAAGTGTAAGGTATAGTGCTCATGCGAACCCTCTCCTCATCAGTCTTGGGAGACATCTCTTTGGAGAGGGTGATTCTGTGCAATGCGGGTATATTACCGTACTTGGAATCATCTAAATCTTTTTAGTATGGACTCTATGTATCTGGACTGTGAAAGTACCAACAGTCTCTTGGATCTATCTCTATAGATCTTAATCCCCAGAATGTAGGAGGCATCACCCAGGTCCTTCATGGAGAACTTTTGTGACAAGAACAGCTTTACCGATTGCAGCATAGAAATGTCATCTCATATCAAGAGAATGTCATCCATGTACAGGACGAGAAATACGACAGTTCTCCCTAAAATCTTCTTG
Source organism: Agapanthus africanus (assembly GCA_030015575.1). Lineage (NCBI taxonomy): Eukaryota > Viridiplantae > Streptophyta > Magnoliopsida > Asparagales > Amaryllidaceae > Agapanthus > Agapanthus africanus. The sequence goes on from JASDDO010000028.1 coordinate 175,570,397, forward strand.
TATATACATGGTTCATCTTCATTTTTGATGAAGTCAAATTTCTTCACAGTCTCATCAAAATAGATGTTCCATCTCCGCGATACCTGCTTTAATCCATAAATGGATTTAATCAACTTGCACACCTTCCCGCTGCTCCCACTGTCTACGAATCCCTCCGGCTGATCCATATAAACGCTCTCTTTTAAACTTGCATTTAGAAAGGATGTTTTTATGTCCATCTGCCAGATATCGTAGTCATGGTAGGAAGTAATGGTAAGTAGAACCCGAATGGATTTCAGCATAACCACTGGAGAAAAGGTTTCTTCATTGTCCACTCCTGGTCTTTGACGAAAACCTTTTGCAATAAGTCTAGCCTTATAGGTTTCCACTTGTACATCTGCACCAATCTTCTTTTTGAAGATCCACTTGCATCCAACGGGGTTTACCCCAAGAGGAGCAATATCCAAACTCCAAACTTTGTTGGTGTACAAGGACTCCATTTCGGATTTCATAACATCAAGCCATTTTACAGAGTCTCTACTGTTAATGGCCTACTTATAACTAGTAGGATCATCTTCTTCCAAGATGCAATCCTCTCGATCCCCATCTATGAGAAAACCGTAGTATATTTTACGCGGAAAAGAAATCCTACTAGATCTGCGGAGTGGCTGAGGTTCGTTTAGGATTATTGAATCCTCTGGTTCTACCAATTCTTCAGTTGCAGTTTGTGCTTCTGGAATTTCTTCCAGTTCTACCGTACTCCCACTAGTTTCTTTTGCAAGAAACTCCATTTCTAAGAAAACGGTATGCTGAGCAACAAACACCTTCTGTTCCTCGGTGTGGTAGAATAGATATCCATAATCATTCCTTGGATATCCCACAAACTTATATAGAACTGACTGTGCTTCTAATTTGTCCGGATTATTCTTTTTAACGTAAGCCTGACAACCCCATATCTTAAATCTTTTATGATATGGTCTCTTTCCATTCCATATTTCGAATGGTGTTTTAGGTACTTATTTGAATGGAACATGATTCAACAGATGTGCCGCTGTTTGAAGCGCATATTGTAACAACTCAAATTTCAATGTACAGAAAATTGTTTATAAGTTAATGTACAATTGGGGTAATTGCTGTAAGTCCATGCTACCCTTCCCCGGTACTTACGGGGTTGCGGAATTGGTGTAAAACGATTTTTGCTAGGGTGGTAACATGGACTCATAATACGGATCTTTGTTAAACAACTAGATAACAACCTAACTAGGAGTTGTTTAACTACTCGGTTAGGGGGTTATACCTTTCTTGAACTCCTTCGTCTTCAACTCTTGTGGTGTACGGACCGGCCTCCCGTCGTCGTCTTCTCGCGCCGAAGATGGATCCACCCGAAAGCTTCTACCTTTGGCTTCTTCTTCGAACTTGAAGAAACTAGAACACTTGGCTTGCTAGGCCTTGTGAACTAGGATGAGTAGAGTATTGTTTTGGTGTTTTTATCTCTAAGGCAATGGTTCTCAACTCATGAGAAGGGTTTGCCTTGAGCTAGAGAGAGCAAGAGGAAGAGGGAGAGCTTGAGCAAGTGATGGAAAGAGAGAGAAATGAAATGAGAGAATGAGTAAACCTTTTTCCATCCTTGCTCTCATAATCCAAAATCATCATCACAAATAATAATAATTGAGTATAATGTAATGGTTATTATCATGACAAATGACACTATCATTTCTTGCATTAAATGCAAATGGTGAACAAAACAAGCAAGCATAAATCAATGCAACCAAATGATAGCCATTGTCATGATGGTGGTCAACAAGTCCAACCTAGTCAACCAGTCAACAAAAGTCAACAAGTCAACAAGGTCAACCTTTCAACCTTAACCATGTCACTATAATACTCAATTAATATTATTGTTAATCATATTTCTAATTCTCATTAGGGTTAAGCAAAAGTCAACAATCAACAACCCTAATGAGAATCCTATGCCTCTGTGTCTGTCAACTGTGCATACACACCCGTATCCGCGTTCCGGGGAACACGAATACAAACGAGATAAAACCAATCCCAAAACGTACAATAGGATCTGGCTTAAACCAAAGCCCACTAGTGTTAACTGTCCGGACACTGAACGTGCGTAAGTGCACGGATGTGACCGAACCATGTCGCAAAACCATGCGACCAGTCGCAAAACCATGCGATCTCCGCTCTTTTGCCTAAAGGCGAATAGCTCTCTGTGTGGGACTCTAAAGACTCGACACTACGCTGGCAGTGGGTTTAACCACAGACCGCAAGCGGCACTAGCTGTGCGTAACGGCCCCCAGGTAGATGCCGATAAGAAGACGGACGAGGTGAAACCCATCTGAACTCCTACTGAGCCTGAATGTGACAATCTCCGTACAGTCCGGTCTGTTCGTCTGATACATCGCATGGCGGGCCTAGGGGGAGGTAAACGTCAGTCCCCTAATAGCGGTACAAGTCGTGTCGGAGTGTATCCCAGAACACCCTGAGATAACACTGGAAACCTACCAGTATATCTCGCTTGCCCTGGCTAGGGACTACTTGTGTAATGGCCCTCCTAGACACAGCGCGATGTCAACCCCCAATACCGGAAGAGACGAATCATGTCTAACCGTCACTCCCTCCAAGTGCTTCGGGACTGCACCCAACTACTACCTGTTTGCACGACTCCTTTGAGCCATGTTAGGGTAGTAATCAAAGTACAGTGGGAACACACTCGAGGCGAAGTGACAGTGTGAAGTCAGCGGACAAAGCTGTACTCATGTCACCTGGGAACTGATAACTGACGATAGGTATAGTACCAACCAATCAGTTCCCGACGAGTCCTGTCCAGTGTACTCGTAACCTAACGAGCACCCGCATACTATCTCAAGTACGACGTACTGACGGCTGTGAGACAGACCGTCTCCCCTGCTGGGATGAGAAGCGCATACGCTAGTCTACTCCGGAGTATCGATGCCCTGTCTCGATAGTCCTACGACTAGAGACCTGTATAAGGATGTGCTTGTGGATTACCCAGCCCCCACAAGTGTGACTGCCATCACAACGCTCGTAATCAAGCAAAGATCCTAAGGGCTCTACTATTATGTATAAGCAATATGCTAAAAGAAACACATGCACATATTAAAGTAGAAACAAACCAAGTAGCATACTACCATTTTAAGCAAGATTGTCAATACAAGGTGAATATCCTAAGCTTCCATTAAGTAATATACAAACTAGTATGATACAGTAATGGCCTCTAGGGCATATACACTAACAATCTCCCACTTGCACTAAGGCCATGTACTGGCGTATCGAAGACCCATCATTTCAATCAGCCGCTCGAACTGAGTCTGGGGCAAGGCCTTGGTGAATGGATCTGCAGTGTTATCTTCTGAAGCAACCCTCCGAACCTCGATCTCCTGGCGATCCACGATCTCCCTGATCAGGTGATACCGCCCCAATATGTGTCTGGATTTCTGATGGGACCTGGGTTCCTTCGCTAAAGCTATAGCCCTGCTGTTGTCGCAATACAGAGGTATTGGATCAACAATGGACGGAACCACCTGAAGTTCTTTCAAGAACTTCCTCATCTAGACGGCTTCTTTTGCGGCATCAGCAGCAGCGATGTATTCCGCTTCTATCGTCGAGTCAGCAACGGTTTCCTGTTTGGAACTCTTCCAACACACCGCCCCTCCATTGAGGGTAAAGACAAAACCCGACATGGACTTGGAATCATCCTTATCACTCTGGAAGCTGGAGTCAGTAAAAGCCTCGATCTGGAGGTCTTTTCCGCCATACACCAAGAACATCTCCTTAGTCCTTCTCAGCTACTTAAGAATGTTCTTTACCGCTATCCAGTGTTTCTCCCCTGGGTCCGACTGATACCGGCTTACAACGCTCAATGCGTATGCCACATCTGGTCTGGTACACAACATCGTATACATAATAGAGCCTACCGCAGATGCGTAGGGTATTGATGACATGCGAGCCCTTTCCAAATCAGTCTTGGGAGACATCTCTTTGGAGAGGGTGATTCCGTGACAAGCCGGAAGATTACCGCGCTTGGAATCTTCCATACTGAATCGTTTCAGTATGGTGTCGATGTACCTTGACTGTGAAAGTCCCAACATCCTTTTAGATCTATCACGATAGATCTGGATCCCCAGAATGTAGTTGGCATCGCCCAGGTCCTTCATGGAGAACCTGTGTGACAAGAACCTTTTTACAGATTGTAGCATAGGAATGTCATTTCCTATCAAGAGAATGTCATCCACGTATAAAAAGAGGAATACGACAGTTCTTGCTACAAATCTACTATAGATGCATGGTTCATCTGGATTTTTGATAAAGCCAAATTCTTTGACTGTCTCATCAAAGCAGATGTTCCAACTCCGCGATGCCTGCTTTAGTCCATAGATGGACTTAAGCAACTTGCACACCTTTCCGCTGCTCCCACTCTGAATGAAACCCTCTGGCTGGTCCATATAGACACACTCCTCTAAATTTCCATTTAGAAAAGCGGTCTTTACGTCCATTTGCCATATCTCATAATCGTGGAAGGCAGCAATGGCAAGAAGGATCCGAATGGATTTCAGCATAGCCACTGGAGAAAAGGTCTCATCATAGTCCAAACCAGGTCTTTGACGAAAACCCTTTGCAACAAGTCTAGCCTTATAGGTCTCAACCTGTCCATCTACACCAATCTTCCTTTGAAGATCCACTTGCATCCTATGGGTTTTACCCCATCTGGAGCAATGTCCAACGTCCATACTTTGTTGGTTTACATGGACTCCATTTCGGTCCGCATTGCATCCAGCCATTTTACCGAGTCAACGCTCTGAACGGCCTGCTGGAAGCTAGTAGGCTTATCATAATCAATGATGCAGTCCTCTCTATCCCCGTCTATGAGAAAACCGTAGTATCTCTCGGGCGGATGAGACTGCCTACTACTTCTGCGGAGCGGCGTAGGAATGTCATGTTCTTTTGAACCCTCTGGTTCTACTAAGCTTTCAGTAATATTCTGTGGTTCTGGAATTTCTTCCAGTTCTACTGCGCTCCCACTTATCTGGTTTTCCAAAAACTCGGTTTCCAAGAAGCAGGCATGACGAGAAACAAAAACCTTTTGTTTCTCTTCGCAATAGAAGAAATATCCCTTGGAGTTCTTTGGATATCCCACAAACTGGCACTGTACTGAGCGTGCCTCGAGTTTGTCCGCATGCTGCTTTTTGAAAAAAGCCGGACATCCCCATGTCTTAATGTGCTTAAGATAGGGTTTCTTCCCACACCACATCTGATATGGTGTGGTAGGCACAGTCTTAGTTGGAACTCGGTTCAAAAGTTATGCGGCTGATTCTAGCGCATATCCCCAGAATGATCTCGGTAACTCAGCGTTACTCATCATGGAACGTACCATATCCAATAGGGTCCTGTTCCGTCTCTCCGATACACCGATGTGTTGCGGAGTGTATGGAGGAGTAAGCTAAGAGAGAATACCATTCTCTTTTAGGTAATCCAGGAATTCGGCACTCAAGTATTCTCCACCTCGATCAAATCTTAGTGTCTTGATACTTTTGCCGGTTTGTTTTTCTACTTCATTCTTATATTCCTGGAATTTTCCAAAGGCTTCGGATTTATGTTTCATTAAGAAGACATATCCGTACCTTGAAAACTCATCCGTAAAAGTTATGAAGTAAGAAAAACCGCTTCGCGCATGTGTAGACATTGGACTGCACACGTCGCTGTGTACGAGTCCCAAGAGCTCGCTCGCTCTTACTCCGTGTCCAGTGAACGGAGTCTTTATCATCTTTCCTTTGAGACAGGATTGACAAGTTGCATATGATTGATATTGGAATGGATCCAAATATCCTTCTGTATGTAACTTAGTCAATCTTCTCTCATTGATGTGACCCAGTCTACAATGCCATAAGAAAACCTGATTAGTTTCCGGAGACTTTCTTTTGTGTGTATTCTGGACATTGAAAATCTGTGGTTGGTTTAATACGTATATACCATTGCTTAATGTACCTGGCCCAATCAGAACTTGATTAAGGTGAATGTTCACAACATTACTTACAAATGCAAATTCATAACCTTCTTTAGATAATAAAGATACAGAAATGATATTACAAGTTGCATTGGGTACAAAATAGCAATTACGCAAAACCAAAACGTGTCCATCTGACAAGCCCAGATGATAGTCCCCCACGGACTCAGCATCCATGCCAGCTCCGTTTGCAACTCTGAGGGTCATATCACCTGCCTTCAAAACCCTACGCTTTCTCAGTGCCTGCAAAGAATTACAGATATGAGATCCTGATCTGGTATCCAATACCCAGGAAGTAGTGTTTATTGAAAGACAGTTTTCAATAACATACACACCTGAAGCTGAAGCCGCAACTTGCTTTAGATCCTGTGTTCTGGCCTTCCAAGCCCTGCAATCTTTCTTCCAGTGTCCCTTCTTATGACAATAGAAGCATTCTTCCTTTCCCATAAGCTACCCCGCTATCTTTGTTGCCTTTGCTTTTCCCTTCGTATCCACTTTACTAACACCGCCCCTTGGTTTGGCGAGGGCTTTCTTCTTCTTTCCCTTGGCTTTTGCCTTGGACTTAGAAGAGGAAGATCCTCCTACAAACAAAGTGGATGTTTCCCTACCTTTCTGTAGGGTGCCCTCTGCACTCCTCAGCATGTTGAGGAGCTCCGGAAGTTCAACTTCTTTTCCTTGTAAGTTGAAGTTCAGGATGAACTGGGCGTAAGTGGAAGGAAGGGACTGGAGAATCAAGTCCGTATAGAGCTCGTTCTCTAACATGGTCCCAAGGTCCGTGAGCTCCTCAATGAAGCCAATCATCTTAAGCACGTGTTCCGCTACCGATGATCCGATGGCCAACCTTACCGAAAATAGCTTCTACGACACTTCGTATCTTGCGATACGAGATTGCTCTCCATACGGTTCTTTTGTATGGAGAAATATGGATTCGAGGTCCATATTCTCATGCCTCCTCTGATGTTCGTTGTCCATAGAGGCAAGCACGAGGCACTTGGGCTTCGCGCAATCGATCTCCCAGGTCTTACAGATTTCCCTATCCGCGACGCTGGAGGTGGGACCTGGGACAGGGGGAGCTTTGGTGGTAAGAAGATACCCCAGCTTGTCGTAAGTGATTGCCATTTTGACATTCCTGAGCCAATCTTTGTAGTTTGGCCCTGTCAGTATGTTTTTATCTAGAAGTATCTTAAGTCCAGTCATGTCGATTGGTCGCTGCAATTAGGAGAGAGAGAAGAAACACTCAGCATGATGCTCTTGCAAGTTTAGAGTGGTTTTTAGTTTGTCTAAACAGGATGGCTCCCACTGTATCTCAAATTCCTCCTCAAACCAAAAAGGAAAATTTAGTCGGAATCAATCTCACCGTACAATACTTGCTTAACCGTTCAGCCAGGCTAGTGTCGGTACTTCGAGGGAGGTTTTCCAACGCTTTCGCGAAGTTCCTTAATTAAATAACCTCTTTTCCCTGGAGGCATAGCCCCGCTAACACCTTTCTAGACACCTACTTGGTTTATAGCATTGATCGTTTTAGTGAGAATTTTCCCGAGGAGTAACATATACTCACAGTAGGATCGGGATCCAAATATCATCGCGTGACAAAACTGAAGAAATCCTACCAGAATCATCACACTCCAAATGGTATGCAACACTAGCAAGTTTCAGTTCTTTTGAAACTCCCGATGTGGATTTTTGCCCCTTACTCTTATGACCTTGACTTTGGCCAATAAATCATAAGTCACATATCAAGTTTTACCCGTCATTCTCCAGGTTAATTTGAACCCACCCGCACCTACCCTTGACTTTGGCCAACAAGGCGGTACGACTGTCCCAAACCAACGCATCTATCTATGCTGCACATGAATACCCAATAGCTACTAATCACTATGCCTTGACTTTGGCCAACAAACATAGCTTGAATACTATTGACTATTCATGTGAAACGACGGAGGGCTACGAATGGTTTTGGCGAAACCGTGAACGTAGTGAACTTGATATAATCGATGGAACGAGATAGCTTTTAAAAGGAGTGGCTCAAACTCCGCATTTAAAAGTTGGTTTTTGAAAAGAACTGAGTGGTTTTGAAAGTGTTCCAACGACTTTACTTTGGTTTATTTTCTTGCATTAATTCTTTTTAATGCGTTCCATCATTTAATCCTACCATTGCAGAAAACAACCAAAATATGACGTACGCTTATGCCATCCGCATTCGCCACGGGGCCCCGTCATTACCCGTTAGGTTACTTAACTAACGACAGAGCGGAGGCTGGACTAGCGTGGATGCAAAACATAAGCAACGCCTAAATAGTTATCATATATAGATATATTGCAATGATAGCCATTTCAGATCACAGATGAACACATTGGATATACTAGGAATCCGCAATTCGTACGAGCCTGTAACGAAAAGCGGATTACACGGTCGCGGTGAAAACCCAATACCCCACCCTAGACCCCTACGGGTGCGGCAAACTACCCGCCAAATATCCGAAGCGGAGCAACCTCCCTCAACTCGTGAGTAGGCCACTCGGCACTTCGAGGTACCCGGTAGTTTGTGCACCCCATCTTGGGTCTATCCTAGGAGCAAAAACAGTAAAAAGAAATTATACAATGACGGCTACAACCCCGACCCGTTGTGCGGCCATACAAATAATATTACATCAATTTACAAATGTTACATGAATTGAAAGAAAAGAAAAACTCTCGTCTCATAACCCCCCGGCTATTCACCCGCGACAATCCAATGAATTCATATGCACATACCATCAACATTACAGATCACAGATATGTATAACCCCCACTAATCGACGAATAGCGATTAGCGGACGTTCAATACATATAAAACATCACAGATATAAACCCATTAGCTTTAGTCTTTAGAAGTTCGATCAAAATACGGATTTTTAGGCCCCAAAAACAAATTTTTCTTTCTGGAAAATCTGGGCAGAAAAATCATATTTTAAAAATCCCAAAACAACCCCAGAACCACACTGCAAGGAAAATAGTCCACGGCCGAGTCAACTCGGCCGCGGATCCACGGCAGGAGCAAGCTCCTGCCGCGGTTCCGCAGCGTGTTGATGGGCTCTCTGGACCATTTTTCTACAGTGAGATGTAAAAACCCTGAGTCGAATTTTGAGCCAAGATTTATTAATTTTTGAACAGAGGAAAAATTCGACATAAAGTATGCTATTCGGGTATGTTTCGTGATATTTTCTCCGATCGAACTTCTACTTACTATGCTAACATGTTAGATAGTGTTTAACTAGGCTCTGATACCACTGTAAGTCCATGCTACCCTTCCCCGGTACTTATAGGGTTGCGGAATTGATGTAAAACGATTTTTGCTAGGGTGGTAATATGGACTCATAATATGGATCTTTGTTAAACAACTAGCTAACAACCTAACTAGGAGTTGTTTAACTACTCGGTTAGGGGGTTATACCTTTCTTGAACTCCTTCGTCTTCAACTCTTGTGGTGTACGGACCGGCCTCCCGTCGTCGTCTTCTCGCGCCGAAGATGGATCCACCCGAAAGCTTCTACCTTTGGCTTCTTCTTCGAACTTGAAGAAACTAGAACACTTGGCTTGCTAGGCCTTGTGAACTAGGATGAGTAGAGTATTGTTTTGGTGTTTTTATCTCTAAGGCAATTGTTCTCAACTCATGAGAAGGGTTTGCCTTGAGCTAGAGAGAGCAAGAGAAAGAGGGAGAGCTTGAGCAACTGATGGCAAGAGAGAGAAATGAAATGAGAGAATGAGTAAACCTTTTGCCATCCTTGCTCTCATAATCCAAAATCATCATCACAAATAATAATAATTGAGTATAATGTAATGGTTATTATCATGACAAATGACACTATCATTTCTTGCATTAAATGCAAATGGTGAACAAAACAAGCAAGCATAAGTCAATGCAACCAAATGATAGCCATTGTCATGATGGTGGTCAACAAGTCCAACCTAGTCAACCAGTCAACAAAAGTCAACAAGTCAACAAGGTCAACCTTTCAACCTTAACCATGTCACTATAATACTCAATTAATATTATTATTAATCATATTTCTAATTCTCATTAGGGTTAAGCAAAAGTCAACAGTCAACAACCCTAATGAGAATCCTCTGCCTCTGTCTCTGTCAACTGTGCATACACACCCGTATCCGCGTTCCGGGGAACACGAATACAAACGAGATAAAAGCAATCCCAAAACATACACTAGGATCTGGCTTAAACCAAAGCCCGCTAGTGTTAACTGTCCGGACACTGAACGTGCACAAGTGCACGGATGTGACCGAACCATGTCACAAAACCATGCGACCAGTCGCAAAACCATGCGACCAGTCGCAAAACCATGCGATCTCCACTCTTTTGCCTAAAGGCGAATAGCTCTCTGTGTGGGACTCTAAAGACTCGACACTACGCTGGCAGTGGGTTTAACCACAGACCGCAAGCGGCACTAGCTGTGCGTAACGGCCCCCAGGTAGATGCCGATAAGAAGATGGACGAGGTGAAACCCATCTGAACTCCTACTGATCCTGAATGTGACAATCTCCGTACAGTTCGGTCTGTTCGTCTGATACATCGCATGGCGGGCCTAGGGGAGGTAAACGTCAGTCCCCTAATAGCGGTACAAGTCGTGTCGGGGTGTAGCCCAGAACACCCTGAGATAACACTGGAAACCTACCAGTATATCTCGCTTGCCCTGGCCAGGGACTACTTGTGTAATGGCTCTCCTAGACACAGCGTGATGTCAACCCCCAATACCGGGAGAGACGAATCATGTCTAACCGTCACTCCCTCCAAGTGCTTCGGGACTGCACCCAACTACTACCTGTTTGCACGACTCCTTTGAGCCGTGGTAGGATAGTAATCAAAGTACAGTGGGAACACACTCGAGGCGAAGTGACAGTGTCAAGTCAGCAGACTAAGCTGTACTCAATTCACCTGGGAACTGATAACTGACGATAGGTATAGTACCAACCAATCAGTTCCCGACGAGTCCTGTCCAGTGTACTCGTAACCTAACGAGCTCCCACATACTATCTTAAGTACGACGTACTGACGGCTGTGGGACAGACCGTCTCCCCTGCTGGGATGAGCAGCGCATACGCTAGTCTACTCCGGAGTATCGATGCCCTGTCTCGATAGTCCTACGACTAGGGACCTATATAAGGATGTGCTTGTGGATTACCCAGCCCCCACGAGTGTGACTGCCATCACAACACCGGTAATCAAGCAAAGATCCTAAGGACTCTACTAATATGTATAAGCAATATGTTAAAAGAAATACATGCACATATTAAAGTAGAAACAAACCAAGTATTATACTACCATTTTGAGCAAGATTGTCAATACAAGGTGAATATCCCAAGCTTCCATTAAGTAATATACAAACTAGTATGATACAGTAATGGCCTATAGGGCATATACACTAACAATTGCAATCATGTGTATACTATAAGTATTTGTTTTAATTTAGAATAGCAAGAAAGTATTTGTAGCATATTGGTAAAGCCTTGCACTGCTGTGACGTAGCCCCTGTGATCGAATCCCCCCAGCCACATTAACTTTTTATTTAATTTTTTTTTAATCTTTTAGAAGCCCAAGGGTTTACATGTGCACTACACGTAAACTGAAGAGACACAGAATAAACAAGCACGTGCACTGGGGTATATGAGACGACGGGGACACGTAGCACAAATATGGAGCTCCTCCACCAGTTTCCAACCGATGAAACCATTGCTAAAACCGGCACCGCAGGGCCCCCCGTTGGAAATTGTCCCCATCTTTTCACCCCGAGCATCTCTTCAGCTACCCCACTAACCCCACATTGTTTATTTCCACTGCATTCATCCAGAGAGCAATAAAACACCATTTAATCCCATTTTTAATGCATTCTTTCACCCCCTAAACCCTAATTTCTCATATAAATACCACACCATATTTCATCCCTCCTCACTCAGAAATTCCCTATCAAAACTCTAAAAAATTCTCAAGTCCCTTTAGTGTGCAAAGGGAGTTAGTGAAGGGCGAAGTTCCGGCGACGTTCCAAGGAGTTTTCGGCGATGAAACGATGCCCCGAGACCTTCCGTAGCTTCATATCTCTCTCCTCTAGTTCAAAAGACAGTAAGTCCCTTCTCCCCCTCTCATCTCCTATTATAAAAAGTTCTATTTCTAAAACCCGACGGAAGCGGAGTTAATCCGACTTCCGATTCGGTGTTTCTTTAAAACTCCATTTTTCTTAATCAACAAAATACCATACTCTCATATATTGTTTAACAAACATTAACAAACACTTTAAAATAAGTTTCAACTCAATATATTCCATTATGTAATTTTTATTGTATTTTTACGGTAAAATACCACATACTTCATTTACGACATAAACAACATAAAACTTGTATTACCTTTAGATAACAGATGAGGTAATGACCTACCTCATCATAACACACATCCTTGACATAGCACGATGAAAGTTTGGGACATTAGTTATGGGATAATACGACATTATACATAAATACCATCAACTTATAAAACCGTTTCTTTAAAAATATGTATTAAACAATTCCTTGCAATTGCGCCTCTACAACCCACTTTTGGGGATCCCGTTCGGGATGGTGTAGGTTATCGCACATCCTCGGGCCTAGTAGAACGAGATGCAGACCTCCGAAAGGAGTATTCGATCTCGATGGAATTTTTATGCATTTTTCTTTAGAAAATGAGATTTCTACAAGAAAATAAATATAATTTATTTTCATTAAATAGATATATCTATTATCAAAATAACTATTTTAATTATATAAATATTCCAGGTTTTCTAAACTAAAGGAATCACCATTACATTAAAATACCATCCAAATACAAAATAATTCCAATATTTCAATAAAATACCATATATTATGAAATTAGGTTTTACTCACTAGAAATTTCACTTGTATAAAATATACATTTATGAAAACCCTAAAGACGATAATTAAATGCTTAAGGTGTATTTTGAAATTATACTAAAACTATTTTTACATAAAGCCCCTCAAGTTATACTAAATTACAATAAAGACCTTAGTAAACATAGGTTTAAGCGGGACCAGTCTCTTGAGCCTCAGGGAGCCAGAGAATATGGATGCTTGCCTATCTATGGTATACAATCTAACAAACGGTGTTATCAACACGGTAATTGTCTTGAAAAAAGACACAAATCCTGCCGTACATGTGCAGCAGTTACCGATAACATCAAAACTAATTCAGGATTTCAAGTTCTTTTCAAAGTGTCTGACTCGGACTGAGTCTCAATCTAATCAAGCTAACTTGAATGAGATTCAAGTATAAAACTACATTACAACATGAATCTATGAATCCGTCTATTCAATCTATATCAATTTATATTGACCGAACCGAACCATGGATATACTCCGTCTACATGACTCTCCATTTATATCCATTCCATTAACTGATATCATGATTTTGGCAAGTCATCCATCTATATAACAATACAATACAATACAATACAACCAGTACAATCAATACAATCAATACAAAAGACATCGCGGGGTTTATAAAGGGCTGATTGGTACGGAAAGTGTTAAAAGTGGCACGAGACTGTAACCATAATACACCTAATCTGAATATACATTGCCGTTGTACCATGGTTGAACGGTTCCTTGTGCTCCGTATACCTTAGTCTCAAGAATAGTGAGACTCCTCTCATATACACCGGCGTTTTCTTTACCAAGCTACAAACAACAACGTTAATAATATAATCAAACATTATAAGTTATATTCTTTTCTGTCTATTCTATCTCTACTCACCTTTGGGACTTACCGAGCGATTGTTCGCTGACGACATTGCTTTCTTCTTTCTTTGGAATGTTGTCAGGTAATCCAGACTCATTAGAGATCGAGCCCAGCACTAAAGATTTGGAGCAGATACCATTTGAACCAGAGCTTTAGACACTTGTACATATTTATTTCATTTATGTTATGCCATTGTTTAGGCATCGCTTTCTACTCATGTATTTACATCTCAGTTGTACCTATAAAAGAATGTTTAATAAATAAAGTTGTCGCTCTTTACATTCATGTCTCTTGTGTATTTTAATTTATATTGTTTAGCTACGCTTAGCGTATTTACTTCTTAGTAAATACGTAGTGGCATCGCCTCATCCTCTTCCCCTACACTGGGAAGCGGGGCGTGACAGGTTTTGTTGGCGTCCCATGCAGGTCAGTTCTGTATGGACATGCATGCCGGTTCTGTATGGACGTGCGGGTTAATTCTGCATAAAGTCCTAAGCAATATAGCACAAGAACCAGCAACTAAAAACATTCTTTACATATTCTTCGAATCTTCCAATTTCATATATTTTGAATCTATCCTAACCCAAATTTTTCTTTCAAGGTTATGGATTCCCCAAACAACACTAGCACCAACTTCAACAACACTCCACCACCTCTACCGCTTACACCTACCATCGCTGCTCCGATCAATGAGCAGATGGTACTGCTTGAGGCGATCCGCAGCCTCCTGGAGGGACAACAGCAACAGACCGCTATTTGATGAACCGCCCGGAAGCGGAACCCCCGGGGGTAAAGCAATTCTGGACTTTGCACCCCAAGCGATTCTCAGGAAAAGAGATCCCTCTAGAAGCTGAGGAGTGGGCTCAAAGTATTGAAGATGATCTGGCAGCGGCACAAGTGCCAGAGATAGCCTGGGTTCGAGTTGCAAAGTTGCAGCTCACTGACAATGCACGGGTTTGGTGGAAGACGGAAGAAAGCCGTCTTGACCAACCGATCGAATAAAATACTTTTGCGATATGTTTGATGCGCAGTACTTCCCTGAGACCGCCAGATTCGACATGGAACAAAAATTCATCCATCTACAACAGGGTTCGATGTGGACCAAATCCGTAGATGAGTATGATGCTGAGTTTACCATACTCAGTTGGTAGGATATGTCTCAATATTTCAATTTTCAAATATCACATACTACACAGCTTAACACAATACCTTAACAGGTTCGTGGCACATTTGATACCAACTGCTGAGATCTGATCCAGACGATTTCAGCAAAGGTTGGATTCGGAAATCCAAGCTGCCTTACCTACAGCGGATTTCCCAACCCACGAGTCGGCCCTGAAAGCTGCCCGCCGATATGAGGCAGTGGTGAAAATGAGGGGCAGACCCCAATCTGCCGGGATGAAGCGCCCTGCCACTCCGATGGCAGGACGAGCCTCTTCAAGGCCACCATTTGTGCCCAGGAGACCGGGAGTACCGAACAATCGGCCCAACCCAGCCTTTTGCACCTACTGCATGAAGGATGGACATTTGGCGAAAGACTGCCGGCGTGCAAATCGTCTTTGCTTAATCTGCAGCTCAGCTACTCATGACATCGGGTCTTGTCCTCGTAGACACAACCCAAATGCTGCACCCAGGCCAGCAATTGCTTATCAGCAGCGCCCAGCCATCCAGCCACCTGCTCCATGACTCGCACCGCCTGCTCCACCTCCTCGTAGACCGACTGCACCTCCTCCTCGTCAGTTCCGTCAAGCTTAACGGAACGTACATCAAGGACCAAGGAACGGACAGAGGAATGCTCCTCCAGCAAGGAGGATTGTGCCAAGGCGACAGGCTTTCATAATGACCGTGGAAGAGGCTGAAGTCACCGGCCAACTCATCACTGGTAACACTTCCCCATCAAGCTTTATTTTCCATCTATACATATCCCTACATTTTCCTTATACCTAAAACTATCCCACATAATTTAGGTACAATCTTAGTAGCCTCACTTATTGCACTAGCACTCTTCGATACTGAAGTATTTCATTGCTTTATGTCGCAACGGTTCGTCTGAACTCATGCGATTCCGGTCAAACCTCTCGTATCCTGCTGGAATGTCAGTTCAGAGAACGGCGTTCTAAAGGCAGTAATGGCATACGATCTGTGTCCAGTGGTTGTCTGCAGCAGAGAATTCTATGCTGACTTCAAAGTGCTGGACATACCGAACCTCGATATCGTCTTGGGTATGGATTGGTTCGGAACATTCTATGCTACCATTGACTGTCGTCAAAGGAGGGTAGTATTCAAGATTCCAGATCATCCGGTCTTCTATTTCAAAAGTGGAGACCGTACCCTGGAGCCAAGTACATATAAGACGAAACCAAAGAAGGCAGTGATTGCGGCAATTCAAGCGGAGGAAGGATCAAAGCCAGAAGTAGTTCGAGAGTTCGACGATGTGTTTCCTGAAGACATAACAGGTTTGCCTCCCGATCGAGCTCTTGAATTCAGCATTGATTTAATACTAGGAGCACAACCGGTGATCAAAGCACCATATCAGTTAAGTCTGGAAGGTTTGAAGGAAGTCCGAACTCAGTTGGAAGAATTATTGGCGAAAGGATGGATTCGTCCTAGCACTTCAAGTTGGGGATCGCCCATTCTGCTTGTGAAGAAGAAGGAAGGTTCATATCGAATCTGCATTGATTATAGAGTCTTGAACGATGTAACTATAAAGAACAAGTATCCACTCCCGCGCATCGACGATCTGTTCGATCAGCTAAGTGGATCTTGTGTTTTCTCCAAGTTAGATCTTCGTTCGGGTTACCATCAGGTAAAGGTCAAAGAATCTGATATCCATTAAACGGCATTCAGAACCTGCTATGGTCATTACAAAGTTCTTGTGATGCCATTTGGAGTGACCAATGCACAGTCTGTATTCATGAACCTAATGAATCAAGTTTTCCGTGAGTACCTAGACAGGTTTGTTGTCATTTTCATCGAAGATATTCTGGTGTATTCTAAGAGCCGGAAAGAACATGCCGAACACCTACGAATTGTCCTGGAAACTCTACGACAACATCAACTCTACGCCAAGTACAACAAATGCGAGTTTTGGCTAGATCAAGTTGGTTTTCTTGGACATATTGTATCAGGCAATAGAATCTCTGTATATCCAGCTAAAGTTTTAGCAATAAGCGAATGGCTGACACCAAAGTCAGTGAAAGACATTCGAAGTTTCATGGGTCTAGCTGGATATTACAGAAGGTTCATTGAAGGATTTTCAAAGAATGAAACACCCCTGACCAAGCTCACACGTAAAGATGAAGAATTCGTGTGGTCAGAAGCATGTGAACAAGCTTTCATAGAACTCAAGTCAAGATTGACATCAGCACCTATTCTCATTATACCGGACCAATCTGGAGGTTTTGTAGTGCATTGCGATGCATCCGATAAGGGATTAGGATGTGTTCTACATCAGCACGGTAAAATTGTAGCTTATGCTTTAAGACAGCTGAAGATTCATAAGCGTAATTATCCGACGCATGATTTGGAGTTAACGGCCGTAATTTTTGCACTTAAGATTTGGCACCACTATCTTCTTGGTGAACGAGTGGACATATACACAGATCACAAGAGTCTGAAATATATGTTTACTCAGAAAGAGTTGAATATGCAGCAGAGAAGATGGTTAGAACTCATGGCGGATTTCGACATCAACCTGCAATATCACCTAGGGAAGGTGAATGTACTACATGATGCTCTGAATCGCCAACCATTAGCATTGAATCTCACCGTACAGTGGAAGCTTCAACAAGACATGCATAAAATAAAGATTGAAGTAGTCATGCTAGGTAACGCTTCAAGTTTGATGAACTTATAAGTTCAATCTACCATTTTCAATGAGATCAAAGAAGCTCAAGAAAGTGATGCTAAGTTGCAAAAGATTAGAGAACAAGTGGAAAATGGACTTCGAACAGACTTCATCATCCACGAAGATAGATCTTTGAGATACGGCAGCAGATTGTGTGTATCTAAAGGTTCTGTGCGAGAAGAGTTGATAAAAAAAGCTCACAGCTCTTCTTGTTCAGTACACCCTGGAGGTACAAAGATATACAAAGATCTCCATCAAAATTACTAGTGGTATGGAATGAAGCGTGAAGTAGCCAGAAGCGTCGTTAAATGCTTGGTGTGTCAGCAAGAAAAGGCTAAACATCACAGGACTGCTGGTTTACTTCAACCGTTACCTATCCCAGAATGGAAGTGGAAACACATCACAATGGATTTCCTAACTGCTCTTCCTCGCAACACGAAGGGTAACGATGCGGTATGGGTTATTGTGGATCGAATCACGAAGTCAGCTCACTTTATTCCATTTCGAGTTGGCCAATCTACTGAGGCACTAGTAAAGAAGTACATGGAGATAAGAATCTAAGTAAGATTTAAAATCTTCAAAAATGTACTATCTCTGATACCCATGAACTCATGCAGGAAATCGTGAGATTACATGGAGTACCGGTCTATATTGTCTCTGATCATGACACCAGATTTCGATCGCAATTTTGGCAAAGTCTACAAGCTAGCTTGGGAATATGTCTGAATTTCAGCACGGCTTATCATCCACAAACAGATGGTCGGTCTGAACGAACTATTCAGATCCTAGAAGATATGCTAAGAGCGTGTATGCTAGACTTCGAAGGATCGTAGGAAGATCACCTACATCTTGTGGAGTTTTCATACAACAACAGCTACCAAGAAAGTATAGGAATGACACCTTTTGCAGCGCTATATGGAAGAAAGTGTCGATCACCATTAAGTTAGGATGGCATCGGAGATAGAGTACTCTTTGGACCTGAGATGATAGTAGCAACTGACGATGTGGTTCGTACTATCAGGGAACGAATGCGCATAGCCCAAGATCGACAGAAGTACTGGGCTGATGCAAAGCGCCGTCACTTGGAGTTTCAACCGGGAGAACATGTATTTCTGAAGATATCTCCGAACCGTAGAGTGATCGGTTTTGGAAGACGGGGTCAGCTTAGTCCAAAGTACATTGGACTGGTCGATATACTCGAACAAGTCGATGAAGTGGCTTATCGCTTGGCACTTCTACCTTCATTGGAAGGAGTACACAAATTGTTCCACATATCCCAACTCAGAAGGTATGTGAGTGACCCCAGCTATATTCTTGATCATTCCGAGAATACTGTACAGCCAGACGTATCCTGTGAGCAACAACCTATTAGATCCTGGATAGAAAGGTGAAGTCACTTCAGAACAAGTAAGTCAACTTGGTTCAAGTGATGTGGAGAAAAGACACACCAGGAGAATCAACATGGGAATGGAAAGATGAGATGCGTACAAGATATCCTCATTTATTTTTAAACTAGTCCTTAAAATAAATTATAAATTTCGAGGACGAAATTTTTGTAAGGATGGTAGACTGTAACAACTCCAATTTCAATGTACAGAAAATTGTTTAAAAATTAATGTACAATTAGGGTATTTGCAATCCTGTGTATACTATAAGTATTTGTTTTAATTTAGAACGGTAAGAAAGTACTTGTAGCACATTGGTAAAGCCTTGCACTGCTATGACGTAGCCCCTGTGATCGAATCCCCCTAGCCACATTAACTTTTTTATTTAATTTTATTTTCATCTTTTAGAAGCCCAAGGGTTTACACGTGCACTACACGTAAACTGAAGAGACACAGAATAAACAAACACGTGCACTGGGGTATATGAGACGACGCGGACACGTGGTGCAAATATGGAGCTCCCCCACCGGTTTCCAACCGGCGAAACCATTAGTAAAACTAGCACCGCCGGGCCCCCCGTTGGAAATGGTCCCCATATTTTCACCCGAGCACCTCTTCAGCTACACCACTAACCCCACATTGTTTATTTGCTCTCCATTCATCCAGAGAGCAATAAAACACCATTTAATCCCATTTTTAATGCATTCTTTCACCCCCTAAACCCTAATTTCCCCTATAAATACCGCACCATATTTCATCCCTCCTCACTCAGAAATTCCCTGTTAAAACTCTCAAAAATTCTCAAGTCCCTTTAGTGTGGAAGTGGAGTTAGCGAAGGGCGAAGTTCCGGTGATATTCTAAAGAGTTTCCGGCGATGAAACGTCGCCCCAAGACCTTCCGTAGCTTCATATCTCTCTCCTCTAGTTTAAAAGCCTGTAAGTCCTCTCCCCCCCTCTCTTCTCCTATTATAAAAAGCTCTATTTCTAAAACCCGACGGAAGCGGAGTTAATCCGACTTCCGATTTGGTTTTTCTTTAAAACTCTATTTTTCTTAATCAACAAAATATCATACTCTCATATATTGTTTAACAAATATTAACAAACACTTTAAAACAAGTTTCATCTCAAAATATTCTTTTATGCAATTTTTATTGTATTTTTACGGTAAAATACCATATTCTTCATTTACGACATAAAACGACATAAAACTTATATTACCTTTAGATAACTCATGAGGTAATGACCTACCTCATCACAACACACTTCCTTGACATAGCACGATGAAAGTTTGGGACATTAGTTATGGGATAATACGAAATTACAAATAAATATCATCAACATATAAAACCATTTCTTTAAAAAGATGTATTAAACAATTCCTTACAATTGCGCCTCTACAACCCACTTTTGGGGATCCCATTCGGGATGGTGCGGGTTATCGCACATTCTCCAGCCTACTGGAGCGAGATGCAGACCTCCAAAAGGAGCATTCGATCTCGAGGGAATTTTTATGCATTTTTCTTTAGAAAATGAGATTTCTACAGGAAAATAAATATAATTTATTTTCATTAAATATATATATATCTATTATCAAAATATATATTTTAATGATATAAATATTCCAAGTTTTCTAAATGAAAGGAATCACCATTACATGAAAATACCATCCAAATACAAAATAATTATAATATTTCAATAAAATACCATATATTATGAAATTAGGTTTTATTCACTAGAAATTTAACTTGTATAAAATATACATCTATGAAAACCCTAAAGACGATAATTAAATGCTTGAGGTGTATTTTGAAATTATACCAAAACTATTTTTACATAAAACCCCCTCAAGTTATACTAAATTACAATAAGGACTCTAGTAAACATAGGTTTAAGCGGGACCAGTCTCTTGAGCCTCAGGGAGCCGGAGAATATGGGTGCTTGTATATCTAAGGTAGACAACTTAACAAACGGTGTTATCAACACAGTAATTGTCTTGGAAAAAGACAAAAATCATGCCGTCCATGTGCAGCAGTTACCGATAACATCAAAACTAATTCAGGATTTCAAGTTCTTTTCAAAGCGTTTGACTCAGACTGAGTCTCAATCTAATCAAGCTGACTTGAATGAGATTCAAGTATAAAACTATATAACAACATAAATCCATGAATCTGTCTATTCAATCTATATCAATCTATATTGACGGAACCGAACAATGGATATACTCCATCTACATGACTCTCCATTTATATCCATTCCATTTACAAATATCATAGTTTCGGCAAGTCATCCATCTACATAACAATACAATACAATACAACCAGTACAATCAATACAATCAATACAAAAGATATCGCGGGGTTTATAAGGGGTAGATTAGTACGGAAGGTGTTAAAAGTGGCACAAGACTGTAACCATAATACACCTAACCTGAATATCCATTACCGTTGTACCGTGGCAAAACGGTTCCTTGTACTTCGTATACCTTAGTCTCCAGAATAGTGGGACTCCTCTCGTATATACTGATATTTTTTGTACCAAGCTACAAATAACATCGTTAACAATATAATCAAACATTATAAGTTATATTCTTTTCTGTCTGTTCTATCTCTACTCACCTTTGGGACTTACCGAGCGATTGTTCGCTGACGACATTCCTTTTTTCTTTCTTTGGAATATTGTCAGGTGATCCGGACTTATTGGAGATCGAGCCCAGCACTAAAGATTTGGAGCAGATACCATTTGACCCAGAGCTTTAGACACTTGTACATATTTATTTCATTTCTGTTATGCCACTGTTTAGGCATCGCTTTCTACTCATGTATTTATATTTCAGTTGTACCTGTAAAAGAATGTTTAATAAATAAAGTTGATGTTTTTTACATTTCTGTCTTTTGTGTACTTTACTTTGTATTGCTTATTTACGCTTAACGTATTTATTTCTGAGTAAATACGTAGCGGCCTCGCCGCGTGCTCTTCCCATACATTGGGAAGCGGGGCGTGACATATATCCCCAGAATGAAAAAGGCAGATCAGCGCTACTCATCATGGAGCGAACTATGTCCAATAGGATATGGTTCCTCCGCTCCGATACACTATTGTGATGTGGTGTGTACGGAGGAGTTTGTTGAGAGAGAATACCATTCTATTTTAGAAAGTCCCAGAATTCCGTACTTAAGTACTCACCTCCTCGATCAAATCGAATGATCTTGATACTTTTGCCAGTCTGGTTCTCTACTTTGTTCTTATATTCTTTGAATTTCTAAAAAGCTTCAGATTTATATTTCAAAAGAAACACATATCCGAACCTAGAGAGATCGTCAGTGAATGTAATGAAGTACGAGAACCCACTCCTCACATGTATAGACATCGGACCACATACATCACTGTGTATGAGTCCCAAGAGCTCTGTAGCTCTTTCTCCATGTCCGGTGAACGGAGATTTAATCATCTTTCCTTTGAAACAGGATTGGCAAGTTTTATAAGATGAAAATTCGAACGAATTCAGATATCCATTCTTATGCAACTTACCTAGTCTTTTTTCACCGATATGACCAAGTCTACAATACTACAAGTAGGTTTCGTTCGTATCTGAACTCTTCCTCTCGCATGTGTTTTGTATATTGAAGACTGTATTTTAATTTAAAACATAGATACCATTACACAGTGTACCTTCAGCAACCAATATCTGATTTAGGTAAATGTTCATGATATTTCTATCTAGAACAAAGTTATATCCATCTTTATCAAGTAAAGAAACTGATATGATGTTGCAAAGTATAGAAGGCATATAGTAGCAATTGTTCAAAATCATAGTATTGCCGCTTGGCATTACTAGGTAATATTCACTGACGGCGGTAGCATCAACTTGTGTTACGTTCCCCATTCTGAGGGACATATCATCCGGTCTAACCATTCTACTTTTTCTCAATCCTTGTAATAAATTACATATGTGAGATCATGATCCAGTATGTAATACCCAGGAGGTAGAGTTGAATGAAAAACAGTTTTCAATGACAAATACACCCGAAGAAGACGCATTAGAATGCTTCTCCTTCAATAGAGTTATCTGGAATTCCTTACAGTCCTCTTTTTCTTGTCCATATGCGTGACAGTTGTCATGAGTTGGAGCTAAACTGACGTTCCCCAACCCAGTGTAATAAGCTGGTTCGGTCAAGTTAAACATTTTATTATCTTGGCTAGAGAGTGAAACGGTTGCTACCTGGAGAGAGAGAAAAGAAACACTCTGTGTGCGCTCTTGCAAGATCAGATTGGTTATTATTTTATCTAATCAGGATGGCTTCCACCGTTTCCTCGAATTTTCCTTCAAACCTTTAAAAGGAAAACTAGTCGGGATCATTCGCACCTCATAAGTTCGCTAACCGTTCAGCCAGGTGAGTGTTGGTACTCCGAGGGAGGTTCTCCGTGCTCTCGCACGGATCTAATTAAAATAAACCTCGTTTCCGTAGAGGCGTAGCCCCATTAACACTTTTCTAGACACCTAATAGGTTAGCTAATTGTGAAGTGATAAATATCTCCCAAGAGTAATCCTACTCATCAGTGGGATCGGGATCCAACTATCATCGGGTGATAACTTAGATGGAAGCCGTTCTAGTCACCACACTCCAAAAGGTATGCAACACTGGCAAGTTTCCTGTATATTTGAAACTCCCGATGTGGATTTTGCCACTAACGACCTATGACCTTGACAGGGTCAACCAATCATAAGTCGTTAGTCAAGTTCAGCCCGTCATTATCTTGATTACCCTAGGCCCAGTCGCAAAAGCCCCTGACAAGGTCAACAAGGCTATGCGACTGTTCTAGTTAATTGCATCATATGCTACAAATAAGCACCACTCAGTTACCGTATTACGCCTTGACAAGGTCAACAAACGCAGCATGAATACTGAGTACTACTCATAGGAAATGACGGAGGGCTACGGATGGTTTTTGGCAAAAAATTTTTAACGTAATGAACTTGATATCGTTGAAGAAACCGAATAGTTTTGAAAAGGAGTGGTTTAGACTCTGCTTTTGAAAACTAGTGGTTTTGAAGAAAATCGAGTAATCTATAGTAACAAAAACTTTTGCTCAAGATGTCACTCCCCGTGAAGGGATCTAGGCTCTTGCCTCCTCGAATGAGGTGCTGGATATTCCTAACCGAATACCACTATGCAAAGCAAAAGAATATGACTATAGTTTTTCGAAACTTGTTCCAACAACATCTTTTAAGTTTCTTTTCTTGCATTAATTAAAATTTATGCGGTCCCATCAATTAATTCTTAACACACCAGAAAAAAATGAAAATAAAATGAACATATATACCATCTGCATTCACCACGAGGCCCCGTCATGCACCGTTAGGTTACTTAACTATCGGCAGAGTGGGGGCAGGACTAGCGCGGATGCAAAACATATACAACATCTACTGGTATATATGAATATATATATATATATATATATATATATAACCATTCATCTCAGGCATGATATAAGCAATATCACAGAACAGCAATAAGCAACATGGAATAGAGGATAATCTTGGAGCCTCGGGTTTTATTTGAACCGCAAATGAGACCCGACATTCCCGGTCGTGTGGATATCCTGTGCAATGAAATACCTAGACCCCTACGAGCACGGCAAGTTACCCACCAATCCTGGAAGTGAGGCAATCCCAATCAACAAAGTGAATGGGCCACCCAGCACTTCACGGAATCCAGTAACTTGAGCACCCCTCCATGGGTCATCCTATACCCCCTATGAGTAGGGCGAACAGCTCGCCAGTTCTAGAGTAAGACCCCCTCCGTCTCAACGCCATGAGATGCGAACCCGTTGCCCTCTAGAATCTGGCTATTCGAGCACTCCACCGCAGGGTAATCCTATTAAAAAAAAGGAAAATATATATACAACGGTGATATCGACCTCAACCCGGTCGTGCCCCAATAAAAGAATATACAATCCGGCAGGAACGACAGTCCACATGTCGGACGCTCGTCCCGCAATAATGAATATACAAATGAATCTGAACTATACAGCTACTATTGCACTATAGGCTATCCATCACGACAATCCATTCTCAACATCAGTGCAATACAGAATATCAACGTGAATATCATGTTCGCAAACCCGTCTGATTGTACATATAGCAATCAGTCGGGTTATACCGCTCAATGATATTCACGTTCGCAGAAACAAATACACAGAAAAGCAAGAATTTAGAGTTTCAATCAATTAAAACTTTCCGCATATGCCCCATGTACAAATTAGTACACAAACAAATCTGGACAGAAACCAAACATAACAAAAATCACATTTCCAGAAATAAGAACCCCTGAAAAAATTTGGAGCCTTTTTGCCACAAATTGGCCACGGATCCACGGCCAAACGAGCTATATGGCCGCGGATTAGCAGTCGTTTTGGCGACTGAAAGCTCAAAAAAAATTCTTGGCTTAGAAAAACTCTGCACATATTTTTAAGTTTAAAATACTTTTTGAACAACTTCAAAATTCAAACAGCAAGCAGGGTTTTTGGAAATATGATACGGATAATTTTGTTGATCAAAATTGTCACGCCCAGCTTCCCGGTGTACGGAAAGAGGACGCGGCGAGGCCCGATACGTATTTACTCAGAAGTAAATACGCTAAGCATAACTAAGCAATATAAAGTAAAGTACACAAGAGAAAGGAATGTAAAGAACATCAACTTTATTTATTAAACATTCTTTTACAGGTACAGCTGAAATGTAAATACATGAGTAGAAAGCGATGCCTAAATAATGGCATAACATAAATGAAATAAATATGTATAAGTGTCTAAAGCTCTGGGTCAAATGGTATCTGCTCCAAATCATCAATGCTGGGCTCGATCTCCAATAAGTCCGAATCACTTGACAACATTCCAAGGAAAGAAGAAAGGAATATCGTCAGCGAACAATTGCTCGGTAAATCCCAAAGGTGAGTAGAGATAGAATAGACAGAAGGAGAATCTATCTTATAATGTTTGATTATATTGTTAACGCTGTTGTTTTTAGCTTGGTACAGAAAATCCCAGTGTATACGAGAGGAGTCCCACTATTCCGGAGACTAAGATACACGGAGCACAAGGAACCGTTCATCCACGGAACAACAGCAATAGATATTCAGGTTAGGTGTATTATGGTTACAATCTTGTGCCACTTTTAACACCTTTCGTACCAATCTACCCCTTATAAACCCCGTGATGTCTTTTGTATTGATTGTATTGATTATACTCTTTGTATTGTATCGTATTATTATATAGATGGATGACTTACCGAAACCATGATATCAGTAAATGGAATGGATATAAATGGAGAGTTATGTAGACGGAGTATATCCATGGTTCGGTTCGGTCAATATAGATTGATATAGATTGAATAGACGGATTCATGTTGTATTGTAGTTTATACTTGAATCATATTCAAGTCAGATTGATTAGATTGAGACTCGTTCTGAGTCGAACACTTTGAAAAGAATTTGAAATCTTGAATTGGTTTGGATGTTATCAATAACTGTTGCACATGGATGGCGGGATTTGTGTCTTTTTCCAAGACAATTACCATGTTGATAACACCGTTTGTTAGATTGTCTATCTTAGATAGGCAACCACCCATATTCTCCGGCTCCCCGAGACTCAAGAGAACTGGTCCCTCTTAAAACTATGTTTACTAGGGTCCTTATTGTAATTTAGTATAACTTGAGGGGGTTTTATATAAAAATAATTTTGGTATAATTTCAAAATACACCTCAAGAATTTAATTATCGTCTTTAGGGTTTTCATAGAAGTATATTTTATAAAAGTAAAATTTCTAGTGAGTAAGATCTAATTTTCATAGTATAGGGTATTTTATTGAAATATTGGAATTGTTTTGTGTTTTGATGGTATTTTCATATAATGGCGATTCCTTTGACTTGGAAAACTTAGAATATTTATATAATATAATTAAAATAGATATTTTGATGATAGATATATACATATATATTTAATGAAAATAAATTTTATTTATTTTCTTGTAGAAATCTCATTTTCTAAAGAAAAATGCATTAAAATCCCATCGAGATCGAATGCTCCTTTCGGAGGTCTGCATCTCGCTATACTAGGCCCGAGGATGTGCGATAACCCGCACTATCCCGAACGGTGTCCCAAAAGTGGGTTGTAGAGGCGCAATTGCAAGGAATTGTTTAGTACATCTTTTTAAAGAAATGGTTTTATAAGTTGATGGTATTTATTTGTAATGTTGTATTATCCCATAACTAACGTCCCAAACTTTCATCGTGTTATGTCAAGGATGTGTGTTGTGATGAGGTAGATCATTATTTCGTGAGTTATCTAATGGTAATACAAGTTTTATGTTGTTTTATGTCGTAAATGAAGTATGTGGTATTTTACCGTAAAAATACAATAAAAATTGCATAAACGAATATTTTGAGAAGAAACTTATTTTAAAGTGTTTTTTAATGTTTTTTAAACAATATATGAGAGTATGGTATTTTGTTGATTAAGAAAAATGGAGTTTTAAAGAAAAACCAAATCGGAAATCGGATTAACTCCGCTTCCGTCAGGTTTTAGGAATAGAAATTTTTATAATAGGAGAAGAGAGGGGGGGAGGGGACTTACTGGCTTTTGAACTAGAGGAGAGAGATATGAAGCTACGGAAGGTCTCAGGGCATCGTTTCGTCGCCGGAAACTCCTTAGAACGTCGCCGGAACTTCGTTCTTCGCTAACTCCACTTGCACACTAAAGGGACTTGAGAATTTTTGAGAGTTTTAACAGAGAATTTCTGAGTGAGGAGGGTGAAATATGGTGTGGTATTTATAGGGGAAATTAGGGTTTAGGGGATGACAGAATACATTAAAAATTGCAATAAAATGGGATTAAATGGTGTTTTATTGCTCTCTGGATGAATGCAGAGCAAATAAACAATATGGGGTTAGTGAGGTAGCTGAAGAGGTGCTCGGGTGAAAAGATGGGGACCATTTCCAACGGGGGCCTGGTGGTGCCGGTTTTAGCAATGGTTTCGCCGGTCGGAAACCGGTAAGGGAGCTCCATATTTGCGCCATGTGTCCCCGTCATCTCATATATCCCAGTGCACGTGTTTGTTTATTCTGTGTCTCTTCAGTTTACATGTAGTGCACGTGTAAACCATTGGGCTTCTAAAAGATTAAAAGAGAATTAAATAAAAAGTTAATGTGGCTGAGGGGATTCGATCACAGAGGCTACATCACAGCAGTGCAAAGCTTTACTAATGTGCTACACGTACTTTCTTGCTGTTCTAAATTAAAACAAATACTTATAGTATACACAGGATTGCAAATACCCAATTGTACATTAACTTTTAAACAATTTTCTGTACATTGAAATTGGTGTTGTTACAAAAATTCTAAATTAGAGCAAATTAGCTAGTTAAGATTTATGGACCGGCTCTGATACCATGTTGGGTTTCCTAACGCCCTAGCCGCCTACCGCGGCCGTTACGGAACAAAAAACTTTAACTTTTAAAAATCCGGCGCTGAAAAACACGTCCTAAAATCTAACCATAAACTGAAACTGGTTATCTAAAGAGATCTATATATTGTGATAGATACTTATACCTAGAGATCCGTGTCCTTCGGGTCTTCACTCCTCATTTAGAGCTCCTCGGGATCCTTGATCAACCTTGATAGATCGCCTTCTTGATCCTAGATGATCACCTGAGAGTTCTTGATTCAAGCTCCTACCTCTAAAAGAAGTAAATTAGGCAAACTAGTTTGATAATCTAGTTTGCTTAATTGATGTGGTGATATTTAGTGGTTATTTTTCTATCTCAAAACACTTGTTTCTCAACAAATAAGAATGGCAGAGTTTTGAGTAGAAGATGAACTCAAGAGATAATGAAATGAGAGAGCTTTCAAAGATGAAAGGAAAAAAAAACAAGTGTAAAATGAGTAAGTGAAGAATGTCTAACTCTTTTACAAATTCAAGCATGCATTATTTTTTCATTGAAAAATGCAATCATGCTTAAATAGTAAAAGCAAATGAATAAATATAAGGAATTAGCCATGCTTCATCCCATGCCTCAAATATCCTCATTCCTCCACCTCATTATCTATTTTCAAAAAATAGAAAAATACAAGATGAGGTGTCATCTTTTAGAAGGTATTTTGTATTAATACAAAATACTTTCTACCGTATATTTATACCCGTATTCGTACCAAAATACGAATACCCAAAAGATAGAATAATACCACTAAAATAATACTAGCATTAAACACTACTACAATTAGGGTTTGCCCCTACGGATATAGTTATCCGTAGGGGCAATAAAAGTTTGCCCCTACGGATTAATGCGTAGGTCCCCATGGTTGTCCCTACAGTGCCATACGAATTAATTTAAAAATATTAAAACGTAATTTGTTATTTGACCCTATGGAGCCGCAAAAAAAAGACCTACGAGTTAATCTGTAGGGGCATGTATATGGGTTATTAATAAAAAATAAAGCACAGAAAAGTTCTTGATCACAAAAAAATTACTCTCTCTCATCACTCGATCTCCCGCGCGCGCCTCTCGTCGCCACCGCCCGCACCTCGTCGCCACTGCCCTCCCGTGCACGTCTCGTCGTCCCCGACATCACCGTCGACTTCCTCGTCGCCACCGCCCGCGACTCGTCACCGATTGCGTCGTCGACCGTCTCCGGTCTCCTCCATTGCCGGCCTAGCAAAAGGTTAGTAAATTTCATAGTTTTACTTCTAATTATG
The DNA here is from genome assembly GCA_030015575.1 of Agapanthus africanus. NCBI lineage: Eukaryota > Viridiplantae > Streptophyta > Magnoliopsida > Asparagales > Amaryllidaceae > Agapanthus > Agapanthus africanus. The sequence continues at coordinate 175,600,166 of JASDDO010000028.1, forward strand.
CTTTTATTTCTATTTTTATTGATTATTGGGTTGCTACTTGGGCTAGGGTTAGGTTTCAGGGATCGGTTAGGGTGAGGGTTAGGGTTCAATTGAGGGTAGGGTTCAGTTGTGGGTCCAGTTGAAGGTAGGGTTGGTTAGGGTTCAGTTGAGGATAGGGTTAGGGTTGGGGTTAGGGTTCGGTTCAGTTAGGGTTAATTAGTTGGGGTTAGGGTTAGGGTAAGACTTGGGCTAGGGTTAGGATTAGGGTTCAGTGTATGGTTAGGGTTAGGGTTTAGGGTTAGGGTTTGGTTCAGGTATAGGGTTAGAGACTAGGGTTAATTTGGATTAATTAGAGGCTATGGTTAATTTGGGTTAATTATTGATAATTTGAAAGGGTTAGGGTGTTGATTAGAGTTAATTAGGTTAATTTGGGTAAATTGGGTTAAGTTTGGGTTGATTAGGGTTAATTAGGTTAATTTGGGTAAATTGGGTTAAGTTTGGGTTGATTAGGTTTAATTAGGTTAATTTAGGTAAATTGGGTTAAGTTTGGGTTAATTAGGGATAATTTGTGTTAGGGTAACGATTATGGTTAATTGTGGTTAATTAGGTTAATTTGGGTTATTTAGGGTTAGGGTTTACGGTGCACTAGTTCATTCGGTAGGATGCTCGATGATAACGTAAACATACAACTTTACCGTAAACGCAAGAAAAATTTACCCTAAACTAAAAACTTCGAACCCTTAATAACGAAACGTAAACGTAAAACCTATTCAAGTTAAATGTTCAAGTTAAAACCAATATATGATACTCGATTATAATATGAAACTTTCATATTATCATTAATACTGATATATGAAAATCAAAGCGCGACTTAGTCCCCGTCTATCAGTTAACATACGTTCGTTGTTCATCGTGATATAGAACTATACGAAGGTTGTTAAATATCGGACGGTATAGTTCGGTACTAACAACCGTCGTATAGTCTATGTGACGAGAAGATTCAATCGTATGATAACCGATAGATTTTTCCAGTGTGGACAAGTTAGGAATGTATAAAGTAAACACCTGCATTCACTTGTGTTTTCATCCGTTTTGAGTTATTTCGTCGGTACTTTTCCGCTGGTTCTCCGTATACAAAGATAGATTAGATATTTATTTTAACGTTGTTTCACAGCTTTGAAATGATTATCTATTCTATTACAGTGTACTCGGAGAACAGATGGGAGGTGCTGCTGAAATTTACTCGAAATGGTTGAAAGCACAAGCGAATGGGTGTGTGCTCTATACATTCTTAATGGGATAGAAGCCTTATCCCTGACAGCCAAAACACACACATACAACATGAATACACAACAAACGCACACACAATACATACACACTAACAACCCTACACTTAAGCAAAATCATAAATTGAAACACACATATATAGAATACAACTCATACATGGGTATCCTCAAATCTAATTTTAATTATCGATAATTTATTCTTTTCAACGACAAACGCACATACAAAGCATATACATGGATTTTCTCCTTTATCAGTAACCATCCCGTTCTTAGATTTCTCAATATAGTCGTCATAACCTACAATTTATATGTTATACAGTCTAACATGGCCCATGAGTATATCAGAGTTAAGGACTGGATGTATGTGGATTGGCAACAACGTATGCAACCTAAGTTTGTCGTAGGAGTTGCTTCTTTTATTGAATTTGAATGCGCACATAATAAGATTGTGCTAGAGAAGATTCTCTGCTCGTGTGATAGATGTGAGAATAAGTACTGGAAGAATGTAGAATTTGCAGAGCTTCATATCGTTAAACATGGTTTTACTAGACTTTATACAACTTGGCTATATCACGGGGAAGAAGAAGGAGAAGACGGTAATGCGGCAGAAGAAGAAGGAGAAGACGGTAATGTGGCAGGAAAAAAAAGGAAAAGACGGTAATGCGGCAGAAGAAGAAGACAGTAATTTCTTTCCAGAAGAAGAAATAGAGGATATGGTAGAGGCTACCCTAGGTGAATCTATTCGTACCGAAGATGATATTCCTTCCGGTCAAAGACCGCGTGTGGATAAATATGAAAATTTCATGAATGATGCTAGAAAACCAATTTATGAGAATGCAAAGTATTCCACCCTCTCATGGTTCGTCCAACTTTTCCAGATTAAGTGCCTAAATGGATAGAGAAACAAGTCATTCACAATGCTTCTTTCGTTCTTGAAAGATTCTATGCCCCCGGGAAATAACGTGCCCAACAGCTGGTACGGAGCCCAAAAGATGATGTCTGATTTGGGTCTGAAGTGTGAGAAGATTCAAGCATGTCCTAAAAATTGCGTGTTGTACCGGAAAGAGAATTCAGATTTAAAAGAGTGTCCAACATGCGTAGAGGCCAAGTATAAGCCGAAAGATTCTGATAAGAAGCCCGATATACCTGTCAAGATAGCACGATACTTTCCCATAAGACATAGGCTGCAGAGGCTATTCAGATGCAAGAAAACAGCCGAGGCAATGATTTGGCATCACCATGCTCCTCCAAGTGAAGATGGAAAAATGAGTCATCCAAGAGATTTACCGCATGGAAGGATTTCGATAGGAGGCACAAAATATTCAGTAGCGATCCTCGCAATGTCAGGCTCGGACTCGCTAGTGATGGCTTCTGCCCATTCAACTATATGGTTGGAAGCCACAGCACATGGCCCGTTATAATGATAATTTATAATCTGTCACCTTAGTTGGTTATGGACCAATCATACTTTATGATGCATCTTCTTATCGAAGAACCAAACTCACCAGGAAACAATATCGACGTCTATCTCTGACCTCTGATCGAGGAGTTAAAATCTTTATTCATTGATGGTGTAGAGACTTACGACGCAAATACAAATACAACCTTCATAATGCGTGCAGTTTTAATGTGGACAATTAATGACTTTCCTGCGTATGGAATACTATCAGGTTGGTCCGTACATAGTCACAAAGCATGTCCTTATTGCCATCAACATACAATATCGAAATTCTTGAATTTTAGCAGGAAGGTTTCTTATTGCGGCCATCGACGTTTCCTGCCTCTAGACCACCCCTACATGTTAGACGCTGATCACTTTGATGGTCATCAGGAGTTTTTTGGACCTCCAGCCCCATTGTCCAGAGAGGGCGTGACTTCTCATTGGGATGGTTACAATAATCTGACTTTCAGGATGGATCCAATAAAACAGGTCAAACCACCATTCTGGAACAAGTTAAGCATTTTCTTCGAACTTCCGTACTGGTCAACAAATTTAGTGCATCATTGTCTGGACGTCATGCACATAGAGAAGGGAGTATCCGAGCACGTACTCAACTTGCTTCTTTATAAAGACGGGAAATCGAAAGACAACCTCAATGATCGGATGGATCTACGGGTCTGGGAAATTAGAAGTGAATTGCATCCTAAACCGATAGCGGGTAAACCAGGTAAGTTTGTACTTCCTAATGCAGGTGTTGCATGATTTGAAAGTTACCACATGTTTCTCAGGATCATTTAGCAAGAAGATAAAAATTGTGAAAGGCAAGATCGATGGGCTGAAAAGTCATGATCACCATGTTGTTATGGAGCACCTTCTCCCATTAGCCCTCAGGACTTTCCTTCCCGAATCGGTTGGTCTAGTAATCAATGATCTATGTTGTTTTTTCAGAGAATTATGCGCTAAAACACTGAATGTTGTGACGCTGGAGAAACTAGAAAATTCTATTTCGTTGATACTTTGCAAGTTTGAGCGTATTTTCCCATCGTCATTCTTCGATATCATAATACATTTGACGGTTCATCTTGCAACTGAGGCTAAGTTAGCCGGACCGGTACAATATCGATGGATGTATCCCATCGAGAGGTACGTGGAATTTTTCGTTTCGCACAATTTGTAAAATTATTGTTGTCCTTTATGTCCGTATTTATTTATTTAACATATTTTTCTTTAGGTACCTCTACACTCTAAAAAGTATATACGGAATAGAAATCGACCAGAGGGTTCTATCATGCAAGATTATCTTCTAGATGAAGCAACCACATTTTATTCCCGCTATCTGGATGAGAACATTGAGCGAGACTTAACCGGCCTCTAAACATTCAGGACGAGCCATATAATAAAACTGATTATAAGAGGGTAGATATTATGTTTATCAACAAGATATACCGGTTTATCCTTCTCAATAGCGCATGTCTTGAAAAAATTAAATAGTAAGTTTTTTTGGATTAATTATTGTATTTGTGTTTGTGTGTGTATGAAATGATATAATATTAATGTCATAATTTATTGTTAAGAACAGAATTCATTTTAACGAGGTACGTGAGGGGCATCCTGATTGGAACGATGAACGATTGGAAAAATATCATCAGGATAATTTTTGCGATTGAGTTGCAGATCATGTAAGTTATTCAAATAACATGTTGTTGCTACCAGTTTTAATCTAAACTTATAACGTATATAACATGGGGGAACTACCAACCAAAACTCACCCATTTTTTCCATGACCAGGCCGCAAATTGCGGCCTGGGGGATTAAATCCGCGGCCATGTAGTGGGGGGGAGGGCCTCAGGTTTCAGGGGGTGGTTCATGGTTGCCTGCACGTTTCATGGTCAAGAGAACTTCTTTTACAATGGTCTCGGGTCATCCCAGATCTCTAAATACCCTTACAAATCGTCAAATTACCAATGTCGGAAAGTTCTAAGTTCGTGTTTGGGTTCTATTTTTTGTTCTAGTTCAGTAAAACACCACTCAAGTCTAGTTAACAGCCACAATACATCATTAATTCCTCACAATTTCCCAAACCCTTCTCTTGGATTTTCTATACAACCCATAACTTAACCAAATTAACTTTTAACTAAACTAGAATACAAAGAAACTTAAAAATAACTAAAAGGAAGAACTTATACCTCATTTGGGAAACCTAAGAAAAACCCTAGTTTCTCCAAGTCATCAAAATCAAACTTTTCTTGGTCCAAAGTGTAGAGGGTGAAGAGAGGATCAATTTTAATGAAAGGGGTTTAAGGTTTTAATGAAGCTTTTTAGATGATTTCATGGGTTGAAGTGGAGAGGGATGAAGATGAAGAAGGAGAGGAAGAAAAGAAATGGGAAGGAAATGGAGCTGCCCTCTCTCTCTCTCTCCTCTTATTCTCACCCCCCTCTCTCAAATATTACCCTTTTACCCCTTCTCTTTTACCTATCTTTTAAGTTTTAAAACCAGAACACATAATACCCAAAACAACATAAGAAATAACATGTAATCAAATGTGACATGACACGGTGCACTAACTATCGAAAACTGTATAAACACGGATTTGACGTAATCGCGATTAGCAGTGCACTAATCGGGTTTTATCCAAACAACATATAATAACTTTTAAAAATGCCAAATCCGATAAATATATTTTTAAATGAATCAAATCATTTTAATTTCCAATTATTTTACAATTATTGGTATATATTTATACCTTTTTACGAAAACCCCAATTTCGCAAATCGGGTAATTTTTGCGAAATATATTATTTTAATATTAAATTCCAAAAATAATATTTTATATTTTCTGAAATGTTACAATCTTCCCCCCTTAAAGAAATTCGGTCCCCGAATTTAAATTTAAACCCCCAAATACTAAAACATTTCAGTAAGCAACTCAAATCGACGGGGCTCCGAAATCATGGAAGATATAGAAAAGTCATAGCGTATCGCGTGCGCCTGGAAACAAATATAAAACTCAAAAATCGAACTCCGTCAAGCGTCTCGCAAATCATCGAATTTGCACATATATCATCGGAGTTACAATGGAGATACAGATCTTGAAATCCCCTACTGAAATCCATTATGCATAGTCAAATACTATAATACATATATATAGCACGCCTCGTTGGAAGAATCTTAAAACCGAATAAAAACATGCAAAATCTTTTCTGAATTGCCGTGTGATGCGTAACTCACGGCACAAGGGGCGGACGCTCATTGTAAATAGTAAATATACCTGTATATGTTTTTGCTCAAATTATACGTTCCGCCGTTTTTAAAATATCCCTAAAGGTTTTCCGTTATAACGTTCGTGTCGCTCACAGACACGTAGGAAATAGTGAGACTATAGCTCCTTTTGGAAAACCTCTTGTTAAAATTTTAATGCATGCAAAATACTCAGGTACTGTCCTCAGATCAGTCCTGATTGGCTACTACATAATATAGTGCCCAACATGAAAACAAAGTACTCAAAAGCAAAATCAGCCTCAAAAGGCATATCCAACAATCACGTGCGTCCGGTGTGCACGGAAATCAAATCCAAACACCGGTGCCACAATATGCACAACGCCAAACTAAGTGCAACGGGTGTGCACAAAAACATCTGTCCAGTGCAACGGGTGTGCACGACAACGATATCTGGTGCATCTATTGTGCACGAAAATCTCAATCGAGTGCATCCGGTGTGCACAAAATCACATATCATATTATACGCGAAAATCCAAATCAAGTGCATCTGTTAGATCCGTAAAAAGCATTTAGTACAATAGCATGTACGAAAAATATAAGTCTGGTGTAACAATGCACAAAAATACAAATCTGGTATATCAAATGCACAAAGTACCAATCAACACCTCAAGTGCATAAAAAGCAACACCGAGTGTACCAAGGTGTATAAAATCATAAACGTGTGCAACTGCGTGCACAAAACACGTATCAATGCACTGCAAGCACATATAAGCTATACCGAATGCAAGATCAAATCGAGTGCGTACCATACGTGCAAAATCAAATCAACTGTATGAAATCTAGGAAATCATAAGCATGTGCAGCCAAGGCACAAAATCAACATCAAGTGCAATAGATATGCATAAATCATAAACCAATACAACAATGTGTAAATCATATATCAAGTGCGATGACTATACACAAAAATATAAATACCCAGTAGGTGCAGCAATGGTGCACGAAATCAATATCATATAACTCAATCATTAAAACTCAAATCAAGCGATATAAGCGTAATACTCGGATCACAATGCAAATCGCAGCAAATGACATTGAGGTACACCTTCTACAATGTCGAAAACAAAATTGGTGCACCCAAAACTGGCAGAGCAAGAACATCCGCTTGCCTCCTGCTCACGGTCTGGCGTCCTCTGTCTCCGGGTCCTCATTTTTCTGTGGATTACCAATCTCGCAATCCATCGGCTCATCGGTCCGTCTGGTGTGCTAACAGAAACGATTCCGCTCTGGCACTTCTCTGGTCATCTCTTGGCCAATTAGTATGACCACTCGTAAAGCTGCACGTCACTAGCGTCGGCCTCTGTTTTTCTAAATACACGTCACGCATCTGATCCTCGGTGCAAATCTTATTGCAGCTGTGTCCTGGAAGGAACCTGTTCAGGGTTTCTTCCGATCTTGCCTATGCCGAACTATACGGAGGCTGGTACTCTTACCAATTCTTTTCTCGCTTTTCTGGACACCTGCGTTCTCAGCACAGCTTTTCCTCAGAACTGGTCGTATCTCACGCCACTGTATACATATCAGATCTCTAATCTCAACGGGGAGTAGCAATGGCTCATTGACATCTTGCATGAACCTCCTGTTCCACTCGTCTTTACTATCGTCTGCTTCAACGTCACGTCATGCTATCTGTGTACTGCAATTGTCTCGGCTACAGTCAATCCGGAGTCTCTCACACGGACTCGAAATCACAAACTCGGTATCTTCATCACTCTGTAGAAGATCTCTATCCGAACACGTCCTCGGGAACTCATCCATACCATCGGAGGAATACTCAATACTCATCCGTTCTCGATCAACTCACAACGCATCTGGGTGAGGTCCCTATCTGAAGCTGGTCAGCTTACTGGTCTCCTATCACATGATATCAGGACGACGTTAAACTTTTCGTTCGATTTGTCAAAGTCCCATAATTCCCCAGAAAGCTCAACACCTGAGCACAGTTTAACAATATCTAGTACATACCACAGTACCTATGGACCAACCGTAGAAGGACAAACCCAAGCCTCACTGATAGCACCGCTAAACTGCCGCAAACCCTAAGTTTCAAAAGCGATTCCATGGTCATCATGTCGAGTTAGGGTTTCATTCTTCTAGAGGGTCCACAGAATTACTTGCATGTTCCTCCGAATACTTTAAACTTGGAATAATGGGTTTCTGACATTCATTCGAACTTTTTAATTTTGCCTAGACAACATGTGAATACTCTTCGTCTCTCAACTCAAAGTAGACTAGCTATCATCTATCGCAGCTCTGCCTGAAAGCTCCAGCGATCTCAGCTCGTAAAGTATGGAGGCGACATCACATCAATCTCAGCAACAGCTGGGTCATCTGTCTGCACGGTATACGGCATCAAAATCTCTGAGGTATGCTGTACATCAACAGTCCTCGCATAACTGGCAGCCTCTATCAATGTACCGATCATACGGTGCAAAGCCGAACACTCGCCTCAAACGAGAAGTCACAACACCAATACAAAATCGAGACGTTCTCGTGTCACCAGAAAACACGATGGTCAGTCCCCGTCTATGGCGAGGTCGCCCTGACCGCAACACTAACAGCAGCTCAATCTGTGCTCAAACTATGGTGACAGGAATCTCAAGCATGTATCGATGAAACCATATCAATAGAATGAAAGGAATCAACAGATCCCAAAATGGATGCATGATCATAATGAGGAATGGAACCAATAAGGGTATAATCATGGAAACAAATAGAATCAAGGATCACAATATATATACATCCTAAGGTTTCTTAAGTAGAGTATTGTATCGTAAATATGCCGCGGAACATAAGTACGGTACGTTACTCTACTCAAGCTACCTGCTCCATCAATCATGGTCAGCCTATGTAACAAAAGTTCGGGTCTAATACCCCCATGTCCAAGTCTAAGTTCCGTAAGGTCAAACCTAGGTTCCGAAATATTTACGCCCCAGACTCCACATAGTCAAACCTAAACTCAAATAACGGTTAAACCTAGCGCTCTGATACCAACTTTGTCACGACCCGAAATATTAGCTCATGACCAGCACTTAAATCACGCAACGTCTAAAGGCGTAACGTAATGCAAGTAAGCTGAACCCAGAAATCTAAACCTTTTTAAGAAATAAAAGAGGTGCAGTTTTGAAATAAGGTATAATGAAGAAAAATGTTTTCTTACATTCAAGGACAAGGAAACATGAAAATGCAAGTTTATCTTACTATCGTAAAACATGTTCGTCTTTTAAAAATTTGGGCAGTACCTCCTTTGTATATTTTGATCCAAAATCACAAATACATGATAATATAAAAGGCATCTCCAAGAGAGAGCTAGCTCTTCACCAAACGGCGGATCACAACCACACAAGTAATATAACAAGTATACGACGCCCAATCGGCGAAGATCAACACAAAGGTAATGAAATAAGCAAGACATCAACCCAAAAGCGAACATAAAACCCATCACTCAAATCTTGCAACTACAAGTCTTTCTAAGTCTTACTATTTATACAAATACTAGTTTTGATTGATGGAGTCGACTAGATACAACAGGAATAATAAATACAATAATGGCACGATCCGATGTGTACCACCTACCAAAGCAAATCCCCCGAAAGCAACTGTGCGCCAAAGATGCCGCTACCGATCCATGCGGTCAACCTGCAAGAACTGTGGCACAACGGGGGTGAGTTGCCAACTCGTGAGTAGAAAACATCAACAGGTAGAAATCGAATAAAATAACGATTTCCTAGGTCAGTTATATCATAAAGGTAATACTATGATATCTAAGGTGACCGTATCTAAATATATGCCAACGGTAAATAAACGCAAGTATGCAAGTGGATATCATCCAATAATATAATAAATGTCAATATACATGTGGATCTCGTCCACTTTTAACATCGTAATACCATATGGATGTAAATATATGAAGATATCAAGAATGTGTGTATCCATCAATGACACACCAAAACATGTAACCAAAGTGTCCAACACCGACACTCGAAATATCATGAAACCTGTGTCCAGCATCGATACGTAAATCCTCATATCTCAGGTTCCGGCAATCCGGACCGGCCTGTATCCATTTCATGACTCCGGTCGGTATCCTCCGGATAACCGCCAGGTCCAAATACTATCACCGGTAGGTAGTGGTCTCTCTGCTAGGCTCAACGCCATCATCTGCGACCTTCTCGTCTCGGGGTACCATACCGGGTCCACCATGCACCCGCAGACGGTTCCTCCTTCTCCTCGAATCGGGTGTATGATATCGCTCAAGAGCCAAGAAAACTCATGGTGGACTATACAAATATCATATCAAGAGATACCGGGTTTTTAAAGTAATACATACTTTCATTTGAAATAACCACGGTTCTCAAATTCAGAAATCTCATGAAAATAGTATATTTCAATGCGTATAATCATAAAGCATGATGCATGTGTCATATAATAGAAATATAAGCATATCTGTATATAATGCAACATGGGACAGTAATATGCACATATCAAGGGAAAACCGCTCTTTTAAAATAAATCCAGTTTTAAAATATATAATGCGGTTCCTAATTTCTCCAAGGTCAAATGCAATATCGTATAAAAGTGTATATGCAACTATCGCAAGTAAATTATGCAAAGAGTCATATCATGATGCAACAAATCTACTGTGTAGTGACATGGCAATTATCGATGAAAAAGTGTGTGAGCCGGCAAATCTGTGTAAGTGTGACATACGCATCATGGATAATGGTGCAGGTGTACTAGCACAAATATATGAAATGCAATGGTAATGATATGAATGTAGCATAAAGTAAATCGGCATCCAAAAGGTAAAAGGTATACATATCTAACATGACCGAGTCGGTGAATCTATCAATCGGCCTCCTCTAGTCAAGGGTAAGGATCAATCATCTATTAACTCGTCACGTACGGTAAATCATCGTACGTCGTCCTTAATCAATTTGGGATCCTAACAACCTATATGACAAAGAGGGTACGGACCTAACTTCTCGTACGACATAACTCTCTAGATTCACAACATTATCCATATATATACCTATCTCTCAGGTCCATCCGTATCAATCTCAGATCATGGGACTGGCAAAGGTTTCAATTATCACATATCGACTCGTATCCGTACCAACATATCATCAAGCTATCATATCACATCGTTGTTTTCTTTTATATATATACATTCTACTTTATTAAACTAGTTTCATGTTATGCTAAACTCAAAGCTTATTCTAGTGTAATTACCTATCTATAAGTCGTAATTCGCTTTCACTTTTCATATACCTAAAGTTATCTCAATATATATATTCTATCATTACTATTATCACTAACTATTTTTTAAACTATATTTCTAGTTTCCTAATCTAGGTTTCTACGACTATATCGTATAGATCGGTTTCCATTTAATATTTGCGGGGGTGCTATACGCCATCCACCCGACTTCCCTCGTAGATATAGATCTACTCACCTGGTCCTTGCTCGCCGAAGTCGATGACGCCACGCTCCGTCGCTTCGGAATCCATACGAGGGTACCTACAAGGATACACAATTGAAATCACTATTAACATCAAGTTCCGAAATCCAATACGGCACGCTCATTGCTTATAGGTTAGAACCTATAGCTTACGCGTACAAAATCAACCAAACAACCCTTGTTGTTGACGTACAAACGCCAAACAACCCAAAACAATATCAAATACCAAAACCCAAGTTTCAGAATCGCAAAACACGAAAACAGCAACCTAGGAAAACCACTCCTAGATTTCACTATAGGGCAAACTAAGGGATTTTGCATATAGGGTTAGTCTAGATATAACATGGGGGAACTACCAACTAAAACTCACCCATTTTTGCCATGACCAGGCCGCAAATTGCGGCCTGGGGGATTAAATCTGCGGCCATTTAGTGGGGGGAGGGGTTCAGGTTTCAAGGGGTAGTTCATGGTTTCCAGCACGTCTCATGGTCAAGGGAACTTCTTTTAGAATGGTCTTGGGTCATCCCAGATCTCTAAATACCCTCACAAATCGTCAAATTACCAATGTCGGAAAGTTCTAAGTTCGTGTTTGGGTTCTATTTTCTGTTCTAGGTCAGTAAAACACCACTCAAGTCTAGTTAACAGCCACAATACATTATCAATTGCTCACAATTTCCCAAACTCTTCTCTTGGATTTTCTATACAACCCATAACTTAACCAAATTAACTTTTAACTAAGCTAGAATACAAACTTAAAAATAACTAAAAGGAAGAACTTATACCTCATTTGGGCAACCCAAGAAAAACCTTAGCTTCTTCAACTCATCAAAATCAAATTTTTCTTGGTCCAAAGTGTAGAGGGTGAAGAGGGGATCAATTTTAGTGAAAGGGGTTTAGGCTTTTGATGAAGCTTTTTAGATGATTTTATTGGTTGAAGTGGAGGGGGATGAAGATGAAGAAGGAGAGGAAGAAAAGAAATGGGAAGGAAACGGGGCTGCCATTTTTCTCTCTCTCATCTTATTCTCACCCATCTCTCTCAAATATTACCCTTTTACCTCTTCTCTTTTTCTTCTCTTTTAAGTTTTAAAACCAAAACACATAATATCCAAAACAATATAAGAAATAACATGTAATCAAATGTGACATGACACGGTGCACTAACCATGGAAAACTACATAAACACGGATTTGGCTTAATCGCGATTAGCAGTGCACTAATCGGGTTTTATCCAAACAGCATATAATAACTTTTAAAAATGCCATATCCGATAAATATATTTTTAAATGAATCAAATCATTTTAATTTCTAATTATTTTACAACTATTGGTATATATTTATACCTTTTTACGAAAACCCCAATTTCGCAAATCGGGTAATTTTCGCGAAATATATTATTTTAATATTAAATTCCAAAAATAATATTTTATATTTTCTGAAATGTTACATAAAGCCGTAGGGGCAACCCCTTATTGTAGTAGTGAAATCAACATCCAATTTAATGAATTGGCTTAATTCTAAACCCGCCAGTATTACCAATCGTCCGATCGAAAAATCTGGATAACACTAGAATATATATATCGAAATATGTACACATAAATTATTAAATCAGTACTTGATTTAATAATCCGGTTTAATTCTAAACCGGCTAGTATTATCATTCGATCGAAACGCTTCTCGTATAAACATACGGCCACCACATCGTTTTGCCTGAATCAGAGAAACCCTCTGTGTGGGACTCTAAAAACTCGAAAGTACGCTGGCAGTGGGTTTAACCACAAGCATGTCAGCGGCATTAGCTGTATGTAATGGCTCCTCAGGTACCTGTCAAAAAGAAGGTCGACGAGCAAGCTCATCCGGACCCCTACTGAGCCTATCCGTGACAATCTACGTACAGTCCGGTCTCTTCGTCTATGACTATAGCATACCGGACCGAGGGGGTGCTAAACGTCAGACCCCTACTGACTCGATAAGTCGTGTCAATTTGGCTCGGAACCATTATGAGAAAGTACTGATCTAACCATCAATAGTTCTCAACTGCCTTGGCTAAGATCTTATAGTTCTAACCAACCGGACACAGTGCGATATCGACTCCCAATACCGAGAGAAACGAATCTCTGACAATCACTCACTAGCTCCATGTGGCTCGGGACCCTATCCAACCAAAACATGTTTGCACGCCTCAGTAGAGCCATGGCAGGGTAGTGATCAAAGCACAATGAGAACTCACACGAGACAAATGTTGACTTCAGGTCTTAAGACTAACATTTACTCATGTCGCCTGAGAACCGCTATCTGACGTTAGGTATAATACCATCTAGAGATTATCGGCGAGTCCGTCCAGTGTACTCATCCCAGTGAGTATCTGTATACAATCTTAGATGATCAGACTAATGGTTGTGGGACGAAACACCGTCCCTCGTCGGGATTTGGAAACGTATACACAAGTCTACTCTGAAGTATCGATGCCCGATCTCGATACTCCTGCAACTTGGGACCTTTAAGAATGTGCTTATAAACTATCTAGCTTCCACGATCGCCATTATAGCGCTGATAGTGAAGCAAAATCCTACGGGCTTTATCAACATGTAACCGCCATATGTTATATCGAGTATAACATATGCACATGTTAAGATAAAGTCAAACCATAATAGTATACTACTACATCGATTTTTTATCAATATATGCAAGCAATATAGATCATCAATAGAAAGAAATACATATATCAGGATAACGACAACTCAAATAATATATTATATACAACCGAGTAAGATTGTCCTGTACATATACATATTCCTAGCATCCTATACAATACAGGCCTCTAGGGCATACATATCCAACAACTGATACTTCTCTATTAATAATATTATAGTACCTGCTCGATTTCAATGACTTTCCGGACAACAACGGAGCCGAGGGAGCTCGAGATGGAGTGGAAAAGCAAAAAACACGCGCGCATCAACGAATCACTGAATCTCATGTTTTTCCGTTTTAAGAACCTGTAAATACGATTATATGAATGAATTTGTAATTGAATTGAATAGAATTGAGTTTTGGTTGTTTGTATACCAATAATTGAATTGAATTTGTATCGAATGCTTGAAAACTATGTAACATCTGCTCTCTTTTTTCTCTGTATACAGATAATTTCGTCGGGAATTTTCCAATGAAATAACTTATTTCGTCACAAATGATCTAACAAAATAAGCTTATTTCAAGCAAATTTTGCCCAGTTTTTACGAACTTATTTCGTCGGATAATTTCCGACAAAATAAAACACCCAACGAAATAAGTTTATTTCGTTGTAATTTATTCGGTGAGATATGAACTGATGAATTATGTTTATTTCCTCCGGTGTATATTTATTTTGTCTGGGTGAAGCACGAGGAACGAAATATGTGGGTGAATCTTGTAGTGCCTCCACATCTTTAAACCCATGCCTCCTCAGATATAGCAATTGACAACTCCTCATCCATCCATTTATTATTAGAGAGAGAGAGAGAGAGAGGCGGAACTGCAGCTGAAGCACAGCAGCTCAATCCAATCAAAGTGTTACATCTTTCAATCGTCATCACCCACCCACTTACAACTCTCCATCTCTCTCTTCTCACATCGCTATCAAACCACAGGATCTCAGAATTCAAGAGCATTTAGTTCTGTTGTTTTGTTTTGTTATGTTATGGTGTATTCTGATCCATCTGTCATTAATATGTCTTTTCTTATTACCTTTATATATATATATATCCTATTAATTCCTCTTTTAATGACAGGTATTTCAGTTGCGCACGAGCTACTGCATGTAATCTCGCTACCAATCAATTCCATGTGTCTCCAGTGTGAAGATCCAAGGCATAAAACCCTAGTATAATTAAATGATAAAAAAGCTTAACCCTAGCTACCATCCTTGAGGTTAATTAAGTACTCCACGAGAGGGACTTCAATGGCCAAGTACTTCAAGAGTGCTTCGCGAGGGACCCTTATAGCACCCAGCTAGCTAGAGGCAACTAAAAACAATATTTGCTGTAATTAGATAAGCATATATAGTTGCATGATTTCAAAATTAACCTGCAGCAAGAACAATAAAATCCATATTATGTATGTAGGAAATTTCATCAAAACCATCATGTTGTCTATTTTGTGCACAGAAACCCCCTAATATTGTCCTCCTTTCCATTAGACCACCTTCCGTTAGAATTTAAAGTTTTAAACTAATTTAAGACCCCTAACATGACTAGTTTTATTTTTTATCCTCCTGAAAGTGTCATATCATCCTCTTTCAACAGCCCGCCTCTTCTATCAACAAATTGTGATAATTTCTAGGATTTGCTTAGGAAGCACGACGAAGATGGTGTGCAATCATCTCGACGAAGGGGCAACAATCCATCAAAGAGCTCAAGACTTATTCCCTTAATTTTTGTTTTGTTACAGTAGATAACAAAAGAGTAGATGAGATCGGTTGTTTTAAATATATAACGGGTATTTTGGTCATTTCATAAAGGAATTAATAGCAGGGGGATCACGGAGGGTCGCGTGTAAGGAGGAAAATGTCGAGAGGGTTTCTGTGCACAAAATCGATGCTAAGATGGTTTTGGAAACGTAGGTCATAGTACAGAACGTTTTTGGTGAAATTTTCCTATGTAGGAAAAAGAAAACGTGCATCATAAGTTATCTTATAGAAAAGAAACTTTTCTTTGTATAGCATATCTTTTCTTTATTTCTCAATGATCTAAAGTGTACATGTTAATTTTCATAGTAATCTAGAACACTAATACTCTCTATCTTATATGATTTTCCTCTTTCTATTGATCCACACACACGGTTTGTCGAAATTGTCAAACTATCAAAAACTGTTAATATTTCTTATTTATATTGAAAATCATGAAAATCGCTATCACCAATACAACAATAATAGATAATTTTATGCCATCTTAATTTGAATAAGAAATACTTAATTAGATCCATTAAACTCATATTATTGATAATCTTTTCCTATTAATGTCAATATTATTTATTTGATGGGTAGAAAATATACAATAATTAATTGTGACTCGTAATTGTTGTTGGACCTCCTGACTTTTGAGGCAAACAAACAAGATCTACTGTGCAATGTCCCATAGGCATTGAGAGCTTGATTTAGGAATTATACATCTTGGGATGAGAGATTGTCCGTACATTTTCAGTCTATGTTTGGTAATAGTACCATCAAACTTTTTTCTACAGTAATGTCTTCAATTTACTGTATGATATTTCTGTTCAATATTTAACCTTTCGCCTATATATACATTTTCTGTTTGAGGTGAAAATAAAGTTATATGAATGCAGTGTGTGACCAGCTGAGCATAGCTGAGTTGGTACGGTACGTACCAATTTTTTCTTCAACATGAAAGACCGTACATTCTCTCTTCTAAGTGAATAAAGTTACATGAATACAGTATGTGACCAGCTGAGCTTAACTTAGTTGGTACGTACATACCAATTTTTTCTGCAACATGAAAGGTCGTAAGTTCAATTCCCAAAATGGTTGATTTCAATATATATATATATATAGATAGATAGAAAGATATAGATGGATATAGATATAGATATATATTGAAATCAACTCTTTTGGGCCTCCTATGGCTTCTTTTCTCCATTATTCTATATAATGGAGAAAAGAAGCCATAGGAGGGGATTTCCTCCTATGGCGTCGAAAAAATGCATCCATTATCATCATCGTTATCATCTAAAATGTGCATACGCCAAATTTCATGAGATTCCACCACCTTTTCATCGTTGAATTAGCAATGTAAAAAGTTCTATTGTCGGTAAACCATTAATTTTGTACTAACTAAATCAACGGTAAAAAAATGGTATAATCACATAAAATTTAGTGTATCCACATC
This sequence comes from Agapanthus africanus, assembly GCA_030015575.1. Lineage (NCBI taxonomy): Eukaryota > Viridiplantae > Streptophyta > Magnoliopsida > Asparagales > Amaryllidaceae > Agapanthus > Agapanthus africanus. Next base: position 175,617,488 of record JASDDO010000028.1, read on the forward strand.
TTAGATAATTATGATGGAAGTGATGCATGTCGATCGTTGAAAAAAATCTTGGAAGATGCATTTTTCCGACGCCATAAGAGGAAATTCCCTCCTGTGGCACCTTTCTTTCATTAACCCCCCTCTTTCTCTTTCTCTCTCTCTCTCTATATATATATATATATAGATGGGAGGGAATAACAGAGGAAAGAGGCCATAGGAGGGAATTTTCTCTTATAGCATCGAAAAATACGTCATTTCTCATTTTTTTCGATGATCGGCATCCATCATCTTCATCGTTATCATATAAGATGGTTACACCAAATGTCATGTGATTCAACAACCACTTCTCCGTTGATTTAGTGGGTTCAAAATTAACAGTTTACCGACAACATAACTTTTTACATTGTTAAATCAATGGTGAAAATGTTGTAGATTAACATGAAATTTGGTGTACCCATATTTTAGATGATAACGATGAAAATGATGGTTGCCGAGCGTAGGAAAAAATGAGAGATGGTATAATTTTTCGACACGATGGGAGGAAATTCGGAGGAAATTCTCTCTTATGGTGTATATATATAGTGTGTTATATAGTGCGCCCGCGCATGTGTATTTGAATATTTGTTTGGATGCCGTCAAATCAGTTTTCTATTATAACAAAAATATAGCTGCTAATATGACAATTGACAAGTTATGCAATAGCCAGGAATTAATTATAACGAATGTGGAGATGAATTGAAAAGCAAAAAAGAAAAATTACATAAAACCATAATAATAAAAATCTAAATAACAAAAAGAATTAAACTTCAATATATAATCTTGTTTAGAGAAAGAAAATACCTCATTTTGATTGTCATTCGGTAAGGCCTCATGCTTTGGAACTCATTATTAATAATTGAGTCCCTTGATAAATACTTTAAGGTTTTCTCTTTCAAGCTAACAAGTTTCATGACCTCTAGCTAACTATGTATTTTAAACTAAGTGACCAAATTTGAAGGGAGAGCAACGAGATCGGCTCGGAATAAAGGAGCTTGGAATAACGAGAGTGGTCAGGGTCAAATTTGAAGGGAGATCGAAATCCGACTGAGAATCATGTCAAATTAGTCCCAAATTAGAGCCAATTTCGCCCTAGACTGTGAAATATAATTCCACGAAGACTCTCACTCAAATTAGCCCTAGTTCCACTGTGAATCTCAGTTGAATTAGCATCCATAATTCAGCTGAGAATTCTCAGTCAAGTTAGGGTTAGGTCGCAACTCGAATTTACCCCAAACATCAATTGATTTACCCCAAACTCTCATCCCCCAGATTTCCAATCTCTCTCTCTCTCTCCGCCTCCTTCTCCCTCCTCCATTGAGTCCGCCTCCTCCTCCTTCTTTTCCTCGTCCTTCTTGGTATCTCGACAGTAGTTTTGCGACGAATTAGCTAGGTAAATTTTATAAAATTTCAACCTTTCAAATATATCGGTTGTTAATTTTAATTGTTTGTTTTGTGAAATTGAGAAACTTGAATTGAAATTGTAAAGAGAATTTGATTGAAATAGTTGTGGAATTGAAGGATTGACGTCGGCGAGATTGACCCCTCTTTCTTTGCTCTCTAGATCAGTCGATTATAAGATACACTACTTTACACTTTTTAATTGTTATAATTGCTTTGTGCGTAATTTGTTATATGTAATTGACGAATTTGTTACACCATATACTACTTTCGAATCCATAGAAAACCATAGTTAACTATATATTTTAGACTAAGTGACCAATTAACCGTCTATACTAAAAACTCCAAAACCCTAAACTAAATACTTCCTAATATTGAAATCGAAACGATAACCCTTAAAATTAAATTAATTAAGCATACGACACTTGATGATAACACAAAACTTCCATGCTTTCATCAAGAATCTCACATAAAGTTCACAACGAGATTTATACCCCGTCTTTCAGTTATATGCGTACGGTTTTTTTCTTGACATAAGACTATGCAGGGTTTGGCAAGATCGAGCTTTAATCGTTCATCATTGACAGCCATCTCATAGTTTATATGATAAGGAGACCAGTCGTAGTATAACCGATAGATTTGTTCAGCGTTGACAAGTTAAGAATATATCATGCATACACCCCTTACACTTATGATTTTATTTGTTTCGAGATGAGTTTCGTCGGACCTCTTCACTGATCTCTGTGTACAAATATAGACGGGATGGTCATTTCAATGTCAGCAGTTTTGAGTTGTTTAACTTATCTACCGCCAAGTACCAGAGAGCAGCAGTGAGATACGGCCGAAATTTTCTCAAAGCAAGTGAAAGCATAAATACATGAGTGTATACGTTTTACATTTTTAATGGAAGAGAAGCTTTAGCCCTGACAACCGTTGCATTATTGTTAACAATGTGATTTTTATTGAAGATGAAGATTTAAATGCAAATCTAAATAATTAAATAATATCGAAACACCGAATGATGGTTGAGTAATTTTTATTCCTCAGTTCTACATATCCTAGGAGAATGGATAGGACTTGGATAGATAAGAACAAATCCAGCCTTATATTCAAAAACAGTATTGAGGAGTTTATGAAATTTGTATTGAGGAGAATGAAATTCTATATTGGCGATTGCATAACAATTTTACTACTCCATATTATGGGTATTTTTTATATAAAAAATACTTACCTACACCTAACTTGACTGATGTTATCGGTCGAATCAGGTCCCAATATTTTTTAAAAAAAAAGTTGCATGGGATCTAACTCGACTGAGATCTTCAATCGAGTTAAAGTTAGATCTAACTCGAATGAGAATCATAGTCGCATAATAGGAAAAAAAACTTCTTTACAAGGGATTTTAGAGAAAATTTCACTACAAGGCTCTTGCAAGTCCTTGGATGGGTTTTGAGATTTGTGCAAATCTTTATTGCACTATCTCTCTTTCCTTGCACGAATCTAAAAGCCCATCTAAGAGTTTGCAAAGGGCTTGTAGAGAATTTTTTCCCGAATTATAGGTCATAGGTCTTTTTGGCAAAAACCTCATCGGGTTACCTCTAACCTAATGAGTACTACCTCAACACAATTTTCTAGTCGAGTTAGGCTTAACTTGACGAGAAATCCTCAAATTCGAGTGGTTTCCCGGTCGAATTTGTGGAGGGTTTTTCTTGTAGCTTGAGTAACATTGGTATAAGTCTTTTTTGGATGGAAGCTCACTATATTCAAAGCCCTGAAGGGTTACCTAGCACGGCAGCAAGGTTTCGGGAGGCATCGTTCGTGCCAAATTCAAAAATTTGCCATTCTAGCTAACCCTAACTAAGAATCATTAACTAGAAATCGACGGAATGAAATGCAAATTACTTTGCAAGTAAAGTGAACAAGGAATACAACCTTTGTAGACCAGTCCTTCACTTCAATAGCTCCGTGTAGTAGTCCCTTCGCTGCGATCGAGAGCTCCGGACTCTATAGAGGTTTCCATGAAAAAACGAACATGCTTTCTTCGAAGTCTTCGAGGCCGAAGATGATCTGCATCGAGGAGACACTAACCCAAATTATCTCTTCACTAATCATGGAATTAGTGAAGTAAACATCCTATACTAAACGGCAAGTAGTAGAGGATGATGAAATAAGAAGTGGGCTCACTTTAGATTTCATATTCTCACAAGTTTTCATCACAAACTCAAATCCTAGAAAACTCTTTTCTCTTTGAGCTCATGAAGAAGATGAAGAATTATCTCAAGAGAGAATGAATTATACTTGAGATTAAAAATGCAACCAAGAGTTAAGCATGGCATGCTTAACCCTTTTAGAGAGTTAACCATGGCCATGAGTTAAAGGGTTGGGTTAAATAAATATCCTAAGCTAGACAAAAGAGTGGACAAAGTCAAAGATGCTTACATGCTTCTACAAGCTTTCAACAAATATCAACCATGATAAAATCCACAATTTTGAATAACTTAATGATAAATATAAAACCCTAATCTTAACCCTAGCATGGTTTAACCCTTAATAACCCTAGTTGCATTTGTAACCTATCTTGATACATTTAACATATATCACATATACATCAATGTATCCAAAGTGAGAAAAGAAATCATAAGTGAGCTAATACTAGTTAATGTAATATAATATATCAAATATATAATTATACATTAGATTATCAAATCAACTCTTGATTTAATAATCCAGCTATATCACCTATAACCGACTAATATCATATGAATCAACTTATCGAATCAACACTTGATCCGATAACCCGGCTATATCATATATAACCGACCGATATCTCATATCGCGAGAATAGAATACAGTATCTCATATCGTATCAATCTCGGTCCCGCACACACATATGTGCTCCTACTCCGTTTCGCTTAAGCCAGGAAACCTCTGTGTAAGACTCTAAATACTCATCAATACGCCGACAGTAGGTGATGATCATATCAAACACCCACAAGCCGTAAGCGGTCTGCTAAACGTAACGGCCACCCGGGTATTGAGCGATCAGAAGATCAATAAGCAAGCCTGCTCACACTCCCGCGAATCCAATCAGTAACACTACCGTAAAGTTCAGTCTTTTCGTCTGATATGTCTCATATCTCGTCTAGGGATGGTAAACGTCAGACCCCAGTAACTCGATAAGTCATGTCGATATGAGGCTCATAACAGATCAAGAAGCTACTGATAACACTTACCAGTATATCTCTGAAGCATTCTTGGCCAAGGACTTACTGTTATACCCAATCGAGCACAACGCAACATCAACTCCCAATACCCCGAGAGACGAAACCCCTTCTATCGCTCATTGCCTCCATGTGACTCGAGACTGTATCCAAAAGCCACCGTTTTGCACGTTTTTTTGAACGTGGTAAGGTGGAAATCAAAGCACAGTGGGAATCACACAAGACTCTATGACGATTTCGGGTCTACAGACTAACCTGTACCAGTGTCACCAGAGAACTGCCATCTGACGTGGGGTATAATACCATCTGGGAGTTCTCGGGGAGTCCGTCCAGTGTACCCAGTCTCCACAGAGCACCCATATACTGTCTCTGATGTCAAACACCAATAGATATGGGACATCCAATGTCCATCCACATGGGTCGAGAAGCTATACGCTAATCTACTCTGGTATATCGATGCCCTGTCTCGATACACCTACGACTAGGAACATTTGAAGGATGTACTTAGCGACTACTCTGTCCCCACTAGTTTGATCTGCATCATAGTCCTGGTAGTCAAGTACTTATCCTAAGGGCTTTATCAACATGTAACATAGAGACAATCAGAGTACATGTTAAGATAAAGTGCAACCAGTTAGCATACTATCATGTTGAGCAAGAAAGTTCTCTCTATATATGTCCAAGCATCCACTACAATATACACCGTATGTACAGTAATGGCCTCTAGGGCATACATATAACTAACAATCTCCCACTTGCACTAGGCCATCTGTTGTAGTGTCTCATACCCAACAATCAGCAGTGGTTGAAGTATCTCATACTCAGCCATCCCATAAAAGTCTCTTTTGGGAAAAGGCCTTTGTGAGTGAATCCGCCATGTTCTCCTCTGTGTCTACTCTCCTAACCTCGATCTCCCTGAAGATCAACCATCCCTATGATCAGGTGATACTGCCTAAGAATATGTCTGGATTACTGATGGGACGGGGGTTCCTAGGCCAAGGCCATAACTCCATTGTCACACAATGGTAGGAACGAAGTTCATCTCATGAACTTTTATATATCCAGACTCCTTCTTTGGTAGTATCCTTGGTAGCAATGTATCCAGTATTTATCGTATAGTTTGCCACGATATCTAGCTTGGAACTCTTCCAACATATCGTCCATCTACTGAGGGTAAAGACAATGCCTGTGACTGACATTCAGTCGGCCTTACCACCTTGGAAACTATCTAGTGATTCTCCCCAGGATCGATTGATACCATCTCACTACACCCAGTGAGAATCCTAACATCCACTTAGATCTATCTCATAGATTCATAAACCAGGATTTAGGAGGTATCGCCTTGATATTATATGGAGAATCCTTGTGATAAGAGGAGATTGACCGAGTGTAGCATAGGAAACTGCTTTCCTATCAAGAGTATGTCATCCACGTACAATACGAGAATCGCCACCATACTCCCTACTACCTTTTTGTATATACAAGCTTCATCTACAATTTTGATTAAGTCAAACGCTTTGACTACCACATCAAAACAGATGTTCCAACTCCGCGATACCTGTTTTATCCCATAAAGCAACTTGCACACATTTCCGCTGCTCCCACTGTCTATGAAGCCCTTTGGCTGTGTACTTATAGACGCTCTTTTCTAAATCACCATTTAGAAAAGCAGTCATGACACCCAACTGCCAGATATCGTAGTCATGGTATGTAGAAATGGCAAGTATGATCTGGATCGACTTAAACATAGGGACTAGAAAAGGTTTCATCATTATCCATATTTGGTTGATGACGAGAATCTTTTGCAACAAGTCTTAGTTTTGAAAGTCTCAACTTTTCCATGTACACCAAGTAATCTTCTCAAGATATACTTACTCCTGATGGGGATTTAACCCTTCAGATATAGCAACCAAAGTCCATACTTTGTTGGTGTATATGGATTTCATCTCAAATCGCTTAGCATCCAGCCATTCTTACAGAGTCTCCACTCTTGATGGCCTGCTCGAAACTAGTTGGGTCATCATCTCATGATGTAATCCTCGCTCCCACTGTCATAGAGAAAACCGAAGTATCTCTCAGGCGGGTGAGGAATCCTACTAGATCGGTGGAGAGGCTGAGCTTCGTTGGGAGCTATTGAATCCTCCGGTTCTACCAAATCATCAGCTGTAGTTTGTATAGCTGGAACTCCTTCCAGTTCTACCTCATGACCACTAATTTCTTCACAAGAAATTCCCTTTCTAAAAAGAGGCATGCTGAGGATCAGCAAAACCTTAAGGATCCGCCCTTAGCTCCACAGGACATAAATTCAGAAAGTCTATTTTGCTTTCTTAAACACTTTTTGTTCCTCAGTTGGGTAGAAGATATTCCCTTACGAATGCTTGGGATATCCAACAAACTTCCACAGAACTGACCTTGCCTCGAGCTTGTCCGGATTTTGCTTTTAGACATAGGTCGGACAACCCAAATCATAACATCCTTAAGAGATGGGCTCTTCCCATGCCATATCGCATATGGAGTACTAGGCACCTGATTTGTAACATTTCCAAATAATCAAATATTATTTTTGGGAATTTTTATAATTTAATATTATTTTAATGAATATTTTAATATTACGGTATAATTAAATACAAATAAATGGGGAATTTTTTTGGAAAATTATGGAAAATTCTAAAATAGGGTATTTTATTGAATTATGCCATTTTAAAGTTTTTATGATTAGTTATATGCTAATTTAGCGCTAATCGCGATTAAAAATCGCTAATCGGATTTTTGGCATTTTTTTGCAAAACATGCACATATCTTTTCTCCACACTCGTGCATTTCTACCATGACTTTTCTTTTGGGTTTACTATTCAAGTGAGAAGGGATTTAGTGAAGAAAAGAAATAAGAAAAAAGAAAAGCTAATAGGTATGGTGAGAGAGAGGGTAGGTGAGGGTATCGACTTAGCCTTTTTCCTCTCATTTCTTCATCCCATTTCTCTCTCCCTCTCCTTAATTGCTGTTGCTGCTCCTGCTCCCTCTTCTCCCTCCCCTCTTCAAGCTCCAAATCACCATGAAAACAACACCAAAACACCACTCTCATTTCATTAAAAGTGTGCACGAGCTCGAGATCTACACTTTGGACAAAGGATGCTAGGATTTTGGCCACTAGGGCAACTCAAGAATTTTCTTGAGTTGCCAAATGAGGTAATTACTGAACCATTAGTTGAGTTTTAGCATTACTTATACCCCCATGCAAGTTTAGAACCGATATTGTGTGTGTTTGTGGACTTAAAGAAAACCTAGTTAGGGTTTGAGAAAAAATTAAGCTGTGAAGCGAAACTAAGACTTGTTGTGACCTTAGAATCTTGGTGTGATATTATATTGGACCCTAACTTGAAACTTTAACCCAGAATACGGATTTATGAGACGATGTCGGGAAAAACTGTAATTCTGGGATTGTATTTGGGAATTTTCTATCACCCGAGACATCCTAAAATAAAATTGATTGGACAGTGAGATGTGCAGGCACCCTAAAACCACCACACAAAACCCTAACCCCCACCTCCTATTCTTGGCCGCCAGTTTATTCCTTTTGGCCGCAAATTGCGGCCAGAGCAGGAGGGAATCGTCTCGTTTTTGTTATGTAGCCTTCTACCCTGTAAATTAGACCCCTGGCATGTGTAGATTTGTCTAATTTGACCTAGGGTGAAATCTGGAGCCTATTTCCGAAGTTGCTGTTTTGGATCCGTGCTTCTGTATTGTGAATTCTGAGTTTGGGTATGGTGTTTTATCTCGACTACTTGGCGTTTATACGACGATATCGAGGGCTGTTGATGGTTTTGGAAGCGTTGTCCATAGGTTTTAACCTATAGATCATAGCGTATCGTTTTGAGTTTCGTATGCCATTTTAGTCTTGAATTGGTTTTGATACGCATTTGTGATATGTTAATGTGTAGGTACCCCATGAAGACTTCGGGACGACAAGCAAAAGCGTGGGGATGTCGACAGATAAAGACGTAAGGTGAGTAGATTTGTATCTACGGGGAGAAGTCGGGTGGATGGCATATAGCACCCCCGCAATCCGTGGTGATGTATACGAATACGTATACACACGTATATTTATTATGTGTTGTTTAAGATTATTGATGGTAATAATGGAATTATAGATGATAAGGATGTATTGGTTTAGTATAGTGCGAAACCCCAGAGTAGTGGTTGCACCCACACATACACGTACACATATACTTGCATACATTCTTTCTTTTATCTGTGCGCATTTGGAGGTGTGTATATCTACACATGGGTATGGGACTATGTGTTCATATACGGGATTGAGGATGATACGTGGGATTGAGATGAGTCGATGAGGTTTGATTGAGGCCGTGAGATTCGGCGATATGACAGAGTTCGTATTTGAGATGCGACATGGTGGTTTTAGCGGGCCTTTGGGCATGTCTTTTACCCCGCATTCATATTTATATAGATGGTATCGATGGTACTAGACTTAGATTTGTACCCTAGATTAGGTGATATGATGGTAGTGATACCTGATATGTGATATTGACCCGTACCCAGCTATTGGGATGCCGTACGACGATTTACCATATGAGCTTTATATTGATGTTAGATCTGCCCTCATGACTCGAGGATGTTATATGATATACTGTATCGTACGTGATACTATTGAGGAGGGATCACCGACTATTGTATATATATGTGTATATCGACTCAGACTTAGGTGGTTTTCATACCCCTCCCGATTGACTTGATAGTTGGGTCCATAGTTCGCATAGTAGACGTAGACTAGACCCGAGTCATACCTATTTCAAAACTAACGAATCGGGGATATTTTAAAGATAGGCAAAAGGGATTCTACGGATATTTTCAAACGTAGCATCTGTTCTTAAAACACTGTAGCCCTTATTTTACCAAAAACCCCGATTCGTCTTATTTCAAAAGGCAAGGCTGCATGATATAGTTTTTGAGGTAGATTCTTTACTGTTGCGTCGATTATTCGATTCCACATATTCATGCTATTTGCATTGCATCGCTTGTGTTGTTAATATATTACAGTCATGCTGTTAGGACACCAGCACCATTATCGATGATGCGTATGTTCCACGTACACTATTTGCCGGCTCACACACTTCATCATCGATAATTGCCATGTCACTACACTGTAGTACTGTTGCATTCAGTATATGATTCTTGCATGACATAATGATATGCTTACATTTCCTTTACATGTCGCCTACATCATGCTTTCTGATAATACGCATTGACGTATGTTGTTTCCATGATATTTCTATATTTGGGAACCGTGGGTATTTCAAAAGAGAACATGAAACTGTTTTAAAAACCCGGTTACCCTTGATATGATATTTCAGTGCGTCCACCATGTGTTTTCTCGGTGCTGAGAGCGACATGTGAAACCCGATTCGAGGAGGCGGATGAGGCCGATTGCGGGTACATAGTGGACCCGATATGGTACCCCGGGGCGAGAACGGTTTCGTTGTGTAGTAGACGGTGAGCCTGGTAGAGGGACTACTACCTACCGGTGATTGGTTGGACCTGGCGGTTATCCGAAGGATACCGACCAGAGTCGATAGATGGTTATGGGTGTACTGCTGGGGCCGAGGGCCGATTCCGCAGATGGAGCCCGTGGGCTGGTCCGGACTGACGGAGCCCGTTATATGAGGATTTACGTGCCGATGCTGGGCACAGTTTTCATGATGTTTTCGAGTGTCAATGCTGGACACTCCGGTTCCATGATTTTGACGTGTCGCGAGGGACACAGGTCGTTTATATCTTCATATTTTCATGCATATGCTGATGATATTTACATGCATGATGGTTATTGTCATTGGGTGACGAGTGGACGGGATCCACGTACATGCAGATTTGATTACACTGATCATACCTCATATTTATGATATGCTATTACCCGAGGCACTGGCACGAGCAGTTGGCACTACACTCATGTATAGGGATTACATTGCCAGTTTAGCATGCTGCAGACTTATTAATATTGAAGTTTATATTTATCTGATTGTATTGACCTAGGATGGGTCATACATTCGATCTCTGCTTGTAGATATTTTCTATTCACGAGTTGGCAATTCACCCCCGTTGTGCCACAGTCTTGCAGGTTTTTGCCGTACAGATTCCATAGCGGCATTTCTGGCACACTGCTTACATATGGGTGACTTGCTTGGGTAGGTGGGTTCTCTTGTATCAGAACCGCTATTGTTCCTGTATTATTCATTGTATCTAAAAAATTCCATCAACCAAAACTTGTATTTTGTTTCAGACTTAGAAATCAGTTATGTATTATTTCGACCTTAGAGTCGCGCTTGTAGTATATGGTTTTCTGGCTGTTTTGAGTTCCTTTTTGGGTTTTGATCCTCGCCCTTTGGCGTTGTCTATTATTATTGCTTGCGTGGTTGTGACCGTCGATTGACGAAGAGCTAGCTCCCGCCGATTGACGAAGAGCTAGCTCCCGCTTGGCGACGCCTTTTATCATTTCATATATATTACTCTTGTTGTTCCCCGTTCGGGGCCAGTTTTTACAAAGGAAACTCTGCCGAAATTTTCAGAAAAGACTACACATTTTTAAAATGCATTTTCGGCTTAGTTATTTAAAAACTTTGATTTCAAACATGCTTTCTTTACTTCTTAAAAACCAGTTCCTTTATTTACTCCTTAAATGGTTTTAGATTTCTGGGCTTTCGGCTTACTTGGATCAGATGGAGTCCTATAGACTTTATAGGATTCAAGGGCCAGTCACGTGCTCTTTCGGGTCGTGACAAAGTTGGTATCAGAGCGCTAGGTTAACTTTGGTTCGAGTCTAAGTTTGACTATATGGAGCCTAGGGCGTTTATATTTACGGAACTTAGGCTTGACCTTACGGAACTTAGACTTAGTCGAGGGGGTATTATACCCGAACTTTCGTCGCATAGGATGACCCTTGGTTGATGGAGTAGGTAGTTTGAGTAGAGTGACGTACCGTACGTATATTCCGCGGCATACTTACGACACGCCACTCCGCTTAAGAAACCTTAGGTTGTACATTTTTTTGCACAGTATTATATTCCTTCCTATGATCTATCCTCATCGATACTGGTTATGATTTTGCTGCCGCGATTGCACGGGCAGAGTGAGCTACGGCTCGAGTTGCGTTAGCTTGAGCTCATCGTGGACGAGGACTGACCAGGGCGTGATTCCAGAGACATACGATTGTATATAGAGGCGTCGTCTTATTGTGTTTTCGCGCCATGAGCGTTGGATTGATCGCTTTTACGAGATTTCTCGGGCGTACCGATCGGTACCAGAGGATTGAGCCACCGATAGAGGCCAGCCAGGATGTGATGGCCATTGATATATCGCTTATTCATGATGATTGAGGCGCTGTTCAGCATATGGACGAATGAGTCAGTTGTTGCTATGAATGATGAGATATCGCCCAGATGATTGGAGCTACTGCAGCTTGAGCATATTCTTAGAGATATGATGGTGAGTCGCTAGTCACCGAGGATGAATGACTAGGACATGTGGTTCGTTCGCTTACCCCGATGCGAGGTCATCAGGTAGATTGATGCCAGCTAGAGACGACTTCACGCAGATTCGTTGAGAGTCGATTGAGACGATCGAATGTCAGGAACCCATTTTCCAAGTTTAAAGTATTCGGAAAGACATGCAAGAGATTTATGGACCTTCTAGAGGAATGAAACCCTAACTCGACATAATGACCGTGTGAAAGCCTTTGAACCTTAGGGTTTGCAGCAGTTCCACGACGCCATTAGTGAGCCTTGGGTTTGCCCTTCTACGGCTGGACCACTGATGTTGTGGTATGTACTCGATACTATTAAACTGTACCCATGATGTTGAGCTCTTGGGGGATTATAAGGTTCTGACGAGTCGATCGGATGGTTCGACATCTTTCGGATATTGTGATGGGACACACTGCTTGGGAGACTCCAGATACGAGTATAGCCGTTGGAGCGTAGTCCGTGCAGCCATGATGGGACGAGTCCGAATCAGTCGACCTTGGAACAAGTGGAGTAAAGAGTTCGCACGAGATTTTGACGAGATGACGTTCTACTCCGCTGACATCAGAGATGCGATACGCACGTTGAGGACGTGATCGGCCAGATATCTTCTACTGAGTGATGAAGATACCGAGTTCGTGATTTCGAGTCCGTGTGAGGGACTTCGGATGGACCGTAACTGAGAACATTGCAGTGCGCAAATAAAGACGCGTCGTCAAAATGGTCGATGATACAGACACGCGGGACAAGAAGTTCGTGCGAGATATAGACGAGCCGTTACTACTCCCCGTTAAGATTAAAGGCCGGATATGCATACAGAGGCGCAGAGATGCGACCAGCTTCTGAGTAGATGTTGTACTAAGGACGCAGATGTCCAGAGAGCGAGAAAAGATTACGCCAGAGTACCAGCCTCCGTACAGTTTGGCTTAGGTGAGATCAGAAGAGACCTTGAGCAGGATTCCTTCCAGTACACTGCTGCAATAAGATTTGCATCAGGAGCAGATGTGTGATGTGCATTCAGAGGACCAGAGGTCGGCGCCAGAGATGTGCTTCTTTACGAGCGGTCGTGAGGATTGACCGAGAGATGACCAGAGAAGTGCCAGAAAGGAATCATTCCCGTTAGCACACCTGACCGGGCCGATGAGCCGATAGATTGCGAGATTGGTAATCCACAGGGAAGATAAGAAACCAGAGGCAGAGGACGCCAGCCGCGAGCAAGAGGCAAGTAGATATCTTGCGCCGCTAGCATTGGATGTACCGACACCTTCTCGACTTCGAAGGAGGATATAACGACGATGGTATTTATGATTTGACTATCACGTATCCGTCACTTTGGATTTCGGTATTTTGGGCGATCTATTCGCATGATTTAGTCTTGATGACTGGATTCTATGATATTTGATTTTGTGCACCATGGTTGCACATACTGGGTATTTATACCTTGCGCATAGTTATTACTCTTGAGATATTGATTGTGATTTCATGCCTATTTTTATGCCAGTGATTTGATTTACGCTTCCAGCATAGTTTTCATGCACTTTTAGTATTTTGATTTGATTTGTGCACGCTGATACACACGGTTGTGAGATTTTCCATCGCGGTACACCTGATTTTTTTTTGATTGAGCCGCATTATATCGTCGATTTTGACCCTGACATTGATGATTGATTCTTGCACTCCGTGCTTTTGATTGGACTTACGCATGTTCGGCGTTTGCCATTGGATTTCGTGATTTCATGCATATTGAGCGCGCATGATTTAGCTTTTATTCATGCATGATGGATGCACCGATTTGGATTTTCGCGCAGGTGGGGCGCATGTTTTGAGATACGATTTTGGTGCACACCAGATGCACTAAATCGAGATTCTTCGTGTATGTCAGATGCACCCGATTTGGCTGTCAGGCACACACGTTGCCTAGGACAGATATTTCGTGTACATCCGTTGCACCTAGATGTTGTTTTGTGCACCTGTATGGCACATATATGGATTTTGATTTCCGTGCACACCAGACGCACGGGGTGGTGTTATGTGCATTTTTGGGATTTATTCCTTTTGGAGCAGTACTTTTTTTTAGATATTTGATATTCGTTTCGTACTGAGCATGACTGGTCAGAGGACAGTACCTGGATATATTTTGCTTGCATTGATAGTTATCGAAGGGATTTCCAAAAAAAAAGCGAGCTATAGTCTCAGCATATATACCTACGTGTCCGATATGACCCGAAACGTTTTAAAAACAAGGAAACCCTTCTAAATTGTATTCAAAACGGCGGAACGTACATAGTAAACAAAAGATATATACATATATGGTTATTTTCTTATGAAAAACGTCCGCCACTGTGCAGTGTTATGCGTATCACATAGCGACTTAAAAAGATTTGGCATACATTTACATCAGCTATTCATACGTATAGATTGGATGTCTACATGTATAGTTCTGATCTATATCATATTGGTCTTGTATTGGATTTGACATTGTGTCTTTACCATGACTCTGATGATTGCGGGATTCTTGACGGAGTTTTGCTTTTGAGTTATCTGCTCATTGTTAGTGTATATGCCCTAGAGGCCATTACTGTATCATACTAGTTTGTATATTACTTAATGGAAGCTTGGGATATTCACAGTTGTATATACAATCTTGCTCAAAATGGTAGTATGCTACTTGGTTTGTTTCTACTTTAATGTATACATGTGTTTCTTTTAGCATATTATCTATACACATTAGTAGAGCCCTTAGGATCTTTACTTGATTACCAGCGTTGTGATGGCAGTCACACTCGTGGGGGCTGGGTAATTCACAAGCACATCCTTATACAGGTCTCTAGTCGCAGGACTATCGAGACAGGGTATCGATACTCCGGAGTAGACTAGCGTATGCGCTTCTCATCCCAGCAGGGGAGACGGTCTGTCCCACAGCCGTCAGTACGTCGTACTTGAGATAGTATGCGGGTGCTCGTTAGGTTACGAGTACACTGGACAGGACTCGTCGGGAATTGATTGGATGGTATTATACCTATCGTCAGTCGTCAGTTCCCAGGTGACACGAGTACAGCTTAGTCCGCTGACTTGACACTGTCACTTCGCCTCGAGTGTGTTCCCACTGCACTTTGATCACTACCCTACCACGGCTCAAAGGAGTCGTGCAAACAGGTAGTGGTTGGGTGCGGTCCCGAAGCATTTGGAGGCAGTGACGGTTAGACGGGATTCGTCTCTTCCGGTATTGGGAGTTGACATCGCGCTGTGTCTAGAAGAGCCATTACACGAGTAGTCCCTGGCCAGGGCAAGCGAGATATACTGGTAGGTTTCCAGTGTTATCTCAGGGTGTTCTGGGCTTCAATCCGACACGACTTGTACCGCTATTAGGGGACTGGCGTTCACCGCCCCCTAGGCCCGCCATGCGATGTATCAGACGAACAGACCAGACTGTACGGAGACTGTCACATTCAAACTCAGTAGGAGTTCAGATGGGTTTCACCTCGTCAGTCTTCTTGTCGGCATCTACCTGGGGACCGTTACGCACAGCTAGTGCCGCTTGCGGTCTGTGGTTAAACCCACTGCCAGCGTAGTGTCGAGTCTTTAGAGTCCCACACAGAAAGCTATTCGCCTTTAGGCAAAAGAGTAGGGGGTCAGATGGTTTTGCGACAGGTCGCATGGTTTTGCGACAGGTCGCATGGTTTTGCGACAGGGTTCGGTCACATCCGTGAACTTGTGCACGTACAGTGTCCGGACAGTTGATACTAGCGGGCTTTGGTTTAAACCAGATCCTAGTGTACGTTTTGGGATTGGTTTTATCTCGTTTGTATTCGTGTTCCTCGGAACGCGGATGCGGGTGTGTATGCACAGTTGACAGAGAGACAGAGGCAGAGGATTCTCATTGGGGTTGTTGACTGTTGACTATTGACTTTGCTTAACCCTAATGAGAATTAGAAATATGGTTAATGATAATTAAGTATTATTGTGCCATGGTTGGGTTGAAAGGTTGACCTTGTTGACTTGTTGACTAGGTTGACCGGTTGACTAGGTTGGACTTGTTGACCACCATCATTACTATGGCTATCATTTCATGCAAAGTCTTTTAGCTTGCTTATTTGTTCACACATTGCATTTAATGCATGAAATGATATTGCCTTTTGTGATATGATAACCATCACATAATACTTGATTTATCATTATGGCTCATGATGCTTTTGGATTATGAGAGGTGAGAATGAGAAGAGTATGGTTCATTCTCTCATTTTTGCATTCTCTCTCTTGTTTGAGTTCTCTCTCATTCTCTTGAGCTCTCCCTCTTCCGCTTGCTCTCTCTCTAGTCTATGGTTCACTTGTCTCATGTGTTGAGAAGCAAGAACTATAGAGAAAAATCCCAACATACTCTCCTCTACTCACTCTAGTTCACAAGGTTTAGCAAACCGAGTGAACTAGTTTCTTCAAAGTTCAAAGAAGAAGCCAAAGGTAGAAGCTTTCGGGTGGATCGATCTTCGGCGCAAGGAGATGACAGGGTGAAGCCGATCCGTACACCATCGAGAGTTGAAGACGAAGGAGTTCAAGAAAGAAAGGTATAACCCCCTAACCGAGTAGTTAACATTTCCTAGTTAGGATGTTAGGTAGATAGTTTAACAAAGATCCGTTTTGAGTCCATGTTACCGCCTGTAGAAAATCGTTTTTCATCAAATTCCGCATGCCCGCAAGTACCGGGAGAGGTAGCATGGACTTACACTCATTACTCATGCGCATGTATTGCGCTATGATGTTTTATGTATTGATGATTCGGAACCCCGACGACTTGGAATTTGTATCGAAATGTTTTAGTATTTGGGGGTTTAAATTTAAATTCAGGGACTGAATTTCTTTAAGGGGGGTAGATTGTAACATTTCCAAATAATCAAATATTATTTTTGGGAATTTTTATAATTTAATATTATTTTAATGAATATTTTAATATTCCGGTATAATTAAATACAAATAAATGGGGGGAAATTTTGGAAAATTATGGTAAATTCTAAAATAGGGTATTTTATGGAATTATGCCATTTTAAAGTTTTTATGATTAGTTATATGCTAATTTAGCGCTAATCGCGATTAAAAATCGCTAATCGGATTTTTGGCATTTTTATGCAAAACATGCACATATCTTTTCTCCACACTTGTGCATTTCTACCATGACTTTTCTTTTGGGTTTACTATTCAAGTGAGAAGGGATTTAGTGAAGAAAAGAAATAAGAAAAAAGAAAAGAAAATAGGTATGGTGAGAGAGAGGGTAGGTGAGGGTATTGACTTAGCCTTTTTCCTCTCATTTCTTCATCCCATTTCTCTCTCCCTCTCCCTCATTGCTGCTCCTCCTCCTGCTCCCTCTTCTCCCTCCCCTCTTCAAGCTCCAAATCACCATGAAAATAACACCAAAACACCACTCTCATTTCATTAAAAGTGTGCACGAGCTCGAGATCTACACTTTGGACCAAGGATGCTAGGATTTTGGCTACTAGGGGCAACTCAAGAATTTTCTTGAGTTGCCAAATGAGATAATTACTGAACCATTAGTTGAGTTTTAGCTTTACTTATACCCCCGTGAAAGTTTAGAACCGATATTGTGTGTGTTTGTGGACTTAAAGAAAACCTAGTTAGGGTTTGAGAAAAAATTGAGTTGTGAAGTGAAACTAAGACTTGTTGTGACCTTAGAATCTTGGTGTGATGTTATATTGGACCCTAACCTGAAGGTTTAACCCAGAATACGGATTTATGGGACGATGTCGGGAAAAACTGCAATTCTGGGATTGTATTTGGGAATCTGCTATCACCCGAGACATCCTAAGATAAAATTGATTGGACAGTGAGATGTGCAGGCACCCTAAAACCACCACACAAAACCTTAACCCCTACCTCCTATTCCAGGCCGCCAGTTTATTCCTTCTGGCCGCAAATTGCGGCCAGAGCAGGAGGGAATCGTCTCGTTTTTGTTATGTAGCCTTCTACCCTGTAAATTAGACCCCTGACATGTGTAGATTTGTCTAATTTGACCTAGGGTGAAATCTGGAGCCTATTTCCTAAGTTGCTGTTTTGGATCCGTGCTTCCGTATTTCCGTATTGTGAATTCTGAGTTTGCGTATGGTATTTTACCTCGACTACTTGGCGTTTATACGACGATATCGAGGGTTGTTGATGGTTTTGGAAGCGTTGTCCATAGGTTCTAACCTATAGATCATAGCGTATCGTTTTGGGTTTCGTATGCCTTTTTAGTCTTGAATTGGTTTTGATACGCATTTGCGATATGTTAATGTGTAGGTACCCTATGAAGACTTCGGGACGACAAGCAAAAGCATGGTGACGTCGACAGATAAAGACGCAAGGTGAGTAGATTTGTATCTACGGGGAGAAGTCGGGTGGATGGCGTATAGCACCCCCGCAGTCCGTAGTGATGTATACGAATACGTATACACACGTATATTTATTATGTGTTGTTTAAGATTATTGATGGTAATAATGGAATTATAGATGATAAGGAAGTATTGGTTTAGTATAGTGCGAAATCCCAGAGTAGTGGTTGCACCCACACATACACGTACGCATATACTTGCATACATTCTTTCTTTTATCTGTGCGTATTTGGAGGTGTGTATATCTACACATGGGTATGGGACTATGTGTTCATATACGGGATTGAGGATGATACGTGGGATTGAAATGAGTCGATGAGGTTTGATTGAGGCCGTGAGATTCGGCGATATGACAGAGTTCGTATTTGAGCTGTGTTCACACCATAATATTGCATTATTATATTCCCCATTCTTATTCTTTTTATAAATAAACAGGTGCTTTTGACGCATGTCTGCTACATATTACAGGTTACAGGTTCTTAGACAGAAAACAGTGAAAATGATGAAAAGACGATGCAAAAGTGGACTTTGACCAACAAACAGAAGACTCTTGATCAAGCCTACATCAAAGATAAAGTTCACAATGAATAAGGCAGCGCAAGGTCCAAGAATACAAAGCGAACGATTAAAAATCCATTGCAAAATTATTCACTGAAGATCTGAAACCAACGTAGAAGCCCAAATGAAAAAAGAACCAAAGAATCAGAATAATAAAAAGATCCAGAAGAAGCCCACAAAATATCAGCATCTGAGCCGACCAATGGGCCGCGGAACCGCGGCCCAAGCATACCTATGCCGCGGTTCCACGGCCGTTATGAGAGATCTGTGGAAGGAAATTTTATTATAATTCGTTTGCGGCTTTTACTAGTCAACCTAGGGCTATTTTCGTAAATGTAGACATGCGGGTCAATTTGTAACCTAGCGTTTCCTATTCTCTATAAATAGGAACTCTAAAGCTTGTATTCTTTTTATGCCTCTTTTTAATAATAAATTCAGAATTCTTTATGAAGAGCATTGGTGTTTCTTTTCAATTCATGAATTCAGATCTGACAAACCTGCGTTGATGATTGGAGAGATGCATCTGTAAGTAGATTTAATTCCTTGCTCTAATTTAGATTTCAATTCTTTGCCCTAGGTAGATTTAATTTCTTGCCGTAGATAAATTGTTTAGAGTTAGCTTTGGGGAAGGATTTTGAGAGATGAGATTTCTCATCCCTTTCTTACCCATAATATATTTTCAATAGGACTCCATGCATACACGCAAAAAACGCGCCCTACGGCACCCTATCCTTCAAGGTAGCGGTGACACCATAGTATAAAAGCCCGGTTGCGCGCGTTTTCCATGGAGGTTAGGGTAAGGATCTCTAAAGGAAGGATAAGAACCTAGAGGAAGGAACACCTTCCTTAATGGATCTAATTCCCTTTATTGATAATTACCATAACTCCTCTTAGATCTTTATTCGGGTATAGAAAGCGTTGAGATTTACCTGCATTTCCAAACCATCCCTAAACCTAACCCTAATAAGAATAGATCTAGATAATCATAGTATAGATAGAATTAGGTTTTTAGATTTAATAATCAATTCGAACACCCTTCGGAATTAACTCGTTAGCGCGACTAGGAGATTCACAACATCCCTGTGGACCGACCCGTACTCACCGGCTAGCTTCATGCGACGCCATTCTTGATTGCGGTTAACATATAGTTTTTGAGATAAATCAAATGGCGCCGTTGCCGGGGATGGCGTAGAACTTTCCTTTTTGCAATTTCGGGTTAATCAAAATTAAAAAAAAAATCATAAAAATCTGAAAAAAATATAAAAATATGTCAATTGTTATTTTTTAGAAAGGGTACTTTGTTGTGTGAATCTTGCAGGAACAATCGAGACGGATCTTGAAATTTCCAGAAAGCGAAACAGAAAACGGGAGATCAGAACAGAGGGGGATTTTCAAAACAGAACAGCAGAAAAAATTTGGAGTCTCGAACCGCCCACCACACCGCCCTTCCGCGGCCTAAACCAGCCTTAGGCCACGTAACCGCGGCCGCCTTATCGATTCAGATCGTGAAAATTTTTCTGGGCATCCGCCCTGACCTTCCCGCCGTGGAACCACGGTGGGAACCCCTATTTGGCCGCGGAATAGCTGCGTTCTGGTGACGACATCTTCTGCAAAATTTTCTGTGAGCCTCTCTTTTCTTCCTCTGCAAAAATCTCCATATATTTTCTGAAAAATGCCTGCAGGACTTGGTGCGCTTTAAAAATCTTTCTCTTTCCAAATAACAAGTCTTGTGCAGGATTTTTGCGCCTCGCTTAAATTAGAAATTGATTGCAAATAATATTTTTTCGGTTGCATATCTTGTCTCGAAAATCTTTTTGCAACAAATGACATAAAGAGAAAAAGAAAAAAGGAAATTTTTTTTATTAGAAAACTTGCAAACTTTTGCCGCAAATAAATCCTTGCACCACAACAAACATTCTTTCTTTCACCCTTTCTTCTAACATGGGTACCCCACATAATAAATCACTTGCCGAACTTTGGTATCCCGAACCTAATTTTGCGTCGTACGTCAATTTGTTCGGTCAATTTAAAGACGATCCTTCCTTGCCTAAAATATCTTTGAAAGATCAAATAGAGGCGTCTAGGAGAAACAGTTTGACTTTTCAACCCACTTTGTGTCAACCAAGTCAACCTTTACCACCTCCATATGTTGGTACCATTTTTTCAAGTCCTTCTGTCACTCCTAAGCCGATGTCCATTGCTGCGCATATTGCTCAATCTCGCAGCCGATCTTTCACCCCTCTCCACTCATCTAGTTTTAGGGATCCACACGACTATTCACCTTTTTATCCATATGTTGACCCTACCCCTGTCCAATCACCCACTTCCTACCAGTCCTACCCGACCTTACCAACCTCACTAGACACTGTTTCTACACAGCCATTAGGGAGTTTTGCATATCCACACGATTTCGAATCTTTTACCGAAACCCCCTCATCACCCAAGTCTAGTTTGGAAGAGGCGTTGGAGGCTTATATTGCAGCAACAAACAAAATGGTTAGGAATGTGGAAGCGTCCGTGGCCGCCCTTATGCAATCTGCTGAACCGGTAGCTAGTTTCCCGCTAGTTCCAAATTTTTCAATGTATGAGGA
Organism: Agapanthus africanus; assembly: GCA_030015575.1. Taxonomy (NCBI): domain Eukaryota; kingdom Viridiplantae; phylum Streptophyta; class Magnoliopsida; order Asparagales; family Amaryllidaceae; genus Agapanthus; species Agapanthus africanus. The sequence continues at coordinate 175,639,180 of JASDDO010000028.1, forward strand.
GGCGGTTGGACAGAATGAGAATGTGAGGGGATTTCCAAATCAAACATACCCTTACCCAATTGAAACCCACAACTCCGGTTTTCCATCGATTGCCCTAAATAGTTCACCTGTTGAAAATAAAAACGAGTTGTGTGATTTTGTAGTGTTTGATTTGCCAAATTGTGAGGAACCCCTTTCGAGTGAAACCGAACCTAATTCTTTTGACCTTTACACCTCCACTCTAGAACCTAAATCGATAAATATCCATGCTTTTGATGAGGTTTCTAAGAAAATTGATTTTCACTTGATTGAGGATATAGACGCTGGGAATATTTCGGATGATGAACCTGTCGATTTAATGTTCAAATCATCATCCCGAGTTATTAAATGTTTCTCCCGAATCTCATATGCGTCTTGACTTTGATGATAATGGTATGGATGAGTTGAATCTTGAGGAGAATTATAAGGATAGTATTGAGGAGAGTTTTGAGGACCATATTGAGGTTGAATCATTTCTGTTTGATGTGTCTGATTTTCCAATTAAGCCTCCTGAACCTTTGACTGTTATATCATCCTCCCTCCTTTCCATCGTTCCGACCACGCTTGAAGACTGTGAGCTTAAAAATTTTTCCTTTGAATCTGACACAGTTCTCACAGCCGATAACACGTATGAGTGTTTCACTTTTTCGGACGATGTTGATGACTCACCGCTCGAGTTTGAGTCCTTTACATTTTCAGATGAGTTAGTTGAACCATCAGACTCGGTTGCTTACAGTAGTTTCGAACCATTAATGGAATCTTTCAAGTTCGAGACAGTTTACTACGGTGAGAATGATACTATCCCTAATTCACTCCCTTTCGTCCTTCCCATTGTTCCAACCGTACATGAGACCGTTACGCTTTCATCTCCAAAACCAATTTCGGCGTACCCATGTTTTCTTGCGAATCTTGAGGGATTTGACCCCATTTCACGACGGGTTGATAGGTTAGCGCAATCGCTTTTAACACATCGGTCATCACAAATTGCGCTAATTTATTCACTTAATTTACACCCTCAAGATCGTACTCCACTTCTTTCTCCTTTCCGCCATTCTGCTCCTCTACCTAGACCATATTCTACCATTCTTCTTTCCACACAGTCTCGCGTGTTTCTCATTTCTTTCTTCTTCACCCCATTATTTCACCAACTTAGCCATTACCATGATAAGATTTTTGAATGGTTGGTGCTAATCTTTGGCTTGTGTAAGGCCAAGCTTAAGTTTGGGGGGAACCTTGTTGTATATATGTATATATATTTTTGTTTTCTTTTTCTATAAAAAATAAAAAAAATTCAAAACATTAAAAATATAAAAAAAATTATAAATAAATAAACAGGGGAGTGCCGGCATTTTGACCCTCTTGGTGTAGCATGACAGTAAGGACACTGTCAAGTTTAAGTTTGGGGGTATGCTCGGTATGTCTTCTTCCTTCGCATTCATTTGTACATATTTTTGCATTTGCATATTTATTTGAAAACCCATAAAAATTGAAAATTTTCAAAAATTATAAAAATTAATGTATTCAATTTTGGCTAATTGACTTGAGTTTGATGAATGGGTTAACTAGCTAGGAGCAACTAGATCTTAAACTTAGTAAATTAAAAACCCTAAAAATAACCTTCCTTAAAGTTTAACAATAGAGAGTATATGTTTTTGTAGTTTATTTAGAAATAGGCAAATTTTGAGTTTACTTCTTGGGCTAAGTTGAAACAAAAGAAAAGTATTAATGTTCTTATTAGAGTATAAGTTTGAAAAATAATTCCTAGCTTAAGTCTAGATTCTGAAAATATATACCCTACAATTTGCATAATCACGCACCTTGAAACTTGGAATAGTAGAAGAGATCTTGAAATGCTCTTGTTTAAAGTCCTTAGTACGAAGAAAAAAAATATACAAGTGTGAATAAAGAATAAAAAAATGAATACTGGTTTTTGTAATTACTTGAGGCTGCAAAAATAGAAAAATATTTAGCGAGGGTGCTTCATCACCTAGTGCCTTAGACCAACTGGTTTGGGAGTCACTGCTAAAGCCTTGGGTGTTGCTGGACTAGGAATTACGCTTTAAAGTGCAAACATATCTTGTAATCGGTTGTTGGTACCTCAAGAAGTATTAACGGTCGCATGAAGGATGTGTAAGCAAAATTCAATTAAAAATTCACCTACTAATAAGTACTTTGGACAACGGACAAGGGTATGATTGCTTGATTTGAATTTCCAAGTGTAGGGGTGATTTATACACACACGTGGGGATATGTGATTGGAGTTTAGATGAGAGAAAAGGAGTGAAGAATATAACTTGTATCTTTAATAGAGTTGATAGAAATTCCTGAGTGGAGATGGAACTGTAGAAGGAAAACTTAAAAGATGCCGAAAGCTAGGTAAGTCTATAGAGCATATATTATCTTAAGTTAAATAATGAGGAAGCGTGAAAAATATGGGTGGATAATTTACGAGTCAACGATAATAGAATTCCTTGTTAGAAAACATAATTGGAGAACAAAAGTTAATGGGCCAAATTGATAGGATTTTGTGGGTAGTATCCGCTGAAAACCCTCAGGAGACAACACTCCTCCTACTAGGGACGCCTAGAGGTTTAACGGCTTGTTGCACGAGCTCAGTGCAATCGCGTTTCCCTGCGAAAGTGCGGTTAGGATTTTAGTGAATAAAAAATAAGTTTGCTCGAGGACGAGCAAGAGATAAGTTTAGGGGTATTTGTTCACACCATAATATTGCATTATTATATTCCCCATTCTTATTCTTTTTATAAATAAACAGGTGCTTTTGACGCATGTCTGCTACATATTACAGGTTACAGGTTCTTGGACAGAAAACAGTGAAAATGATGAAAAGACGATGCAAAAGTGGACTTTGACCAACAAACAGAAGACTCTTGATCAAGCCTACATCAAATATAAAGTTCACAATGAATAAGGCAACGCAAGGTCCAAGAATACAAAGCGAACGGTTAAAAATCCATTGCAAAATTGTTCACTGAAGATCTGAAACCAACGTAGAAGCCCAAATGAAAAAAGAACCAAAGAATCAGAATAATAAAAAGATCCAGAAGAAGCCCACAAAATATCAGCATCTGAGCCGACCAATGGGCCGCGGAACCGCGGCCCAAGACTACCCATGCCGCGGTTCCGCGGCCGTTATGAGAGATCTGTGGAAGGAAATTTTATTATAATTCGTTTGCGGCTTTTACTAGTCAACCTAGGGCTATTTTCGTAAATGTAGACATGCGGGTCAATTTGTAACCTAGGGTTTCCTATTCTCTATAAATAGGAACTCTAAAGCTTGTATTTTTTATGCATCCTTTTAATAATAAATTCAGAATTCTTTATGGAGAGCATCGGTGTTTCTTTTCAATTCATGAATTCAGATCTGACATACCTGCATTGATGATTGGAGAGATGCATCTGTAAGTAGATTTAATTCCTTGCTCTAGTTCAGATTTCAATTCTTTGCCCTAGGTAGATTTATTTTCTTGCCGTAGATAAATTGTTTAGAGTTAGCTTTGGGGAAGGATTTTGAGAGATGAGATCTCTCATCCCTTTCTTACCCATAATATATTTTCAATAGGACTCCATGTATACACGCACACACCGCGCCCTATGGCACCTTATCCCTCGAGGTAGCGGTGACACCGTAGTATAAAAGCCCGGTTGCGCGTGTTTTCCATGGAGGTTAGGGTAAGGATCTCTAAAGGAAGGATAAGAACCTAGAGAAAGGAACACCTTCCCGAATGGATCTAATTCCCTTTATTGATAATTACCATAACTCCTCTTAGATCTTCATTCAGGTATAGAAAGCGTTGAGATTTACCTGCATTTCCAAACCATCCCTAAACCTAACCCTAACAAGAATAGATCTAGATAATCGTAGTATAGATAGAATTAGGTTTTTAGATTTAATAATAAATCCGAACACCCTCCGGAATTAACTCGTTAGCGCGACTAGGAGATTCACAACATCCCTGTGGACCGACCCGTACTCACCGGCTAGCTTCATGCGACGCCGTTCTTGATTGCCGTTAACATATAGTTTTTGAGATAAATCATGATGCGACATGATGGTTTTAGCGGGCCTTTGGGCATGTGTTTTACCCCGCATTCATATTTATACAGATGGTATCGATGGTACTAGTCTTAGACTTGTACCCTAGATTAGGTGATATGATGGTAGTGATACCTGATATGTGATATTGACCCGTACTCAGCTATTGGGATGTCGTACGACGATTTACCGTACGAGCTTTATATTGATGTTAGATCCGCCCTCATGACTCGAGGATGTTATATGATATAATGTATCGTACGTGATACTATTGAGACGGGATCACCAACTATTGTATATATATGTGTATATCGATTCAGACTTAGGTGGTTTTCATACCCCTCCCGATTGACTTGATAGTTGGGTCCATAGTTCGCATAGTAGGCGTAGACTATACCCGAGTCATACCTATTTCAAAACTAACGAATCGGAAATATTTTAAAGATAGGCAAAAGAGATTCTATGGATATTTTCAAACGTAGCATCTGTTCTTAAAACACTATAGCCCTTATTTTACCAAAAACCCCGATTCGTCTTATTTCAAAAGGCAAGGCTGCATGATATAGTTTTTGAGGTAGATTCTTTACTGTTGCGTCGAATATTCGATTCTGCATATTCATGCTATTTGCATTGCATCGCTAGTGTTGTTGATATATTACAGTCATGCTGTTAGGACACCAGCACCATTATCGATGATGCGTATGTTCCACGTACACTGTTTGCCGGCTCACACACTTCATCATCGATAATTGCCATGTCACTACACTGTAGTATTGTTGCATTCAGTATATGATTCTTGCATGACATAATGATATGCTTACATTTCCTTTACATGTCGCCTACATCATGCTTTCTGATAATACGCATTGAGGTATGTTGTTTCAATGATATTTCTGGATTTGGGAACCGTGGGTATTTCAAAAGAGAATATGAAACTGTTTTAAAAACCCGGTTACCCTTGATATGATATTTCAGTGCGTCCACCATGTGTTTTCTCGGTGCTGAGAGCGACATGTGAAACCCGATTCGAGGAGGCGGATGAGGCCGATTGCGGGCACATGGTGGACCCGGTATGGTACCCCGAGGCGAGAACGGTTTCGCTGTGTAGTAGACGGTGAGCCTGGCAGAGGGACTACTACCTACCGGTGATTGGTTGGACCTGACGGTTATCCGGAGGATACTGACCAGAGTCGATAGATGGATATTGGCGTAATGCTGGGGCCGAGGGCCGATTCCGCAGATGGAGCCCGTGGGCTAGTTCGGACTGACGGAGCCCGTTATATGAGGATTTACGTGCCGATGCTGGGCACAGTTTTCATGATGTTTTCGAGTGTCGATGCTGGACACTCCGGTTCCATGATTTTGACGTGTCGCGAAAGACACAGGTGGTTTATATCCTCATATTTCCATGCATATGCTGATGATATTTACATGCATGATGGTTCTTGTCATTGGGTGACGAGTGGACATGATCCACGTACATGCAGATTTGATTACACTGATCATACCTCATATTTATGATATGCTATTATCCGAGGCACTGGTACGAGCACTTGGCACTATACTCATGTATAGGGATTACATTGCCAGTTTAGCATGCTGCAAACTTATTCATATTGAGGTTTATATTTATCTGATTGTATTGACCTAGGATGGGTCATACATTCGATCTCTGCTTGTAGATATTTTCTATTCACGAGTTGGCAACTCACCCCCGTTGTGCCACAGTCCTTGCAGGTTTTTGCCGTACAGATTCTATAGCGGCATTTCTGGCACACTGCTTACATATGGGTGACTTGCTTGTGTAGGTGGGTTCTCTTGTATCAGAACCGCCATTGTTCCTGTATTATTCATTGTATCTAGAAAATTCCATCAACCAAAACTTGTATTTTGTTTCAGACTTAGAAATCAGTTATGTATTATTTCGACCTTAGAGTCGCGCTTGTAGTATTATGGTTTTCTGGCTGTTTTGAGTTCCTTTTTGGGTTTTGATCCTCGCCCTTTGGCGTTGTATATTATTATTGCTTGCGTGGCTGTGACCATCGATCGACGAAGAGCTAGCTCCCGTTTGGGGATGCCTTTTATCATTTCATATATATTACTCTTGTTGTACCCCGTTTGGGGCCAGTTTTTACACAGGAAACTCTGCCAAAATTTTCAGAAAAGACTACACATTTTTAGAATGCATTTTCGGCTTAGTTATTTGAAAACTTTGATTTCAAACATGCTTTCTTTACTTCTTAAAAACCAGTTCCTTTATTTACTCCTTAAATGGTTTTAGATTTCTGGGCTTTCGGCTTACTTGGATCAGATGGATCTTATAGACTTCATAGGATTCATGGGCCAGTCACGTGCTCTTTCGGGTCGTGACATGATTGATTGGAACCCTATTCAATAGGTATGCAGCTTCACAAGTGCATAACCCCCAAAAGAAAATAGGCAACTCATTAGTACTCATCATAGAGCACACCATATCATATAGGGTGCGATTGCTCCGCCCTGATATACCAACGTGCTGTGGTGTATACGGAGGAGTAATGCTGAGAGAGAATCTCATTCTCTTTTAGAATAGTCCAGGATCTCCGTGCTCAAGTATTCTCCTCCCTGATCTCATCAAAGGACATAATACTTATACCTGTTTTTGGTTCTCTACTTCTGACTTATATTCTTTGAATTTCTCAAAAGCTTCAGACTTGTGTTTCAACAGGAACGCATGTGCGAATCTTGAGAGATCATCAGTGAATGTAATGAAGTACAGAGAACCAGTCCTGGAATGTGTAGACATGGGACCTATATACATCATCATGTATCAATTCCAAGAGTTCACTAATGCTTTCTCTGTTTTCAATAAACGGAGCTATGGTCATCTTATCTTTGTGACATGACTGAAAAGTTTCACAAGATGTAAGTTCAAACTGATTTAAATATGCATCTTAATGTAACTTAGCTAGTCGGGTCGCATTGATATGACCTAGTCTACAATGTCTCAAGAAAGATTTGTTTATTTGTGAACTTTTCCTCTTGTGTGTGTTCTGTACGTTAAGAACTGTGGTTTGATTTAGAACGTATATACTTTTAGATAACGTGCCTGAGCCGATCAACTCTTGATATAGGAAATGTTCAAAACATTATCCAACAATACAAAATTATATCTTTCTTTACTAAATAAAGAGACTGATATGATATTGTATATCAGGTTCGGTATCTAATAACATTCGTTCAGAACCAACGTATTTGGTAATACAGGGTGATAACTGCCAACAAACTTGATTAAGGCGTGACATGGTCGCTACCTGGAGAGAGAGAGAAGAAAACACTCAGCGTATGCTCTTGCAATATTAGATTGGTTATTAATTTATCTAATCAGGATACCTCCCACAGTTTTAGTCAAATCTTCCTTCAAAACTTAAAAGGAAAGACTAGCCGGGATTAATTACACCCTACAAGTTCGCCAATCTTTCAACCAGGCCAGTGCAAGTATTTTGAGGGAGGTTCCCCGTGCTTTCGCACGGGCCTAATTAAAATAAACCTTGTTTTCCCAGAGGCGTAACCCCGTTGACACATTTCTAGACACATACTTGATCGGCTAATTGTAATGTGTAAAACTCTTCCAGGAGTAACTCTTAATCACAGTGGGTATCGGGATCCAACTATCTCATAGGAGGTATGCAATCTCATTGCAAATTTCAACACTTGAAATTCCCGATAATATTTTCCCCCCAGCATCCTATGACCTTGACGAAAGCCAACAAACCATAAGCTACTAGTCAAGTTCAACTTGTACATTTCCTGATTGAATTAAACTCACCCGCACGATCCTTGACGAAAGCCAACAAAGTCGCATAACTACCCTAACTCAATCGTATCATATGCTTATATAGATAAGCATAAATAGTTATCGCATACTACGCCTTGACGAAAGCCAACAAACGTAGCATGAATACTATGAAGTACTTATCTGAAATGACGGAGGGCTACGACATGTTTTTATGAAAACCTTTTGCGTAATGAACTTGATATCGTTGTATAATCGAGTGATTTTGAAAAGGAGTGTTTTTGAGGCTTTTATTAGTTTTGCTAAAGAGGTCACTCCCGGTGAAGGGATCTCGGCTCTTTCCTTATCAAATAAGGTGCAGGATATTTCACAAATACCATTATGTTAAACAAGAACTAGAAAGCATTCAAAAGACAAAACCGAGGGTTGTAGCACCTACTAGTTATTGCTAAAGAGGTCACTCCCGGTGAGGGGATCTCGGCTCTTTCCTTATCGAATAAGGTGCTGGATATTCTACAAGGAATACCGCTATGCAAAGCAAGAACTAGAGCTACCACTTTTCGAGACAAGTTTCTACAACATCTTTAGGTTTCTTTTAGTTTCATTAATCTCATTAATGAAGTCCCATCATTTTAAGTTACCTAAACATCACAGATAAATACAACGTACACTTATGCCATCCGCATTCGCCTCGACGTTCTTTCGTGCACCGTTAGGTTAGGTAACTAACGGCAGAGCGGGACAGTGCTAGCGCGGGTGTAAAACATAAGCAATGTCTATATAATATATCACATATACTATATCCAGTATCTATCTCAACATATATATCAAATGATCACATCACAGATATCGCAGCAGAAAACAACATATGAAATATTGGATATACTAGGATTTCCGTGTTTTAAATTAAGCCTGTATAAAACACGGATTCCACGGTCGTGATGAATAGCCAATACCACACCCCTAGACCCCTACGAGAGCGGCAAGCAACCCTACCTATTCTAGAGTTAGGAGACACGTTCTCGACTCCTCGAGATGGTCTCCCACTGTACTCTAGAACCCGGTTACTTGTGCTCCCCGCCTTGGGTCTATCCTAATGCGGAAAAGTAAATAATATACAATGGTGACATCATCCTCAACCCGGAAGCGCCCCAATAAAAGAATATTACATACAATGAATTGTACATGAATGAAAATGAAAAAAACTCTCATCTCACATAAAACCCCCAGCTATTCAAAACACGACGAACCAATATAACATATCACAACAACACATAACATCATATGTCATCAACGTAAGTAAATATGCGTATCCAAATTGTCGTTGACTTATAGCACCGAAACCGGCGATACTCCACATATTACACTTACGGTCGCAGAAAAGAAAGTGAAAAACTACATCAGTTGGAATCCGCAACCACCTTAGACATCAGAAACCCGAAATATCTCATATTCGGATTTCATGCCTAACCAAATGAATTCCTTAGACATCGCATGCCTAACAAATATAAACCCTACATTTTAGTCTCGATCTCGAAAACACTTTTCAATATCTAGTCGGGCAATTCAGCAAGATTCCCGACATCCTGATCGAATGCTCGTCGAAAAATTCAGTAGACGGCCGCACCCCCCGATGCCGTCGACGAAGTGCACTAAGGCGGAACACCGCTGCCGCGAGCACTCGAATGGATGCTTTTGGCGACAGGGTTCTCCTACAGTCACTTGGTCGGGGCTATGGGGCGTGGCTGTCTAATAATGTTACCCGGCGAGTATCCGCGTACGCTACGTGATTGCGATGAACTTTTGATCACATCAAAATCCCGTGGCAACCGATCAAATGAGACTAAATTTCTAGATTTATAACATTCAAATTAGTTTTGATTCCAAGTATTGTATCCCATCACATAATATCCGGACGACATTAAACTTTTCGATCGATTCATTAAAGTCTCACAATTTCCCGACAGCTCAACACTTGAGCAAAATTTTAATAATACCCAGAAGATGCCAGTACCTATGAACCAACCGTAGAAGGGTCAAACCAATGCCTCATATGTGACAACGCTGAACTACCACAACGCCTAGGGTTTAGTGGCGGTTCTGACGGTCACATAATCGAGTTAAGGTTTCGTTCTTCTAGAGGGTCTACAGAATCACTTGCATATTTTTCTGAATACGTTAAACTTGGAAAAATGGGTTTTTGACAATCGTTCGAACTTTCTAACTTCTCTAGACAACATGCGAATAACCCGAAACAATGTTAAAACTACGAATATGAAACACTCCGAATTACTTATAGTGTAAGATTACATCACATGAAAAATTAGCAAAAATAAACAATACCTGAAACATCAAAACCAAGTCACGAGAACACACAAAAAATTCCAAGGGGGAGCTCGGATTTGGGCCGAGATGACCTAGGTGGTGGCCGGCCAAAACAACTTGGATTTTCCTTAAATTTTCATGGTGTTCTTAATATATTTCATACATCACTCTGTACTTATTTAAAAAATTTTTGACAACATTTTAAATTCGACATAAACTTGATTTTCGCGTTTCAAGTTTCGGAGTATTTCGGTTTCATAATCTTAACAAAATCCGTATAAATTTCTAGCATAGTTCTGATACCACTGCAGGGTTATCTAGCATGGCAGCAAGGTTTCGGGAGTTATCGTCCATGAAAAATTCAAAAATTTTCCGTTCTAGCTAACCCTAACTAAGAATCGTTAACTAGAAATCGACAGAATGAAATGCAAACTACTTTGCAAGTAAAGTGAACAAGGAATACAACCTTTGTAGACAGGTCCTTCAGTTCAATAGCTCTGTGTAGTAGTCCCTTCACTGCGATCGTGAACTCCGGACTCTAGAGAGGCTCCCATGAAGAAACGAACATGCTTACTTCGAAGTTTTCGAGGCCAAAGATGATCTACGTCGAGAAGACACTGACCCAAGCTATCTCTTCACTAATCATGGAATTAGAGAAGTAAACACCCTTTACTAAGTTGTAAGTAGTAGAGGATGATGAAATAGGAAGTGGGCTCATTTTAGATTTCATATTCTCACAAGTTTTCATCACAAACTCAAACCTAGAAAACACTTTCCTCTTTGAGCTCATGAAGAAGATGAAGAATTATCTTAAGAGAAAATGAATTATACTTGAGGTTAAAAATGAAACCAAGGGTTAAGCATATCATGCTTAACCCTTGTAGAGAGTTAACCATGGCCATGGGTTAAAGGGTTGGGTTAAATAAATATCCTAAGCTAGACAAAAGAGTGGACAAAGTCAAAGATGCTTACAAGCTTCTACAAGCTTTCAACAAATATCAACCATGATAAAATCCACAATTCTGAATAACTTAATGATAAATATAAAACCCTAATCTTAACCCTAGCATAGTTTAACCCTTAATAACCCTAGTTGCATTTGTAACCTAGCTTGATACATTTAACATAAATCATATATACATCAATGTATCCAAAGTGAGAAAAGAAATCATAAGTGAACTAATACTAGTTAATGTAATGTAATATATCAAATATATAATTATACATTAGATTATCAAATCAACTCTTGATTTAATAATACGGCTATATCACCTATAACTGACTAATATCATATGAATCAACTTATCGAATCAAAACTTGATCCGATAACCGGGCTATATCATATATAACCGAACGATATCTCATATCGCGAGAATAGAATACAGTATCTCATATCGTATAAATCTCGGTTCCACACATATCACATATGTGCTCCTACTCCATTTCGCTTGAGCCAGGAAACCTCTGTGTAGGACTCTAAAGACTCGTCAATATGCCGGCAGTAGGTGATGATCATATCAAACACCCACAAGCCGCAAGTGGCCTGCTAAACGTAACGGCCACACGGGTATTGAGCGATCAGAAGATCAACAAGCAAGCCTGCTTACACTCTCGCGAATCCAATCAGTAACACTACCGTACAGTCCGGTCTCTTCGTCTGATATGTCGCATATCTCGTCTAGGGTAGTAAACGTCAGATCCCAGTAATTCGATAAGTCGTGTCGATATGAGGCTCATAACGGGTCGAGAAGCTACTGATAACACTTACCGGTATATCTTTGAAGCAGCCCTGGCCAAGGACTTCCTGTTATAGCCAATCGAGAACATCGCAACATTAACTCCCAATACCGGGAGATACGAAACCTCTCCTATCGCTCATTGCCTCCATATGACTCGGGACTGTACCCAAAAGCCACCGTTGTGCACGTTCTCTTGAACGTGGTAAGGTGGAAATCAAAGCACAGTGGGAATCACACAAGACTCTATGACGATCTCGGGTCTACAGACTAACCTGTACCAGTGTCACCAGAGAACTGTCATCTGACGTGAGGTATAATACCATCTGGGAGTTCTCGGTGAGTCCGTCCAGTATACCCAGTCTGCACTGAGCACCCGTATACTGTCTCTGATGTCAAACACCAATGGATATGGGATCATCCATCGCCCATCTACATGGGTCGAGAAGCTATACGCTAGTCTACTGTTCATACCAGAATATTGCATTTTATACCGTCCATTCTTACGCTCGTTTATTTATAGGCAGGTGCTTTTAATCAGTGTTTGCTACATATTTGCAGGATACTGGTTCTCAGCTCTAAACAGTGAAATTCATGGAAAAGTACGATAAATTCCGGATTACTGCCAACAACAGATAAAACACGGGTCTCCGCTTTCTATCCGTGTGTTTCCACACACCAGTTTAAGGGAAAAATTGGCAAATCGATGTCATTTTCATGCACAAAGCTCAATGTCAACACAAGATCCAACATATCTACGCGGAGCTCGAGGAAATCATGGCAAAAGATCCACATCACATCACCTTTTGATCTACTGAAATTCTGGAAGAATTGTGAAGAGATTCTGATAAAAGTACTATACCACACTGAAGAGGACCACAAACCATGGGATCCGACAAAAGATGAAGGCACAAGCCTTCTAAAAGGCCGTGGAACCGCGGTATAAGCGCGCTTAGGCCGCGGAACCGCGGTCATGTAGGCTCCGCACTTGGTCAAATTTCAGGGGCAGTTTTTGTCACGACCCGCAGGGTACGGAACGTGACTGGCACTTAAGTTTACGAAACGTCTAAAGGCGTCCGTAAAATAAGTAAGCCAAAGCCCAGAAAACAAAACCAATTAAGCAAAAGAGTGAAGAAAACCCAATCAATTGAAAGCGAGTTATCAAATAAGTCATGTAAAACCCTTTTTAAAAACAATACCAATTTTTCCCGAAAATTTCGGCAGAGTCTCCTTTGTAAATACTGGCCCCCAAAAATGGGTACAACAAAATATATACATGAATCCAACAAAATAGGGCATCCCCAAGCGGGAGCTAGCTCTTCGCCATAAGGCGGTCACAAAATCCCACGCAATGTAAATGACAATAAGCATAATAATCATAAGGAAGCATGAAAAAGTAACATGTCGGCTCAAGTGAGCTCGACCCCAAAATACAGCATAAAATCCACAAACCTCGCAGTCTCATCTCTAGGTCAATATACAATAATCTGGTAGAAACAGTAGATGGAGTACACTAGATACAAAGAATATACAAGTGGTACAAAATGATAACATAACCCACCTATGAGCAAATCTCGAGTCCAGGCAAAAGAAGCAAGCGCACCCGCCGCTACTGAACTGACGGAGCGGACCTGCAACAGGCTATGGCACAACGGGGGTGAGTTGCCAACTCGTGAGTAATAAATAACATTTACACAGGCTATCGAATGCATGCACACAAGCATCCTAGCATCTATATACAGGTAAGGCAGGACATAATGGCGAGTATGTATGCAATATGGATATACTAGCAGGTGTGTATACAACATCAGTGTACGAATATGTATGCAACATGAATATCTGAGGTCTCAATAGGTTTATATATAAAAATATTTTATCAGATGTTGTTTTTGAAACTCTTTTAGAATGCCAGCAAATGTCATTGAATCGACGAAAACCGGTGTCCAGCAACGACACCCCAAAAGCTGTCTCAAATCTCATAAATGTATCGCTGGCCTCAGCCGTCCGGCTGACCCATCTCAAATATCAATATCTCATCATCTAGCGGCCACGGTCGGTATCCTCTGGATATCCGCCGTCCCAAACAGTCACCGGTAGGTAATCCGTCCCCTGCCAGGCTCAACGTCATCACCACATTCCTCTTGCCCCGGGGTACCTTACCGGGCCCACCATATACCCGTGCCGGTTCCTCCACTCCTCGACACGGATTTCCAAATCCACAGCAAACTCATGGTGGACGACACTTACATCACTAGAAAACCGCAATTTTACATATTTTTAAAAAATATAATAAGTTTAGAAATTTTGCGGTTTTCCCACGAAATCCAGCAATATCATAAAATCTCAAGAAATCCTCATAAGTGCATAAATCAATGATAATGAATGCGTATGATATCAATAATCAAGTTGCGATGTGTGATTAATATATTAAGCATGAACAATTAATATGATGAAGTACATGCACATGAATTAGCAATACTACGGTTTCATTTTTAAGGAATTAAAGGCAATAGTACCAGTTTAAGTATCAATTAGTAAAAGGTTTCAATTTAAAAGTTATCTAGTGTGGTGGCATGGCAATTACCAGGGTGTGTGTGTAAACATGAATAGTGCTCGTGCTGCATATAAAAACCTGGTAATGGTGCATGTGTCCTACAATTGAGTTTGCGTATATGGGTATAACATATTGATCTAATTGCAGCAATTATCATGCCAGTATTATTATTCTAATGTCACAAGTGGTTATCCAGTTTACTATTTTATTTTCAGTTTACTAAATCTATCGGGCGACTTGCGCCATCCAAACGATCGTCCCCCGTAGATGTTAAATCTACTCACCGGGATCCCTGGCTAGCTGTGTCCAATCACCGCCTTTCCCTTTCGCGCCGCGTCTGACGTTTCCGCGACCGAACCTGGAATTTACATCAATACCAAATATAAGGTTACATATCAAGAACGACGCAAAACCCCAACGAAACTACTAAGGTTCGCTAGCTAGGTACAACGTGCACAAAGTGCGCGGACACACGCGAAAATCGCAAAAACTGCCGAAAAACGCCGATTTGGGTCGCCCGGCAAAACTAAAACCCGACTACCCAAAGAACCGCTCTCACGCATCCTAAAAGTCGTAGGACAAGCCATCACAATCATCAAGATGCCACAATTAATTCATCACATAATTTATATAAAAATCTAGTAAGCATATACATTCCAAAAATCGGTGCAAAAATCGCCGATTTGCGACAAAACGACTACAATAAAGCATACTCACCCAGCACACTACAAGCAATCCACACCCACTAATTACAACACATTAACCATGCTCCAAAACCTATATTCCACAACCAAACCCTTTCTTGATTTTTTATAAATAGCAATCATAAACCAAACTATATATGAAAAACCTTAATTTAACACTATATTTTAGCCTAATAAGCAAATTAACCACTTAGATTAAGGTTAGCAAAACACTAGATAGCAAATTAGGTTTAATCACTTAAATAATGCTTTCTAAAACTTAATCCACTCACTAATCAAGCTTCAAATATCATTTTCCATACATAACCCTCTCTTGAAAAACCTTAAAACAACAATTTACAACTAAAATCAACTTCTAAAATTACCTAAATTAGCATAATTAAAGACTACATAACAAGGTAACCATATAGATTAATTCACTAACAACTAGATTAACTAATAAACAACTTAATTAATTATCATGGTTCAAAACCCTAGTTTAAACAAACTACTCATTTTAAACTAGATTAGAAATAAGCTAACTTTTAACACTAACCATACAATTAAAGGAATTAACAACAAAAGAAAGTAACTATGATGGAATTATACCTCTTGATCAATGGATCAAGCAAGAAGTTTGCTCCAAAGAATGGCTTCCTAGCTCCATGATTCAAGCAAGAATGGCTAAGGATAATGATAGCATAAGGATTTTGTTTGGATTTTTGGAATTAATCATGGATTTTGATGTATTTCTTGAAGAAATTGAAGAAAAATGAAAAGAAAAGAGAGGAAGAAGAGGGTGTGCAGGAATTTCGGCCAGAATGAGGTATGGGGGAGGGTGTGGGCAAGTGGGGAAAGTCATGGTCAAGTCCACAAAAGTCAATGTATCATACATTATCCATTTTAATTAAAATAATACCATAAACTATCAAATTAACTCAAGAAAGAAACCAAGAAGAGAGAGGCCAGAAATTTCTGGTCTCACACAAGGTGGGGCTGTCCTAGGGCTGAGGAAAAAGAGAGAGGGGTTTTACAAAAGAAATTTTATGCAAAAAGGCCCCCTACAACTCAAAAATTGCAAGTTTTAGCTCAAAATTCAATAAATTCGTTTCAAATCATAAAAATTTGTTAAAAATCAAAATAAATTACTAAAAATTCATGTTATCACTAGATTATAATTATCATAATTTTAGAGATTAAAATTAGCCCGGAAAAATTTGTATTTATCGCTTATTTAATGTATTTTCTTACCGGCTTAAAATAATATTAAAAAAATGAAAAATAGGGAAAAATTTTTAAATGACCAAAATTTCATAATTAACTCATTAGCTACTAAAAACAAGTAATTACCTATCCATTTAAGGTATAATTAGCCCTAAACTGCAAAATATCGAGAAAGACGGTTTTCGGAAAAATACCGAATTTTCACCGAATTTCAGGAAAACACCAAAACGACCTTTCAAGACGCTACAGTTTTGGAATTTCATATATTGACAGATTGTTGCCCTAGGTTCTCTGTTTCCTGCCTATAAATTTCCCAGAACTTGCCAAGCCAATGGTGTTCTTTTTCATGCCCACTTTTTGTTAGTTTTTAGTTTACTTCTTCTTTTTCTTCTTCATCTTTCCTCCATTAAATTGTTGTGAGAGCTTTTGAGTGGATGTTAAATGAAGATGAGGGTTATTTTGTATCATTCTTTATGCTTAGCTTCCCCCTTGAGCTCTCTACCTTAACTTGATCTTGCAACCTCTTAAGTGAGCTTGCAAGTTTAAGCTTTGGTCATTGATCTCAGGGGGTTGTATCATTTTGGAATCAATAATGTTCTCTCTTTTGTGCTTCATTCTCTATGAGTTCTTTGCCTTTTCTTGATCTTGCAATCTCTTAATTGAGCCTGCAAGTTTAAGATTTGGTTATTGAACCCATGTCTTGTTTTGGGTTCTATGGTTCCTAGTTTCATTTCTTGCTCATTTACTTTCTTGCACTTTAATACTTGCTTTACTTTCATGCACTTAAATTCCATGCACTTTTAATTACTTACTTGTAATCTTTTCTTTTCCTTGTTTATCTTTTCTTTTGCTCTTTTTGGTTCGTTTTGTGAATGATTGTAATATGTTGTTGTTAAGAATAAATACAATATTGTAAGTTAAGGTTTCATTCCTCATTTCCTTTTCCCGTTATTTTCCTTTGAACTCCGCCCAAACGTTACGCAAGCGCTCCGTTAGGCACCCTACCCTACCAAGGTAACGGTGATTCCTAACCGCGACCGGTTGCGTTCGGTTTGGCCGGAGGCGAAAGCAAGAGACAAGAACGGAAGGACAAGGGTCAATAAACCGGATTCCACGAATACCGTGCTTAAATCCCCTAATCCATGTTGTTGCCGATTGCTCTAGCTTCAATTGGTCATGACTCGGCTCAAAGATTTTGAGTGCGGATTTTCTTAGCTTACACTTTTTTATCGTTTTCTTAACAACTTTATATTTGCATATAACACTTAGGATAGAACTGAACAAACATTTACAAATTCTTCATTGACTCGTCTAAAACTCGAACGGACATACAACCATCTCC
The DNA here is from genome assembly GCA_030015575.1 of Agapanthus africanus. NCBI lineage: Eukaryota > Viridiplantae > Streptophyta > Magnoliopsida > Asparagales > Amaryllidaceae > Agapanthus > Agapanthus africanus. The sequence goes on from JASDDO010000028.1 coordinate 175,656,891, forward strand.
CTCAACCGGCTAGCTGCGAAGCGACACCGTCCTGATCGCGGTTATAACTTTAGAACTTTGAACATCCGACACGCAAAAGCGTGCGATCAAATGACGCCGTTTCCGGGGAGACGGTAGCGTATTTTCTTTCTTGTTATTCGGGTTAATATTCTTTTTTGTATATATTTATAAATAAATAAATAAAATCTTTTTGTTATTTTTTGATAATTTTTGTGAGCAAGTGTGCAGGCTAATCTGGTGCAAGTACAGTAATCCAAAAAGAAAACAGAGGTTTTTATTTTGGAGAAGAGAAGAAGTGGAGTTCGTTGACCAAAGACAAATCCCCAAGTCAACATTTTGACCGCGGAACCGCGGTCAAAAGGTGCCTTGCGCGGCGGTTCCGCGGTCTCATTGAGGCCTCTGTGCCTAATTTTTTCTCCACCCCTTTGTCTTTTCTTTTATCTTCTCTGTGAATTCCACTATACTGTATTTTCTGCAGATTTTTGCGGATTTGCGAACTGCGATTGTGGGGAGCAAAGTGTACGTTCAAAGCTAAGGTGATTGCAAAGTACAGTGCCAAAGATCCGGGTAGTTTGACCCGCGCAAGCGAACTTTTCAAGCTTACCGGATTTGATTCAACGGGGGTTTTCTAAACCTAAAAACTTAACGGTACGTACTTTACTAACACCTTCTTCTCAAATCCGACGCATCCACTATAATATCTTTGCAGGATTCTTTGCAAGTCGCTACCAAACGCAAAAAAATGACTAACCCGTATTTGTTGCAGCGCCGTGCTTAATATAAAAAACGATTGTTTGATTCTTTATAGAATTTTTAGTCAATTGCGCATTGCATACATTAATACGGACTTAAGGGCAAGCGAACCCCACAATATACGGTAATGGATTTCATCACCTGTTCCATGGACCACAAATCACGAACTTGAGCATAACGTTTACCCGTAAAATTTTTAAAAGAAATTAGACTTTAAGCCTTAAGGACTTCGCGCTCATTAGGAGAAGTTAACTGTGTTTAGAACCTCGCTTAACGGTACATTGTTTACGGGGTGTCTAGGAAAGTGTTAACGGCAAAACCGCCAAAAGAGAAAGGGTTATTTAATTAAGGACCTTCGCGAAAGCGTCGGAAAACCTCCCCTTATCTCTGCACTTACCTGGCCTCGTGATCAGTGTATCTTAAGCCCGTTTCTCGACACAGTTTTACTTCGACAATCAAGTTCTGGAGCAGGTCTAGTTGACCTAGGTGAACCCTAGAACGATTAGGTGTGTGGTATTTTTGCGTTGTAATTGTTTTTGTCCAGATTCTTTTTGTGTGTATATTTCATTCTTTTGTTAATAACTAAAAAAAAAAATCATCACATTCTTTTTCCCTTCCTTTTCTCTTCCTTTCTTTCTTTCTCTCTTCATATCATGGGTTCTCCACCTAGAAAAACTCTTGCCGAATTTTGGTATCCACAACCAGACATTACTTCTTACGGTTCTTGCTTTGGCCGAACATCGAACGATCCCTCCATGCCCAAAATTTCATTGAAAGATCGCATAGAAGCGTCTAGGACAAACACTTGCATTCCGCAATCCACTTTGTATCAACCTTTTCAACCTCCCCCACCCTTTTATGTTGATACCCCTTTTGCAAGTCGTCCTTTGTCCATCACTGAACATATTGAACAACCCTGTAGCCGATCTTTCACTCCTTTCACCACCACAGATTCTTGGGATCAACAATTCCATTCACCTTCTTATCCAAATGTTGATCCTACTCCTGTCCAACCATTCAATTCCTACCAGTCCTACCCGACTTTTACACCTTCCCTAGACATTGCTTCTGAACCGCCATTTGGGAGTTTTCAGTATCCAAACAATTTTGAATCTTTTACTGAAACCCCGTCACAACTCATGTCTAGTCTGGAACAGTCATTGGAAGACTTTAGTGTAGCGTCGTACCAACAGATGATGAATTTGAATGCGTCGATGGCCGCCCTCATACAACCTAGTGACCCGGTAGCTAGTTTTCAACTAGCTCCAAATTTTCCAATGTATGAAGAGGCGGTAGGACAGGTTGAGAATTTGAGTGGAGAGAGTGAGCTGTACCCCCTTCCGAATCAAGCCTACCCGTTTCAACTTGCATCCCACAACTCCGGTTTTGAATGTCTATCTAGTGTTCCAAACGATTCATTGATTAAAGATAGAACAGATAATGAGTTGTATGACTTTGTAGTGTTTGATTTGCCCGATTGTAAAGGGTCCCTTTTGAGTGAAACCACACCCAATCCTTTTGACCTCTACACCTCCACTCTAGAACCTGAATTGATTAATATCCATGCTTTTGTTGAGGTGTCTGAGAATATTGATTTTCACTTGATTGAGGATATTAACGCCGGGAATATTTTGGATGATGAACCTGTAGATTTGGCAAAGTTTTTCTCTCCAATTCATCTTCCCGAGTCATTAACCGTTTTTCCCGAACCCCAGACGCGTCTTGATATTGATGAAATTTGCATGGATAAGCTGAATTTTGAGGAGACTATTGAGGATAGTACTGAGGATGAACCATTTTTAATTGATGAGTCGGATTTTCCAATTCATCATGTTCCTTTCATTGACTGTGTACACCCTCCTGAACCTTTAACCGATAACTTTCCTCAATCACCTACCTCCATCCTTTCCATCGTTCCGACCTTGCAAGTAACCGTATCACTTCCATTTCCATTGTCTGGTTTACCGAGTTCGGCGTACCCATGGTTTCTCACGAATCTTGAGGGATTTGACCCCATTTCTCGCCATATTGATAGATTAGTACAATCCATCTTTTCACATCGATCATTGCAGATTGTACTAATCTATTCACTCCATTTTCACCCTCAAGTTCGTATTCCACTTCTTTCTCCCTTCCGCCATTCTTCTTCTTATATACCAAGACCCTATACCACTTCTATCTCCATACGGTCTCGTGTATTCTCCATCTCTTTTCTCTACGCCTTCTTCCACCAACCTGTACATTATAGCTATAAAATCTTTGAATGGTTGGTGCTCACTTTTGGCCTGTGTAAATACTGTTCTCTTTCCCCCCTAATCCTGAACTTCACCGCTTAAACAGTGGAAACACTGTTTCACTTAAGTTTGGGGGGGAACCCTTTTTTTGTATATATCCTTTTGGTTCTCTTTTTGTTTTGTATAAAATTTTCTTTTGGAGAGGGCCGACAATTTTGACCCTCTTGGTATAGCCTGACAGTGACGGCACTGTCAAGTTTAAGTTTGGGGGTGTGCTCGGTAAGCTTTCTTCCTTCGCATTCATTTGTATATTTTGCATTTGCATACCTTATTAAAAACCCATAAAAATCGAAAATTTTCCAAAATATAAAAACTTTGCCGTCAAGTTAGCTAATAGGGTAACGTAGATTTTTATTCTGAAAGCTTAGTGGATATGTTAGAAATAACTAAATCCTAGGCTTAGGAATTGAAAACCCTAAAAATAACCCTCATTCTGTCTAACTTTGGTAAGTATACGTCCTTACAGTTGTTTTGAGAAATAGGTAATCTTGAGTTCAGTTCTTGAGTTAAGTCAAGATGAAAGGAAAGTATTGATGCTTTACTGAAGAATAAGTCTGAAAAATAGTTTCTTTTCTTGAGTTCAAATTCAGAAAGTATATACTCTACAAACTACACTTACACGCACCTTGAAACTTGGGATAGTAGAAGATACCTAGAAATACTCTTGCCTGAAAGCCTAGTATGAAAGAAAAAAACGGTATTTAAAGCTAAACATCAAAAGTGCATATTGAAAAATATATCCGGTCTTGAAAAAGAAAAAGAAAAAGAAAAAGAAAAATAGAATAAAGTCAAGACCTGGAAACTGCTATTTACGCTTTAAAGTTCACACATTCAGTAATCGGTCGTTAGTGCCTCAAGAAGCATTAATAGTCGCATGAAAAGTGTGTGAGCAACACCGTCCATCATTAAATGAAAAGAAGTAGTATTAGGTATTAGGGAAAGGGTATTATAGCTTGAATTGAATTCTTGAATATAGGGGTGCAAATATACACACACGTAGGGGTATACAATCGATGTTTGGATAAAAGATAAAAATAAAGAATAAGAATTGTGTTTTCTGTAAAGTTGATAAAAATCCCTGATTTGAGGCCACACTTTAGAAGGAAAACTCAGGAGAACCAACATCTTTCTAAACTTTTTTGGAACGTATAGGATCCAAGGTTAAATAGATAGGAGGTGTGAAAAATAAGGGTTGGATATTTCTAACTTAGGATGATAGAGTTTCTAACGTAAATACTAAACTGTAGGAGTAGAATCGATGTTAACTTATGACACTAGCTTGACGGGATTTTGTGGGTGTAATCCGCTGAAAACCCTCAGGAGAAAACACTCCTCTTACTAGGGACACTTAGAGGTTTAACGGTTTGTTGCACGTGCTCAGTGCAATCGCGTTCCCTGCGAAAGTGCGGTTAGGACTTTTTTGTGAATAATTGGTTTTGCTCGGGACGAGCAAAAGTTAAGTTTGGGGGTATTTGTTCATACCAGAATATTGCATTTTATACCGCCTATTCTTACGCTCGTTTGTTTATAGGCAGGTGCTTTTAATCAGTGTTTGCTACATATTTGCAGGATACTGGTGCTCAGCTCTAAACAGTGAAATTCATGGAAAAGTATGACAAATTCCGGATTACTGCCAACAACAGATAAAATACGGGTCTCCGCTCTCTATCCGTGTGTTGCCACACACAGTTTAAGGGACAAAATGGCAAATCGATGTCATTTTCATGTACAAAGCTCAATGTCAACACAAGATCCAACATATCTATGCGAAGCTCGAGGAAATCATGGCAAAAGATCCACATCACATCACCATTTGATCTACTGAAATTCTGGAAGAATTGTGAAGAGATTTTGAGAAAAGTACTATACCACACTGAAGAGGACCACAAACCAGGGGATCCGACAAAAGATGAAGGCACAAGCCTTCTAAAATGCCGCGGAACCGCGGCATAAGCGGGCTTAGGCCGCGGAACCGCGGCCATGTCGGCTCCGCACTTGGTCAAATTTCGGGGGCAGTTTTAGAATTTCATATATTGACAGATTTTTGCCCTAGGTTCTCTGTTTCCTGCCTATAAATTGCCCAGAACTTGCCAAGCCAATGGTGTTCTTTTTCATGCCCACTTTTTGTTAGTTTTTAGTTTACTTCTTCTACTTCTTCTTCATCTTTCCTCCATTAAATTGTTGTGAGAGTTTTTGAGTGGATGTTAAATGAAGATGAGGGTTATTTTGTATCATTCTTTTTGCTTAGCTTCCCCCTTGAGCTCTCTACCTTAACTTGATCTTGCAACCTCTTAAGTGAGCTTGCAAGTTTAAGCTTTGGTCATTGATCTCAAGGGGTTGTATCATTTTGGAATCAATAATGTTCTCTCTTTTGTGCTTCATTCTCCATGAGTTCTTTGCCTTTTCTTGATCTTGCAACCTCTTAATTGAGCTTGCAAGTTTAAGATTTGGTTATTGAACCTATGTCTTGTTTTGGGTTCTATGGTTCCTAGTTTCATTTCTTGCTCATTTACTTTCTTGCACTTTAATACTTGTTTTACTTTCATGCACTTAAATTCCATGCACTTTTAATTACTTGCTTGTAATCTTTTCTTTTCTTTGTTTATCTTTTCTTTTGCTCTTTTTGGTTCGTTTTGTGAATGATTGTAATATGTTGTTGTTAAGAATAAATACAATATTGTAAGTTAAGGTTTCATTCCTCATTTCCTTTTCCCGTTATTTTCCTTTGAACTCCGCCTAAATGTTATGCAAGCGCTCCATTAGGCACCCTACCCTACCAAGGTAACGGTGATTCCTAACCGCGACCGGTTACGTTCGGTTTGGCCGGCGGCGAAAGCAAGAGACAAGAACGGAAGGACAAGGGTCAATAAGCCGGATTCCACGAATACCATGCTTAAATCCCCTAATCCACGTTGTTGCCGATTGCTCTAGCTTCAATTGGTCAAGACTCGGCTCAAAGGTTTTGAGTGCGGATTTCCTTAGCTTACACTTTCGTATCTTTTACTTAACAACTTTATACTTGCATATAACACTTAGGATAGAACTGAACAAACATATACAACTTCTTCATTGACTCGTCTAAAACTCGAACGGACATACAACCATCTCCCTGTGGATCGACCCGTGCTCAACCGGCTAGCTGCGAAGCGACACCGTCCTGATCGCGGTTATAACTTTAGAACTTTGAACATCCGACACGCCAAAAGCGTGCGATTATCTACTCTGGTATGTCGATGCCCTGTCTCGATATACCTACGACTGGGAACATTTGAAGGATGTACATAGCGACTACTCTGTCCCCGCTAGTATGATCTACATCATAGTCCTGGTAGTCAAGTACTCATCTTAAGGGCTTTATCAACATGTAAAATAGAGATAATCAGAGTACATGTTAAGATAAAGTGCAACCAGATTGCATACTATCATGTCGAGCAAGAAAGTTCTCCCTATATATGTCCAAGTATCCACTACAATATACATCGTATGTACAGTAATGGCCTATAGGCCATACATATAACTAACAAGCCCGACATTCCAATTAATTAAAATTTAATATGGTATCGAAGCCCAGTTCAATAATGTGGCTTTTAATAGCATCTCGTATTCCGTGCACATCTAGTCACTAATACAAAGATGGTTTGGCTTTACGGTTGAGAAAAATCGTAGGGGCTATTTTAGGTTACCCCTACGGTTTCCACCGTAATGAAAAACAATGACCATATGGTGGGAATCATAGAGGCATTTTTGCAGAAAAAATTAACTTCTGTAGTTGCCCCTACGGTGCTGCAAGAGAAACCCCTGCGGTAAGAACCGTAGGGAATATGTCAGGGTGTTTTTAAAAAAAAAAATAAAACAGAAAATTTCCCCCCTTCCCCCATGCCCCAATAATCCCTAAAATCGAGTTCCCCCTAAATTTCCCCTCTTTCCTGAAATTTTTTTTACTCCTCTCCAAACACTAAATCTCGGCTGCCACTCTCGATTTCCTTTAAGATCATCGCCACCCTCGACCTCGCCTCGTTGCCGCCACCCCAGACTCTATCTCCTCGACCCTATCCTAACCTCGTTTCATCGCCACCACCCCAGACCCCGCCTCTTCGTCACTACCTTTGATCCCACCTCACCGTCACCATCTCTGACACCGCCTCATCATCACCACCCCTTTCTCCTCTATCTCGTTCTTCCCGTCTAATTACCGCTGCCATGCCACCCTTTGCCGACAGTCGTCCAGCCCTAAGGTGCGACATTTCGCCTTTTTCTTTCTTTTTGTTGTTAAACATTTCATCTCTTTAGTTATTTATTTAAATTTAATTTGTTGAGATGATCCGATCACTTTTTCATCTTAACCCTCTTTCGATTTCTCTTCCTTTTGTTGGAAATTGATGTAATGAATCTTTTAGACGTATGTCTATAAGGTTTTTTACAAGAATATATGTTGAATTTATGGGGGTTGCTTGTATCTGTTTACCGCCGAAAACAGAGAGGGATTGAGATTGAACGTCTTGCCTGAATTTGGGGGTAGATGCTATTTAGACATATCCATCAATCTCTCTGAAAATACCAAGTTGATTTATAGCGCCGTATATCGGAGATTCGGACAGATGCAATCATTGTAGCAGACTTTATTAAATTCTCCCTCAGTTGTGAGGGTTTTTTTGATTGTGGGGACGTTATTCCTTGCAGGCGCAAGCTCCTGCAGTTAATTGCGTTATCGCGTTGCAATAATCACTTTCTCCTGCTCCAGTAGTTCACTTCGTGTCGTGTGTTTATTTTATTTGATATGATTGCCCGTGGATTGTATACGGAGAATAGTTTATGTCGTCGCCCGTAGGGTGCGGATCAGTCCAAATCTGTATATTTATGAATTTTGGTTTTGAATTTTGGTTATATGTTCTTTTAGTTCAAAGAATATTTTATTTTATTTAAGGACCGTTAATCTATTTTTATATTAAGATCAACTTAAATATATGAGCAGTTGGGCTCAATTTTTTTAACTAAGAATATGTTAGCCCTATTTGAAATTGAGATCAACTTAGCAATATTTTCAAGATCGTTAAATTTTATTAAGATCCAACAACAAAGCATTTGGGCTCAGCTACAAGTAACTTCAGAGACTTAGCCAATTTGGGCTCAGTCTTGGGCTTTCTCCATTTATTCAGAAGTGCTAAGCACTTATTTATTGCTCTGGCGCTCATGTAGGAACTATGCGAGGCGTTCAGACATGGGCGGTGCCCAATCGGTGCTAAACACTTAGTCATTTTGACTATATATATAGTGCTTAGCACTTTGTATGGAACTCATGTGGGAAGCACGTGAGACGTCAAGACTTCTGTTTCGGACGTCCATACGTGTTTCACGTGAGGCGTCGTGTTCTTTATTTTGTGCGTTTACGTGGGAAGCACGTGAGACGCTGGGCTGTTTGTTTTGGGCGCTCATGTGGGGAACACGTGAGGTGCTGAGCAGTTTGTTTAGGGCATTCACGTGGGAAGTACATGATGCACTAAGTTCTTTTCTTTTAGAGATTTAATTTCTGTTAATGGCGTTTTGGCCCTTAATGATCACCAAGATCTTTTTTTTGAAGATCTGAGATCGATTTTATTGGAGAACTAAGTTCTTCTGTTGTTTTAATAAGAATTAAGTTGTTTTGTGTCGGGTTAAACCTTGTTTTTTAGAGAAATTAAATTCCTAGAACATATATTCTTTTTCTCTCCTTTTCTTTTAATCAAGTTTTTTTCCCCTAAATTCTGAGTCTGAATAATAAAATCTCCCCGATGAGAATTAAATTCTCAACTTATAGGGAGATCTGCTTTGCAGATCTCAGATCAGAGGAAGAACTAAGTTCTTTTTGTGAAGGGTTAAACCTTTGTTTTATTAATTTTATAATAGGCAAATGAGATATGTTAATCTCTGTTTTTCATTACCTAGGGTTTGGAATGAGCGAGGATCTTCTTCTTTGAGTGGAGAATTGAATTCTCAGTTTTATAGCTTCTGTTTTTTTTTTTGCAGAAGTTTGGGTGGTCGATATTTGATATGAGACTTGAAGTCTCGGTTTGTTTATATAGAGGAGGCATGTTTGTTGATTAGTTTAAGCAAATTTCTCATATGAAAGATACCAATTGATTTAATTGGCCTCAAAAATTATTTGGGGGATTTTATCCACCGTCGGATTTTTGATCCAGAGACTTTCTGTTTTTCACAGAATATATTTTCTTGTTTTTAGCAAGATTAGAGATATATTTTCCCATATATCGAATTTAATTCTATCAAATGGTGTTTTTTAATCACTATTGGATCTTTAATCCAAGAGTGCTCTGAGTATATCTTTCTCATTTGGAAAGATTAGGAAAATATTTTCCCAAATCTAGAATTTAATTCTATTATTGGATCTTTGATCCAACCGTTCTCTGTTTAACAGAGAAGACCTTTTTCATTTAAAAAGAAGCATCAGGGAAATATTTTCCCCGAATAAAATTTAATTCTACCATCGGATTTTTGATCCAACAGCTCTGTTTAACAGAGAATGTCCACAGTTTTTAGGGAAATATTCCCCATGTAGAATTTAATTCTATCCTCTTTAATTTGGGCACTGACGCTCACGTGTCATGCATGTGGACGCCTCCAAAGAATTTAATTCTTACATAACAGACGCTCAAGTGCCTTGCACGCCGTCGCTCACGTATGTTTCACGTGAGGCGCCAGTATAGGATTTTTATCCTACTAAATATTGGCGCGGGTGCTTACATGGGAAACACGTGAGGCGCTGCCCGACTGATTTCTAATTATAAAGCAATTTTTTATGAGAGAACAAATGCCCCCATGATTGTTCTCACGTGGCTTGTACATGAGTGCAACGGTGCACAACTTTGGGCCATCTGATCCGCTTTAGGATACAAAGAATCTGAACCGACCCCATCCCTTTAAATAGGGCTTCGAGCCCTAGGCGACTGCTGCACTTTCATCTTCTTCCTTAAGAATTTTATTCTCCACTAGAGCTTAGCTCTGCTTTCTTGAAACTTAGTTCTTCACCCTTTTCCAGATCTACATTGTAAACCCACTCCGCCAAAATTTTCTTTGGTAAGAGTCTTCTCCTAGAAAAGTTTCTTCGTTTTTAATTATAGAGCTTAGCTCTAATATATTCCTTTTGGGAATTTACAGAACTTAGTTTTGATTTTTTTTAGATCTCTTTTAATGTTTTGCTCTAGCAATTTGTAACAGAACTTAATTCTGATCGGACATTTTCCCCTTTGGGGATTTCAATTTAACAGGGATTTGCTCTAACAATTTTTCATAGGATTTAGTTCTGATTTCTAGATTTTTTCCCTTTTGGAGAGTTTCTTGAGATTTTAATCAGAATTTTGTTCTGGCAATTTTCCACAGAACTTAGTTCTGATTAGATATTTTCCCCTTTGGGGATTTTCTTGAGATTTTAGTCAAAACTTTGCTGGCAATTTAATATCGGATCCCTCTTTGGAATTTTCTTGGACTTTCAGTTTAACAGAGTTTTGCTCTGAATATCAAATCCCTTTGGAGATTTTCTTGAAATTTTTGGTATTTTATACCATTTTGATAAAGCAGAGCTCAGCTCTGTAATTTTATTATTAAAAACAAGCTTAGAGAACCATTTTAGATTTCTCTATTGGACACATGTTCCAGTCATTAAGGAGCCGCCATCTTGATTCTGTGGGACCCACTAGTTTTTTAAGCTTAGTGATGCAAGCATTTTTTTATTGCTAACTCTCTATCTGGCTTCTTTTCAGGTACTATTACCGGTCAGTTATACGATATCGAGAAAATTGTCTCCTATGATGAAATTCGCAATAAGGTCGCTTTCAAGGCCAGGAGTACACTGATACCCAATGCGATGAGGTGATGCATCGCTTCAATGATTACAATGGTCGATTGCTCCCCCGCCGCCCTGCCCTTTTGAAGATCGTCATTGAGTCGATCTGGGAGGTTTTGTCCGGGGGTCTTGAGGCTATGCCGCTCCAAGTGCTAGATGAAGTTGAAGACAAGGTACATTCAGTGTACCTTATGGGGTTGATTTCAAAGAAACAAAGAGATAATATCATCGCCATTTTGCACTGCGTCTTCCAACATAAAGCGATAGTATCAGCATACTAGAGGATTGAAGACATTAGTGGTGACCATGACGCTTTCATCCGAGATAAGATGCACAAAAAGATGGTCGATGAAGCTGAACGCGCATTGCTCAAACTTGCTTTTGAGTTTGAGAATCCGTGTCAAGAGTTTAGCGTTTTGCCGTTGTAGATCAGGGATGGTGCGCTTCCTTTTTATCTTCTTCTATTTTTAGCCGCGCCAAGAGTATGTAATTCGTTTTTTTCTTTGAAAAATGAATGAAAAGTATCTTTTCCTTTCATACCTACATTTTTCTTTATTTCTTTGCACTGAAATTAGTTTATTTACTCGTTTCAGAGTTTCTAATTTCTTCACGTGTTTCAGAGTTTCTAGTTTATGTACTCATTTCGAAGTTTATAGTTTATTCACTCATTTTGGAGTTTCTAGTTTATGTACTCATTTCGGAGTGTTTTTAGTTTATTCACTCATTTCGGAGTTTCTGGTTTATGTGCTCATTTCGGAGTGTTTTTAGTTTACCTCCCATTAGATTTACAGGCAAACTCACCCTAAAGTTGGATGTAGATAACCCCCACTCTTTTATGACAGGGAACCGTTAGGTCTGTGGTACTAGGTTTAAGTCCATCGTACCGTCGCGTTGGTTGATGTATTTCTCGGTATGCAATCCTCTAGGTTGCCGTTCGAGTAGCCCCGCGATTGTCATGTCTCTGATCTCTTCTGAGGTTGGATAAGACGTCTTCAAGTAATCTTCTTAGGTTGGAGTATCTGTATTACCGTCGGAAGAACAAGCGTTATTTGCCGGGGTGCTTTTTTACTTGAGGTTAGGCTTAGTTGGAAGCCCCGATGAGTCATAACCGCACCCTTCTTAGGTGGGATGATCTCCAATGGTCTTTAGGCCTTATATGTATTGCCATCAATACCCGAAGTTAGGAATATGCCGTCACTTTGTTTTTTTTCTTTGATGACGTCGTACCGATTTTTTGTTGAAGTAGGGTAAACATCTATGTGATCTCTATGCTGTATATATTGCAGTCGAGGTCTGGAACTAGAAATATGCCATTGCTCCAATTTCATTTGATAGTTACTCCGCACCCTGCTGGAATGAGGAGAAATGTCGAGATAATCTTTAGGCTGTAGATGTTGCCATCGAGATCTGGAGCTAGGATTTTGCTGTCACTCCACTTTTATTTGATCCTTTGGTCCGTGTTGACGTCACGTCTGTATTTTGCTGGAGTAAGAAGAATGTCCAAATAGTTTCTAGGTTGTATATGTACCGTTTAGACTTGTAGATAGGGTTTTGCCATTACTCCATCTTTGCTTTAACCCTTAGGTCTTTTTGATAACGTTGCGTCTGCATTCTGCTGGAATGAGAAGAACGTCGAGTTGATCTCTAGGCTGTAGATGTTGCCATCGAAATCTGGAGTCATTTTGACACAGCGTGGTGCGAAAATATGGTTCCCTTTCATTTGTGCCATTTGTGCTCATGGATTGTATACAAGCGTCGGTATGGAACTACTTGCATGGCAGAATTTTTTTTATTTTATTATATATGTTTTTATTTATTTCCGCAATTCTCTCTCTTTTTATCTTTTATATCGCGAAAGTCAAGATTGCCCAATCATTTCGGCTATTTTATACGCATATATATTTTTTACTCGCTGATTTTTATTACGAGTTGGTGATTTGGAATCCGATACCAATCTTGGCATCAGCTTCGCTACCATTGGAATATTGCCAGGAGCGAATCATTATTTGCCGTGAGAGGACCTGAAATTTGATACCTATTTAGGCATCACTATTGCTACAACTAGGATATTGCCAAGAGCGAATCATCATTTGCTTTTATTGATTTGGACAAAGGTGGCTTAGCAAGCAGGGTTAGGATCCTGTCGACTAAGGCCTTTTGACTTTATGAGCCGTAAGGGTCTTATAAAGGTATTTCTTCCTATGAGTTGTGAGGATCTCATAAGTGTGTTTTTTCCTTAAGAATCATGGAGATTTCTAAGTGTGTTTTGTCGTGTAAGTCGTATGGATCTTACAAGAGTGTTTTCTCCTTATAATTCGAGAGGACTTATAAGTGTTGTTCACTATAGGGGGATATTTCTCGCCATTGGTGGGACTTTTGGGGGAATATATGTATTTATACCCGTGGATTGTATACAAGAGTCGATATTGGACCACTTGTAGGGCAGAAAAATTCCATCGGATTATAGTGGCTTAAGAACGGGGTTGGATCTCTGTAACTTAAGGTGTAACGACTCTAAAATCTTGTACGGAAATTTTACTGTTAATATACAAGAAATGAGTTTTACAGCCTGAGTTTGAGTTATAAGTTACTTTTGTGAAATAACAGTAAGAAATAACTTGTAGCTCACTAGTAAAGCCTTTACACTGCTGTGACGTAGCCTGTGTGTTCGATTCCCATCAGACACAATTATTTTTTCTGATTTTTTTTACTTTTTGGAAGCCCAAAAGATTGCACGTGCAATACATGGGGAAATGAAAAGTTCAGAAAAATCAAACATGTGGAAAATGGTTTAAACAGAGGATTGATCATGTGGCACGAATCTCGAGGTAATTGCCTCGAGACCGACCGACCAAACTTGAAGAAAAACCGGCGGGGACGGTTGGATGAAGCCCATTGAAGCCTGGGCTTTGCACACTCATCTCTTCACCTATCTCTAACCCCTCTGCACTGTTCGATTTCCCTGCAATCAAACCGAGACCTTTCATTTCATAATTAAACACCATTTTAATGCTTTTTAATCCAAAATTTTAATTCCCAAACCCTAATTCTCTACTATAAATACCACTCCTATCTTAGCTCAGCATCATTCCGAAAATTCTAGCCAAAACTCTCTAAAAAGTTCCTAGTGCAAGTGAAGTAAAGAGGAGTTAGTAACCAAGTTGGTTTCGGAGAAAACTGATTGAGAGTGCTTTTAAATGTGCGTTTTAAAATAAAAGAATAGAATACCGCAATCAATAACAGTGTCGCTTGGTAGCTAGCCGATTGAGTACGGGTCGGTCCACATGGAAAACGTGTTCTTTTCTAATTGTTCTAACGAGTTAATTCCTATTTTTGGTAGGTTTTGAATTTTATAAAAACTAAGATTGAATTTAATTTGGATTAAAACCTTGCTAGGGTTAGGATTAGGTTAGTTTAGAAAGTTAATTCTACTCACTGCTTCCTTTGCCCTAATTAAGAACATTGGTGTTAGGGTAATAATTAACAAAGGGGATTAGCACGAGTAGGAAGAAATATAGTTTCTTCTTTTTGGTCCTTATTCGTCCTTTCTTAACTCTTAGCCCTAACCTCTATGTAAATCAACCACAACCGGTCTAACTAAAGAATCACCACTATCTCGTGGGATAGTGTGCCGTTGTGAGCGGTATGTGTTTGATTTACATAGAGTCCTAATTTAAAGTATTATACGGGCAAGAAAGGAGTGAGAGATTTCCATCTCTCAAACCTACCTCAAATCTAACCCTAACAAGTAAGGAACTACTCACTCATTAGGGTTTTAACATTGGAATTCATTTTTATAAATTTTCTTTTTAATTAACTAATGAACTTGCAGATAAATAAAGACAGGTAAAAAAAATGCAGAGAAATAAAATTGCAATTAAGAAGAACACAAGATAAAAAAATTAACTTACTTTATTGATGCACTCTTGACGATTACAAAGGAATTGAAATTTTATCTAGAAATAAAAAGAGGCATGCCCCAAAAAAGGCTGAAGGCTTTCCTATTTATAGATAGGAGAAACCCTAGGGTTTACATCTGATCCAAATCTAAAATTACAAGACTACCCTAAGAAAGCCGGGTCAATGCACCGACACCCACCGACATGTGCACCGACACGTGCACAGCACGGCCGCGGATCCGCGGCGGAAGGCCTTGTTTGGCCGCGGATCCGCGGCCATATGGTGGGGTCTAGATTTCATTTTCTCAGGGCTTTTTCATGTTGCTTTTTCCTTCTGTTTTCTTCACTTGGTTCTTCAGAATCTTTTCTACTTTCTTCCAGATTTCCAACAATGCAAAATTTGTGGACTTTTACCGTAAGCTTTGCGTTGAAGTCTTGAATCTTGTGCTGCCCTCGTACTTTGTGCATTGAACTGTTCATTGATCGTTGTTTGTTCCTTAAACTAGTAGGCAGCATCTTGCAGATTCATCAATTTGTTGGTCGTAGTCTCACATTTGTAGCGTCTTTTCCTGAATTTTACCGTATTGTACTGAGAACCTGTAACCTGCAACTATTTAGCAGACATGGATCAAAAGCACCTATTTATTTGCAATATGATTAAGAATGAGGAATATAATAATGAAAAATTCTGATATGACCAAATACCCCCAAACATATCTTTTGCTCGTCCCGAGCAAAACTAATTTTATTCTCGAAAAAGCCTAACCTCAGTTTCGCAGGGAATCGCGATTGCACTGAGCTTGTGCAACAAGCCGTTAAACCTCTAGGTGTCCCTAGTAGGAGGAGTATTGTCTTCTGAGGGTTTTCAGCGGATACTACCCCCAAAATCCGATCAATTTGGCCTATTGGCCTTCATTCTTCAATTCGGTGTTCTAGCAAGAAATTCTATTATCTTTAACTTAGAAATCATCAGCCCGTATTTTTCACACTCACTTATCATTTAACTTAAGATCGTATATGTTCTGTAAATTTACTTAGCTTTTAGCGTCTTTTAAGTTTTCCTTCTAAGGTTCCATCTCAACTTAGGAATTTTTATCATCTCTACTGAAGGTATAAGTCCTATCTTTCATTCCTATCTCTCATCCAAACCCCAATCACATACCCCTACGTGTGTGTATGTATCACCCCTACACTTGGAAATTCAATTCAAACTATCATACTCTTGTCCATTGTCCAAACTACTTTTAGTTGGTGAATTTTAGATGAAATAGCTCACATATCCTCATGCGACCGTTAATATTTCTTGAGATACTAACGACTTATTACAAAATGTGTTCGCGTATTAAAGCGTAATTCCTCGTCTTGTAATACCTAAGGCTTTAGCAGTGACTCCCAAACCATTGGTCTAAGGCACTAGGTGATAAAGCATCCTCGCTATATATATTTTTACTTTACGTAGCCTTAAGTAATTACAAAACCAGTGTTCATTTTTTTTATCTCTTTATTCACACTTATACTTTTATTTAATTTTTTTTCTCATACTAAGGATTTTAGACAAGAGCAATTCAAGGTATCCTTTACTATCCCAAGTTTCAAGGTGTGTGTATGTGCGAGTTGTAGGGTATATATTTTCAGAATTTAGACTAAAGGTTCGGAATTATTTTTTCAGACTTACACTTCAATAAAAATTTCAATACTCTTCCCTTATTTTGACTTAACCCAAGAACTGAACTTAAAGTTTGCCTATTTCTAAATAAATTACAAGGATATATATTTTCTACCGTTAAACTTTAAGAAAGGTTATTTTTAGGGTTTTTAATTTACTAAGTTTAGAATCTAGTTTTTCCTAGCTAGTTAACCGTCTTGTCAAACTTAAGTCAAATATGACGAAAATTGAATTTTTCAATTTTTATAATTTTTATAATATTTATAATTTTTCAATTTTTTATTTTATTTTTTATTTTTTATTTTTTATTTTTATTTTTTTTATTTTTATAATTTTTTATATAGATGCAATGCAGAATTAAACATGCAAAGAAAGAAAAGAAAAAAAATATGTAAAAAAAAAATAAAATATGCAATGCAATGATAACTATTTACAAACCACCACCTCCCCTAAACTTACTAAAAGCAATGCCCTCACTTCTCAGAACCTCGGCGTCCCCTTGAACGTGAACGGGAACGCTCCTCTCTAGCTAGCAGGGTTCTTATCTCCTGCTCTACTTGTGTTAGACGCTGATCATGCTGCATCATCATTCCAATCAATCTTCCTATCCCCCTATTATTTCTTCGAAGTAAGCACGCTTGCGCAGCAGGGGTTAGCACTTCATCGCTCGCGGTCGAGCTGGAGCTGGGTGTCCTGGCGGGTACATGTTCGGCCGGTTCTGTTTGCGACCATACATCAGTCAAGCGGGTATAGGACGTGGATACGCCCTCAATAAGAGATCTAATGGGTATACCTCCATGCATGTAAAACTCAAATTCCTCCATAGGGAGGAAATAGCGACACAGTTGTGTCACTAACATAGGGCATGGGTAATTTGCGGCCCTTTTGCCAGCACCAATTGAATAAAGCAAAACCGTGCACATGTCAAATCTAGGGTTCCTAGTCATTAAGTTGTGCACGATATGAAGAGATGTGGTGAAAAATGTGGTATCATGTGAACTGCCAAAAATGTTGTTTTGTGCCCAACAGCACACGGTTAATACATTGGCGAAGAGGGTTATTGCCTGTATGCCCTTCCTAGGTTCCCTCGAACAGTCATTACCAATTAAGGGCATGCAGTTTTCAAATTGAAGGGGTTGATCGTGAACAGGTAATCTAAGAATTAAAGTGACTTCATGGATGAAGTCACTGTCAATGATTATTTCCCTATCGCCCCAAAGTAATTTAATAAAACCGTATTTTGCTAGGCAACCTTTCTCCATGCACTCATAAAAACGAGTGACTAGATCTGGAAGAGCGTAAGCATTGGGATGATTGTAAATTAGAAAGTTCCACCCTCGCCGTATGATCTCGTCACCAAAATAACTTCCGTAAATTGTGTGTGAAAAGATTTATGAAAAATCTCGTTCTAATTACATTGTTGGTGCCATTCAGAAAGTTCACAGATTTATTAAAAAAAATTTAATAGAGAGGGAGAGATGATGCAAACCTTCTCTGAAAAAATTCAGAGGGAGACGACACTAAGAAGAGGCGAAAGCGCGGCAGGAAGCAGCATTGGGCGGCGGTTCCGCGGCGGTATGGGGAGATCTGCTTGCTCTGGCTGCGGCGGCGGCTTGGATTTGCAGAGAGGAAAATTTTAGGGTTTTGAAAACAGAGAGGGGTTGGGTTCTATTTATAGGGGGAGTGTGTTTTGGTTATTTGCAAAAAGGTCCTCTTAAAAAGGGGAATTTATTTGTAAATAATTTTTTTTAATAATTTTTTTATTAAAACTGAAAATTTACAAAAATACCACAATTTTTTTTTTATTTTGTTTTTATATAATTAAAAATGATACATATCCCCAAAATTGTTTGAAACAGTGTTTTGGCTAGATAATCGAAATTTAGGGGTAGATGTAGGAAGATCAGTCAATGTAGGTTGGCTCCTGCAAAAACAGGAGCTCCTCCAAAGGGTTCGCAGTGAGGAATAGTTTAAGTCTATGTCCGTTCACTTTAAATAGTGAATCATCCTCCGGATTCTCTAAATCAACCGCACCGTGCGGATATACGGTGCGTATCAAAAATGACCCTTTCCATCGAGATCTGAGCTTGCCGGGATGGAAATGTAACCGAGTGTCGTAAAGTAAAATCTGTTGATCAGGTTTGATAGTATTGCGCATAAGGTGTTTATCGTGGAACACCTTCGTTCGGTTTTTGACGATTACAGCATTCTCGTAAGCTTCATCTCGAAGCTCGTTCAATTCATTCAACTGCAGCTTTCTATTACTGCCCGCATCTCCTAAAGATATATTCAACTCTTTTATTGCCCAAAATGCCTTATTCTCCATTTCAAATGGAAGGTGGCAAGCCTTTCCATAAACAAGCCTATATGGAGACATGCCAAGATCGGCCTTATAGGCAGTACGGAATGCCCAAAGGGCATCAATAAGTTTTGACGACCAATCTTTACGGTTTTTGGAAACCGTTTTCTCCAATATCTGTTTGATCTGCCGATTCGAAATCTCGGCTTGCCCATAAGTTTGGGGATGATAGGGCGTTGACAGTTTGTGAGTAATGGAGTATTTCCGCATTAAGGACTCGAAAGTTCTAGTACAAAAGTGAGATCCATTATCACTGATAATCGTGCGGGGATGCCCAAACCGAGAAAAAATATTTTCTTTGAGAAATCTAACGACAACCTTGTTGTCATTAGTTCGGCTGGGCACAGCCTCGATCCATTTTGATACATAGTCAACAGTGAGTAGAATATACATGTTCCCAAAAGAGTTGGGAAATGGTCCCATAAAGTCTATCCCCCAAACATCAAAAATCTCAACAATCAAAATTGGTTGGAGCGGCATTTCATTTCTCCAAAAAACTCGGCCCAAGTGTTGGCACCGAGAGCATGTCTTGCAGTACTCATGTGCGTCTTTAAAAAGTTGTGGCCAGTAGAAGCCACACTGCAAGATCTTTTCTGCTGTCTTTTTGGAGCCAAAATGCTCGCCACACGCTTGATTGTGGAAAAATAACAGCACGCTCTTAAACTCATTGTCGGGGACACACCGATGAATAATTTGGCCGGGACAGTATTTGAATAGATACGCTTCATCCCAGTAAAAATGTTTTACCTGAGATAGAAATCTGAGTCTGTCTTGATTCGACCATTCGTTTGGTATCAGTCCGGGGCTAAATAATTTACGATATCTGCGAACCAAGATTCGCATGACACAGTTAAGAGCTGCTCACCTGGAAAAATGTCTTTAATAGGAATTTGAAGTGTAGGCAAAGAAGGAAGGCGTGAAAGATGGCCGGCGACTACGTTTTCGCATCCTCTCTTGTCTCTGATGACAATGTCAAACTCTTGAAGTAATAGGATCCAACGTATCAGCCGAGATTTAGCATTCTTCTTCGCAAAAAGATGGCGAAGAGATGAGTGGTCAGTGTAAACGATGACTGGAGAGCCGATTAAATAGGGCCTGAACTTTTCTAATGCAAACACAACAGCTAAGAATTCTTTTTCAGTTGTTGTGTAATTTAATTGGGCCTCGTTCAAGGTTCGGCTAGCGTAATAAATCACATGCGGCATCTTATTTTTGTGCTGTCCAAGGACAGCACTAAAGACGAAATCAGATGCATCACAGATAATTTCAAATGGATGCCTCCATTCAGGAGATGAAAGAATAGGAGCGGAAATAAGTGAGTTTTTCAATGACTCGAACGCCTTCATGCAGGTTGAGTTAAAATCAAAAGTGGTGTCCTTGGCCAACAAAAGAGTCAAGAGTCTAGCTATCTTGCTAAAATCCTTAATGACCCGTCTATAGAAACCGGCATGGCCAAGGAAGGCTCGAATGTCTTTGAAGCACTTGGGAGGAGGAAGATTGGAGATGACTTCAATCTTAGCTTTATCTACCTCAATGCCATTTTGCGAGATGATATATCCTAAGACAATACCTTCTCGTATCATAAAGTGGCATTTCTCCCAATTAAAGTGAGGTTCTTATCCCTACACCGGGTAAGAACTGCGTCTAAATGTAGCAAACACTCGTCAAAGGAGTCACCGAAAATGAAGAAATCATCCATAAAAATCTCCAAGAATTTTTCCACCATATCTGAAAAAATGCCCATCATACACCGCTGGAAAGTAGCGGGTGCATTGCATAACCCAAAGGGCATGTGATGGTAAGCAAACGTACCGAAAGGACAAGTGAATGTGGTCTTGTTTTGGTCCTTTTCAGCGATGGGAACTTGATTATAGCCGGAGTAGACATCCAAAAAGCAGTAATATTCATGCCCAACCAATCGTTCTAGCATTTGGTTAATAAAATGTAATGGAAAGTGGTCTTTCCGTGTCGCGGCGTTGAGTTTTCTATAATCGATGCAAACTCGCCACCCAGTTTGGGTGCGAGTAGGTATTAACTCATTCGCTTCATTAGTTATGACCGTTATGCCCAATTTCTTTGGAAAAACGTGAATGGGGCTAACCCACTGGCTATCAGAGATAGGGTAAATGATATCACTATCTAGACATTTAACATTCTCCTTTTTAACATTCTCCTTCATTATAGGGTTTAGTCGTCTCTGTGGATCTCTTACTGTCTTGGCATCATCCATCATATGAATATGATGTTGAACTATTATGGGACTGATCCCCTTGATGTCCGCCATAGTCCAGCCAAAAGCTTACCGATTATTTTGTAAGACCGTTAAAAGGGCTTTCTCTTACTCGGGGGCTAGAGAGGCTGAGATAATAACAGGAAAGGTCTCATTCTCACCTAAGTAGGCGTATTTAAGGTGAGACAGCAATAGCTTGAGTTCGAGTTTTGGAGGCGAAACAATTGAAGCTAAAATTGGTGAAACTGTCTCAAACTCGAAGGATTCCAATAGTGGTTCGAAGCGAGTGTAAGCAACCGAGTCGGATGGTTCAGCTAACTCATTCGAAAATTCAAAGGACTCAAACTCGGGTGGTGATTCTTCAAAATCGTTCTAAAAAGTGAAACACTCGTAATCGTTATCGGGTGTGAAAGCAGTGTCAGATTCAAGGAGGAACACACTATTGTCGTCAAAATTGTTGTGATCGAACAGAAATTTTTCGAACTCACAGTCCTCCTGAGTGATCTCTTGGATCGCGCAAACATCAAGTATATTAGCATTAGGCTCGGAGGGCTGATTCCCCAACTTAAAAATGTTGAGTTCAATTGTCATGTTTCCAAAAGATATGTTCATCGAACCATTCGACAATTGATCACCGCATTAGACTTCGCAAGGAATGGTCGACTGAGTATCACCGGAATTTGACTCCGGGGGTTAGCTACAGGCTGTGTGTCCATAACAATGAAATCAACGGGAAAAAAGAAGTCCCCTACTTTAATCAACACATCCTCTAACTCACCTCTAGGATGGGTGATGGATCGGTCGGCCATTTGGAGAGTACAATGTGTGGGTTTCATCTCTCCAACGCCTAATTGTTCATATACTGAATAAGGAAGCAAATTAACACTGGCACCAAGATCTAAAAGTGCGCGGTTGATGTTCTTATCCCCAATAGTTATTGAAATTGTAGGACGGCCAGGGTCCTTACATTTTTGGGGTAAAGGTTGAGTAAGAGCATCACTTACTGCACTAACCAAGAAAACTTTCTTAGGTACCTGTGATTTCCTCTTCTTGGTGCATAAGTCCTTCAAGATTTTAGCGTAAGAAGGGACTTGTTGGATTGAATCTAAGAGAGGTATGTTAATGCTAACCTATTTGCATAACTCCACAATCTTCTCCATTTATGATATTTGTTTATTGGATCTCAACCTGTTTAGAAATAGAATATTTTGAAAAATTGTTGAGTCCAATATTTGTGGAGTAGATTGCGGAGTTGGAACGGATCCCAGCGTTGGTGTTTTCGTGGAATGAGATATGGGTCCGTTCGAATTAGTAGAAGAAGTAGAGCCTTGTGAAGAATGAAGAACAAGCTTTGAAGAAGATGATGAAGAAGAAGAAGAAGCGGCAGCCGGGGTGTCATTATTGTTGCCAACGCTGTTGTGCAATACCTTTCCAGATCTCAATGTAGTCACGGCACTCACATTATGATTTTGTTGTTCATGAGCAACATGTGCATTTTGTGTGTGACCGGGATTTGGCAGTGGTTGAGATGGAAGTTTTCCCTTCTCTCGCTCGCTTAGAGCAGCATTCAGTTGTACAATTTGAGCTTCAATAGTTTTGATGCTTTGCTCATGTGATGCAGTGTGTTGCACCAAAGACTTAATGGAAGACTGGATGTTGGCTGAGGATTGCATAGATTGTTTTAAAAACGCATCCAGACTTCGTTCTAGCGAGGAAACCTTATCGTTATTTGGTTGAACAAAATTATTTTGAGGAAAGGAGTTGTTTGGTGCAAAATTATTCATTTGATTTTGGTAAGGTTGGGGTTGGAAAGGATACTGATATTGAGTTTGTTGAGGGGCTTGTTGTTGTGGAGGAGGCCTCCAAAAATTGTTATTGCCTTGGAATTGTTGATTTTGATTCCAAGCAAAATTGGGGTGGTTCCTCCAACCAGGATTATATGTCGAAGAGTATGGATCATTTCTTTGTCTCTGCTGAAAGAAAGCATTGACTTGATCTTGTCCTTGAACAGGTGGGTTGTAAGGACACTCTTCGGTTAAATACGACGGATCCGAACAATAAGCGCAAATAGTGTGTGGGGTAAAGCTGGGGCAGGAGAAGGCGATGAGAATTTGCTCTTAATTGCTTCTAGTTTATGTGTAATTGTGGCCATTTCGGTTTTCATTGCAATTGACATGTCAAGTTGATGAACACCTGCCCTAGACTGATCGGATGAAGTAGTTGAAGTGGATGAAGTGGTTTGTCTAGTGCTTTCCCACTGAAGCGTTTGTTCAGCATGATCGTCGAGAAATTGCCAAGCTTCCTCGTCAGATTTTGTAAGAAAGTGACCTTGACAAATGGTTTTCAACAACTGCTTAGTGGCTGGGTTCAGTCCTTCGTATAAAGTTTGGTAAAGTTTCCATCTCTCGATACCATGGTGAGGGCACTGAATAAGAAGGTCCTTAAATCTTTTGAAACACTTCCAAAAAGGTTCAGAAGGAAGCTGGAAAAATTGATTAATTTCATTTCTAATTCTCGCGGTCTTGTGGTGTGGGTAAAACTTTTTAAGAAAAGCCTTAACAAACTCTTCCCAACTTTTTATGGAATGCGATGCTGTACTATATAGCCACTTTTCAGCTAGGTCACATAAAGTGAATGGAATGACACGTAGCCTCATAGCATCATCGGAATGTTGGGTGGTCTTCATCATTGTGCAAACATTCTAGAATTTGTTAATGAAGATGTAGGCATCTTCGGATTCCATCCCGTGAAATTTGGGCAACATATTGATGAAGTGGGGTTTAATTTTGAAGTTATCCCTATTAGCTGGTGGAAGTGAAAGACAAGTAGGAAGTGCGGTGCGGGTTGGATAGAAAAGATTCTGGAGCGCGATTCGTTGGGGCGCTTCAACAGGAGGGTGTTGTGGGTTATTCGTACCCAGTTGAGATGGAATCAGTCCCGTAGTAGGTAAGGGGTTGGTAAGATTGAATCCCGACATCTCCTTAGAAGATGATGAATTTGAAGATGAAGGTAAAGAAGTGGAGGGAATTTCGACTTCGGAGTTGAACGCGTCGTCAGTAGGCACTAACGAGACACGGACTAAACGGGCGCTAGTGTCCCTAGTCCAACCGGACATACACTAACGAGGTGTAGTGTAGTCAAAAAAAGTAGAAGGTGGGGGGTAAGAAAACGTCAATGGGAGAATGTGGGTGCAAGTTGGGTGCAATGGATTTCTAGCGACAAAAATGGCAAGTTTTTTTTAAAATTTTGTTTTTTTGGTTTTTTTATAAGGAGTTTTGCAAAAGATTTTTTATAAGGAATTATGACACACTTTCAAGCAATCACAATATGCACAATCAAGCCTAGAGCTAGGGTCTCCTAAGTCAACTAGACTGCTCCTAACTGGTCCAAAGGGCAAGTTGTAAGATATCCCTCGAATCGCCTTTTCACCGCCAATTGTGGCCAGGTAAGCACAAGTAAAGAAAGGAGGGATCCGCTCACGAATCACCGTGAGACGGGCCTTTTAAAATTACCTTTCCCACTTATCTAGCCTAGGCACCACAAAGTCAGGTTTAGATAAACGACCGATTGCCCACAATCTTCCTTTGTCCTAATGAGCGCGACAGTCCTTATTGGCTGAGTCTAAATATTTTTTAATTAATTCGAGGGTTGATGCATATGCTTTTTGTAATTTTTGGGGTCCTAGGAAGGGTAATGAAATCCCCACCTAATCTGGATTGGTGTTATAACCCCTTAAAAGTCCGTTTTAAAATGCAAAGCAGTAAACACACAAAAATCCCAAAAATTTGCCAATTTTTTTTTCTTTTATTTGCGGCGCAAAGAATTCTGCACAAAATTGATTTATTGGAGAGGGAGAAGAAGTTTTGCGCAAAGAACCCTGCAGGAAATTTTTTCAGTGGAGTTCAGGGGGTTACAGAGAAGACAAGAAATACTCACAGAGGGATTTGAAGTGCTGATGCCATCAAGGGGCCGCGGTTCCACGGTCAAAAGCCTATTCCCGCCGTGGTTCAGCAGTAGAAGAGTTGGTTCAACCCTCCAAAATTCTTCTGTTGTCTGTTGTGTTTTTTCTCTGTCTGTTCAGATCTTCTGTTTCTGGATTTGTTCACCGAGCTTGCTCCAGATCTGAATCTGTCCTTCTTCCTTTCCTGCGCAATTCACACAAAATCCCTTCAAAAAATAACAAGATGATATTTTTTTGTGTTTTTAAATTTTTCAGTTTTTATGATTTTTAATTTTAATTAATTCGAAATTACAAAAAGAAAATAACTACCGTTATCCCCGGCAACGGCGCCATTTGATTGAGAGTGCTTTTGCGTGTGCATTTTAAAATCAAAGAATAGAATACCACAATCAATAACGGTGTCGCTTGGTAGCTAGCTGATTGAGTACGGGTCGGTCCACAGGAAAAACGTGTTCTTTTCTAACCGTTCTAATGAGTTAATTCTTATTTTTGGTAGGTTTTGAATTTTATAAAAACTAAGATTGAATTTAATTTGGATTAAAATCTTGCTAGGGTTAGGATTAGGTTAGTTTGGAAAGTTAATTCTACTCACTGCTTCCTTTGCCCTAATTAAGAAAATAGGTGTTAGGGTAATAATTTACAAAGGGGATTAGCACGACTAAGAAGAAACATAGTTTCTTCCTTTTGGTCCTTGTCCGTCCTTTCTTAACTCTTAGCCCTAACCTCTATATAAATCAACCACAACCGGTCTAACTAGGGAATCACCACTATCTCGTGGGATGTCGTAGTGAGCGGTGTGTGTTTGATTTACATAGAGTCCTAATTTAAAGTATTATACGGGCAAAAACGGAGTGAGAGATTTCCATCTCTCAAACCTACCCCAAACCTAACCCTAACAAGTGAGGAACTACTCACTCATTAGGGTTTTAACAATAGAATTCATTTTTATAAATTTTCTTTTTAATTAACTAATGAACTTGCAGATAAATAAAGACGGGTAAAAAAAATGCAAAGAAATAAAATTGCAATTAAGAAGAACACAAGATAAAAAAATTAACTTACTTTATTGATGTACTCTTGACAATTACAAAGGAATTGAAATTTTATCTAGAATTAAAAAAAGGGCATGCCCCAAAAGTGGCTGTAGGCTTTCCTATTTATAGATAGGAGAAACCCTAGGGTTTACACCTGATCCACATATGAAATTACAAGACTACCCTAAGAAAGCCGGGTCAATGCACCGACACCCACCGACACGTGCACCGACACGTGCACAGCACGGCTGCGGATCCACGGCGGAATGCCTTGTTGGGCCGTGGATCCGCGACCATATGGTGGGGTCTTGATTTCATTTTCTCAGGGCTCCTTCATGTTGCTTTTTCCTTCTGTTTTCTTCACTTGGTTCTTCAGAATCTTTTCTACTTTCTTCCAGATTTCCAACAGTGCAAAACTTATGGACTTTTACCGTAAGCTTTGCATTGAAGTCTTGAATCTTGTGCTGCCCTCGTACTTTGTGCATTGAACTGTTCATTGATCGTTGTTTGTTCCTTAAACTGGTAGGCGGTTTCTTGCAGATTCATCTATTTGTTGATCGTAGTCTCACATTTGCAGAGTCTTTTCCTGAATTTCACTGTATTGTTCTGAGAACCTTTAACCTGCAACTATTTAGCAGACATGGATCAAAATCACCTATTTATTTGCAATATGATTAAGAATGGGGAATATAATAATGCAAAATTCTGATATGAACAAAAACCGAAGCCTATTCCGGAGCTCCCGCGACGCCACGAAGCTCATCCCCTCTTTTTCAACCTCTCCTTCAAATTTCTAAACTGTAAGCCCCTCCCAATCTCTCTTTCTCTTCATTGAAATTTCATTTCAAAACTTATATCGGTAAGTGGAGTTAATACCGATATTCTTTTTCTAAACCCTAGAAACTCCCTCTCTTTTATTCTTTGATCAACCAAGTTTTTACACAATACTTATAATCTTAAACCCTAATGTTTAAAATCAAATTTCATCAAAATTCTCATGTGAAACAACAATAGTAGAACTTTTTCATTAAAATACCTTGAATTTTATAAACACCTCTTTTAGTAATTGCTTAATAATACCTTAGGAAAACTTCACGGGGTAACGACCTACCCCACATGCACACTTGGTTTCATAGCACGATACTCATTATATGTATTTTCGTTCGAAGATAAATTTACAATAAAATACCACATAACTTTAAAAACCGGATTTTTTTAAAGAGATATTTCATATCCTTTGTGATTACGCATCTACAACCCTCTTTAGGGGACTGTTCCTGCCAAAAATTTTGTCTCAAAACTTACTGTTCCCTTATAAAAATAAAGGGAAACCTCCACGTGTTAAACAAGTGCATCCACATGCAAAGCATGTAGGTACCGCTTCAGATAGGATTAAATCCTTGAGCGCCTCACGTGTTTCTCACGTGAGCACTAGCGCCAGCTTTTGTTAGGATTAAATACTATAGTGGCGCCTCACGTGGAACACACGTGAGCGCCGGCGTGCAAAGAACGAGAGTAACTATTTATAAAAGAATTAAATTCTTAGACGACGCCTACGTGCATAGTACATGAGCGTCAGCGACCAAATTAAAGAAGGTAGAATTAAACTCTACTCTTTGTTAAACAGAGCCGTTGGATCAAAGATCCAACGGAGATGATAAAACATCAAAGATGCAGAATTAAATTCTGTCGGGAGAAAACATCCCCCAAATTGGATCATAGAATAAAATTCTATTTTGGGATATATTCTCTCATTCTTTCTAAACAAGAAAGATTGCCCTCTGTAAAACAGAGAACCGGTGGATTAAAAATCCAACGGTGATTAAAAATCACCGCTTTCCAGAATAAATTCTGTATAAGGGAAAACATTTCCCTAATCTTGTTGGAAACAAGAAAATAGGTTCTGTAAAACAGAAACCCTTGGATCAAAAGATCCAATGGTGGGTAAAAAAACCCCAAATCAATTGGCATCTCTTAATGAGAGATTTCTTTAAACTAATTAACAAATTGTGTCTACTATATAAAGGACCAAAGACTTTAAGTTTGAAGAGAGGAAGCCCCACATAAGCTTTTTTTAAAATAAAAAAAAGAAGAGAGCTTCAAAAAAGAAACAGAGAAGAAAATCTCACCTCCAAAATAGTGATCAATGGACCGAGACGTCCTTAAACTAAAACCTCACCTCCAAAATCGTGATCAATGGACCGAGACGTCCTTAAACTAAAACCTCATCTCCAAAATGGTGATCAACGGACCGAGACGTGCTTAAACTAAAACCACACCTCAATAGACCGAGACGTCCTCAAACTAAAACTTCGCCTCCCAAATGGCGATAACGGACCGAAACGTCCTTAAACTAAAATAACAGAGCCCAAATGCTCTTTGGTTGGATCTGAAGCAAAAAAATGATCCTGAGACCTTGTTAAGTAGATCTTACTCTCAAATTGGACTAACGTATCCTTAACAAAAAACCAATCGAGCTCCAAATGCTCATATGTTTAAATTGATCTTAATCTCAAACTAGAATAACGATCCTTAAATCAACCCAAGCCCAAATCTAAAATATACGGATTTGTACTAATCCGCGCCTTACGGGCGGCGACATAAATTAGTATCCGTATACAATCCACGGGCAATCAAAACTAAAACAAACAAAAACACACACGACACGAAGTGAACTTCCCGATCAGGAGAAAGTGGTTATCACGACGCGATAACGTAATTAACTGCAGGGGCTTGTGCCTGCAGGGAAGAGCATCCCCACAATAAAAAAAACCCCTCACAAACGAGAGGGAATCTGACGAAGTCTGCTACAACGGCCACATCCGTCCAAACCTCCGATACATGGTGCCATAAATCAACTTTGCATCTTCGGAGAGGTGGACAAATAAATCCAAATAGCATCTGCCCCCAAAATTCAGGCCAGACGTCCCAATGTCCCGGTCGCGTCTTTCGGCGGTGAAAAGATTCTGGCACCCCCGGTGTGACCTTTTCCTTTTTCCACTCCACACTTCGTGTGTCATGTTTCGTGAAAAAAATCGCGGTTTGATATGGTTACCCCTGTATTTGAGGTACTAAAATTTGGTGTCTTGTTCTTGTGTAGAAGAAGTGAACATCAATGGCTTCCAGCTGCACAAACTGCAACAGCAACTCCCGCTCCGTCCCAACTGGAGGAGTGACATATGGGCCCAATGCGGCCTCCATCTTTTCAATACCAGTGGGGCAGGTGACTCAAGCCATCACTGGATTGTTCTTCGGGACCATGCTCCCGCCAACAAGCTTCAGCGCCCCAGTGCCACCACAGGAAGCTCCCAAGAAGTCGGTCTTCGATTGACTTGCAACCACCATGGCCCCTCTCAACGAGTCGTCCAATTCTGCCACCTCAGTCTTCAATAGGCTGAGCCAAAGTTCAAGTGGGCCCGCAAGGAGGCTCGCGATACCTGAAAGGGCTATCCCAAAATGGATAGTCCTCCCAACTCCTCCGGCGGGTGAAGTCGTCAAAGGTGTTTCGCCTACCAAAAGATCGGTCTTTGACAGATTGGTCGTTCTAACTCCTGCTGCAGGTGAAGTCGTCAAAAGTGCTTCACCTACCAGAAAGTCAGCCTTCGAAAGATTGGCCATTCCCTTTCAACGGACGTTAGTCTTCAACAGGCTAGCACCAGCAGTAGCCCCTCACCAAAGAAGGGGGAACGTCGGAGCTGTTTCCACAACTGAGGTGGTCCCATCTGTAAGGCACGCTCGACATCGCCACTAGCACCGAGTGAGAAGAGCTGGAGGCAACTCCCCTCTGGATTTACTCCACCAGCTCCAATGGTGGAAGTTGACGCTGCTGTTCTAACCAGGAACAACTTTGATCTGCTTAGGAGGGTGCGCAAGAACTGTCCAACCGTGGTGCCGAAGAAATTTCTCCCACCTGCTGAAAACACGACGAATGCAAAGCCGGAGCAACCCCCTTAGTGGCTGTCCTCCCAAATCCACAGGGTCTGGCAGAAAGTCCAAGATTCTGTGATCAACAAAGATCACTCTCGCCGACTGAGGAAAATGAAGGCTCGGCAAGAGGAGGACCACCCCTCCGTCATACAGAGAGGGATGTCTTCAACACAGGCACTTGATACAACAGCTCTTTCAACCTCAACCTCCCACAAAAGGAGGAGGCCAGAGAAAATCCCATTGCCTGCGGCAAATTCCAAAGGTGCTGGACTCAAAAGCCTCAAGTGTGGGGGCATGATCATCTATATGGTCTACATGGCTTCCAAGAAAGAAAAAAATCCGTGCTTCCGTGGGTCATCGACCGCAAACTTGGTCGTTGACAAAAGCTCAGGAGCAACAACAAAAGCTTCAGGAAATGCTGATCAAAATGTCAGCACTCACCGGACAGAATGAAACTCTGGAGTCAACATCTGAACAGCGCCAAGAGCAAGAAACCGATATAGAGTTCTTGCGATGGGTGCTAGAAAGAAAAGACAAGGAGGCCACGGAACAAGCTGCTAATATAAAGCAGATGGCGCTTCTGTTCCAAGACATGGTTGGAATGATGATTCGGCCAGAACCTCCAGCCGAAGATCCACCGATAATCATCGAGGACGACAGAGGGAAAACATTGAACCCTCTTCCGGCTATATTAATGGCCAGGGAAGGAATGCTCCAAGGCTGCTCTTGATGATTACATCGCTCAACAAATCGAAGCTCACTATACCAGTGAAGCCGCAAATAGGTCAGTCAAAACTGGGAAACTGTATCCGGCGTGCTACGATCAAATACAATACCCTCCAGAATAGATACTTCCAATGTTCCACATGTACAAAGGAATTGGAAATCCTCGCCAGCAAATCGCGCGTTTCAAATCCATGTGCGGCAACACTGGTGGAAATGATATATTGCTCGTCCGATAGTTCGTCAGTAGCCTGACAGGCATCGCCTTCGAATGGTACGCGGGACACCCAAATGATTCCGTAAAGACCTTCGAAGATATGGATATGCTCTTTTGTCAGAGATTCTTTAGTGTGAATAAACACACTACCGTAGCGGCATTGGTCAACGAAACGGTTGGACCGAATGAGACCTGAGTTCAATATGTTACCTGATGGCGAAATCTCTGGTCAAAATACGAGCAACGTATCGACAAAGCTGCAGCCCTGGGAATGTTCATAGCCACCCTTGAACCAAATTCAAAGGTGTTCCCATATAAGGCCCTCTTCAAGTCGACGACCTTCGAAGAGCTCATGGATAAAATGACTCGATTGGATCAGATGGGTCAAGATCCTTCATCATTCGATGAAGATGAATGAAAAACGGTGGCAAAGTAGCATTTGTCGCCAACGCTCAACAAAAAATGAGCAGCTCTGAAGCAACCTGTCGCCAAAATAGCGACGGCGTGGGTACTCACCTTCTCGAAATATACACTGGGGGTATATTCCTCACCGGCGGCAGAATCTTTATGCGAGATGGTCATTTCTTCTCAAAGAACAGAAAGGATATCGAGAGACCTACAAATGGGTCCTATAATCAAGTGGAATATCCCACTCCGAACTGCTAAAAAAAAGGTACGTCCTCAAGCGAAGTGGGCACGGATGAAAACCCGAAAGGGCGCCGTGAGTAAAAAAAACAAGGCTACCGGCGAGTTTGTGAAAACCTGAAAGGGCGCAAACTCGTAAAATAAAAAAATTCATGTGCACTTGCAAGGTTCTCTCGACCTTGTGAGGAGAGAATACCTGCGTGAGAACCTTACGATTCATAAGGGAGCAACACACTTAGGAATCCCCATGATTCCTATGGAGAAATTACTCTTGCGAGATCCTCATGACTAGTAAAGAGAATTCCCCTACGAGACCCTCACGGCCCGTAGGATTCAAAAGCCTTAAGCTACAGGGATCTAAACCTGTTCTTAACCTATTGCATCTTAGTTTGCCCTACAGACGGTCTAATATTGGCTCTTGTATACAATCCACAGGCATAAATAAATATAGCCCTCACCTAATTCCACCAATGGCGAGAAATATCCCATATGGTGAACGACACTTGTAAGTCCTCTCGACTTATAAGGAGAAAACACTCTTGTAAGATCCTTACGACTTGCAAGAGAAAATACCACTTAGGAGTCCTCACGACTTCTACGGAGAACCTACACCTACGAGATCCTCACGACTCGTAGGGAGAAACACCTTTGTGAGACCCTTACGGCTCATAAAGTTAAAAAGCCTTAGCCGACAGGATCTTAACCCTGTTTGCTAAGCCACCGTTGTTCAAATCAACAAAGGCAAATGATGATTCGCTCCTGGAAATATCTCAGTTGTAATGATGTTGATGCCTAAATGAGTATCAAATTCCAAGTCCTCCCAAGGAAAATAATGATTTTCTCCTGGCAATATTCCAGTTGCAGCAATACTGATGCCGAAATTGGTGTCAGGATCTAAGTTCCCGGCTCGCAACAAAAGTATATGCATATGAAATAGATGAAATGATGGGGCAACTCGCAATAAAAAAAATCAGCGAGCAAAAAATATATGCATATGAAACAGCCGAAATGATTGGGCAACTCGCAATAAAAAACAGCGAGTAAAAATAAAACAATACATGGCCGAAATGATTGGGCACCGCGAAAAATAGTCGAAATGATTGGGCAATCGCAACTGTCGTGATATGAAAAGCTGAAAAGATAGAGAATCGCGACAATGAAAATAAAATAAAATAAAATAAATTTTTTTTTGCGTTGCAGGTGAGTCCACGTCAACCCCTGTATACAATCCATGGGCATAAACGAAAAGGGAACCATATTTTCTCACCAGGCTCCGTCAAAGGGAGCCGAGTCTCGACGGTTCACATACAACGTAGAGACAACCTCACCATTCGTCTTGTTACAGCAGGCACAATGTCAACTACGGCGTTTCTTCTCAGTCTAACAGGATGCAGATGCAACGTCAACAAAACATCCCACGGTCGAAACAAAGAGGAGTGAAGGTAAAATCCCAGCTCCACCTCAACATTCGTCTCGTTACAGAAGGCGCAATGTCAACCATGACATTTCTTCTTAGTCCAATAGGATGTAGATGCAACGTCAACAAAACATCCCACGGTCGAAACAAAGCGGAGTGACGGCAAAATCCCAGCTCCACCTCAACATTCGTCTCGTTATAGCAGAAACAATGTCAACAACGGCCTTTCTTCTCAGTCCAACAGTATGCAGACGCAACATCAACAAAAAACCCTACGGTCGAAACAAAACGGAGCCATGGCAAATTCCTAGTTCCAAGTCTTGACGGTTCATATACAACCTAAAGAATACCCCGGCATTCTTCTCGTTATAGCAGATGCAATGTCAACAATGGCTCCAAATAGCCAAATAAATAAGGAGTGACGGCAAAATCCCAGCTCCAGTTCGGCATTCTTCTCGTTACAGCAGATGCAATGTCAACAAAGGCTCCAAAGCAGCCAAATAAAAAAAGAAGCGAAGGCAAAATTCCTAGCTTCAGGGTCTTGACGGCAATTCAAATAAAACCCGAAAGACTATCGGAGATCATCCCACACCAGTGCGGAGTGGTTATGACTCATCGGGGCTCCCAAACTGAGCCTAACCTCATGTAAGAAGTGACATGGCAAAATTCCTAACGCTTACTCTTCTGACGGTCAAACTGCCTAAGAAGATTACTTGAAGACGTCTTGCCCATCCCCCGAAGGGATCAGAGACACGACAGTCGTGGGGCTACTCGAACATCGTAAAGTCTGCATATCGGGGAATGCATCAGCCAACGCGACGGCACCACGGACTAAAACCCTAGTACCACAAAACCCAACGAACCTCCGTCGCAAAGAGTAGGGGTTATCTATATTTCATGTTAGGAAATATCTGCGAGAACTTCTTGACTCACCTCGACTCGTAGGGAAAAACATCTTCATGAGACCCTCACGGCTCATGAAGATGAAAAGCCTTAGGCGACGGGGATATCAACCTGTTTCCTAAGCACTGTGTGTAACGACTAGGAAGCGGGGCGTGACACTGTGGCCCTGCAAGCAAGTCCAAACTGACTCTTGTATACTATCCATGGGCCACATTCTCCGAAGTCGCATACCGACGAGGAGGAAAAGCCACTTGCGAGTCCTTTCGACTAGTAAGGAGAAAATTTTCTTGTGAGATCCTTAAGACTCTCAAGAGAAAACGCACTTAGGAGCCCTCACGATTCCTAAGAAGAAAATACACCTACTGTCACGACCCATCCCCAAACACAGATGGTATTGTCCGCTCTGGTCAAATACCGCACGGTTTTGTCCCTTTGAATGAACCCGAGGCTATTTCCCAGTAGGTCACCCATTCCATAATTTCTCTGGCTCAAGCACGCATAACTAAGGAGTTTTTCAAACTTCGGAGTTCCGATTCATCCAAAAGGCGCCTCTGTGTTATAAGAGTGGTATCATTCTATTTATAGTTAAGATCGTGCTATCTTTCGGAATGGAATTCGAAACTCCCCGTTGTTCTGGTGGGTCCCCGCGTGCATCCGTATCAGTTACATCCCCACCTCGATACCGGATAACATTTCACTTCTCATGGGGTGGGTGGCATTCAGCCCCAACTCCACCTGGGGTATTACATGTACTTTGTCACGACCCGAAATTTGGCACGTGGCGGCCTTTAAACCACGTAACGTCCACAGGCGTAACGCAATCTAAGTAAGCCGAAAACCCAGCAAATCTAAACCATCAAAAATAGTAAGTGATAAGAACATTGTCAAAACCTTTTGGGAATCTCAAGTAAAAATTCTTTAAAGTCCAAATTTACTTTCTTAAAAATTTCGGCAGCACCTCTTTTATAAAAACTAGCCGCGAAAATGGGTAAAACATAGAATATAAGTAAAGCATCTCTAAACGGGAGCGAATCCACGCCCAAAGGAGGAAAAAATCACTACAACAGATATACGACGCCGTAGTGAAGAAATGGACGATATAAAGTGACAACAACATAAAAGACATCTAGAGTCATAAAATAATACAACATCGATCCTTACAACTCGTCTCTAAGTCAAATACATGAAGGTGGTGGATGGAAAGTACTAGATCCAACAAAAGATATAAAAGGTATATAAACGGATAACCGCGAAACCCACCTATAGAAAAAGGCCTCACAACCAACTGTAGCGATATCCGCAAAAGTAGAGATAATATGAAGCCCTGCCGCGACTACTCTGAGGGTCAACCCTGCAAAACACTTTGGCACAACGGGGGTGAGTTGCCAACTCATGAATAGTAAATAATATAAGCAGGTAATCGCAGGTATACGCGTACTGCGATAATCGATCACATGCAAGCCGATACCAATAAATGGCAATATGTATATGCAACAGTCATGAAAAGTACTCTATCAGGTACTACTAATATATGAAACAATGCATATCAAATAATGCTGAGTATGAGATAAAACATATCATCAACACGGAATCCTCATCGTGGAGAAACTAGTGTCCATCAATGGCACTCCAAATCCCAATACCATAGGCACCGCATCCTAATATCGGCCCTCATATCCTATAAGTCTCATGGAACCTGAGTGTCCAATATCGACACCCGAAAACATCATGAAAACTATGCCTGTGTATATATATGTATATATGTGTGTTCTTCAGCGACACATCAAAGTCATGGAACCTGAGTGTCCAACATCGACACCCGAAACATCATGAAAATTAGTGTTCAGCATCGACATGTAAATACTCATCTGTCAGGCGCCGTCACCACGATTGGCCCTGATGTCATGTACGTACATAACTCCGGTCGGTATCCCCACAATAACCGCCGAATCCAAATACTATCACCGGTAGGTACTAGCCCGCCTGCCAGGCTCATCGTCTAAACCACGAAAATCACCTCTTGCCCCGGGGAACCATACCAGGTCCACCATGTACCCGCAAATGGTGCCTATCCGCTCCTCGAATCGGGTATCTAACACAAGTCTAAGAACCGAGAAAACTCATGGTGGACGCACTGAAATATCATATCAAGAGAAACCGGGTTTTTAAACAATACATAAATTCTTGAAATATCCCCACGGTTCTCAAATTCATAAAACACATGAAATCCATATTTCAATGCGTAAATCCATAAAATATAATATATGCAATATGAAACAGTAATATGAGTATATAAAGGAAAAACCGCTATTTAAATGCATCCAGTTATTAATATATCATGCGGTTCCTAATTTCTCCAAAGTCCAATGCAACATCATATAAAGGTGAACATGTAGCTATAGCATGGTATATGGGTAACCATGTCGGTATAGCAAGATATATGTATCTATATGTAAGCATGTATGCATGATGCATTTCATATGCGCAATAGCATAAGAATCAATGTCTCCATGACGATGACGATACATTACCACATAGGGGTATATATAGCTCGAGCAAGGTAAGTGGGTGTACATGTAAATATGTGTGCATGATGTACATATAGCTATATCTCATATGTGTACACACCTGTCAAAAATGATGTAATTCCCTCTAGCTATATCAAGATATATGGGTGTACATGTAACTATGTATGCATGATGTGCATATAGCTATATCTCATATGCGTATACACCTGTCAATAATGATGTAATACTCTCTAGGTATATTGTAATCATGTAGGTATATAGGTATGGTATAACTCATATGCACAATGGAATAAGAATCAAGTCTCAATGTTCCTAACCAATACAATATCACGTATGTATAGGTGTAAGCATATAGGCATAGCATGGTATATTTGCATGCTGTCTTTCTTAAACACAATGGAATTAAGGATCATGTCTCAATGTCCCTAACCATATAATAACACACACACACACACACACACACACACATATATATGGGTTGTGCGTGTCATGGCAATTATCGACGGAGTGTGTGGCATACAATTATTGCTCGTGCAACATGAACCGTCAATAATAGTGCAGTGTCCAATGGATACAAGTCCCAGCACAACAAGTAATATTATGAAATGAAGTTCATGCACAATCTCTATATGTGCAATACTTGTAACTAATAATCATGTCATATAATCCATCCCAGACGCATAACGCCATGCGGGCGATTCCCCTGTAGATGTTAAATCTACTCACCGATGACCTCGAGCTAAGTAAATCCGACCACCTGCTTCCCTTTCTTTGCAGCGTCTGAAGTCCCTGCTCGCGATCCTAAATTTCACAAACACAACACATAAGACTAAATATTCTGCGCCGACAAAAAGACAACGAAACACAATGATAACGTCCACAAGATAAACACACTGTGCACCTAGTGCGCAAAACGCGTACGATATCAGCACAACCTCAGCTAGGAACGCTAAACGACACAACCACCAAGCCTAGACCCTGATCGTACCGCTCGCGCAATCACAACACAATATATATCGTGGAATGTAATAAATATAATATCGCAACGTCAATAGAAACCCACGCCTAGTTTTACCGAAAACCTAGTAAGCACCCTTTTAAACATTTTAGCTCATATAATAGTTTAAACCATTCTAGCGATCACAATCATCACATAATAGCTTGATTAAACCATACAAACCCTTACTAGAATTTTAATCTCACCCATATAAGATTTAGTAAAAGTTAGTTTGCTATTAAGCTTAATTAGACAATTAAGAAAATAACAAATAACATTCTCACAACTGTGTTAAGTTTTTCCAAGTCTAAACAACTCACTTAACCACTACAATAATCAAAACCCTAACCTGATCTTCATAATATTTTCTTGAATTTCTAAACATGCAAATTAAAGCCATATTTAAACAACTAATAAGCTAGATTAATGTATTGAAACAACAACTAAGGTTAGGGTTAGGATTTTATACCTCCACTTGAATCACAAACTTGCAACATGATCATCAAAATAGTCTCCAAAATGCTAATTTTCATGAAGATCCATGCAAGATTTAGGCTAAATAATAATGGGTATGGATTTTTATTTGAGTTTTTGGGATTAATTGATGATTTTTGATGATTTATTTGAGCTTGAAGAAGTGCAAATTGGGTGAGAAGAGAGAGAGAGGGCAGTAAGGGTGGGGGGGAGGGAGTTCGGCCAAGTGAAGAAAATGGGGAAGGTTAAGGAATTGTGTGGAAATTTCTAGTCTAAAACACCAATTAATGCTCATTAAAGCACCTCCCATCCAAGCCACCTCTTAAACATTCTATTAAAACTTTCCTTTAATTTACACAGTGGATTCGGCAAATAGATATCTGTTTTTAATAGCCGATCAAGAACTCCGCGTCTCAGAGCTAGGTCCGTGTCGCGTCAGTTGTCCGAGCAAGAAAGAGTGAAGGCTGTAGTGGAGAGTTGTTTCAAGGCTCCGAACGAAAAGGAAATTTCTAGATATTTTGGAGAGAAGGTTTACTGCTTAATCTTGTGATTAAATTAGCATATAATCATATTAGCATAATTAACCCAACCAAAATGTAATTACCACTAATTAAGTGCATAATTAAAAGATTAATATAATATTTTAATTAAGGAAAAACATTAAGTGAACTAAAATTTTCAAGTGACAACTAAAAACCGCAAACTAGCAATTTCCTAATTAAACTAGGTGCAGTTAAGTCTATACAGAAAAATGACCACTTCTAGGTTTTACGGAAAAACACAGTTTATTTTACCTAATATCGGAAAATTCACCTAAACGATTTCTAAAACGTTACAATCTTCCC
Organism: Agapanthus africanus; assembly: GCA_030015575.1. Lineage (NCBI taxonomy): Eukaryota > Viridiplantae > Streptophyta > Magnoliopsida > Asparagales > Amaryllidaceae > Agapanthus > Agapanthus africanus. The sequence goes on from JASDDO010000028.1 coordinate 175,695,600, forward strand.
CCTTAAAGAAATTCGTCCCCGAATTTAAAATTCTTATTATGCATACCTTCAAAGAGATGAGCGCAAATCATCCACATCCTGCTTGCAGCCTCTCAAGTGATCTCCTCACTAGACGGGCTATGCCAAAGAACCTCCACAGATGGCAAGACCCTTGACCGAAGTTTCTTCACATGCCAATCCACTATCACTATCGGCTGCTGGTGAACGAAAAGATCGCGTCCTAGTTAAATGGTCTGATGCTGAATCATGTGAGAAAAGTCATGAAAGTATTTGCGAAGTATCGACACTAGGAATACGTGGTGAATACTCAGAAATCTGAGCGGAAGTGCCAACGAAAGGCAACGGCACTAACTCACTCAAGGATCTCAAAAGGACCTACGATCTGGGACTAAGCTTCCCAAAACTCAACACGCCATTCATCGGGAAAATCCGTAGGAATACATGATATCCCACTGCGAACTCAAGTCTGCGACAACTACGGTCGGCATAAGACTTCTGTCTGCACTGGGCTGCTCTCATCCTGACCTGAACTACTGGATCTTCTACGTAGTCTTATGACTAGCTGGCGTCCAAAAATCCTGCTCTCGTGGAGTTGGTAAAACAGACTGGCGATCGACACAATCTAACCTACAAGTCTAGAAAGGTGCCATCTGAGTCGTCTCCTGATAACCGTTATTGTAGGAGAACCCCATCAATGGCAAGTGACGATCCTACAGCTAACAACAATTAGTACGCATGCACAAACATATACTCCAGAGTCTGTATAGTCCGCTCTGTCTGACCATCGGCCTACGGATGGAAAGCGGAGTTAAAGCTCAACCAGGTACCCAAGGCTTTTTGAAGCTTCTGTCCAAGACGACTAGTGAACTCGATGCCTCTATTGGATATAACACATGAAGGAACTCCGTGCAAACGCACAAACTGATCGAAGAACAACTGAGCATACTGAGCATAACCGGACAACAACACCCAAATTGAATCATACCCTTGACAAGACCTGGGTAGACCCACAACGAAATTCATGGAGATCTGCTCCCATTCCCTCTCCGGAATGGTTAAAGGTTGCAACTCTACTTCCGGTCTCAAATGCTCAACTTTAGCTCGCTGACAAGCCAAGCACCTCAAAACAAAATCCGAAACTTCACTCTTCATCCCTGCCCACCCGTAACTATCTATCAAGTGACGTTACATCTTGGTGGAACTTGGGTGAATACTAAAAGCTGACTGATGTGCCAGCTTTAGGATCTCGCATCTCTACCCATCGGTATCAGGTACACGCCAACGAGTCCCTAAACGTAGCACACCCTGATCATTAATTAAGAACTCCGAATCTCTACCCTGCCGAACATGCTCAAGAATCTCAGACACATGGCATCGGCGGGTTGTGCCTCACGAAAACGATTAAGTAGAAGTGGATGGGCGCGGACGTGAGCAATCTGTTCCCCCAGAAGAGGTGAACTTAAACTGTACTCAGCTGTCACACAAGAACTGCAAATTTGCAGAAGACTATCTCTGAATTGCGCACAACTGGAACAAGCTACCCCCGGGCCTACGACTCAAAGTATCAGCTTTCACAATCGCCTTGCCCCAGGCAATAAAGAATTTCACAATCATAATCCTTCACAAGATCCATCCAACGACACTGTCTCAAACTCAGATCCCATTGCAGGAAGATTAAGCTCTGGTGGTCTGTGAAAATCTGACATGACTCTCCGTACAGGTAGTGTCTCTAAATCTTCAGCGCAAGACCACCGTGGCCATTTCCGGATCATGGGTGAGATAATTCTGCTCGTACTTTCTCCAACTATCGGGAAGCATAAGCGATAACTCTATCATGCTGCATCAATACACAATTGAGCCCCACTCGCAAAATATTATAATAAACGATAATGTCGCCCGATCCAGAAAGCAAAGATAGAACTGGTGCAGTCGTCAACCAAGTCTTCAACCACTGAAAACTCAGGTCGCATACCTCAGTCCAAAGAAAAGGAACCCCTTTCCTGGTCAGTCCGGTCAACGGTGCAGCGATACTCAAGAAATCCTGCATGAAACGGCGGTAAACACCGGCTAAGCCCAAAAAGCTGCGGACCTCTGTCACTGATACAGGTCTGGGCCAAAGCTGTACGGCCTCAATCTCCCTCGGGTCCATACGAATATCGTTTCCCGTAACCTCATGACCTAGGAAGTCAACACAAGCCTGAAAGAACACTTTAAGAATTAAGCAAACAGCTGGTGCTCTCCCAATATCTGCAAGGCAATCCTCAAGTGTTGTTCATGTTCTTCACAACTCTTGGAATAGACCATAATGTCATCAATAACACAACAATAAACTGTTAGTTGTATGTATGCCCTAGAGGCCAGTATTGTACAGATGATGTATATTATATTGGATGCTTGGACATATATAGAGATGACTTTCTTGCTCGATATGATAGTATGCTATCTGGTTACTCTTTATCTTAACATGTACACTAGTCTCTTTATACTGTCTTATAGTTACATGTTGGTAAAGCCCTTAGGATATGTACTTGACTACCTGGACTGTGATGCAGATCATACTAGTGGGGACATGGTAGTCCATAAGTACATCCTTCAAGATCCCTAGTCGTGGGTGTATCGAGACGGGGCATCGATATACCAGAGTAGACTAGCGTATATGCTTCTCGACCCATGAGATGGGCGATGGATGATCCCACATCCATTAGTGTTTGACATCAGAGATGGTATACGGGTGCTCAGTGGAGACTGGGTACACTGGACGGACTCGCCGAGAACTCCCAGATGGTATTATACCTCACGTCAGATGGCAGTTCTCAGGTGACACTTGTACAGGTTAGTCTGTAGACCCGAGATCGTCATAGAGTCTTGTGTGATTCCCACTGTGCTTTGATCTCCACCTTACCACGTCCATGAGGGCGTGCAAAACGGTGGTCTTTGGGTACAGTCCCGAGTCACATGGAGGCAATGAGCGATAGGAGGGGTTTCGTCTCACCCGGTATTGGGGGTTGATGTTGCGCTGTGCTCGATTGGCCGTAACAGGGAAGTCCCTGGCCAGGGCTGATCAGAGATTTGCTGGTAAGTGTTACCAGCAGTTTCTCGACCCGTTATGAGCCTCACATCGGCACGACTTATCGGTTATTGGGGTCTGACGTATACCACACCTAGACTTGATATGCGACATATCAGACGAATAGACCGGACTGTACGGTAAGTGTTGCTGGTTGGATTCACAGGAGTGTGAGCGGGCTAGCTCGTCGATCTTCTGATCGCTCAATACCCGGATGGCCGTTACGTTTACCAGACCGCTTGCGGCTTGTGGGTGCTTGATATGATCATCATCTGCTACCGGCGTATTGACGAATCTTTAGAGTCCTACACAGAGGTTTCCTGGCTCAAGCGAAACGAAATAGGAGCGCATATGAGATATGTGCGGGACCGAGAATAATGCGTGTATGTGATACCGCATTTCATTCTCGCGATAAATGTTTCGATTTGTTATATTCGATATGACCTAGTTATCGAATCATTGATTCGATAAATCGATACATTGAATACTAGTCGGTTATGTGCGACATGACCGGATCATTGAATCAAATGTTGATTTAATGATTTAATGTATAATTATATATTTGATATATTACTTTGCATTAGCTAGTATAGGTTCACTTTAAATGGATTTTCTCACGTGATGTGAAAGTTGTATATGTGATATACTTTTGTACACATGTTTGTATCATGTTTGATGATACTTGCTCTTTTGGTTAAGTGTAAAGAATTAAACCATCGTTAAGTGTTGATTAGGGTTTTGCAAATTCATTTATCTATTTATTTATTTATTTGAAATAGATTAAGATAAGAATGGCGGCTTTATTTGTTTTATGTTGAAGCTTCATGAAGCTTTGACCTTAGTGAGCATTCTTGTCTTCATGCTTAACCCTAACTCATCCAAGTAACCATGGTCCATTCTCTACAGTCAACTAAGGTTAGATTATGATAAGTATTGATTTCTTTTTCAATTTATCATAACACTTATCATAAACTAGCTTCATCTTCTCCTTCTTCTTCAAGAGAGAAAACTAGATGCCATCAATGGCAACTTGAGCAAAAGTGAGTGAAATCCAATTCTAAAGTGAACCCACCTCCTATTTCTTCACCCTCTACCTCTTGCCAAGTTGTTTTGGGTGTTTTCTTCACAAGTTTCACAACTTTGTGAAGTCGGAGCTTGAGCTTGTGCAACCTCGACGTAGATCGTCTTTGGCACGAAGCCGACGACCTATTCCGTTCGTTTTCCCGATGAAGCCGACGAATGACTCTAGGATTCGAAAAGGACAGCGAGAGGATGACTACGTGGAGCTAGGGAAGTGGATATCCGGATCTACAAAGGTTTTAGCATCTAACTTTTAGTTAAGTAGTTAACTAGTTTACCGTTTCGCCTAGAAATCTAGCCGACGATCCGTATTAGGGTTTCTCGGCACCCATAAAATTTGAAATTGGCATGTTCGATGCCTTGTGAGACCTCTATAGTGTGCCTAGGAACCCTACAGTGGTATCAGAGCCTAGCTAGAGCCTTGGGCGAAGTCTAGACGGAGTTTGAAAGCCGGACGAACCGAAAACCTAACCCCAAAATAGCTCTCTGGACTTTTTCTAAAAAATGGGATTTTTGTCAATTAAAAATATGCAGAAAATCAAGCAGGGTGTTATTTGAATTACTGTGAAATACGAGGGCCTAAGTCGACTTTTCCACCGCGGAACCGCGGCACGTGCTATGCATGATGCGGCGGTTCCGCGGCCTTACTGTTCCCTTGTATGATGATTTCTGCACAGTAACTCATATAATTTAATGCTATATTTTCTGGGATATTTTTGTTGTGACTCTACAGAAGAGTATTCTGGGGTACTATTGGGAATCAAAGTTTCGATCGGATTGTCAAATTTCGCCTTTGTGTTTTTCCGGATAATTTTTTTTGAATATGTTAAAAAGTTCGACTGGATATAAATACCCAATTTTTTCCCTGTCGGGAAATTTCCAAGTGTTGGATTTTTCCGTAGTTTAACGACGTTCTAAGTAGTGCAAGTAACGCGATGGACCTTCTAGAAGACAACAAACCTTAACTCGATTATGCGACCGTCTTGAACTGCCCTTTGAACCTTCGGGTTTGGGGCAGTACGGCGTGCCACATGTGAGGCGTTGGCTTGACCCTTCTACGGCTGGACCGTTGGTACTGAGGCACGAACTGAATGTTGTTAGACTTATTTCATGTGTTGAGCTGTATCGGGAAAACTTGGGTATTCGACTGTTCGATCGGAAAGTTTAACATTTTCTGTTTATCTGGAATGGGATACAATAATTGGAATTCACAAACAGTTATGAGATAACTGAATGAATGTTATAAATCTAGCGGTTTAGTCCCACTTGATATTGAAAAGAGTTTTCGATAATGAGACTAAAATGCGGGGTTTATAACTGTTAGGCATGTGATGTCTAAGTATTTCATCTGATTAGGCATGTGATGTCTAAAGAGGTTGCGGATTCCAACTGTTGTAGTTTTACACTTTCTTTTGTGTGACCGTAAGTGTAGTATGTTCGTATCGCCGGTTTCGTTGCTATACGTCAACGACAATTGGGGTATGCATACTTACGTTGATGACATGTGATGTTATGTGTTGCTGGATATGTTATATTGGATCGTCGTGTTTGAATAGCCGGGGGTTTTTATGTGAGATGAGTGTTTTTCATTTTCATTCATGTAAAAACTTGTATGTAATATTCTTTTATTTGGGGCACTTCCAGGTAGCGGAAGATGTCACCTCTTGTATATTATTTACTTTTCCGCATTAGGATAGACCCAAGGAGGGGAGCACAAGTAACCGGGTTCTGGGGTCCAGTGGGAGACCAACTCGAGGAGTCGAGTCCGGGTCTCCTAACCCTAGAATTGGCAGGGTTGCTTGCCGCTCTCGTAGGGGTCTAGGGGCGTGGGATTGGCTATTCATCACGACCGTGGAATCCGTGTTTTATACTGGCTCGTATTGAAAACACGGACGTCCTAGTATATCCAATATTTCATATGATATTTTCTGCTGCGATGTGATCATGTGATGTTCTGTGATGGATACAGTATATAGTATATATGATATATTATATAGACGTTAGTTATGTTTTGCACCCGCACTAGCCCTGCCCTGCTCTGTCGTTAGTTACCTAACCTAACGGTGCACGAGGGGACATCGAGGAGAATGCGGATGGCATAAGTGTACGTCGTATTTATCTGTGATGTTTAGGTACTTAAATGATGGGACTTCATTAATGTGATTAATGAAAGAAAAGAAACCTAAGATGTTGTAGAATCATATTTTAAACAAAACAGGTAGCTACAGTTCTTGCTTTGCATAGCGGTATATATGATATACCCTGCACCTTATTCGATGAGGAAAGGACCGAGATCCCTTCACCGGGAGTGACTCCTTTAGCAATAACTGGCAGATGCTACACACTCGGTTTGCTTTTGATTGTTTTTGAGTTTTGCTTTGCACAGTGATATATATGATATATCCCGCACCTCATTCGACGAGGAAAGGGCCGACGATCCTTTCACCGGGAGTGACCCCTTTAGCAAAACTAGAAAAGCCTCAAAATCACTCCATTTTAAAACTTCATTTGATTCTACAACGATATCAAGTTCATTACGCAATAGGTTTTCAGAAAAACCTGTCGTAGCCCTCCGTCATTTCAGATAAGTAGTAGTTAGTATTCGTGCTACGTTTGTTGGTCTGCGTCAAGGTGTAGTGTGCGGTAGCTAACTAGTATTTATCTGCTTATGCATATGATGCAGATTGGATTAGGGTAGTCGTATGACTTTGTTGGCCTGTGTCGAGGGTCGTGCGGGTGGGTTTAATTCAATCAGGAAATGACGGGTTGAACTTGACTAGCGTGCTGTGATTTGTTGGCCTGCGTCAAGGTCATAGGACGCTAGGGGCAAAATATTATCGGGAATTTCAAGTGTTGAAATTTGCAATGAGATTGCATACCTCCTATGAGATAGTTGGATCCCGATACCCACTGCGAGTAAGAGTTACTCCTGGGAGAGTTTTACACATTGCAATTAGCCGATCAAGTAGGTGTCTAGAAAGGTGTTAACGAGGTTACGCCTCTGGGAAAACGAGGTTTACACTAATTAGGTTCGTGCGAAAGCACGGGGGACCTCCCTCAAAGTACCGACACTGGCCTGGCTGAAAGATTGGCGAACTTGTAGTGTGTAATTAATCCCGGCTAGTCTTTCCTTTTAGGGTTTGAAGGAAGATTTGATAAAAAGAAGTGGGAGCCATCCTGATTAGATAAGATAATAACCAATCTGATCTTGCACGAGCTTACGCTAGAGTGTTTTCTTCTCTCTCTCTCCAGGTAGCGACCATTTCATGCCCTAACAAAGATAATAATATGGATGTATTGACCGAACCCGCATGTTATACTGTGCTGGGGAACGTTGGTTCCGTTCTTTCCTATAAGAGTTATAGGACTGAACAGGATATAGGGGAATACCAGGATTCCCATACCACCCGAATGAAGAAAGTACATGTTGATGCATTTTCTTCGGGTGTGTTCGTTACAGAGAACTGTTTCTCCATTTGCTCCACGTCCTGGGTATTAGATACCGGGTCAGGATCCCATATATGTAATCAGTTACATGGGCTTAGAAAAGGTAGAGAACTTGGAGAAGGTGATAAAGACATTAGAGTTGGAAATGGTGCAATTGTTGCAGCTAAGACTGTCGGGGAATATCACCTTGTATTACCAACTGGTAATACATTGGTTCTGAACGAATGCTATTACATGCCGAACCTGATATGCAATGTTATATCGGTTTCTTTATTAAGTAAAGAGGGATATAATTTTGTATTACAGGATAATGTTATGAACATTTTCCATAACCAAAAGTTGGTTGGATCAGGCACGTTGTGCAATGGCATTTATGTTCTAAATCAATCAACAGTTCTGAACATAACAAACACACACAAGAGGAAGAGTTCTGAACTGAACGAATCCTTCTTGTGGCATTGTAGACTGGGTCACATCAATGCGACACGACTAGCTAAGTTGCATAAAGATGGATATTTAAATCCGTTTGAATTTTCATCCTATGACACTTGCCAGTCATGTCTCAAAGGAAAGATGACCAAAACTTCCGTTTACGGGACACGGAGAAAGAGTTACTGAACTCTTGGGACTGATACATAGTGATGTATGCGGTCCCATGTCTACACATGCCAGGGATGGTTCTTCATACTTCATTACATTCACTGACGATCTCTCTAGGTTCGGGTATGTGTTCCTGATGAAACACAAATCAGAAGCTTTTGAGAAATTTAGGGAATATAAACAAGAAGTTGAGAACCAAACCGGAAAAAGTATTAAAATCCTACGATCTGATCGAGGAGGAGAAAACTTAAGCAATGAATTCCTGGAATTCCTAAAAGAGAATGGGATTCTCTCTCAGCTTACTCCTCCTTATACACCACAGCACAACGGTGTATCGGAGTGGAGAAATCGCACCCTATTAGATATGGTGCGCTCTATGATGAGTACAGCTGAGTTACCTATTTCCTTATGGGGATATGCACTGGAAACAGCTGCAGACCTATTGAATATGGTTCCCACCAAAACCGTGCCGACCACTCCATATGAGATATAGAAAGGAAAGAGACCATGTCTTAATTATGTTAAGATATGGGGTTGTCCGGCCTATGTAAAAACGCAAAATCCGGACAAACTCGCGGCAAGGTCTATTCTGTGTAAGTTTATTGGATATCCCAAACATTCACGAGGGTATATCTTTTACCATACCGAGGAACAAAAAGTGTTTGTTTCTCGACATGCCACCTTTTTAGTAAAGGAATTTCTTGAAAAAGAAATTAGTGGCAATGAGGTAGAACTGGAAGAGGTTCCAGCAATACAGACTACAACAGAAGATTTGGTTGAACCAGAGGATTCAGTAGTTCCCGATGAACCTCAGCCTCTCCGCCGATCTAGTAGGGTTCCTCACCCACCTGAGAGATACTACGGTTTTCTCATGGATGGTGGGAGCGAGGATTGCATCATGGAGGATGATGACCCAACTAGCTTCGAGCAAGCCATCACGAGTAGGGACTCAGTGAAATGGCAGGATGCTATGCGGTCCGAGATGGAATCCATGTACACCAACAAAGTATGGACTTTGGAAGTTGCTCCTGAAGGGGTAAAACCCATCGGGAGCAAGTGGATCTTCAAGAAGAAACTTGGTGTAGATGGGAAAGTGGAGACTTTCAAAGCTAGACTTGTAGCAAAGGGTTTTCGTCAAAGACCAGGTGTGGACTATGACGAGACCTTTTCTCCAGTGGCTATGCTTAAATCCATCCGGATCATGCTTGCCATCGCTGCGTATCATGACTACGAAATCTGGCAAATGGATGTTAAGACCGCCTTTCTAAATGGTGATTTAGAAGAGTGCGTGTACATGACTCAGCCAGAGGGCTTCGTAGACAGTGGGAGCAGCGGCAAGGTGTGCAAGCTGCTTAAATCCATTTATGGATTAAAGCAAGCATCGCGGAGTTGGAACATCTGCTTTGATGTCGTTATCAAAGAGTTTGATTTCGTTAAAAACCCAGATGAACCTTGTATTTACAAGAAGGTGGCAGGGAGTAAGGTTGTCTTCCTCGTATTGTACGTGGACGACATACTCTTGATAGGAAATGATATTCCTATGCTGCAATCGGTCACCCTCTTCTTATCACAAAGATTCTCAATGAAAGATCTTGGTGATGCCTCCTGCATATTGGGGATTAGGATCTATAGAGATAGATCAAAACGGATTTTGGGATTGTCCCAATCCAGGTACATTGACACCATATTAAAGAGGTTTAGTATGGAAGAGTCCAAGCGTGGGAATTTGCCCACGATCTCTGGAGTCATTCTCTCCAAAGAGATGTCTCCCAAGACTGATTTAGAGAGAGCTCGCATGCAAGGGCTACCCTATGCTTCGGCAGTAGGCTCTATCATGTATGCGATGCTATGTACCAGACCCGATGTAGCATACTCACTAAGTGTAGTGAGCAGGTATCAAGCTGATCCTGGAGAGAGTCACTGGACACCTGTGAAGAGCATTCTCAAGTACTTGCGAAGGACTAGAGATATGTTCTTGGTGTATGGTAATGGAGAGCTCCAAGTGGAGTCCTTTACCGATTCGAGCTTCCAGAGTGATAAGGACGACTCTAAGTCGCAGTCGGGCTTTGTCTTTACCCTTTACGGAGGGGGGTTAGCTGGAAGAGTTCCAAGCAGGAAACCGTGGCAGACTCGACGATGGAGGCTGAATACATCGCTGCCAACGATGCTGCCAAAGAAGCTGTCTGGATCAAGAAGTTCATTTCTGAACTTGGAGTGGTTCCATCCATTCAGCATCCAATACCTTTGTATTGCGATAACAATGGAGCGGTGGCTTTGGCCAAGGAACCCAGGTCCCATCAGCGATCCAGGCATATTCTGAGGCGGTATCACCTGATCCGGGAGATAGTTGATCGCCGGGAGATCGAGGTCAGGAGGGTTGACACGAAGAACAACACCGTGGATCCACTCACGAAGGCCATTCCCCAGATACAGTTTGAGAGACTCTTCGGGATGCTCGATATGCGATACTACAGCAGCTGGCCCTAGTGCAAGTGGGAGATTGTTAGTTGTATGTATGCCCTAGAGGCCAGTATTGTACAGATGATGTATATTATATTGGATGCTTGGACATATATAGAGATGACTTTCTTGCTCGATATGATAGTATGCTATCTGGTTACTCTTTATCTTAACATGTACACTAGTCTCTTTACACTGTCTTATAGTTACATGTTGGTAAAGCCCTTAGGATATGTACTTGACTACCTGGACTGTGATGCAGATCATACTAGTGGGGACATGGTAGTCCATAAGTACATCCTTCAAGGTCCCTAGTCGTGGGTGTATCGAGACGGGGCATCGATATACCAGAGTAGACTAGCGTATACGCTTCTCGACCCATGAGATGGGTGATGGATGATCCCACATCCATTGGTGTTTGACATCAGAGATGGTATACGGGTGCTCAGTGGAGACTGGGTACACTGGACGGACTCGCCGAGAACTCCCAGATGGTATTATACCTCACGTCAGATGGCAGTTCTCAGGTGACACTTGTACAGGTTAGTCTGTAGACCCGAGATCATCATAGAGTCTTGTGTGATTCCCACTGTGCTTTGATCTCCACCTTACCACGTCCATGAGGGCGTGCAAAACGGTGGTCTTTGGGTACAGTCCCGAGTCACATGGAGGCAATGAGCGATAGGAGGGGTTTCGTCTCACCCGGTATTGGGGGTTGATGTTGCGCTGTGCTCGATTGGCCGTAACAGGGAAGTCCCTGGCCAGGGCTGATCAGAGATTTGCTGGTAAGTGTTACCAGCAGTTTCTCAACCCGTTATGAGCCTCACATCGGCACGACTTATCGGTTATTGGGGTCTGACGTATACCACCCCTAGACTTGATATGCGACATATCAGATGAATAGACCGGACTGTACGGTAAGTGTTACTGGTTGGATTCACAGGAGTGTGAGCGGGCTAGCTCGTCGATCTTCTGATCGCTCAATACCAGGATGGCCGTTACGTTTAGCAGACCGCTTGCGGCTTGTGGGTGCTTGATATGATCATCATCTGCTACCGGCGTATTGACGAGTCTTTAGAGTCCTACACAGAGGTTTCCTGGCTCAAGCGAAACGAAATAGGAGCGCATATGAGATATGTACGGGACCAAGAATAATGCATTTATGTGATACCGCATTTCATTCTCGCGATAAATGTTTCGATTTGTTATATTCGATATGACCTAGTTATCGAATCATTGATTCGATAAATCGATACATTGAATACTAGTCGGTTATGTGCGACATGACCGGATCATTGAATCAAATGTTGATTTAATGATTTAATGTATAATTATATATTTGATATATTACTTTGCATTAGCTAGTATAGGTTCACTTTAAATGGATTTTCTCACGTGATATGCAAGTTGTATATGTGATATACTTTTGTACACATGTTTGTATCATGTTTGATGATACTTGCTCTTTTGGTTAAGTGTAAAGAATTAAACCATCGTTAAGTGTTGATTAGGGTTTTTCAAATTCATTTATCTATTTATTTATTTATTTGAAATAGATTAAGATAAGAATGGTGGCTTTATTTGTTTTATGTTGAAGCTTCATGAAGCTTTGACCTTAGTGACCATTCTTGTCTTCATGCTTAACCCTAACTCATCCAAGTAGCCATGGTCCATTCTCTACACTCAACTAAGGTTAGATTATGATAAGTATTGATTTCTTTTTCAATTTATCATAACACTTATCATAAACTAGCTTCATCTTCTCCTTCTTCTTCAAGAGAGAAAACTAGATGCCATCAATGGCAACTTGAGCAAAAGTGAGTGAAATCCAATTCTAAAGTGAACCCACCTCCTATTTCTTCACCCTCTACCTCTTGCCAAGTTGTTTTGGGTGTTTTCTTCACAAGTTTCACAACTTTGTGAAGTCGGAGCTTGAGCTTGTGCAACCTCGACGTAGATCGTCTTTGACACGAAGCTGATGACCTATTCCGCTCGTTTTCCCGATGAAGCCGACGAATGAGTCTAGGATTCGAAAAGGACAGCGAGAAGATGACTACGTGGAGCTAGGGAAGTGGATATCCGGATCTACAAAGGTTGTAGCATCTAACTTTTAGTTAAATAGTTAACTAGTTTACCGTTTCGCCTAGAAATCTAGCCGACGATCCGTATTAGGGTTTCTCGGCACCCATAAAATTTGAAATTGGCATGTTCGATGCCTTGTGAGACCTCTATAGTGTGCCTAGGAACCCTACATAAACAGGTCGAGAAACAGCCTAAAAAAAGAACTGGTTCACCACATCCACGAATGATGCTAGAGCATTGGTGAGTCCAACGACACTACCAAATCTCATAAAGCCCGTAGCGCGCACAAAAATCAGTCGGCGGAATGTCGTCATTCCGAACCCGCAACTGATGAAGATCTGATCCCAAATCAAACTTAGAAAAATGTCCCGCATCGTGAAGATGATCAAAGAAATCTTCAAGGCGAGGTAAAGGATACCTATACGCACCGTAACTCGGTTCAATTAACGATCAATCAATACAAAACCTCAAACTGCCGTCCTTCTTCTTGACGAACAGAACAGGAGCTCCCCAAAGCAAAACACTTGGACGTACGAGTCCCCATATCTAGCAACTCTGCAGCTGACCCTTAAACTCCCTAAGCTTTGCCGGCTCATCTGGAACAACGTCGGAAAACTCTCGCACGATAGGAACCCGGTCCAACGAATTCACTGTAGCTCCGGTATTACAAATGAAAGCCAAGAATCCTCGACATCTTCTCCTCAAAAGCCGACTAGCGTAAAAGGCTGAAATCAAGCTGTGAGGGGTGACACATGGTCCCCCTGTACAACAAAAACTGACTCACCGAGAATACAAAACCTGACTGTTTTCTCACGGCAGTCCATAGACACATAGCACGTAGCTAACTAGTCCGTGCCCAGGAGAACGTCAAAGTCCAATATCTCTAGAAGGATCAAATAGACGGACGAACCTCTATCTCCAATCCGATTGGAACATGACTGAAACACGTGTCGAGCAACAAAAAATCTCTAACAGGAGAAAACACAACAACGACTCTCTGCCCAGCCACGACACGAAGTGTGTAGAACAAATGAGTGCATAGATCCCGAATTAAACAAACATGCACATCAAAAGATCATGCGAAAAGATTACCTGAAAACTCTACATTGGACGCCCGCGCGTTCCGATGAGTAGAAGCAAACCCTCGTGCCTGCCATCTACTTGCAACTGGCTGTCCTCCTCCTCTGCCATCCTGTACTCTTAGAAAAAACCCTCCGTGATCATGACCTCTCTGAACAAAAGTCTGACGTGGATCCACAACAGGCGCAAAAGAAGACTCTCCCTGTGGTGAAGATGATAAGGTAACATATGGTATTGCTGCCCTCCTCTGGCGTACCAAGGTATAATTCCTGACGAGGTGATGGAAACTCCCGCACCGGAAACATCCATACGATGGCTGCTGATCCTCCTGGGGATAAGAGCTAAACGACTGTCCTCGTCCCAAGCCTCTGCTACTCCCACGACGTGCACGAAAACTTTCGCGGCGACTAATCATCTGTCTCTGGGCTGGTACACCTGTACGAGTCCTCCTTGGTTCCGGAACTCCCAAAGTCTCGGGAAGACGCTCCTCATCTAGTAGGGCTGCGTCCACTGCTGCTGTATACGTGATACAATGCTGTGTACTGATAGCAAGGAATAACTGAGTAACAAGGGTGGCAACCTCCTGTCACTGCGCTCGACTGGCCTCAACCGACGATCTCATCATCTGGCGTAAGTCCTGCATATCTGCCTCAAGCCCAGTGATACGATCTATCGAAGGTGGATCAAACTACTCCTGAACAACGACCGTACCGTCCTGGTCAGTCCTCGTCCTAAATGAGTCAACTCTGACCTCGGCTCTCGCTGTCTCTCTCTGTGCCCTTGTAGTCTTCGGCGGCATAATGGCTAGAAATGGAAACAGGATCCGATAGGAACATGGAAATCGAATCACAAAGATATATATAATCATGAAAGGAATTTCAAGCAATAAGTACTTAGGTCACTTTAGACGGAGTACCGTGTTGTAAGTATGCCGCGGACATACATACACTACGTCACTCTGCTTAAGCTACCTACTCCATCATACCAAGGTTAACCTACACTCCGAATGGTAAAACCTAGCACTCTGATACCAACTTTGTCACGACCCGAAATTTGGCACGTGACGGCCCTTAAACCACGTAACGTCCACAGGCGTAACACAATCTAAGTAAGAAGAAAACCCAGCAAATCTAAACCATCAAAAGTAGTAAGTAATAAGAACATTGTCAAAAGCTTTTTGGAATCTCAAGTAAAAATTCTTTAAAGTCCAAATTTACTTTCTTAAAAATTTTGGCAGCACCTCATTTGTAAAAACTAGCCCCGAAAACAGGTACAACATAGAATATAAGTAAAGCATCCCCAAACGGAAGCAAATCCACGCCCAAAGGCGGAAAAAACCACCACAACAGATATACGACGCCGTAGCGAAGAAATGGACGATCTAAAGTGACAACAGCATAAAAGACATCCAGAGTCACAAAATAATATAATATTGATCCTCACAACTCGTCTCTAAGTCAAATACATGAAGGTGGTAGATGGAGAGTACTAGATCCAACAAAAGATATACAAAGTACATAAACGGATAGCCGCGAAACTTACCTATAGCAAAAGGCCTCACAACCAACTGTAGCGGTATCCGCAAAAGTAAAAATAATATGAAGCCCTGCCACGACTACTCTGAGGGTCAACCCTGCAAAACACTGTGGCACAACGGGGGTGAGTTGCAAACTCGTGAATAGTAAATAACATAAGCAGGTAATCGCATAGGTATCCATGTACTGCGATAATCGATCACATGCAAGCTGATAGCAATAAATGGCAATATGTATATGCAACAGTCATGAAAGGTACTCTATCAGGTACTACTAATAAATGAAGCAATGCATATCAAATAATACTGAGTATGGGATAAAACATATCATTAACACGGAATCCTTATCGTGGAGAAACTAGTGTCCATCAATGACACTCCAAATCCCAATACCATAGGCACCGCATCCTCAGATCGGCCCTCATTTCCTGTAAGTCTGATGGAACCTAAGTGTCCAACATCGATACCCGAAAATATCATGAAAACTATGCATGTGTATATATATGTATATATGTGTGTCCTTCAACGGCACATCAAAGTCATGGAACCTGAGTGTCCAATATCGACACTCGAAATATTATGAAAACCAGTGTCCAGCATCAACATGTAAATACTCATCTGTCAGACGCTGTCACCACGATTGGCCCTGATGTCATGTTCGTATATATCTCCGGTCGGTATCCCCACAATAACCGCCGAATCCAAATACTATCACCGGTAGGTACTAGCCCGCCTGCCGGGCTCATCGTCTATACCATGCAAATCACCTCTTGCCCCGGGGATCCATACCGAGTCTACCATGTACCCGCAGATGGTGCCTATTCGCTTCTCGAATCGGGTATCTAACACAAGTCTCAGAACCGATAAAACTCATAGTGGGTGCACTGAAATATCATATCAAGAGAAACCGGGTTTTTAAACAATACATAAATTCTTGAAATACCCCCACGGTTCTCAAATCCATAAAACACATAAATCCATATCTCAATGCGTAAATCCATGAAATATAATATATGCAATATGAAACAGTAATATGAGCATATAAAGGAAAAATTGCTATTTAAATGCATCCGGTTATTAATATATCATGCGGTTCCTAATTTCTCCAAAGTCCAATGCAACATCATATAAAGTGAACATGTAGCTATAGCAAGATATATGTGTAACCATGTCGGTATAGCAAGATATGTGTATTTATATGTAAGCATGTATGTATGATGCATTTCATATGCACAATAGCATAAGAATCAATGTCTCCATGTCGATGACAATACATTACCATATAGGAGTGTATGTAGCTCTAGCAAGGTAAGTGGGTATACATGTAAATATGTGTGCATGATGTACATGTAGCTATATCTCATATGTGTATACACCTGTCAATAATGATGTAATACCCTCTAGGTATATGTGTAGCTATATCAAGATATACGGGTGTACATGTAACTATGTATGCATGATGTATATGTAGCTATATCTCATATGTGTATACATCTGTCAATAATGATGTAATACCCTCTAGGTATATGTGTAATCATGTAGGTATACAGGTGTGCTATATCTCATATGCACAATGGAATAAGAATCAAGTCTCAATGTTCCTAACCAATACAATATCACGTATGTATAGGTGTAAGCATATTGGCATAGCAAGGTATATGTGTATGCTGTCTTTCTTAAACACAATGGAATTAAGGATCATGTCTCAATGTCCCTAACCATATAATATCACATATGTATATGGGTTGTGCGTGTCATGGCAATTATCGACGGAGTGTGTGGCATACAATTAGTGTTCGTGCAACATGAACCGTCAATAATAGTGCAGTGTCCAATGGGTACAAGTCCCAGCGCAACAAGTAATAATATGAATTGAAATTCATGCACAATCTCTATATGTGCAATACTTATAACTAATAATCATGTCATATAATCCAGCCCAGATGTATAACTCCATGCGGGGATCCCCTGTAGATATTAAATCTACTCACCGATGACCTCGAGCTAAGTAAATCCGACCACCTGCTTCCCTTTCTATGCAGCGTGTGAAGTCCCTGCTCGCGATCCTAAATTTCACAAACACAATACATATGACTAAATATCCTGCGCTGACACAAAGACAACGAAACGTAAGGATAAAGTCTGCAAGATAAACACACTGTGCACTTAGTTCACAATACGCGTACGATATCGGCACAACCTCAGCTAAGAACTTTAAACGACACAGTCACCAAGCCTAGACCCTGATCGTACCGATCGCACAATCACAACACAATATATATTGTGGAATCTAATAAATATAACATCGCAACGTCAATAGAAACCCATGCCTAGTTTTACCGAAAACCTAGTAAGCACCCTTTTAAACATTTTAGCTCATAACCAGTAGTATAAACCATTCTAGTGATCACAATCATCACATAATATCTTGATTAAACCACACAAACCTTTACTAGAAGTTTAATCTCACTCATATAAGATTTAGTAAAAGTTAGTTTGCTATTAAGCTTAATTAGACAATTAGGAAAATAACAAATAACATTCTCACAACTAGGTTAGGTTTTTCCAAGTCTAAACAACTCACTTAACCACTACAATAATCAAAACCCTAACCTGATCTTCATAATCTTTTCTTGAATTTCTAAACATGCAAATTAAAGTAATATTTAAACATCTAATAAACTAGATTAATGTACTGAAACAACAACTAAGTTTAGGGTTAGGATTTTATACCTCCACTTGATACAAACTTGCCACAAGATCATCAAAATAGCTTCCAAAATGCTAACTTTTATGAAGATCCATGCAAGATTTAGACAAAAGAATAATGGGTATGAATTTGTATTTGAGTTTGTGGGATTAATTGATGATTTTTGATGATTTATTTGAGCTTCAAGAAGTGCAAATGAGGTGAGAAGAGAGAGAGAGGCAGCAGGGGGGGAGTTCGGCTAAGTGAAGAAATTGGGGAAAGTTAAGGAATTGTGTAGAAATTTCTAGTCTAAAACACCAATTAATGCTCATTAAAGCACCTCCCATCCAGGCCACCTCTTAAACATTCTATTAAAACTTTCCTTTAATTCACACAAATATCTAAATATTTTGGAGAGAAGGTTTAATGCTTAATCTTTTGATTAAATTAGCATAGATTCACATTAGCATAATTAACCCAGCCAAAATGTAATTACCACTAATTAAGTGCATAATTAAAAGATTAATATAATATTTTAATTAAGGAAAAACAATTAAGTGAACTAAAATTTTCAAGTGACAACTAAAACCGCAAACTAGCAATTTCCTAGTTAATCTAGGTGCAGTTAAGTCTATACAGAAAAATGATCGTTTCCAGGTTTTACGGAAAAACACAGTTTATTTTACCTAATATCGGAAAATTCACCTAAACGATTTCTAAAATGTTACACCTACGAGATTCTCTCGACTTGTAGTGAGAAACATCTTTATGAGACCCTCTCGGCCCATAAAGTTGAAAAGTCTTAAACGACAGATTTAAAACCTGTTTCCTAAGCCATCGCTGCCCTGCAAGTAGGTCCAAACTGACTCTTGTATACTATCGACGACCACATTCTCCAAAGTCGTATGCCGATGGGAAGGAAAAACCACTTGCGAGTCCTCTCGACTCGTAAGGAGAAAATTTTCTTGTGAGGTCCTTATGACTCTCAAGAGAAAACACATTTAGAAGCCCTCATGACTCCTAAGGATAAAATACACCTACGAGATTCTCTCGACCCGTTGGGAGAAATATCTTTGTGAGACCCGCACGACTCATAAAGTTGAAAAGTCTTAGGCGACAAATCTAAAACCTGTTTCCTAAGCCATCGCTACCCTGCAATTAGGTCTAAACTGACTTTGTATACTATCCACGGGCCACATTCTCCAAAGTCGCATACCGACGAGGAGGAAAAACCACTTGCGAGTCCTCTCGACTCGTAAGGAGAAAATTATCTTGTGTGATCCTTACGACTCTCAAGAGAAAATGCACTTAGGAGTCCTCATGATTTCTAAGAAAAATAGAAAACTACGAGATCCTCTCGACTCGTAGGGAGAAAAGTCATCTAAAACCCCAATTCCTTTTGGGGGCCAAATACCTCCGATCTCTACCGTAGGTGCCAAAGAAGCATCCTAAGTAATGCATTATTTCCCGATCCTTTTGAAGGAACCGAAGCGTAGGGTCACCAAAAAGGATTGAGCAATGACATTCAGCCTAAACCACCTAAAAAAAATGAGACTGAAGATAGGGGCTTGCACGGGCTATCCATCTTTCTTTTCTATCTTTTCTTCGATGTGGATAACACACACCCATCTTTATTAGACCCTCACGGATCATAAAGTTGAAAAAGCCTTAGGCGATAGATCTAAAACCTATTTTCTAAGCCATCGTTTCTCTGCAAGTAGGTCCAAAATGACTCTTGTATACTATCCATGGGCAACATTCTCCAAAATCGCATACCGACGAGGAGGAAAAACTACTTGCGAGTCCTCTCGACTCGTAAGGAGAAAATTTTCGAGTGAGATCCTTACGACTCACGGAGGCGATGAACACTTAGGAATCCTTACGATTTCTAGGGAGAATACGCACCTATGAGATCCTCATGACTCATAGGGAGAAAAACCTTCTTGAGACCCTTACGACCCATGAAGTTGAAAAAGCATTAGGCTACAAGGATCCTAAACTTGTCTCTTAAGCCATCAATTCTATGGTCACGCATAACATTGCACTACTTCACCCACGTACATACTTACGTGGGCAAAGTAGCGGGGGGAATTTGTTCCTGCAAAAAATTTTGGCTCAAAACTTGCTGTTCCCTTATAAAAATAAAGGAAAAGCTCCACGTGTTAAACACGTGCACCCACATGCAAAGCATGTAGTTACCGCTTCAGATAGGATTAAATCCTTGAGCTCCTCACGTGTTTCTCACGTGAGCGCCAGCGCCAGCTTATGTTAGGATTAAATCCTATAGTGGCGCCTCACGTGGAACACACGTGAGCGCCGGCGTGCACAGTACGAGAGTAACTATTTATAAAAGAATTAAATTCTTAGGCGACACCCATGTGCATAGCACGTGAGCGTCAACGTCCAAATTAAAGAAGATAGAATTAAATTTTACTCTCTGTTAAACAGAGCCGTTGGATCTTTGATCCAGCGGAGATGATAAAACATCAAAGATGCAGAATTAAATTCTGCATCTTTGATGTTGGGAGAAAACATCCCCCAAATTAGATCATAGAATAAAATTCTATTTTGGGATATATTCCCTTAATATTTCTAAACAAGAAAGACCGCCTTCTGTAAAACAGAGAATCGGTGGATTAAAAATCCAACGGTGATTAAAAATCACCGCTTTCCAGAATAAATTCTGTATAAGGGAAAATATTTCCCCAATCTTGTTGGAAACAAGAAAATAAGTTCTGTAAACCAGAAACCCTTGGATCAGATCCAATGGTGGGTAAAAAATCCCCAAATCAATTGGCATCTCTTAATGAGAGATTTCTTTAAACTAATTAACAAATTGCCTCTACTATATAAACGACCCAAGAATTCAAGTCTGAAGAGAGGAAGCCCCCCATAATCTTTTTTGAAAATAAAAAAAGAAGAGAGCTTCAAAAAAGAAACAGAGAAGAAAATCCCACCTCCAAAATGGTGATCAACAGACCGAGACGTTTTTAAACTAAAACCTCACTTCCAAATTCATGATCAACGGACCGAGGCGTCTTTAAACTAAAACCTCATCTTCAAAATGGTGATCAACGGGCCGAGACGTCCTTAAACTAAAAGCTCATCTCCAAAATGGTGATCAACGGACTGAGACGTCCTTAAACTAAAACCTTACCTCAACAGCTGAGATGTCCTCAAACTAAAACTTCACCCCCAAAACAGCGATAACGGACATAAAAGTCCTTAAACTAAAACAACAGAGCCCAAATGCTCTTTTGTTAGATCTGAAGCAAAAAATTGGTTCTAAGACCTTGTTAAGTGGATCTTAGTCTCAAATTGGACTAACGTATCCATAACAAAAAACCAATTGATCTCCAAATGCTCATATATTTAAGTTGATCTTAATCTCAAACCAGATTAACGATCCTTAAATCAACCCAAGCCAAAATCTAAAATATACGGATTTGGATTAATCCACGCCCTACGAGCAACGATATAAATTACTCCACGTATACAATCTACGGGCTGTCAAAACCAAAACAAACAAAAACACGCACAACACGAAGTGAACTTCCAGAGTAGGAGAAAGTGGTTATTGCGATGCGATAACGTAATTAACTACAGGGAAGAGCGTCCCCACAATCAAAAAACCCCTTGCAAATGTGGAGGAATCTGGCGATGTCTGCAACAACGGCCGCATCCAACCAAACCTTCGATATACGGTGCCATAAATCAACTTGGCATCTTCGAAGAAGTGGACGGATAAATCCAAATAGCATCTACCCCCAAAATTCAGGCCAGACGTCCAAACGTCCCGGTCGCTTCTTTCAGCGGTGAACAAGGATCTGCTAATGGATGGTGCGGATTATCATACATCCTTGAGCTAGTAGAGCGAGATGCAGAGCTCCTCACGGAGTATTCGATCTCGAAAGGATTTAAATACGGTTTTTTAAGAAATACGAATTTTCTAAATAAAATAAAATTATTTTTTTAAAATTAAAATTATATAAAAGTATAAATCCATATTTTCAAAATATAATAAACCTATGTTTTTCAAAAATGAAAAGATTAACAAATGTCAATAAAATACCATCAAGATACTAAAAAGGAAAAGTTTTTCAATAAAATACCATGAACTTTCCATGCTAAGTAATTATCACTAAAATACCCAATACTTAAAATCCACACTCATGAAAATCTTAAGTAATACTAATCACCCTCGAGGTTTACTTTTAGACTATATTAAAATATTTTTTCATAAAATCTCCTCGAGATATTTAAAACAATATTTAAGGACTTTTGTAAATATAGGTTTAAGTGGGCGGTCGAGGGCCCCTTCCCCTTCTTCAAACTCCGATTCGTATTTTTCATAGAAAAATCAGTCCATCAAGCAATTCTCATGAGCCCCAGGGAGCCAGAGAAAGTGAGTGCTTGCCTATTTAAGGTAGACAACTTAACGGAGTTATCGATGGTAATTGTCTTGGAAAAAGACATAAATCCCGCCGTCCATATGCACCAGTTACCGATAACTCTCGAACCTAATTCAAGAGCTAAATCTGTTCACAAGTGTCTGACTCAGTCTGAGTCCAACTCAAACCTGAATTCAAATCAAACAAGAACTTGAATACTTGATCATGAACATGAATACTTAAATCCAAACATCAATATCAAACATGTATACTAGACTTGACTTAACTGAACCATGGTTATAACTTGACATGACCACTTGAATACATGACCATATCCTGAACATGACTACTTGAACATTTTGTATCCATGGTTTCGGCAAGACTTGTAAATATAATCTATACAATACAATATGCGGGGATAAAGGGGTAGATTGGTACGGAACGTATATCGTGGCACGAGAGGTCACTTTAAAGATACCTACATGAATTCTCGTGCCATTGTCCCGACGGTTATGATGGGGTCTTGTACCATATGTTACCATAGTCCACGGGGTAAGATGGACTCCTCTCGTATACATGAATACCTTCTTTACCAAGCTACAAACAACCACGTTATAATAAATATCATATACCAGTAATCAATCATACACAACTTACCTGTTCATTTCACATTACTTGTTATATTCTCTTTCTTCTTTTGGTACTTACCGAGCGTTAGTTCGCTGACGACATTCCTTTCTATTTCTTTCTTTGGAATGTTCATCAGGAGGTCCAGACTCTCAAGAGATCGAGCCTAACCAGAAAGACTAGGACCAGCTCACCACTCAGCCTGACTACTAGTTCATCTGCAATTTCATTTTGTATGCCATTGTTTAGGCACTGCTTATTCATTGTATCCTTTTATGTTCAAACAGTTGTATGTAAAGATAAATGTAAATAAAGTTGTTGTTTTATTTTAATACTCTTGTCAATCTTGTATATTTTTATGTATTGCTTAATTATGCTTAACGTATTTATTTCTTAGTAAATACGTTGCGGCCTGCCACGTCACCGTTTCCGTCTACTGGAAAGCAGGGTGATTGATCGTCTTGGTTGTGTTTTGAAAAGTAATCACAATCAAAGAATTTATAACCGCAATCAATAACGGTGTCGATGTAGTTTCGTTAATGAGAACGGATCGTCCACTGAGATTCATGTATTTGATCGGTCTTGCTTTAGTTGAGTCAAAATGAAAATAGAAAAGAAAATTCAAGAAAGTATTCCAAGATTTAATTGGGTTGTCATTTCAAGAAAATCAAGAAAATGTTCAAGAATTAGAAATCAAGAAAGTGTCCAAAATCAAATTGAATTATCAAGAATATGAAGAATAGCTTATAGGAATCGATCGAATTAGTAGCAATGATTAATACTAAAAATTACGAATCTTATCTATTGATGAATTATAGCTAGATTGATGACGATGAATGAATATTAGGGATCTATTGAAGAAACTAGGGTTTCTCTTTCACTAACCCTTATCTTTTCATTGATCATCATACGGATCTAGCCTCTAGCAAAGAGGATCATCAATCATTTGATTCCTAATTTGCAACGAAATTATCAAGAATGGTGATCTCGCTCCAAATTAGGTCATAGATGATTCTTATTCCTAAAGGTTCACAATCCTCATAAGATTTAAGATTAGTATTAGGATTTCATCATCATTAGATCTACCGATTCTCTCGATTTCTTTATAAGAGGAGATTTCACTCACGCATCATGAAAATTAAAGAATCAAGAATGAGAAATTTCATAATACAAGAATGTAAAGAAAGCGAGAATTACAATTATCACCTTTATTAAATCTCCTTCAAATTATACCTCTCAATTTGAGTTTACAAGACCAGCTCTCGATTGCTCCTTTGAAAGGGAATTTGTCGTCGATCTTTGCGTGGCTCGATCGCCGTGAATTGTGGATTGGATGCGGATCTCTTGCTCTTGATGACGATTGGCGCTGTGATAAAGGATCAAATTGTCGCTTGATTTTGCTCTCAATAGATCTTGATTTGATTGGATTTGGGTTGGATCCCAAGTTGTATCACTCAACTTGAATTGAATTGTAATTGTGGCTCAATTGTGTAATTAATGAACAACTTTTTGAACCACCCTAAAATTAAGATCTAGATCCCCTTTTATAGCCCCCAAATTAAGCTTCCTTCATAAGCTTGGTTGTTATGTAGAGCCTTCTAGAAGAAGCTAGATGGCTACGAGGTGTCTTGAGGAATCTAGGAGGTTACATAGAAGTATCTAGAAAAGTTTCAACCGCCGACGAGTCAACTCAGCCGCGGATCCGCGGTGGATCGGGCTGGATCGGCTGCGGTTCCACGGCCGTTTGAAGGAATCTCTGTATCATTTTCATGGGGTCTTCTGGTGTTGGTATTTGGGTCTTCATGTGATATCTGGAATCTTATAATCTTTTCTAAATCTCTGCCAGATTTTATTTCTTTGACTTGCTGCGCTTTATCGGCAAATTTGCGATTTCGGTTCTTTGACGTGAATAATTTTCTGCACACAATCTCGATAAAATGTGTTGAGATATACAATATCATGCGGGAAATATTTACACACAATTTCTTTCATAATGCCGGTTATAATGTACAACACATGGTAATTGGTATTTTCCAAATGATTCTGTAATATGTGTCATATTTATAACAAATACCCTTAGATGATTAAGAAGAGTAGGGAAATTGATATGTTAACAATGCAATATTTTTGACTGAACAAATTCCCCCAAATTTAATTTTGGTCATCTTGAGCAAATATCTTTTAATCAAATGAAGGAGAAATTTTTATTAAGAAAAACTAACTATCACACTTTCATAGGCAACACGATTGCACTGAGCATGCGCAACAAGCCTTTAAACTTCAAGGTGTCCATAGTAGGAGGAGTGTTGTCTCTTAAGGGTTTTCAGCGGATTGCACTCACAAAATTCTATAATAAAAGTTACATATAGAGATAAGAATTATAAAAGAAAGAACTTGAAAATCAGAGTTTTCAACTTATACTAGCTTTTTAGTTGTCATGAGCCATATCTTAATAGTCATGAAAAGATATTAGAAATCACATCATCCCTCAATAAAACATCGCCTTTATCCTTCATTCTTACCTTTCTTCCAAACACAGATCATATACCCCTACGTTTGTGTAAAAGACATCCCTACAATCGGAGAATTCAATTCAAGTTATCATACTCTTGTCTATCTACCTCAGTACTTTTAGTCGGTGAATATTTAGATGGAATTGCTCACACATTTTTCATGCGACCGTTAATATTTCTTGAGGTACTAACCGACTGATTACTAAATGTGCTCACATATTAGGCGTATTAATATTTTTCTCGTCTTGCAACACCTAAGGCTTAGCAGTGACTCCCAAACCAGTTGGTCTAAGGCATTAGGTGATGAAGCACCCTTGCTATATTTTTTTATGCTGCCTTGGTGATTACAAAACCATTGTTCATTTTTCTTCACCATTTTATCTTTTATTTTTCGTTTATTATTTCCTTGACTTTTGGCTTTTAGACAAGAGCATTTCAAGGTATCCTCTACTATCCCGAGTTTCAAGATGTGTGTAAGTGCGTATAGTAGGGTATCAACATTCAAATGTTTGGCTTCCAGAATAGGAACTATTTTTCAGACTTATTTCTATCATCAGATTAATGACTTCCTTCATCTTACAAACCCTTGGGACAATGGCTCATAACTACTTATTACTAGTATCGTCTAAGAAAACATCTAACTTTCTTGGTTTTCTTAAATTTTTCCAATCTTTTAAATTTAATTTTTCACTTTCTAATCTTTTAATATAAATTTTTAAATATTAAATATATATATTTTTATATATGTTTTGTGCTTATGCAAAGTATGATGCAAAGTGATGCGTTAATAAGCACAAACCTCCTCCAAACCTGTTTACAACAGTGTCCTCACTGTTGCCATCTGTTAAATCTCAGAAACCTGAAGATTTGGGAGGAAATTTATTAACGGGGGCAATAATATATGAACATGAAAATCTCCCCTAAACTTATTCTTTTATTACTCACCATCATTCTAAAGATAATACAGCATTTTTTAAGACATGGAGGTGAGATGGAGGAATTTTAGTCAAGATAAAGTGGCTCCTGTAAAAACAGGAGCTCCTCCGTGGGGTCAGTGGAAAAATACGGTTTTAATCTATGTCCATTCACTTTGAAAATTTTACCGTTTTCAACATTTTCAACCTCAACTCCCCCGTGCGGGTATACATACTGCACAAGGAATGGTCCTTTCCAACGAGATCATAGCTTACCCGCATGAAGATGGAGACGTGAATCGTAAAGAAGGACTTGTTGACATGTTGTAAAAGTTTTTCTCAAAATGTTTTTATCGTGAAATAGCTTAGTCCGATTCTTTACTATCACAGTATTATCGTAAGTTTCATCGCGGAGTTCGCTTAGTTCGTTTAATTGCAGCTTCCGAAAGTTGCATGCTTGATTTAAGTCAAAGTTCAGCTCTTTAATGGCCCACATTACTTTATGTTCAATCTCGACCGGAAGGTGGCAAGCCTTACCAAACACTAGGCGATATGGAGACAAACCCAGATCAATTTTATATGTAGTACGGAATGCCTAAAGAGTATTTATCAATTTGGTTGACCAATCTTTACGATTTTTAGAAACAGTCTTCTCTAGAATTAGTTTGACTTGCCTGTTGGAAATCTCAGCTTGCCCGCTCATTTGGGGATGATAGGGTATGGAAAGTTTGTGGTTGATTGCATATTTCCGCATCAAAGTCTCGAAAGACCGATTACAGAAATGCATCCCGTTATCGCTAATGATAGCGCGTGGGTGTCCAAATCGCAAAAAGATATTTTCTTTAAGGAACTTAATGACAAACTTATTGTCATTAGTGCGACAAGGAATAGCTTCCACCCATTTCAAGACGTAATCAACCGCAAGTAATATGTACAAATTCCTAAAATTGTTGGGAAAAGGACCCATAAAATCAATACCCCAAACATCGAAAATCTCAACCATCAAGATCGGTTGAAGTGGCATCTCATTTCTTTTAGAAATCCGACCCATGTGTTGACATTGAGGACAGGTTTTGCAATGATCAAATGCATCTTTGAATAATGTAGGCTAGTAAAAACTGCATTGCAAAACCTTCTCCGTCTTTCGAGGACCAAAATGACCTCCACATACCTGATCATGACAGAAGGACAAAACACTCTTGAATTCTTCATTAGGGACACATTTGCGAATGATTTGGTCTGGACAATACTTAAACAAATACGATTCATCCCAGTAAAAGTGTTTTACTTGGGATAGAAATCGATGTTTGTCCTATTTCAACCATTCGCGGGGAATAAGTCCTATTGCAAGATAATTCACAATATCCCCGAACCAAGGTTCACAGGATACGTTCAAGAGTTGTTCGTCCGGAAAAGAATCATTAATTGGCAAGATCACAGTTGGTGAAGAAGAAGAGATGCGCGAAAGATGGTCGGCTACTACGTTTTCACATCCTTTCTTATCTCGTATAACCAGATCAAATTCTTGTAATAGAAGGATCCAACGTATTAACCTACCTTTAGCATCCGTCTTAGATAAAAGATGTTTCAAAGCGGAGTGATCAGTATACACAACAATTGGTGAGCCAATCAAGTAAGGCCTGAATTTTTCTAATGCAAATACAACCGCTAAGAGTTCTTTTTCGGTAGTTGTATAATTAATTTAAGCATCATTCAGGGTCTTACTTGCATAATAAATCACATGTGGCATCTTCTCAATGTGCTGTCCTAAGACTGCACCAACGGCAAAATCTGATGCATCACACATAAGCTCAAACGGTTTGTTCCAATCAGGAGATGATGGAACGGGAGCTGTAGTGAGGTAATTCTTAAGTGAGTCAAATCCAGTCTCACAATCCGAGTCAAAGTGAAAGGTTGTGTTCTTGGCCAACAGAAGAGTTAAGGTTCTAGCAATTTTGCTAAAATCCTTAATGAATCTCCTGTAAAAGCCTGCATGGCTAAGGAAAAATCGTATATCTTTGACGCATTTAGGATGGGGAAAGTTATGAATGACATATATTTTAGCTCTGTCAATCTCAATGCCTTTTCGTGAAATGACATGTCCAAGCACGGTACCTTCTTGGACCATGAAATGGCATTTTTCCAATTCAAAGTTAAGTTCTTCTCTTTACAACGAGTAAGAACTACGTCAAGATGAGACAGGCAGTCATCAAAAGAATCTCCGAATATCGAGAAATCGTCAATGAAAATCTCCAGAAAATTCTCGACCATGTCCAAGAATATCCCCATCATACACCGCTGAAATGTAGCGGGAGCATTGCATAACCCAAAGGGAATGCGTTTGTAAGCAAAAGTACCGAAAGGACAAGTAAATGTGGTTTTATCTTGATCCTTTTCGGCAATACAGACCTGGTTATAGCCATAGTATCCGTCCATGAAACAATAATATTCACGTCAAGCTAAGCGTTTTAACATCTGGTCAATGAAAGGTAGAGGAAAGTGGTCATTCCTCATTGCAGCATTGAGTTTTCTATAATCAATACATACACGCCACCCATTTTGAGCGCGTGTCTGGATTAACTCATTTGCCTCATTTGTTATGACTATGATGCCAGATTTCTTAGGGACTACATGAATTGGACTTATCCATTGGCTATCAGAGATTGGGTAAATGATACTACTGTCAAGGCATTTGACGATTTCTTTCTTTACTGCATCCTTCATGACGGGATTCAGCCGTCTCTGTGGTTCTCTGGTTGGCTTGGCTTCATCAATTAAATGTGTATGATGTTCAACAATTAAGGGACTGATCCCTTTGATATCAGCCATTGTCCAACCAAATGCTTGCCTATTAGATCTCAAGATAATCAAAAGCGTGTTCTCTTGCTCTGAGGCTAGAGAAGCGGAGATGATCACAGGTAAAGGCTCATTCTCACCTAAATATGCATATTTATGATGAGAAGGTAGTAATTTGAGATCTAATGTCGGCGGAGAGACAATAGAAGGTGGGGTAAGTGAATGACATTCAGATTCATGAAGAAGCTCATAGCCTGCAAAGGATACAGAATCGGAAGGTGAAGAGTCAAAAGGTTCAGACTCAGGAGTGGACTCATCAAAGGTGTCCTCACTATGTGCATGTGGAAGATCAAGCATTGATGTGCTAATGTCGTCGAGATCATCAAAGCAATGTTCATCAACCTTGTAGCTTTCAGAAGCTATCTCATGGATAGAACAGACATTAAGAATGTGAGCAGAGGGTTCAGATGACTGACTTCCAATCTTGTAAATGTTCAGCTCAATTGACATCTTCCCGAAGGATAGGGTCATAGAGCCGTTTCGACAATTAATGCCAGCACTGGAAGTGGCTAGGAAAGATCAACCAAGAATCACCGGAATTTGGTTCCGTGGGTTTGCTACAGGTTGTGTATCAAGAACAATGAAGTCCACAGGGAATATAAATTCCTTGACTTTTATCAACACATCCTCAAGTTCACCCCTAGGTTTGGTGATTGATCGGTCTGCCATTTGGAGAGTACAATACGCTGGTTTTATTTCTCCAATCCCTAACTGGTAGTAAAAAGAATATGGAAGCAGGTTAACACTTGCGCCAAGGTTAACTAAAGCACGATTAATGTTTTTACCCCAATAGAAATCGAGATTGTAGGACAGCCAGGTTCCTTATGTTTCTTTGGTAATTGTGGGTTAAAATCTGTGCAAACATTATTTGTCATGAATACCTTTTTGGGCACTTGAGTCTTCCTCTTCCTAGTGCACAAGTCCTTAAGATTTTTCGCATAAGACAGAACTTGTTGTATAGCATCTAGGAGAGGGATGTTGGTGTTAAGCTGTTTAAACAGTTCCATAATCTTCTCCATATGCGGACTCATTTTGTTTTCCCTTAACCGATTCGGATAAGGAGATTTAGCAATGAGAGCTGGGTCCGACATTGGAGAAGGCAGTGTGGGTAGAACAGATCCCAGAATTGAGGTGGGGATCGAATGTGGTGGACTAGAAGAAGTGGGATAAGGGTTCGAGCCTTGAGGAAAACGGAGAATAGGCTCGCAAAAAGGTGGTGGGGTAGACGAAGTGGAAGTGGGGTCAGAAGTGGAAGCCAGGGTGTCATTGATTATTTCATTATGATCATCAATCTGTTCACCGACTTGATTATTCAGCACTCTTCCAGATCTCAACGTTGTGATGGCATTCACATTGTAATGTTGTGAATGCCCAAGATTCGGTAGGGGTTGAGATGGAAGTTTCCCTTTCTCTCTAGCACTCATTTCGGCATTTAATCGTGCAATTTGTGCTTCTATCGATTTAATACTCTCACCGTGGGAGGCAGAGTCCTTCTTTATAATATCGACAGAAGACTTTATATCGGCCGAAACTTGCATGAAATTGTTTAGAAGAAAATTCATGGTTTGTTCGAGAGAAGAAGAGTTATTGGAACCGGTCAATTGCAAAAAAATATTATATGGTGCAGAAGTGTTGAACGGATTTTGAAAATTTTGTGGTTGAAAGGGGGTGCTGACTCAGTTGTAGTGGTTGCTGTTGTTGTGGAGGGACCCTTTGGAAATTATTTTGGTTTGGATTCGTATTTTGAGTTTGGTGTTGGTTCCAAGCAAAATTAGGGTGATTCCTACAACCCTGATTATAAGTGGATGAATAAGGATCGTTTCTAGGTCTTTGATGGAAAACAACATTAGTGTGCTCTTGACTTTGAAACGGAGAGTTCAAAGGACATTCTTCCGTCAAATGTGATGGATCAGAACAGCATCCACAAGCAGTTTTAGGGAGTGTCATCTGGTTTAGGGAGGCTAATAAAAATTTGTGTTCCATAGCTTTAAGTTTCTTTTGCATTGCTGCCATTTCAGCTTTGACTCCTATGGAATCATCCAGTTGATGGATACCACCCCTAGACGATGATTGACTAACACTCTCCCGTTGCAATTTTTTTTAGCGAAATCTTCTAAAAATTTTCAGGCTTCACCATCATCTTTAGACATGAAATTGCCTTGATACATGGATTCAAGCAACTGTTTCGTTGCTGGATTAATACCCTCATATATGATTCGACAGAGATCC
Source organism: Agapanthus africanus (assembly GCA_030015575.1). NCBI lineage: Eukaryota > Viridiplantae > Streptophyta > Magnoliopsida > Asparagales > Amaryllidaceae > Agapanthus > Agapanthus africanus. The sequence continues at coordinate 175,727,169 of JASDDO010000028.1, forward strand.
CATCGATAGATTCCGTGATGAGGACATTGGACTAACAGATCCTTGAATCGTTCAAAATATTTCCAAAATTGTTCATTAGGAAGCTGGGTAAATTGATTGATTTCTTTACGGACATGGGCGGTCATATGATTGGGATAAAATTTCTTAAGGAATGCTGTGACAAATTCATCCCGGTTTGAAATAGAATGTGCGGCTGTGTTATAAAGCCACTTCTCGGCTAAATCGCACAAAGTGAACGGGAGAAGACGGAGACGCATAGCATCCACAGAAAGCTGTGAAGTACCCATCATAGCGCATACGTTTTCAAATTTGGTAATAAAAACGTATACATCTTAGTCTCGAGCTCGTGAAATTTAAGTAAAAGATTGATGTATTGTAATTTGATTTCAAAGTTATCACCGTTGGCTGGTGGAATGGAAAGACAGGTAGAAAGAGGACCTCGAATAAGGTAGCATCTCTCCTGGAGAGAGATGTGGGGTGGGTTCTGCGCACCTGTGGGTGGTGGCAGAGTGGTGTTAAAGTTTGATAGAAATTCGTCCATCGCGGTGGATGTGGTAGTGGGTGAAGAAAAAGTAGATGTAAAATTAACGATTTCGGAGTCGATAGGAGGAACGCGGACAAGACGGACACTAGAATCCCGTGTCCAACCGAGCATGCACTAAACGGTTTAGCACAAGTGGCAGCGTTTGTGATAATTAGAGAAAAGTTGGTTTGGTGTTTGTTTTGAAAAAGATGGATTTTGAAAAATCACACAAAAATTGCACAAGCAACCTTAGATCTAATGGTCACCTAGGTCAAGTCTCTAAACCGCTCCTAGACTTCCAAAAGATAAATCGCAGGATAAATCCTCTACTTCCTCTTTATCCCTCCTGTGGCCAGGTAAGTGGGAGGTTCCCCGCTACGTAAGTAGGGGACTAATTAAATAACCACTTGCCTTAGACACACTTGCCTTAGACACCACAGAAGAAATGCGGATAAGTAATTGATTACCCACGAGCTTCTTCTGTCCTAATTGAGCGCGACGGCCTTTAGAGTCTTGTCTAGATATTTTTAGTTAATGAGGGGTGATGAAGATGCTAGTTTTGTGATTTTTAGGGCTTAGGAAGGGTAATGAAATCCATACCTAATCTGAATTTGGTCTTTGCCCCTTTATTTCCGTGTTAAAATATGTAAACAACTAATATCAAAACACGCAATAAATTTCTTTTAGCGGCGCTGCGAATTTTTGCAAAGAATCCTGCAGAAAATGGTTATTGGACAAGAGCAGACAGGAGATAAGAAAGTAAGAAATATACCTGAGAAAAATGGAGCTCTATATTAAGAACGCCGCGGATCCGCGGCTAAATGCTGCAATGTGCTGCGGTTTCGCGGTTGGATGATCTGTTCTTTGAACTAAATTTGTTTCAGATGCTCCTGCTGCTTCACTGGCCTCTCTGAATGCTCCAGAATATTTTTCCCCTTACTGCAGAGATTCCAGATTTCCTTGCAAAATTCAAAACTAATCGTTAAGCACTTGATGCGATTTTTATTCAAATTTTTGATGGAATAACAATGTTTCAACTCAAATAACAAGAAAGAACAAAATAACACACAATCCCCGGTAACGGCGTCATTTGATTGATTGTCTTAGTTGTGTTTTGAAAAGTAATCACAATAAAAGAATTTATAACCGCAATCAATAACGGTGTCGATGTAGTTTCGTTAATGAGAACGGATCGTCCACAGAGATTCGTGTATTTGATCGGTCTTGCTTTAGACGAGTCAAAATGAAAATAGAAAAGAAAATTCAAGAAAGTATTTCAAGATTTAATTGAGTTGTCATTTCAAGAAAATCAAGAAAATGTTCAAGAATTAGAAATCAAGAAAGTGTCCAAAATCAAATTGAATTATCAAGAATATGAAGACTAGCTTGTAGGAATCGATCGAATTAATAGCAATGATGAATACTAAAAATTACGAATCTTATCTATTGATGACTTGTAGCTAGATTGAAGACGATGAATGAAGATTAGTGATCTATTGAAGAAACTAGGGTTTCTCCTTCACCATCCCTTATTTTTTCATTGATCATCATATGGATCTAGCCTCTAGCAAAGATGATCATCAATCATTTGATCCCTAATTTGCAATAAAATTATCAAGAATGGTGATCTCGCTCCAAATTAAGTCATTGATGATTTTTTTCCTAAAGTTCACAATCCTCATAAAACTTAAGATTAGTATTAGGATTTCATCTTTATTAGATCTACCGATTCTCTCGATTGCTTTACAAGCGGAGATTTCACTCACGCATCATGAAAATTAAAGAATCAAGAATGAGAAATTTCATAATGCAAGAATGTAAAGAAAGCGAGAATTACAATTATCACCTTTATAAAATCTCCTTCAAATTACAACTCTCAATTTGAGTTTACAAGAGTAGCCCTCGATCGCTCCTTTGAAAGGGAATTTGTCGTCGATTTTTGCGTGGCTCGATCGCCGTGAGTCGTGGATCGGATGCGGATCTCTTGCTCTTGATGACGATTGGCGTTGTGATAAAGGATCTTCGATTGTCGCTTGATTTTGCTCTCAATGGATCTTGATTTGATTGGATTTGGGTTGGATCTCAAGTTGTGTCACTCAACTTGAATTGAATTGTAATTGTGGCTCAATTATGTAATTAATGAACAACTTTTTGAACCACCCCAAAATTAAGATCTAGATCCCCTTTTATAGCCCCCAAATCAAACTTCCTTCATAAGCTTGGTTGTTATGCAGAGCCTTCTAGAAGAAGCAAGGTGGTTACGAGGCGTCTTGAGGAAGCTAGGAGGTTACATAGAAGTCTCTGGAAAAGTTTCAATCGCCGACGAGTCAACTCGGCCGCGGAGCTGCGGCGGATCGGGATGGATCGGCCGCGGTTCCGCGGCCGTTTGAAGGGATCTCTGTATCATTTTCTTGGGGTCTTTTGGTGTTGGTATTTGGGTCTTCATGTGATATCTGGAATCTTATTATCTTTTCTGAATCTCTGCCAGATTTTATTTCTTTGACTTGCTGTGCTTTATCGGCAAATTTGTGATTCCTGTTCTTTAACCTGAATAATTTTCTGCACACAATCTCGATAAAATGTGTTGAGATATACAATATCATGCGTGAAATATTTACACACAATTTCCTTCATAATGCCGGTTATAATGTACAATACATTGTAATTGGTATTTTCCAGATGATTCTGTAATATGTGTCATATTTATAACAAACACGCTTAGATGATTAAGAAGAGTAGGGAAATTGATGTGTTAAGAATGCAATATTTTCGACTGAACACGAGGCGTGACATAAGGCTTTTGAATTTTATAAGCCGTGGGGTTCTTATAAAGGGTATATTCTCCTCACGAGTCGTGAGGATCTCGTAAGTGCATTTTCTCCTTAGGAATAATATGGATTCCCAAGTGTGTTGCTCCTTTGTGAGTCGTAAGAATCTCACTCGGGTGTTTTCTCCTTACAAAGTCGTGAGGACTTTGCAAATGCTTTTTTTTGGGATAAAAATGAGTTCGCGCCTTTTTGAGTTTTCACGAGCTCGCCGGTAGCCCTGCTGTTTTTACTCACGGCACCCTTTCGGGTTTTCATTCGTGCCCATTTCGATTGTGCACATACCATTTTTTTAGGCAGTCCATAAGGTAACACACCCTTAGCTGTAGGCCACGATCTTTTCTGAAGGTCCACGTCATGTAATACGTGGGAGAGCTATGAATTTTTTATGCCCGTGGATTGTATACCCTGGTTATTACAGGGATCTACTGTAGGGCTAAACGTGTTAGTTTAAGAACATGACGGTCCATTATCGCCATATTTTAGGGCGAGTTTTTAGTTTAGGGACATTTCATTCCGTTATTAGTTTAGGGGCGACGGAGTTTTTTTTCTTTTGGTACTACTTTTAGAGTTCTGACTCAGGAAAATAGCGAGCGGACACAAGCGTCGTCATCTACTATTGACCTAAGTCATAACTCTTCAAGCGTAGTACTTTTTGAGGAATCGACCGTTTATTGGCCGGAACAGCCCTTTGCCATACATATCCATGAGCAAGTAGGCTCCACCTTGGTAGATTTTGTCTATGATGTGCGGGCCTTCATAGTTCGGCTCGAACTTCCCCCATTTTTCAAGATTGGGGATTGTTCAGTCGAAAATATCGTACTTTTGATATAACATTTTCCTTACTTTATTTAAATATCTATAGGTGTTTATTATAAATATAGAACATATTTGGGTTTATCTGCAAAATACTATTAACCATATGTTTATATATTATAATTTATATTATGAAGGAAAATATATACATATAAATTTTTATTATGCATATCATATCAAATATTCTAATCAAGATTCTTTAAAAGATATAACATCATATAAATGGTTAGAATAATATCTCAATAAAAAATATTACTAACATTATTCATGGAGATATTGTGCACGATGTGGCTCTGGTCAGGAGATCGAGATATCGAGATATCGGGAATCAAAAATCTGCCGATGAAATTTAATTAAATAATAAAATTAATACTGGCAGAGTCTCTGAGAAGATATGAAGATTCCAGATATCACAACAATTTCTATATGTCATTATAAGGCTACAGAAGAATTTTCATCAAATGATCCTACTATCCCACCGCCCAACCGCAGAAAATATACCAAAAACGCGGCGGATTCACGGCCGTTCTGAGGAGTTAGGGCTTGGGATTTTGTGGGTAGGATCTTCTCAACAAACCCTCACATATGACATCTAGGATTTGTATCTTCTGTGACTATATAAAGGACCGAGGGCTAAACATAGAAATCATTACCTTTAACACGAAGCAAATCACCGTCAAAAAACAAGTGATCCATGACAGGTCTGCGATTCGACGTGATAGAGCGACATGGCTATCGACGGAACATCTACTTCCTACGAGGTAGAGATCGAGAGCAACTTCTTCTTCTTGTAATCTAAACTCATTGGATTTGTACTTGTGAAGTTGATTAATAAAGGTAGATCATTAGAATAATTAGTTTGCATTTAATTTCTGCATTATGATTTCCATCTCTATCCTTTCTTCTTCTATCTCCATCATGCGCGAGTAATTCTCCGCTTGATATGGTTCGTAGGATTAGGGTAGAATAATGAATGAGAAAATATTTTAACTTCTTTTACATCTTATGAAGTTTATAAACTTTAGCAAAAGAATCGTTAACATCCTAATCGGGCACGCTATCAATTTATTGATAGTCTTGACCCCGATTTGAGATTAGATTAATAATTGTTTTGTTAAGTGTTAGACATGAATAAAGATCAATGAAGGGACAAGGGTTAATAGTGGGGAAACCCTAGTTTCATCCAAGAATCCTAATCCTCATTCATCACTATCAATCTAGTTTTAAATCTATCAAAAGATAAAAGGAGTTATCTTTATTAGTCATCCATGACTACTAAATCCTAACGAACCCTACAAGCCTTCTTTATATATATTCTACATCCATATTTAACATAGATCTAGAATCTACAACTATTCTCCTTACTTCTTTTATTCTAATCAACTCGTCTAAAGCAAGATTAAAAGTTCCACGCATCCCTGTGGACGACCCGTACTCATTTCGGCTAGCTACATGCGACACCGTTATTGATTGCGGTTACTATACAAACACACTTTCACAGATCAATCAAATGGCGACGTTTTCGAGGATACGTACATAATTTTTTTTGCTATTCGTGTTGAATTCTTATTTGATCCATATCATAAAAATAAAATAAAACAGCAAATTGTGTATTAAACGATTAGTGTGCGATTTTTGCGAGGGAATCTGGTGTCACTTGAACGAGAAAATCGAGATTCAGAGACCTTTAGAAAGGACCAGAGGCGCAAAAGAGGCCACAGTGGAAAAATTGGTAAGAGATCCTTCTTTTCTGCGGCGGAACTGCTGCAATATTGTTGATTTAGCAGCAGAACCGCAGCCACTTGGTGGACTTGCCTAGAAAATTTTCTCTGGTATCTTCTTCATATCTTTCTCTCTCCTCTGAGATCTAATAATTTTATTTTCTGTAGGATTCTTTGCAAAATATCGTCGCTCAAAAATATTTTTGCGTGTTTTGAAATTGGTTTGTTTTTGCATATTTTTAATACGGACTTTAAGGGGGCAAGACCAAAATTTAGATTAGGCGGGAATTTCATCACTCTTCCTAGGCCCCACAAATCACAAAAGGAGCATCCACATAAACCTATATTAATAAAAAATATCTAGACGAAGCCCTAAGGGCCGTCTCGCTCAATTAGGAAAGAGGAAGGTCATGGGTAATCTATCGCTTATCCGCATTTCTTTTGTGGTGCCTAGGGAAGTGTGTCCAGAAAAATGGTTACTTATTTAGGCCCACTATTTTCGGTGATTCGTATAGAGGATGCTTCCCACTTACCCAGTACTTATTTGGCCACAAGAGTAATAAAGAGGTGGTAGAGAATTGATCATGTGGCTTGTCCTTTGGAAGTCTAGGAGCGGTCTAGTGCTTGACCTAGGTAACCTTAGTTTTAGAGTTTGTTTGTGCATTTTGTGATTTGTTGAGTCAACCCTCAAATCCCACTTTCAAAGAAAAACAATCTAAATAAAGCTTAAATCTTTCCTCTTTCTCTTTTCTTTTCACCTTCTTATAATGGGTAACCCAAACAGACGAACTCTTGCCGAGCTTTGCTATCCAGAACAAGATATTTCTTGTTTTCGTAATCATTTTCGGTACACCATCTGACTCTACCATGTCTTTAAGAGCGGAAAGAAACAGTTGGACTCCTCACCAAAATTCAACATCGTCTTATATTGATAATTCATTTAAAGCAAGTGAGGAACCACCTAAACGCATGTTCATTGCTGAGTATATTGTGAAGACCGAATCCCAAAGTTTCAATCCGGTCAAGCCATTAGGACAACAAACATAATCATTTCTTGAAGAAAGTATTGCTACTCGTTTTGCGGCGTATATGACTGTTACCAGTCGCCAACTAACCAACTAATCTCATTATTCTTCTTATCACAATGTTGATCCTACTCCTGTCCATTTTTCACAACCATTCGATTCCTATCAATCCTATCTGACTTTTACACCTTCTCTAGACATTTCTTTTAAACGGCCATTTCGTAGTTTCACCTCTCCATAAGAATTTCAATCTTTTACTGAAACCTCTTCACAACCCATGTCTATTCTTGAATGGTCATTGGAAGAATTTCGGGTAGCGTTGTGTCGCCAACTAAAGGAATTGAATGCATGCATGGCCGCCTTCATACAACCCAACAGACGAGCAACTAGTTTCCAACTTGCTCAAAATTTTCCAATGTATGATACGGCAATAGGACAAATTGAGAATTTGAGTAGTGAGAGAGAGCAGTACACCCTTCCAAATCAAACCTCCCCATCCAAAAATGAAATCCACAACTCCAGTTTCACAAATCTATTTAGTACACCGAATGATTCACCAATTGAAGATAGATTTGATGAGTTGTGTGACTTTGTAGTATTTGATTTACCCGATTGTGAAGGGTCCATTTCAAGTGAAACCACACCCAATCTTTGTGATCTCTACAACTCCACTCTAGAACCTAAATTGATTGAAAACCATGCTTTTGATGAGGTGTCTGAGAATTTTAACTTTCATTTGATTGAGAATATTTACGCTAGGGATATTTTAGATGATGAACCCACAGTTTTGGATGAGTTTTTCTGACCAATTCATAATGTCCTTTCACTTTCATGTGAACATCATCTTGAACCATTAACTGTTTTTCCCGAACCCCATATGCGTCTGGAAATTGATGCTAAATGCGTGACCGAAAAGCAGAACGATATTTAACCTTCATTTCCCACATCCGGTTCAGTAATACTCGATACCCAAATTTTTTTCCCATTATCATCCATTTTCTTTGGTTCTTCTTCTAATCTTCCTTTAATTTTATAGAGTGTTGATGAATCACACTGCGATATTTCGAGTTCAATATTTTTAGAAAGATCACTTGATTTAGACCCCTTTGAGAATTGGGTAGATGAGTTTTTCAAGGCTCCTACTTCCATATTTTTTAATAAATCAAGTGTGTTGAATTCTGGCGCGACACTTATTGGCATTGAAACATTCAATTGGACCACGATGAAAGTTTCGAAGATATTTTCGCCGATGAACTTGCATTCCTAAACGACACGGACTTTGTGATTAATCAACCTCCACCCGAAGAAGTTGAACCATCACCATTTTTTCTTATCCCATACGAGAATGTGACTATTCTACCCATTCCTAATCATTCACATTCTCGTTTTCGTTTATTATCACTGTTCCGTCTCTACCAACCGAGACGTAAACCAGATCGATTACGCCTCCTATCTCCCATTTTCTTCAAATCTTTGAGCTTCGACCAACTATATTGTTACATTGATAAATTCTTTGAATGGTTAGTGTTGAATTTTGGTCTTTGTAAAGTTTTATATTGACCAATAAGTTTAACCTCCCTTATAATTTTAAAGGCTTAATACTATTTTACTCAAGTTTGGGGGAGAGGGGGGGAGGGGGAATCTTAGGGCGCTTGAAAGAAAATAAAATTTTACAAAAATTGTGAGCCAAAAATAAATTTGTGGGAGGATTTCATTGTCATTATTTCTTTTCCCCGTTACTAAATTTTCCTCCCAAATCTACAGTTTTTTTAAGCTTAACAGATGACATTAGTGATGACACTGCTGCAAACATGTTTGGGGGAGATTTGTGCTTATTCACATATTATTTTGTATTATCATAAATATAAGCACAAAATTTTTTTATAATGAAATTTTGAAAGTGAAAAATTACATATGAAAGATTGAAAAAGTTTAAGAAAAGCAAGAAAGTTAGAAGTTTTCTTAAACGAAACTAGTAATAAATAGTTATGAGCTGTTGTCCCAAGGGTTAGTAAGATGAAAGAAATTACTAATCTGAGGAGTTAGGGTTTGGGATTTTATGGGTAGGATCTACTCAACAAACCCTCACATATGACATTTAGGGTTTGTATCTTCTATGACAATATAAAGGACCGATGGCTAAACTTAGAAATCATCACCTTTAAAACGAAGTAAATCACCGTCAAAGAACAAGTGATCCACGACAGGTCCGCGATTCGACGTGATAGAGCGACGTGAGTATCGATAGAACATCTACTTTCTACGAAGCAGAGATCGAGAGCAACTTCTTCTTCTTGTAATCTAAACTCATAGGTTTGTACTTGTGAAGTTTATTAATAAAGGTAAATCATTAGATTAATTAGTTCATATTTAATTTCTGCATTAAGATTTTCTTCTCTATCCTTTCTACTTCTATCTCCATCATGCGCGAGTAATTCTCCGCTTGATAGGGTTCGTAGGATTAGGGTAGAGCAATGGATGAGAAAATATTTTAATTTCTTTTACGTCTTATGAAGTTTATAAACTTTAGCAAAAGAATCGTTAACATCCTAATCGGTCGCGCTATCAATTTATTAATAGTCTTGACCGCGATTTGAGATTAGATTAACAATTATTTTGTTAAGGGCTGGACATGAATAGAGATCAATGAAGGGACAAGGCTCAATAGTGGGGAAACCCTAGTTTCTTCCAAAAACCCTAATCCTCATTCACCACTATCAATCTAGTTTTAAATCTATCAAAAAAGAAAAGGAGTCATCTTTATTAGTCATCCATGACTACTAACTCCCAACGAACCCTACATGCCTTCTTTATATATATATTTTACATCCGTGTTTAATATAGATCTATAATCTACAACTATTCTCCTTTCTTATTTTATTCTTATCAACTTGTCTAAAGCAAGATTAAAAGTTCCACGCATCCCTGCGGACGACCCGTACTCATCTCGGCCAGCTACACGTGACACCGTTATTGATTGCGGTTACTATACAAACAAACTTTCAGATCAATCAGGGATCATTAGTCTTTTGACGACTAGCACGAGTTCGCCTTGGCGGAATGTTCTCGGCCTGGTCAATCTTTTGCCTTATAAGCCACCAGATTTTTTTGTGCTATAAGGCTGGTTTTCTCGAGGGCGTCAAGCTCTTTAAGCCTAAAATGGGAATTTTTTCATCTGTCAGCTTGTATCAAACTGCTACCCGTAGAGAGGGGAGTTCTATTTCCAATGGGAGTACTGCTTCAGTGCCGAACACCAGTGCATATGGTGTTGTATTCGTGGCTGTCTTGAACGTTGTTCGGTACGCCCAGAGAGCTTCATGCAGCTTTTCATGCCAGTCCTTTTTGTTTCTGGACACCGTCTTTTTAATAATCTTGGTCAAAGTTTTGTTGAAAACTTCAGCTAGACCGTTGGCCCAAGGATAATAGACTGAAGAGTATCTCCATCTATTTTATGCCGCTGTGCGAAATGACTTATTTTATGGCTTTTGTAAGCTGGCCTATTATCCGGGATTATCCGTCGCGGAGTATATGACATGGGTCTTGAAGAAATGGAGGATATTCTCCGTCTTCACCTCCCTTAGCGGTACTGCTTCTGTCCACTTAGAAAAGTACTCGGTTGTCGCAAATATAAACCGTTGTCCTTTGGATGATGCCGGTTCGATAAAGCCAATTATATCAGTTCCCCACATTTTGAATGGCCAGCTGGCTACTGTTGAGTGCAGCAGATTTGGGTGCTAATGTATGAAGTCCCCATGAATTTGGCACGAGCGACACTGCTTCGCATATTTGAGACAGTGCTGAATTATCGTAGGTCAATAGCAACCCATTCTTTTTATCTTCAGTTTCATCTTTCGACCCGCCTGATGGGAGCCGCAAAGCCCATCGTGTATTTCTGGGATAACTTTCTTTGCTTCCTTCGGCCCTAGGCACCTTAGCTATAGGAGGTCGAATGATCTCTTAAATAGGGTATCATTGACGAAGGCGAAAGAAAAAGCTCGTTTCATGAGCTTATGTCTAGACGACGCATTTTCAGGCGTTCGTTGAAACTTGAAGTAGTCTATGAAGACTTCCCTCCAGTCCTTGACCTTTTCTTCATCCTCTATTTGAAGGGCTGCTTGTTCGGTCATTTTTTTCTTCGGATGGCTTATCAGGTCTTCCGAAGATACATCTGTTGACGTAAGGACCCTGCGGCATTGCACAATGATCCTTACATCATTAAGGTCTTCATCGGCCAATTCCTTAGCCAATTTGGCTAACGTATCTGCCTTACTGTTTTCCGCTCGCGGTATACTTTCCAGTGTATAGGAAGAGATTTGTGTCAGCGGTTGTTGCACCCTTTCGCTATACCTTATCAGTTCTGGCTTATATGTCTGATAGTCTCCATTTACATGGCTAACGATCAGCTGGGAGTCTCTATATATGAGGAGGTCTTTGATTCCCATGTTGATAGCGATCTCAAGACCTGCTATCAAAGCTTCGTATTCAGCTTCATTGTTAGTCCTTGGCTCCGTTAAAGAGAGAGCGTAACGCAATATCTCTCCTTACGGAGTCACGAAGATAAGATCCATCCCAGCTTTGATTATGGGAGTGTTTTGCTTTCACTGGTTCATAGAGGATGCTCCATCGAAGTAAATCTACAACTGAGGCTTATCTTCTTCTTTTTCTTCTTCAATTGCGTCGAATGCGTGCTCATCTGGCAACTCGTAATTTAAGGGAGAGTCATCTGGTATCGGATGCTCCACGAGAAAGTCGGCGATGGCTCATCCTTTAACTGCTTTGAAGGGTCGATACATTACCAAGAACTCTATTAGGAGGAGGGCCCATTTGGCAAGCCTTCTTGTCAGTATGGCCTTTGACATTAGATATTTAAGAGGATCCACCTTCGATATGATGTGGACCTCATGTGCCAAGGCATAACGTCTGATCTTCGTTATTGCGAAGATCAGCGCCAGGCAATATTTTTCGATGGCGGAATAGTTGATTTTTGCCCTCAGAAGAATTCGACTTAAATAGTACAGAGCTCTCTCCTTTTCTTGATCATTCTCTTGCACCCATAATGCGCCTAGAGAACCTTCAAGGGCCGTTGTATATAAGATAAGGGGCTTTCCTTTAACCGAAGCAGCCAATATTGCCGGATTTTGCAGGTATTGCTTGATTTCGTCTACTGCGTTATGGCACTTCTGATCCCAGACGAACGGCGTCCCCTTCTTCATCAGATTACTGTAGGGACAACATTTTCCAAATAGGTTGGTTATGAACCTCTGGATATACGTGAGCTTTCCTTGGAGAGACTACAGTTGTTTAAGGGTTCTTGACGTGGGTGTTGAGGTCAAAAATTACACCTCAGTTGACCAAGTCAAAGTCATTCAACCCCCAGTCAAGTGGGCCCAAACTCAAGCGAAGTGGGCCCAAGCCCAAGTCAAGACTAAGAATGGAAGGGCCCGGCTCCATGCCAAGAATGAAGTAATAAATTAGTTCAATACATTTTTTCAGAAATAAATGTATGAAAAATGGGCAGAAATCCAAAATTTAGTAAACCCCATGACTTATGTGCAAAAAGAAATAAGCACATAAGGCATGGGGTGGCTCAAGTGCCATTTGGCAAAGCCCAAGAGGCTATATGTAATGTGTGTAGCCTATAAAGGCAAACATGATAAAAAAAATTATCAACTTTTCATTCTCTCCAAAAATTAGGGTTCTGTGCCTCCTTCTCCTTCCTCAAGATTTTAAATTTTCTTATGTTTTCTGAATTAAATCAAGAGTTTAACTCTTCCTTTTCCAAAAATAAATAGTTTTTCATCATAAAACCCTTGAAGGGGAACTTAGATCTTCCATTAAATCTTCAAAAGGGGAGATATTTAATTTCCACCCTTTTTTCTCCAAGATCCAGCTAATAGAGAAGAGGAAGAATGAGACCCATCTCCAAAAATCCCATTTTGGGAAGTTCCAAGGCTCAAAAGAAGATTAAGGGCTAAAGGGGAGAAGAAATGGGTCCCCTTTGATCATTTCCAAAGATTATTAGGAGTTCAACTCCATTTGTCAAAATCTTTTGGAGTCTTTTGGAGTTTGACTCCATTCAAAATCTTTTGGAGTCTAACTCCACAAATAAAATTCTTTTAGAAGTTTAACTCCATTTAAAATATTTTGAAGTTTAACTCCATAATAAAAATTCTTTTGCAGCTGAACTCCACAATAAAAAAAATAAAATAATCCTTTTGAGAGTTTAACTCCAGATCCTGGGGCTAAGCCCCTTTTTCTGCAGGCGTCCAGCGCCCACGTGCCAGGTTCTGGCGCCCAGCTCCCATGCGCCTTGCATGTGGCCCGCGGGCGCCCAGTGCCTACGTGCCGGGCGCGTGAGGCGCCAGCACCCACATGTCCTTAGGACGCTACCCACCCCTCTTTTTTTCCATACACTTCCCACTAAAAATATCTCTTCCGTTAGAAGAAAATTTCTAATAGGGCGCTGCCCCCACCCCGTAAGAGGGTTGCTACCCCCTTGATCCCCAGCCCGCTATCTAGGTAGTGGGACCCTCGTAAACTCTGTGAGGCCATCGATACGTCCAAAAACACTTCAAAACACAACACACGCACACGACATATTGAGTTCACATGACCAGTTTGACCCGTCATTCGAAAGTTCTCTCACTTCAAAAGCGAGGGGTAATTAACGACAGATTAGTCCACGGCTATCGGAGATTTGGATCCCTACAATCAATAAACCCCGGCCTATCCCAGGCAGGGGGAATCTGTACATTTCTGATAAGTTTGCACATTCCCATATGAATGGGGTGATGAAAAACATCCTACAGATTCTGGCACGCTCTGTAGGACCTTATCTCTCCTCCCATATTTCGGGTTAAACATTCATGCGAACTTAATCAACATATATATCGATTGCCTGTACTGAAGTCATTTTTTTGTACAGGTTAACAAGTTTTCAGTCACAATCTCGAACTCAGCAATCATGTCTCCCAAGACGAGCTTCATTTCTGACGCGACACCGATTCCTTATGTGGTCAAAATCAATGCCCGCGTGGTTCTTCCTGCAAGTCTCAGCCAGCAATGGGAGGAGTTACCCCACCAATTTGGTTCCGTCATCATCTACCCTGCCGGAAGCGCTCATCTGACAGAAATCCCGGCAAACCAGGTGGCCAAGCCGGTCTCAAGGGGCAAGAGGACGAACGTTGTGATCGCTAAGGCACCACAACCCAAACTTAAGATGGTGTCCGAATGACTCTCTAGTGCTCCAGCAGGAGGCAAGACTTCCGGTACAAAGGGTATCATCAAACGTTGCGGAAGAGCTCAGGCGACGACTCCAAAAAGTGCACAATCAGGCGTATCTCCAAAGCCCTCCATCGCCCGGTCTATGATGGTTTCCCAAAGAGCCGTAGCCAGCCAAGTGCTCAAAATAGAAAGGTTGAGACAGAAGTGGCTCAGGTATCTAACCAATAAGAGGGCCAGGACTCCAGCCAAATGGAATCTTGTGAGGTTCCAAGAGCAGGGTCACCCCGCAATGATGGCTGAGTCGGCCGTAAAAGACAGTTGTCCAAATGATACTACAAAGAGACGTATCCTAGCCCCAACAGAGAAAGCATGACTTCGTCTCTTCAAGAGTTTATCAGGTGCTCTGTTCCACGCGAAAACAGCTGGGCAAAGCTAAAAAGGAAGTGCCAACACCATTCAAGAAACCGGTCAGGCCAGTCGACTTCATTCGATTGCCTGTTATCGAAAAAGAAGGGTCACGATATCTGTCCGCAAAATCAGCTGCCAATAATGAAAAGAAGGCTAGATATGTTATCCATATGGTTTATATGGCGGGCACGCGTCCCGGCGACAACTTGCGCAGCAAAAGCAAGGATGGGGTTACCACATCCCAAGCCCAATCTGGCTTGAATGTGGTTGCCGTTTCTCAAGATCAGCAACCACTGCTGGATGATGAAAACCCTCTCGATGAGGCCGACAGGTAAAAGGACACCTCATTCCATGTGGAGTCATGCTCGGACAGTGAGGAAGAGCTGACTTTTTGCCCCAGGATCGCAGAGCAAGTGCTGCTTCAAGACCTTCGAAAATAGCTCAGGAGCAAAGATAAAGAGATGGCCAAGCTCTACTCAAAAATTGATGACCTGACGAATGTTGTGATACATCTGACAGCTCAAATTGCTCGGGCACCTTCCAATTAGGCACATGTCTCTACTCATGAGCCGGGTGATGACAAGCCGAAGCAACCGATGCCTATCCCCTTGGGTCCAAGATTGGGTGAGCCGCATGAAAGCCAGCTACATTCCGCTTCTAGGGACGCCTTGGCCCCGGATAGCACTATCCCGCTAACACAAGATCGGATAATGGATTTGGTCACCAGAAAGGTTAAAACATTGGTTGCCGAAGTTGAAGCTCAGAAATAAATTGGTTGTAGTGGATGAACATATCCCGCACAGTACGATTTGATCGAGTTCCCCAGTGGCTATGTCATTCCTAAGTTCAGAATATTCGACGGGACGGGAAACGCAAATCAGCACGTCACCCACTTTAAAGCATCGTGCG
The DNA here is from genome assembly GCA_030015575.1 of Agapanthus africanus. Taxonomy (NCBI): domain Eukaryota; kingdom Viridiplantae; phylum Streptophyta; class Magnoliopsida; order Asparagales; family Amaryllidaceae; genus Agapanthus; species Agapanthus africanus. Next base: position 175,742,620 of record JASDDO010000028.1, read on the forward strand.
GAAATAAACCGGGGCAATGATGCGCTCCTTCTTCGTCAGTTTGTTAACAGCCGACTGGTGTCACTTTTGACTGGTATGCAAGTATACCAGACGAGTCCGTCACTACTTTCGCCCGAATGGAGTCTCTATTTCGATAAAGATTCATGAGTGTTAGTGACAAAATCTCCATTACTGACCTCGTGAGAACCAAGCCGGGGAAAAACGAAAGCAACACGGACTTTATTTCCCGATGGCGCAACCTCGCTGTCAAGTGCGAACCGCCGCTAGAGCAAGACCAGTCCGCCAGCCTCCATATTGGAAACCTCAGCAATTAGATGGTCCTATTCTTATGTACAGCAGGCCTCAAGACGTTTCAAGTGATGACCAAGAGAGTATAAATATTGGAACGCTCGAAGCAAGAGTCTACCCCGGACTTTCAAGGTGACAAGTCTTGGAAGAGCAGAAAAGACGATAATCGCTTAAGTAGGAGCTCCAACAAGAACAACACCTTCAATGCGTCTGACAGTGAAGATAAGTGAAAGGCGGGTGGGTCAAAAATAGACCGGGCCCGAAAGCCAGTGCTAGGAGGAGAAGGGGCTTCCCTAGAGGAGAAAAAGAACAATGTATACTCTTTCAGGAGGGACAAGATCTGCAAGATATTCAAGGATGCCCTGAACAACGGTCTACAATTGCCGGAGTCGAAAAGACCTCACGAAGCAAAAATATCCGAAATTCCCCTGTATTGCTCGTACCATAGAGTAGTAAGCCATGCGATCGAGGATTGCTACATTTTCAAAGACTGGGTCGAAAAGCAATACAAGAATGGAGAGATCGAGCTATCCAAGAGTGTGTCGGTGAACAACCAAGCTGCAACCACCAACTTTATACAGACAGAAGCTGAAGCCTTTTGGGACCAAGAAGCTAATCCGCTGCCCCGAGAAATGAATCCGACTAGCTGTAACCTCCATGGAGCATGCACATGTCCAAAAAGAAGAATAAGATGATAAAACCACTTCAGAAAAAGCCCAGAACAGAATGGGAGGGGCAGAAAGAGCCTATCGTTCCAGCTACCACTTCGGCTCAATCAGGCTCAAAATCTAAAATGCTCAAGAAGCAGAAAAGTGCAGCTCGACGCGAAAAAGAGTCTACAGGGAGATCGAACATTAAAAAATATATCAATTCCCTTGAAGACTATGAACAAAAGGAAAGAACTCTAATTCAATTGAAGGAGTTTTTCCTCATAGAAGCGGCTGAGATTCTGAAAGAGTTAGAAGAAAACTCCGATGACGAGATCCCTATAGTGATCTGCTATGTCATCCACCTTGATAGCGAATATAAGGAAGAACTTTGTTTTTCTGAAGAGGATGAGGAGCTCTCCACAATGGCCAACCAAATCCAGCTCAGAAGCGGTAAAGCTCTACCGCCAAATCAAGGAAACACCTTAAAAGGGAAGGAAAAACAAGTCGCAAATGAAGAAGATGGCAGAGAGCTTTCTCATGAAGACTCGAGTCCTTCCCTAGTGGACTATAATGTCTTGGCTCATCTCCGGAAGCTTTCGCCTCTCTTAAGCATCTATGATGCTCTGGTCCTGTCCAAGGATCTCAGAGATATTCTCATTCATGCTCTATAAAACCCCGAGCGGTACTAGACTCACTTTGCGGAAATTAATATGAAAGAGGTACAGTACACTCTGCATACAGCCGTGGTCATATTTAAGGATGAAGAACTGTTACTGGGAACATCTGAGCACAACCGACCGCTTTACGTGATAGGTTACAGCGATGGAGATCAGATTAATCACATATTGATTGATCCGGGGTCCTTAGTGAATATCATGAACTTGCGGACTCTAAAGAGTTTATCAATAGACGTCTGACACCTGTCAAGGGAGATGATTGTCATCTAGGGATTCAATCAAAACTGCCAGCAAGTTCTGGGATTCATAAGCAAAAACCCCCATGTGCGTCCGCATTTCGGCAGTGACACTGATGAGTCCGGCGTTGGAAGTCTGTCCTTCCGTAAAACTCGCCCTCATTTCGTTAGTGATACGGACGAGTCTGATATTGAAGGCTTATCCGGCAGCGAAACTCGCTTTCGTTTAGGCAGTGACACCGAAGAATCAAAAGAAGAGGATCTGTCTTACAACTGCTGTACAAATTGGGCTCTCGTGCAAAAAGCGAACCTAAGGGAGTCCTTCGAAGTTACGGAAGGGTCCCTAGCCTTCACAAAGGTGCCGGAGAAGATGTGGAAAGAGCTCGATCCATTTTTAGTCTCCACCGTGGACCAACTGAAGACTTTCTACGTTCCCGGAAGAAAGAGTGGACAGAAGAGCATCCTGTTTTATCGGTCAAATCCTATCGTGCACCCGGACGATTTTTCTGTCACGTGCCTTCCCTATGAAAGAGGCATAAGAGCCGTCCTAAACACCAGATATTATGCGACCGATATGCGGTAATATTTTAAAAGGTGCGGATGTCGGTTATATCAAACAGACTCCAAAGCGAAGTTTTATGAGGGGATGTAGCACCCGCCTCAGGTCCGAGCACTCATCGATGGACGAATCCCAGATAGACGGGGCATAGGTTTCATCCAACTTGACGTCAAGGCATGCTCCATGATCCATATTGGTGAAGCTAGCAATGAGTCAAATGATGAAGATGAGTTATTTGAGCTAGATGAAGCCCCTCAAGAGTTCGAAGATGGCGGACAAGCAACCTTCGACGAGCTAACCGAGATTGATTTGGGAACGCCCGATAATCCAAAGCCGACCTACATCGGCTCACTATTGTCAGAGAAAATGAAAGAGCAGATAATCATCCTGCTGCATGAGTTCGTCGACTGCTTCGTGTGGACGTACAAAGAAATGCCTTGCCTCTCCCCTGATGTGGCCGTGCATATGCCGACTATATCTTCTGATGCCGAGCCAGTCAAAAAAGCTCCTCGAACAATGAGAAGCGAACTGGAAGAAAAGGTCATCGAGGAAACAAAGAAACTCATCGATGCCGGTTTCATCCGAGAAGAGAAATATGCGGACTGGATCGCATGCATCGTCCCAGTGAAAAAGAAGAATGGGCAGATCCGAGTCTGCGTCAATTTCATAGACCTTAATAAGGCATGCCCTAAAGATGGTTTCCAGCTACCGGTTATGGAAATGATGGTCGACGATACCTCAAATTACGAGTTGTTTACCTTCATGGATGGCTCGTCTGGATATAATCAGATCAAGATGTCGCCCGAGGATGAGAAACATATAGCGTTTTGAACCCCGATCGGGATATACTGCTACAAGGTGATGCCGTTCGGACTGAAGAATGCGGGCACTACATATCAAAGGGCAATGACCAAAATCTTTGATGATTTAATCCATAAGGTCATTGAATGTTATGTTGATGATATGGTCGTCAAGACAAAAACCAAAGCCGATCACGTCCGAGATCTCAGGACCGTTTTCACCCGACTGAGCGAATACGATATGAAGATGAGTCTTCTAAAGTGCGCTTTTGGCGTGTCGTCGGGAAAATTCTTGGGCTTCATAGTACGACATCGGGGGATCGAAATTGACCCATCAAAGATAAAAGCCATCATGGAGATGCCTCCTCCGAAGAATCTGACGCAGCTAAGATCTTTTCAAGGCAAACTCGCTTACATATGAAGGTTCATCTCGAACCTATCAGGGAGATGTCGGCCTTTATCAAAGCTCATGAAGAAGGGAGCTCCCTTTGTCTAGGATGTCGAATGTCAAGAAGCGTTCGAAAGTATCAAACAGTTCCTGTTACACCCTCCAGTGCTTGCTTCTCCTTTTCCAAATAAACCGTTGATTCTCTAAACTGCTGTGCTAGATGAGTCACTCGGTGCGCTCCTTGGCAGAACAACGAGGAGGGAAAAGAAAATTCCCTCTACTACCTTAGTCGAACTTTAGTCGGGGCAGAACAGAACTATTCCCCGATCGAAAAGCAATGCCTGGCTTTGATAATCACCGTGAAGAAGCTGAGGCACTATCTGCTCGCTCATCGGGTTATGCTGATCTCCAGGGTCGACCCGCTGAAACACTTAATGACCAAAGCAAGCCTAGCCGGTAGAATGGCAAGATGGGCTGTCATGCTGCTTGAATTCGACATAATCTATACTCCTCAGAAAGCAGTAAAAAGGCAAGCCCTTGCCGACTTTCTTGATGCTCATTCATACCAGAAGGGTCACCGCTCAATTGCGAGTTACCCGACGAACAAGTGCTGCACCTCGAGGATGACGAGCCATGTTGGGGGCTCTACTTCGTTGAAGCCTCATCAATAAGGACCTCGAGAAAATCAACCGTCCTGGAGATAAAAGCAGGGATTGGATTGGTGTTCATCACGCCATTAGGAGGAATCCTACGATGTTCCTTTGCTCTTAACGAGTTTCGCACAAACAATGAGGCTGAGTATGAAGCTCTGATAGCTGGTCTGGAGCTCGCCATAGAAATGAAAATCCTTCGGCTACGGGTTTACGGTGACTCCCAGCTTGTCGTCAAACAGGTGAGCGGCTACTACAAGATATATAAGCTTGAATTAGCTCGATATAGAAACCGGGTGGTAGAATTCATGAAACAGTTCACTCACATTGAACTAATGAGAGTCCCTAGGGCGTTGAATAGAAAAACCGACGTACTCACTGTCCTAGCCAAAGAGCTGGCTGATTCCGACATGGATGAAATTCTTATCATAGTCAGGAGTCGGCAAACCCTGCCCCCATTCTCTTTACGAGAAGAGGAAAGCGCTGAACAAAAGAACAATCCTGCCAAAGAAGCTCTGATCATTCAAGAAGAGCCCGATTGGAGAGAACCCTTCATAGAGTACCTCCGATAAAACAAGCTGCCCAAAGAAAAATCTGTGAGGGTTCAGTTGAAAAAAGTGCCCTCCGATATGTTTTTGTAAATAATACGCTATACCGAAGATCATATGACCAACTCTGGCTCAGGTGTCTGTCATAGGCCGAAACCGAAAAAGTCATGAAAGAAGTTCACTCAAGCGTCTGCGGAGCTTACCAATCAAGCCCTAAAATGCAGCTTCAAATCAAACGGATTGGGTATTACTGGCCTACTAAGATAAGGGATTGCGAAGAGCATGCGAAAAAATATCATCCCTGCCAAATTCACGTTAACTTCATTCAGAGGCACCCAAATCCATTGCATTCTACGGTGGTGTCATGGCCCTTCGAAATTTGGGGCACCGACATAGTTGGTCCAATTGATCCTCCCTCATCCAAAGTCCACTGGTTCATATTGTCCGCAACTGATTACTTCTCTAGATGGGCTGAAACTGTCCCGCTAAAAGAAGTCAAGTTAGAAGATATTCTGACGTTCTTCCGACATAATATTCTATACCGCTTCGGTACACCTAGAAGAATCATGACAACGGGTCTTCTTTCAAGAGTTTCAAAGTCTTAAGGTTTGCTACTCAACACAAGATAGACTGGAGATATTCCTCCATCTATAATCCAAAGGCCAATAGGCTAGCCAAACCCTTCAATAAAACTCTTTCCAAGATCTTGAGAAAAAATGCTTCAGCAACCAAGAGAGTCAGGAATCACAGACTTCATGAGGCGTTTTAGGTATATCGTACCACGTAGCGCACTCTAGCTCAGTCCATTCCATACTCATTACTCTTCGGAGTGGAGGCGATCCTCCCCCTCGATGTCGAAGTTCTAAGCCTCAGGATGACCGTCCAGCATAATTTGACGGAGGAGGAAAATGTTCTCCTTTGGCTCGAAGAACTTGACGCCCTCGAAGAAAATAGGCTCGCAGTACATCAAAATCTGGAGCTGTACCAAGCCCAAATGTCATGGGCTTATGACAAGACCATCCGTCTACGTGCTTTCAAGAAGGACGAATTGGTGTTGGTCCTCAAAAGACCGATCATTCCCAATCGACATGCCAAGGGAAAATTCAAGCCAAATTGGAAGGGCCATACGTCATCAAGAAAGTGTTCGACGGAGGATCCTACCAACTAATAAGTGCCGAGGGAGAAAGGCCCAAGCCATCCATCAATAGCCAATATCTCAAGAAATATTACGCATGAATGCCCTAAGTCGTAGACGAATTGAGCACACCAGCCTTACGGTCCGGATCATACATCCTATAAAACCGTATATAATCCACAGGCATAAACGATCCCTATCTTTCCCAAGTTCTACCGGTGAGGCTACATTTAAAGTCCCACCGGCGATGAAGCTCCACCAATCTAAAAAATAAAGAAAAAAAGATAAAAAGGTATGCCCACAAGAAAAACGGGCACGGATGAAAACCCGGAAGGGCTCCGTAAGTAAAAAAAAAACAGCAGGACTGCCGGCGAGTTTTTGAAAACCCGAAAGGGCGCAAACTCATGAAAAAAGATGAAATACACTCGCAAAGTCCTATCGACCTTGTGAGGAGAAAATCCCTGAGTGAGATACTTATGACTCACAAAAGAGCAACACACTTAGGAATCCCCACGATTCCTAGGGAGAAAATACACCTATAAGATCCTCTCGACTTGTGGGGAGAAAATACTTTTATGAGAGCCTTATAGCTCATAAAATTGAAAAGCCTTAGGTGATAGTGATCTAAACTTGTCTCTTAAGCCATCGTTCCCCAACGGGCAACGACAAATAATGAGTCGCTCTTGGCATTACCTTTCAGTGTTAGCAGTGCTGATGCCGACCCAAAACCCAAATCCCAAGTATTCCCAACGGTAAATGATGAGTCGCTCCTGGAACTATGCTTTAGTGTTTGCAGTGCTGATGCCGATCCAAAACCAAATCTCAAGTCCTCCCAGGGCAAATGATGAGTTGCTCCTAGAATTATTCCAGGACAGTAATGCTGATGCTAAACAAATTCCAAATTCCTCTCAAATTCAAAAATCCCACTAAATAAGGAAGAAATCAAACAGATCAAATCAACATCCCACTCGGCAGCACTTCTAGGCTCAAAAGTCCCGCTGGACGGGTAGGGAACTCCCAAAACAAATCAAATCAAACAAGTCAACCAATCACCTTATTGGTGGAATCAAGCTCCATCTCGGAAACAAATCAATCCTCACACCGCAAAAAGCGGAGCAAGTAAACTTCAATCCTGACACCGCAAGAAGCGGAGCAAGTCAAATCAAGTATCGACCGCCCAAGTCACAAAAATGGTAGCATCGACCATCCAAGTCGCAAAAAGGACATCACCGATCGTCCAAGTCGCAAAAAGGGAAGCGCCGATCGTCCAAGTCGCAAAATGGGCAGCACCGACCGTCCATGTCGTAGAAATGGCAGCACCGACTGTCCACGTCGCTAAAATGGCAGCACCGACCGTCCAAGTCATAAAAATTGTAGCACTGACCGTCCAAGTCGCAAAAAGGACATCACTGACTGTCCACGTAGCAAAAATGGCAGCACCGACCGTTCACGTTGCAAAAAGGGCAGCACCGACCGTCCACATCACTAAAAGGGTAGTATCGACTGTCCACGTCATGAAAAGGGCATCATCGACCTCCACGTCGTCAAAACAGGAACCAAATCAAGTCAACCTGCACGTGAAAGAAGATCCATTAATTTCATGCACACGATTCATATATATGGTGTGCATTTATTGATGGGGGCGCTTTATTTGGGTCAAAAATTACACTCCGGTTGACCAAGTCAAAGTCAGTTAACCCCTAGTCAAGCGGGCCCAAACTTAAGCGAAGTGGGCCCAAGCCCAAGTCAAGAGAAAGAATGGAAGGGGACGGCTCCATACCAAGAATGAAGCAATAAATTAATTCAATGCAATTTTTAGAAATAAATGTATGAAAAATGGGCAGGAATCCAAAATTTTGTAAACCCCATGGCTTATGTGTAAAAAGAAATAAGCAAATAAAGTATGGGGTGGCACAAGTGCCATTTGGTAAAGCCCAAGGGGCTATATGTGAAGTGTGTAGCCTATAAAGGAAAACTTGATGAAACAACAACAACAACTTTTCATTCTCTCCAAAAATTAGGGTTCTGTGCTTCCTTCTCCTTCCTCAACATTCTAAACCTTCTTCTCTTTTCTGAATTAAATCAAGAGTTTAACTCATCCTTTTCCAAAAAGAAATAATTTTTCACCATAAAACTCTTGAAGGGGAAGTTGGATCTTCCATTAAATCTTCAAAAGGGGAGATTTTTAAGTCTCACCCCTTTTTCTCCAAGATCCAGCCAACAGAGAGGAGGAAGAAGGAGACCCATCTCCAAAAATCCCATTTTGGGAAGATCCAAGGCTCAAAAGATGATTCAGGGCTAAAGTGGAGAAGAAAGGGGTCCCTTTTGATCATCTCCGAAGATTTTTAGGAGTTCAACTCTATTTGTCAAAATCTTTTGGAGTTTTTCGGAGTTTAACTCCATTCAAAATCTTTTAGATTCTAACTCCACAAATAAAATTCTTTTAGGAGTTTAGCTCCATTTAAATTTTTTTGATGTTTAACTCCATAATAAAATTTCTTTTGGAGTTAAACTCCACAATAAAAAAAAATAAAAAAATCCTTTTAGGAGTTTAACTCCATATCCCGGAGTTAAGCCCTTTGTTCTACAGGCTGCTACCCCCTTGACCCCCAGCCCGCTATCGTGGTAGCGGGACCCTCGTAAACTCTGTGAGGCCTCCGATGCGTCCAAATACCCTTCAAAACACAACACACGCACACGGCATATTGAGTTTGCATAACTTGTTTGATCCATCAATCGGAGGTTCCCTCGCTTCAAAAGCGAGGAGTAATTAACGGCAGCTTAGTCCGCGGCTGCCAGAGATTCGGATCCCCACAATCAATAAACTCCGGCCTGCCCCAGGCAGAGGGAATCTGTACATCCCTCACAAGTACGTGCATTCCTATCTCAATAGGGTGACGAAAAACACCGTATAGTGGGCATCTCCATAATCTCCTTGATCTTTGAGGGATTGATTTCGATACCTCGGTGGCGTAGGATGAATCCTAGGAATTTTCCCGAGAAAACTCCAAATACGTATTTTAGAGGGTTCATCTTCATATTATACTTCCGAAGTCATTAGAACACTATTTTTCGATGTCCCCAATGTTCCCCATGAGATTTACTCTTCATTACGAGGTCGTCGATATAGCATTCTACAATCTCGTGTATGAGGTCATCGAAGATCTTTGTCATGGCCTTCTGGTAGGTAGTACCAGCGTTCTTCAAACCGTAGGGCATCACCTTATAGCAGAATATGCCTAACGGGGTTCCGAAGGCGGTGTGCTTTTGGTCTTCAGAATCTATTTTTATTTGATTGTATCCTGAGGATCCATCCATGAAGGAGAAGACTTCGTGTGTGGACATGTTATTGATCATCAGCTCGATAACGAGTACTGGGAGGTCAACTTTCGGGCATGCTTTGTTGAGATCCCGAAAGTCCACGCAGATGTGAACCGTCCCATTTTTTTCATCACTGGATTGATATTAGCGATCCAATCGGGATATTGAATCTCTTGGATGAAGCCGGAGTCGAATAGTTTCTTGACTTCAGCGTTGATACTCATCTTAAGTTCGAGCCGCGTCCTTCTTGGTGCCTATTTGATTGGCTTTATGTCTAGCGATATGGCCAGTTTATGTACCGCTGCTTTTGGATCTAGACCCGGTATTTCGAAATAGTTCCATGTAAAGCAGTCTTTGTATTGCATAAGCACGTCTTTCAGTATGGCCACTTATTTTTCAGATAGTTGCTCACCGACAAACGTCAGCCTCGGATAATTTTCTGTCCCTAAGTCAATTTTCCTTAGGTTTTCTGCTATAGTGTGTATCCTATCTTCTAGCTCTTGCAGTGCTGGTGGAAATTCTGAGATCATCTCGTCCTCGTCTTCATTTGCGAAGCACTCGAAGAGGTCACCCATACTCTCGTGCCCTTCCTCTTTTGAGAGTGTTATCATATGGCATGTATGAGTATGCTTCCCTTTTTGCGGTTAAGCTAGTCTTAACCGGACAGTGTAGGTCCTTTTTGGCTCGTGTTTTCACGGTGGGCTTATCTTCCAGCTGTCGGATAAAGCGAACCTGCCTTGTCGATACTGGTCATCCACCCAATCCTTGAAGGTGAAGAAGTCCTTAAGAGGGTGACCTATTGCTCGGTGATAGGAGCAATAATCCAGATGATAGACTCATTTATTTGTTCGGGGTGCCGAGACTCCGGAAGTGTCATCATTTGGTGCTTCATGACAAGGTTGAATATTTTCCCTGTCTTGTCTTACGGGAACAAATATTCTCGACCCATCTTCTTTATAAAAGTCGGGCTCCAATCGAGCTTCTCTCGATTGAACGTCGTCTTGGACCCACTTTGTTGTCTTCGTACGTTGCCTGCACTCATTTCCCTGTTTTTACTCATTTCCCTGTTTTTACCTCCATTTTGGGATTTTCTCCTTTCGCGAGAACACATAGCGGCCTGGGGATTAAGAGCGTTATAGTCTACTTCCTCCACAGATTGCTGAGTGAGACGCTGCGTCTTGGCCTTTTCATATATGGCCATTTCGCAGCTATGATTGTCTCGGCTGATTTGACAAGCTTCTTTTATTAGTTTGTTGATTTGTTCTTCGAGCGATAGGCTTAACATTCTCAATGTGGGATCTTACTCCTATTTGACGTCATGGCTATCTGGAAGGACATTTTCTTCACTCAAACTGTTTATGACGTGACAACTATAAACTTGCACCCGTTTCTTAGACCGAACGTATCCGAGTCTAGTTAATTCTAACTTCCCATTAGGCTTCTTTCGCTGAGTCCCGGGAATATCCCAAATATTTTTGTAGAATTGGGTCTGCCGAACTGTTTGTTCGAGAGGCACACCTTGGTGCTTTAACAGTTTCTTTAATCCCTCCGTATAATATCTTGGCATACATATGGGTTGGAACCTGTCAAGAGCGGGGTTGACACCATGCCAGACTTCTTTTTCAACTCTGGTCTCCGTAGATTTATAGAAGAGGATCTCCTTTTCACTTCTTTGCCTAGGAGGTACGTAGAAGGTCTGCAGTTCTTATACGCTGTATGTATCGAGTGCATCAAGTTCCTTATAGTGTCGAGGCGGATCCATCTTGATTTGTAGATTCTGATCTGCTTCGGCAAGAGTCTGCATTGATGGGCGAATGGAGAACACTGCATTAGTTTTGTCCTCAAAGTCGCTGCCAAAGACCAGGATCGGGGTAGATGGTCCGGTCTTATTGTTTTCTTTTTAGGGTTGCCCCGAGTAGAGTATTTCTTCGTCTTCCTTGGTTTCGCTTCCAAAGATCGAGATGGTGGCCGCGGATTTTTGTTTATTCTCCGTCTTGTAGCACCTTTCAGTATCCTTGAATTCCGGCAGAAAGTACTTCGCGTCTTTATACTTCTACACTTCATTCACCGATAACGGATTTAGTTCTCCTATGACAGTGTACTCCGAGCCATCCTTGAAATACTTCATACATTGATATTATGTAGAAGGGATGATTTTGTACTCGTGTAATCAGGGCCTGTCGAGTAGGGCGCTGTACCAAGTCTTGGTGTCAATGACATGAAATTTGATGTCAGTGATAAGCAACCCATATCGTAGTATCATTATTACGGACCTAAGTGACTGTGACGAATGTGAGCCAAACCCAGAGATAGTCATTTTATCTCAGGAAAGGTGCTGAACAATCATGCAAATTTCCTTCAGCACTCTCACGTTGAGAAGATTAACGGAGGATCCGTTGTCGATAAGGATTTTTTCTATCTTAATGCTATGGCAGTACCTAGTGACGTATAGTGGTTGATTATGTTCGCACCTACTGAGGAGTAAATCTTTATTGCTGAATGTAATATCAGCCGTGTGGACCTCTGCCAGTTTATTTTTCATCTTCTCTTCTGCGGGGAAAGCTTGGAACTGATCAGGCTCTTGTAATGCCTTGATCAGGGAATCTCATGCCTCTTTGGACAGGAGGAGAGCATCCAATATGCTTAGCTACGAGGGTATTTTCCTCAAATGTGCTAGAACGTTATAATCCACCTTATTTTTCTTAGACGTGTCCCTTACGGCGAGCTCTTTTACCACTTCTTCGTCGAGGGTGATTTCTTCGGGCATTTTCCCTTTCCCTTTGTCTTTTTTGTTCGAACCTTTGTGTGCAGGTCCGAGGTTCTTTCTAGGCAGCATACGGTTACGCAATTGAATATTCTCCCAGTTCTTCTCCTCCTCTTCTTTTTGGAGGCGGAGTCTTCGAAAAGAGGGTTGGGGGTGTTTCATCCTCGGAATGGCTTTCAAAGGTGGGAACTTGAGGTTTTTCGCTTTCGGAACTGGTACCCACCATATGAAAGTTGCCAGTTGTTTTTTTATACGTTTTCATCTCGCCACTTCATTGTTGAGGAGCGTGAGCTTTGCGCTTCTCCTTCTTGAAGTGTTTTCGATGGGCATAATGTCCTTGCCACAACTTCTTGAAGGTGTTGCACTCCTCGATGGGGTGAACGACCCCTCAATGATAGAGGCGATATTTTGGATGTGATTCTTCTCCGTCGAAGCATGGGACTCCAGGAGTGTACCTCGTGAAAGGTGGTATCTTCAACCCCAGTGATAGTGCTTTGGCGAACCGCTTCTCAGTTTTGATCCTGCTCTTATTTGTTGCAGGCGTGCTTTGGTTTGGTCGGAGCGCTTTACAACTCATTCTCACCGCAGCTTCTTTATTCAGAAGCTGATGCTTGGCCTTTTCATGTATGGTTGTCTCGCGTTCTTTGTCGTCTTTGCTTTTTTGAAAGACTTCGTTTAAAAGTCTCTCAATCGGTTCTTTTTCTGGCAGTTTCAGGGATTTTAGCGCCAATTCTGCCCCCAGTTCCTCTACATCATTTTTTGACACTGAAAGAGATTCTTCGTCATATAACAACGAATAGGAGACCATGCGGCAACTTGCTATATAGTCTTCCGCTTCTTCTGATGAGTTATTTCCCTCATTATTGTCATTGTCTTCGTCCTCAAGAATATGCTTAAGGAATTCTTCGTGCATGACTGGTGCCCGCGCCTTCTGATTATACTCCTCCAGCGCATCTATATATTTTTGTAGATCTGTGCGCTTATCGTCATATTCGACAGGCTGCATAGGTTTCTTGGTCTTCTTCTTTTTCTTCGAAGATTTTAAAGGCTTGACTTGGGTGCTTTTCCCCTTGTCGGTGGTTTTCGGCATAGGATAGGGTTTTAGCACCCCTACGATTATTTCAGGTTCAAGTGGGTTTTCCACCTGACTGCCGGACATGCCTGAAGATCCTTCGGCATTCTTTTAGTTTTTGCTGAGAGGACTACTTCCCATGAAGTTTCCTCCATAAGCGAGCATGATGCCCCCTATGCGTCCGCCTTTTTAGGAGCGTGCTTTTAGGGTGGGTTTACCCTCCAGTTTTCGGACATCATGAACTTTCCCTGCTGATACTTGTCGTCAACCTAATTTTTGAAGATGTAACAATCCTCAATTGGGTGGCTCACTATTCTATGATAGGAGCAGGAATGGGGGATGTTGACGTCGCCGGGTTGTGCTGGACGCCACGGGTCAGACAAAGTGATGAGGTTATTACATATTTTCAGTTCGAACAATCTCCTCGTTTTAGTGTGAGGGAATGAGTAGGCATGTCCTAACCTTTCTTCCAAGGATAGGCGCGGACGCATGTTGTTTTGGCGAGGAGCCGATTTTGGGCCACTCGGTTGTTGCTGCGTATTAGTAACGAAGGCCAATTTCCCTTTACCCTTGTTATTTCGAGGGTCCTTATTTGATTAGGAAGGCCCGTGGCCCATCTGATCTATTTTTCCAACTTGTCTTTCAGCGCCTGGACGGTTGTGGGTTTGAAGAAGGTCATGAACTGGGACACGGTTGTTTGAGGATCGAGGGCCCCGATGAACATGCCCATGACATGAGACTTTTCAATACATTTTTCACACTTAGACTACAGGTTCCGCCACCGGATCGCGTATTGGACCGAAGTTTCTTCCGGCTTTACCCTTGCATTGATTAATGCCACGATCGGAGTGCATTTTCACGTGCTGGCGAACCATTGCATGAACAGCAGTTCCATTTCTGTGAAAGTTTTCACGGAATCATTTTAGAGCACTGAGTACCATTCAAAAGCTGTCTCTGACAAGCTTCCTACAAATTGGCGAAGCAAAAGTTTGTCATCGTTTCTAGTATTTCCACATAGTGCTTTGAATTGTACGACATGCTGGTGATGATTGCCCATTTCTTTGTAGACATGGAACTTAGGGATTGTATATCCCGGTGGGTACTTGATTTGGTCATACCGGGCCGGATATGGTCACCCGGTTCTGACAACTTGGCTGGCAGCTTCATTGGCCTGGTGAGCTATTATTTGTTGAGTGATGTAGTCATCCAGGGCTGTCTTAGAGATGGTTCCATCCTTGGCTGCTGATAAAGACGGAAGAGGGTTTGATTTTTTCCCTTTGTCATCCTCGATAACTACTGGTGGATGTTCTGCCAGGGGTTCCGGTTGGATCATCATTCCCACCATATCTTGGAATAGAAGAGACATCTACTTGATGTTAGCAGCTTACTCTACAGCTTCTTTATCTTTTCTTTCCATCACTCTTCGCAAGAACTCTGTATCGGTCTCTTGTTCTTGATGCTACTCGACTTCTTTGTTCGGACCTTCTTTTTGTCCGGTAAGCGCTGCCATTTTGGTCAGCATTTCTTGGAGCTTTTGCTACTGCTCCTGAGCCTCATCAATGACCAAGTTTGCAGTCGGTGACTCACCGAGGCACGGCTTTCTTCTTTTCTTGAAGCCATGTAGACCGTATGTATTATTATGCCCCCCCGACTTGGGGCATTTAGATCTTTCGCCATTAGAATTTGCCGCGGGCGGTAGAATTTTCTCTGGCCTCGTTCTTTTATGAGAGGTCGGAGCTGAAGGATCCATTGTGATAGGTTCCTGTTTAGGAAAAGTCCTCTGTTGTATGGAGGAGGGGCGGTCATTTTCTTGTCGGCTCTTAGATTTCTTAGGTCGACGAGAGTAATTGTTGTCAAGCACAGAGTTTTGGACTTTTCTCCAGACTCTATGGATCTGTGAGGAGAGTCGTTGATGAGGCTGCTCTGACTATTTCTATATTGGGGCTTCTGCCGGCGGAGGTGATTTCTTCAGTACCGCCGTCGGGGAGTTCTTGCGTACTCTCTTGAGCAGGTCAAAATTGTTCCCAGTTGAAACAGCAGCGTCGACCTCAACCATAGGAGCTGGTCGGGTGAGACTAGAGGGAGATTTTCCCCCATCTTCTCTCACTCGGCGCCGGTGGCGACGTCGAGCATTTCGTGGATTGGGAAATGCCTCAATTTTGGAGGTGTCTTCCTCATGCCCCCCGTGTTGCTGGGGAGTTTCGGTTGGCGTCAGCCTATTAAAGACCGACGTTCTTGTTGGAGTTGGAGCGAAGCTGGCTAATCTTTAGAAGACTGACTGTCTGGGAGGGGAAGCAATTTTGCCGACATCACCTGTAGCAGGAGCAGCGAAGGTTAGCCATTTTAGGGTGGCTCCTTCAGGTATCTTGAGCTTTTTTACGGGCCCGCTCAAGTTCTTTCTTTGAAGACTGAGACGTCAGATTTGGATGACTTGCTGATAGGGGCTTCCATGGTTGCCAGCCGATCAAAGACCGACATTATAGGAGCTTCTTCTTATGGCGTTGAGGCGCCGAAGTTCATGGACGGGAGCATGGTCCTAAAGAAAAGTCCGGTAGTAGCCTGAGTGACTTGTCCTACTAGCATGGTAAAAATGGAGGCCGCATTGGGCCTGTACATCACTCCTTCAACCGGGATAGAGTGGGAGTCGTTGTTGTATGAGGTGCAGCGGGAAGCCATTCATTTTTGCACAGGAGTAAGATACCAAGTTTTAGTACCTTGAACCCAAAGGAAACCGTACATGTATCGTATATATACCGGCGAATATCAATTAACAGTCGATTAAAATACGTGTATCAAATACACGTGTTTAATTGAACTGCTGCATGTATCCTTATACGTGCCCTACATCGTTTCGCATGTGCTGGGAAATCTCTGTTTGGGACTCTAAAGACTTGACAATACGCTAGTGTTAGGTTAGGATCATATCCAAGCCTATAAGCACGTCAGCGATACTAGCTGCACGTAACGGCTACCCAGATATTGATTAAAATAAGATCAACTAGCAAACTCATCTGAACCCTGTAAAGTCTATCAGTGACATCACTGTACAGTCCAGTCTCTTCATCTAAGAGTATCGCATATCGGGTCTAGGGTTTGGAATATGTCAAACCCCAATAACTCGATAGGTCGTGCAACAGAGAACTCATAACCAACCAGAGATACAACTGATAAAACTTATCAGTTTATCTCCACTGCCATGGCCATCTACTTGTGGTTGTAGTTATGTCATGCACAGCGCGACATCAATTCCTTTTACCGGAGACGAATCCCCTCGACCACTCACTGCCTCCACGTGCTTCGGAACTATACCCAACAAAAACCTGTTTGCATGACTCCTTTGAGACGTGGTAGGGTAGAAGTCTAAGTATAGTGGGAAGACACATGTGACACTATGGCGATCTCAGATCCTTAGGACTACCTTGTACTTATGTCACTAAAGAACTGCTAAATGACATTGATATATTACCAACTAGGAGTTCTCAGCGAGTCTGTCCAGTGTAACTCATCCAATGAGAACATGTATACAACCCTCCATGTCAAACACCAATAGCTGCAGGATCAGCTATCGCCCTCCTACCAAGTCAGGAAATGTACATACCAGTCTAAACTGGAATACCGATGCCCAGTCTCGATACTCCTGCGACTAGGGACATTTAAGGATGTGCTTATCAACTACCCAGGCCCCACTAGTATGATCTCCATCATCATTTTGATAGTCAAGAAAAAACTTAGGTCTTTATCTCATATCTAAACGATACGTGATAGTGGATAAAATACATCACATGAAAGATAAAGGCAAACCAGATAGCATACTATCATCTCAAGTAAGATTTCTCTCTCGTATAGGTCCTTCTTCAATTACAATAATTGACTTGAGAGCACCTATATCCAACAATCTCCCACTAGCACTTAAGGCCAATTATTGCGGTATCGCATACTCAACTTTTGTTCTAGCAGTTTCACAATCTGTGTTCGAGAACTAGGATCAATGAGTGCATCTGGCATAACACATCTCTCTGTTTCTTCCTGAATCTCTATTTCATGGAGATCAAATATCCCCCGAACTGAGCGATACCTGCCTTTGTATTTACTTGGACTGACGATAGGATTATGTTCATAAATGAATAATTATATCAAGCGAATTCTCAAGAGGTATCATTTGCTGATTCACAGTCAGCATCTAGCGCCACGACTATCTCAGTATCCCACTCGGAACTTTTTCCAATATACCGCTCCTCAAAAGAGGGTAAACTTATAACTCGCAAAAGACCATATGTCTTCTATAGGAAGCTTGAATCGGTAACCACTTTCTTCAGGAGGTCGCCATTACCATACACCAAGAACATCAAATGCTCTTCATCGCCGCCCTATGTTTCTCTAGGATTGGACTGATATCCATATCATATATCGAGAAACACTTGTGATCGCCATTGTTTTACCGATTGCAGTATAGAAACATCACTTACTATCATGAGTATTTCATCCACATACTATATGAGGAATATGAAAATACTCCCTAATACCTTCTTTCAAATACCAGGCTCATCTTTCATTTTGATGAAGTTAAACACTTCGACCGTGACATCAAAATAGATGATCCATTTCTTCTATGCTCGCTTTAGTCTAAAGATAGATTTAAGCAACTTTTACACTTACCGCTGCTCCCACTGACTAAGATAACCTTTTGGAAGAGTCATATACACGTACACTTCTAAATCCAATTTATAAAGACGTTATAATCATCCATTTTCCAAATACCACAGTCATGAAAAACAGCGGTGGCAAGTTATATCCGTATGAACTTCAGCACGAATACTTAAGTAATAGTTTCATCACAATCCACATCGGGTATTTGATGAAAACATTTTACTACAAGTCTAGCCTTATCAGGTCAGTACCTTTCCATTTGCACTGATCTTGTAAGATCTACTTGATACTTATGGGTTTTACCCCTTCAGGAGCATCCACCAAAGTCTATAATTTGTTGCAGTGCATTGAGTGCAACTAGGATAACTTGGCAACCAGCCATCAATTGGAAGTCACCACTTCCTATGGCCTGCAGATAACTAGTAAGTTCATCATCACATGATGCAAGCCTCATTGTCACCGTTAACGAGGAAACCATAGTACTTCTCAGGTGGTTGGGGTTACCTACCAAATCTGCGGAGTGGCTAAGCTTTGTCAGGGTCAATTGAATTTTAGTTCTACTAAATCTTCAGTTCCCGTTTATTGTTCTGGAATCACTTCCAGTTCTACCATACTTCGACTAATTTGTTTTGAAAGAAATTCCTTTTGTAAAAAGGTGGCGTGTTGAGAACAAAACTACTTTTGATCTTGCAAATGGTAGAATGTTAAACCCTTATCAATGCCCGGGATAACCCACAAACTTCCATTACCAAAACGTGCCATGAGTTTATCCGGATTTTGGTTTTAAACATAAGCCGGACAACTCAACATCTTGACAATCTCAAGATGATAACCCATTCTATATCACATATAGAATATGAGGCGTTGATTAAGGTGGAACCAATATCAATTGATATGCATCTATTTCTAGTGCATCGCTTAATCGAAAAAGGCGATTCAACATTATTAAGCATGGAGCGCACCCACAGATGAGCAATCTGAGACAGAATCAAATTCTCGATTATATTACTACGGAATACTTAGCATAAGCATCCACATCTTCGAATATTTCAAAGAATCTTGATACTTCTAACGTTTGGTACTTGATTGGTAAAGTTTTTGCGAGATAAGTTTATTACCGCAATCAAGAAGGTTTCTCTTGTAGCTAGCCGGTTAAGTACGGGTCGTCCGCAGGGAGATGGGAATCTTTTTCTATGTGCTTTAACGAGTTAAGTCCAATTGTCCAGGTTTGTTTTTAGATTAACTATGCGCTAAAATGATATAGATAGAGAGCTTGTTAGTGTTAGGATTAGGTTAGTTTGAGTTAGGAGTCGCTCACTTCTTTCGTTGCCACTCTTAATATCGGTGTTACGGTAATCGGCAACAACGGGGATTAGCACGACTAGGAAGGAACTTGCGAGTATAAGCTAGGCTTTCCAACGCATAAGTTCTTCCTTTTGGTGCTTGTCCGTCCGTTCTTGGCTCTTAGCCTTAACCTCAGGTTAATTCAACCACAACCGGTCTCACTACGGAATCACCGCTATCATGTAGGATAGGATGTCGTAGGGAGCGGATTGTGGTTCAATTAATGGGAGTTCAATTTAAGATGTTGGGCAAGGAAAGAGTGAGAGAGATTTCCTTCTCTCAAACTTTCCTTATCCTACCCTTACAAGTATGGAAACTACTCACCCATTACAAAAAAAATGAAAATAAAACAAAGGAGAAAGATAGAAAGAAAGCGGTTAGAAAATTACAACTAGCTATTTGCGACCTCACCTCGGCAAGGATCAAGCGTAAGCATCATGGTTATTTAAGGATAAAGGAAAAGAGAACAAGAAAGAAACAAACAATAAATAACAACAACTAGATTAGCAAAAGAAAATTACAAGCAATTATAAAAAGAACAAGACAAGCATGATAACAAAGAACTCCTTTATTAATTCTTCACTCACAAAAGCTCACTACAAGTTTTTAATGGAGAAGAGATGTGAGGAGGAAGAAGAACAATACATGTATTCTAAAATTCTAAATACAAGATTATGGACTTTTGCTTTGGCAAGTTCTGGACTATTTATAGGCAGGAAGCTGGAAATATCGGGCAACATTCAGAACCTTCATGAAAAGACCCAAATACCCCTGAATTTTGATGTTCTGCGGAGGCCGTACAGCCGCGGTTCCGCGGCCTAAGCATGCTTAGGCTGCGGTTCCGCGGCCCTATTGGGGAATTAGGTCACCAATTTTGGTGGCTTCTCCTGGATAGCAGTGCCTTTCTGTATGGTATATGTTTTTTTCTCATAATTTCTTCACGATTTTTCCAGAATTTCTGTTGAACAAAAGGTGATGTGATGTGGATCTTTTGTCATGATTTTCTCGAGCTCCGCGTAGATTTCTTGGATCTTGTGTTGCCATTGAGCCTTCTGCATGAAAATGACATTGATTTGCCATTTTGTCTTTTAAACTGGTGTGCGGCAACATACGGATAAAGAGCGGAGACCCGTGTTTTATCTGTGGTTGGCAGGAACCCAGGTTTTGTCGTGTTTTTCCATGAATTTCACCGTTTAAAACCGAGAACCTGTATCCTGCAATTGACTAGCAAACACGGCTCAAGAGTACCTACCGATATGCAATATGATAGAAATTGGGCGGTATAAAAATGCAAAAATCTGATATGAACAGTACTCTAGTTTATTCTTATGTCCTATAAACTTCTCAAAATTTTTGGACTTTGCACTTCAATAAGAATGCATGTTTAAAACCAGAGAACTCATAAAAAAAACGGAATGAAGTATGAGTATCAATCCCCTGTCCGTGCGGACACCGGATAACATACATCATTATGTATAAATCTTATGAGTTCACTAACTCATACTCTGTGTGTTGCAATTTGAAAAGTGTATTTTGGTTAAGAATGTATATTCGGTTATTCAATGCACCCAATCATGAAATGATAAAGGCAAATGTTCAAAACATAATTTTTTGAAAATTTATATCCTATTCTATCAAATAAAGTGACTAATTGATCGTGCGAAGAAGTGTTTATGTATGTTTTGTAAATAACCATAATCAAGATGGTGTCGTAAATAGCTAGCCGCGATGAGTATGGGTCGTCCGCAGGGAAACGTGAACTTCTTTTCTTGCTTTAGACGAGTTGGTAAAAGAGAGGAGGGATTGTTGTCGTTTTATTTTAATATAGATATAAAATTTGTAATAGAATGGCTTGTAGAGTTTTTAGGACTTAGTAGTTAATGGATAAATGTTTAGAAATGTCTCTTTTGATCTTTTAATAGTTTAAAACTTAGAGAGATAGCGATGAATGTGAATTGTGGGTTCTTGGAGGGAACTAGGGTTTCCCACTACTACCCCTTGTCCTTCCATTGATCTCTATTAATCTTGAACCTTTAACAATATAAGTGTTTAACTAATCTCAAATCGTGATCGTGACTATCAATAAATTGATAGCGCGCCCGATAAGAGAGTTAACATTTATTTTGCTAAAGTTTATAAACATTAAAAAGTCAAAAGAAGTTAAAAAATATTTCATCCATTATTCTACCCTATCCTATAAACCCTAGCAAGCAAGAAATTACTCGCTCATGGTTAGTAGCGATTTGGAAGAAAGGTTGAAAATGAATGAAACCATAATTAAAAGTGCAGAAAAATAATGCGAAAAATTAATGCGTAAAGTAAATGCGTAAAGTAAATGCAAAAAGAATTAAAACAAAAACTATCTTTATTAATCAACTTTTGCATTACAGTTTTTCTCCTTTAAAAGTAAATTACAAGAACCCTAGTTTCACTCTAGATCTCTCTCTTTCGATGGGTGTAGATTAATAGATAATTAGATTGTGGGATTATTGGATTATTGGATGATTTTTAAATGCACAGCTCTCGGTCCTTTATATAGTCTCTAAAATTAGAAACCCTAGATGCCATATGTGAGTAGATATAGTTACGATCATGCCCTTAAAATTCCAGATCCAACGGCCACCAAAGGACCGAGGAACCGCGGCCCTTTGCCACGTTTGACCACGGTTCCGCCGCCGTCTTGTTGGTTTAGGTCTAGGAATTTTTTCTGGCTTTTCTTCTTGATATTTGGAGATCCTCTTGATATATAGATTATGAAAATATTGCCCTTAGTCTCTGTCGTTGCTAGATTTCTCGATTTGCTTCCAAAATTTGGCAGATTTGGTTTCGATATCCCAATCGATATCCCGATTTGACTTGGATCTCCTACATAAATTTCAGACCTGAGCTAATACCTGCACAATATCTCAAATCAAAATATTAGTAGCATTTGGTATTTTTGAGATATTATTCCAAACATTTATATGATATAATATCTTAAGAATATTGATTAGAAATATTTAATATGATATGCATATTTTAATTACAAATATTATATGCATATATTTTCCCTACTTATATTAATTATAGATGAAGAAACATATGATAATAACTTTTACAAATAAACCCACATATGTTCTTTATTTACAATTAACACCTTTTTTTATTAATAATAGTAAGGAAAATGTTCATAAAAATATGCAATATTTTAGACTAATCAAATACCCCCAAACTTATCTTTGATCATCCCGAACAAATTATTTATTAAAAGGAAAAAGAAAAACTTAGCACACTTTCGTAGGAAATACAAGATTGCACTTAGCACGTGCAACAAGCCGTTAAACCTCTAGGTGTCCCTAGTAAGAGGAGTGTTGCCTCCTGATGGTTTTCAGTGGATTTCACCTATAAAATAGCATAATAAAATAAAGAAGATGAAAGTTACATGCAAAGATATGGAACATATAAAAGAAGAACTTGAAAATAAGAGTTTCAACCTACACTAGATTTTTAGTTTCCATGAGCCCTATCTTAATAGTCATGAAAAGATGTCAGAAATCATATCATCATCAATAAAACATCGTCTTTAGTCTTCCTCCCTATCTCTCCTCCAAACATCGATCATATACCCATACATGTGTGTAAAAGACATCCCAACACTTGGAGAATTCAATTCAAGCTATCATACCCTTGTCCTTATTCCTTAGTACTTTTTGGTCGGTGATGCTTTATATGGATTTGCTTACACATTTTTCATGCGACCGTTAATACTTCTTGAGATACCAACAAACCGATTACCAAATGTGCTCATTTATTTAGTCGTAATTAGTAATATCCTATTCTTGCAATACCTAAGGCTTAGCAGTGACTCCCAAACCAGTTAGTCTAAGGCACTGGGTGATAAGACACCCTCGCTATATTTTTTTATGATGTCTTAAGTAATTACAAAACCAGTATTCATTTTTCTTCACCATTTATATTTTTGTTTATATATTTTTTCCTTCATACTAAGGATTCTAGACAATAGTATTTCAAGGTATTCTCTACTATCCCAAATTTCAAGATGTGTGCAAGTGCGTATAGTAGGGTATCAACGTTCAGAATTTTGGACTCAAGACTAGAGACTATTTTCAGACTTATTTCTATCCGCAGATTAGTAATTTCGTTCATCTTTCTAACCCTTGAGACAATAGCTCATTACTACCTATTACTAGCTTCGTTTTAAAACGTCTAATTTTCTTGCATTTCTTAAATCTCTTCCTATCTTTCATATGTATTTTTCACTTTCTAACTTTTATTTTAAAAAAAAATAAATTTAGTGCTTTTATTTAGTATAATGCAAAATAATATGTGAATAAGCACAAACCTCCCCCTAAACTTATTTGCAGCGGTGTCCTTACTGATATCATCTTTTAAGCTCAAAACCTGTAGACTTGGAAGGAAAAGTTATCAATGATTAGTAAAAGGGGAAAAAATTCAATGACAGTTAAATCCCCCCCCCCCCGGCCCCAAACTTATTTTTGGCTCACAATCATGCAAAAAATTCTTTTCATTCAAGAGCCAAAAAAATATTTTTCTTCCCCCCAAACTTGAGTAAAACAATGTTTTTATTATTAAGCGTCATAAGAGGGGGATAAGTATTATTGGTCTATGCAAACCTTTACAAAGACCAAAAGTTAAAACCAACCATTTGAATATTTTATCAATGTAACACCATGGTTGGTAGAAGATCATGCAACAGAAAGACGCGAAGAAGTGGGGAGGAGATAAGTGGTGTAATCGAACGGTTTTACGTCTCGGTTGGTGGAGACGAAACAGCGATGGTGGATGAAAAAGAGAATGTGAAAGATAAGGAATAGGTGGAATATTCGTATTCTTATATGTGACTAGAAGAAGGGGTGGCTGTTCAACTTCTTCGGATGGAGGTTGATTCATCATAACATCCATGTCTTTAAGGAACGCAAGTTCTTCGGCGAAAATGTCTTCAAAATTTTCTTCAATATTACAAATGATAATATCATCGGAAGGAAAGGTATGATACTCGGACTTCATAAGTGGTTCATATCTAGTGTAAGGGACCGACTTGGATAGCTCGACTAAGTCATTCGACAAGTCAAAGGATTCGGACTCAAGAGTGGACTTGTCGTCAGAAGGGTCCTCACTCGTATAATAAATAGCAGGATCAAACAATAACGCACTAGTGGCATCGAGATCAGTATCATGAAGCTCCTCAAATTTGCAACTGTCAGAAGCTATCTTGTCGACAGAACATATATCAATTATATGAGCATAAGGTTCGGAGGGTTGACTTCCTACCCTATAAATGATAAGTTCAATTGTCATCTTCCCAAAGCACAGCTTCATGGAACCGTTACGACAATTGATTATCGCATTTGAAGTTGCTAGAAAAGGACGACGTTGAATCACCAGAATTTGGTTTCGTAGGTTTGCCACAGGCTGTGTATCTAAAACTATAAAATCCACAGGGAATATAAATTCCCTAACTTTGATCAACACGTCCTCTAGCTCACCCTTAGGGTGGGTGATAGATCGATCAGCCATCTGGAGAGTACAGTGCACAGGTTTCAACTCTCTTATGCCTAATTGCTTATAAACAGAATAAGAGAGAAAGTTAACACTGGCACCTATATCGAGTAGAGCGCAATCGATATTTTTACCCCCAATAGCAATAGATATTGTAAGACAACCGGGGTCCTTATATTTCTTGGGCACATGTTGGGTAAGAGTATTGCTCATATTACTTGCTAAGAAAAACTTTTTAGGCACTTGAGTTTTCCTTTTCCTAGTGCATAAGTCCTATAGAATTTTAGCATAGGATGGAACTTGTTGGATAGAATCTAAGGTAGGAATATTTATATTTACTTGCTTAAAAATTTCCACAATCTTCTCCATTTGGGGATTTGGTCTGTTGGGCCTCAACCGGTTTGGAAAAGGAGCTTTATTAACAAGAGTTGGGTCCAACTCTTGTGGAGATGGAATGGATCCCAAAATTGGATTTGGGATGGTCGTAGATGGTAATTCTTTCAAGGATGTGGGCTGAAGGTTCGAGCCTAGTGAAGAACAGAGAATAGGCTCGGAAGAAGATGTTGGATTAGACGAAGTAGGAGAATAAGTAGTAGCCGGGGTTTCATCTGAATCTTCAATTTGTTCCCTAACCTGGTTATTCAGCACTCTTCCCGATCTCAACGTTGTTACGGCACTCACATTATGATTTTGTTGGTGAAGAATGAGATTTGCGCTTTGTGAATGGCCAGGATTTGGAAGAGGTTGAGATGGAAGTTTCCCTTTCTCTCTCTCACTCATTGCGGCATTTCAACTGTGCAATTTGTACTTCTATCGATTTTATGCTTTCACCGTGGGAAGCAATTTGTGTTAGTGTATATGCCCTAGAGTCCATTATTGTATCATAATGGTTTGTATATTACTTAATGGAAGCTTGGGATATTCACAGTTGTATTAACTGTCTTGCTCAAAATGGTATTATGCTACCTGGTTTGTTTCTACCTCAATATGTGCATGTGTTTCTTTTAACATATCGTTTATACATATTGGTAGAGCCCTTAGGATATTTTGCTTGATTAGCAGCGTTGTGATGGCAGTCACACTGGTGGGGCTGGTAGTCTATAAGCACATCCTTATACAGGTCCCTAGTCATAGGATTATCGAGACATGGCATCGATACTCCAGAGTAGAATAGTGTATGCGCTTCTCATCCCAGCAGGGGAGATGGTATGTCCCACAGCCATTAGTATGTCGTGCTGGAGATAGTATGTAGGTGCTTAATGGGTTATGAGTTCACCGGACATGACTCGTCGGGAACTGTTGGTTGGTATTATACCTATCGTCAGGTAGCAGTTCTCAGGTGACATGAGTACAGCTTAGTCCGTCGACTTGACACTGCTGCTTCGCCTCGAGTGTGTTCCAACTGTACTTTGATTATTACCCTACCACGCTCAAAGGAATTGTGCAAACAGGTAATAGTTGGGTGTAGTCCCGAAGCACTTGGAGGCAGTAGCGGTTAGATAGGATTCGTCTCTCCCGGTATTGGGGGTTGATATCGTGCTGTGTTTGGAAAGCCATTACACAAAGTCCCTGGCCAGGGCAAGCGAGATTTACTTGTAGGTACTCCAGTAGTTTCTCGGGGTGTAATGGCCTACGCTCCGACACGACTTATTGCACTAATAGGGGTCCGACACTTGCCGCCCTCCTAGGACCGATATGCGATACTCTTAGGCGAACAGACAGTACTGTACGGAGATTGTCATAGACAGGCTCAATTGGAATTCCGATGAGTTATTCTCATCGTCCTTCTCATCGACATATACCTGGGGGCCGTTACGTACAGCTAGTACCGCTTGCGGCATGTGATTAAACCCACTGCCAGCGTAGTGTCGAGTCTTTAGAGTCCCACACAGAGAGTTTCCCTGCATCGGGCAATAGATGTAGTGGTCGTATGGTTTACGACAGGGATCGATCACGTATGTGTACCTTTGCACGGATGATGATTCGTATGGACAATACTAGTGGGCTTTGGTTTAAGACGGATCCTAATATTGTATTGATGGATACTTTTTCGTCTCTTTTGTATTCGTATTTTTCGGAATACGGATACGGGTATGTATATATGGACGAGGGGCGTTTTTGTAATTTATTCAAAGATGCTTCTAGAAGATGATAAGTCATATTTGTATTTTTCATTTTAGATTAAATGATAAATTAAATATGACAAGGAGGAAATGAGGTGGATACTGCATGAAAATGAGCATGGCTTCATGAGACACTTGTTGGGGTTTAAGGCTATGACTCATTTGTTGTAACTTGAACCGATTTTAATTATTCATTAGTGATTTATTGGTGAGATAATTGATATGGTTCAGTTTGCAACAACGAGAACACAACTCCATTTCATGAAAAACTACACTAGCTTTTCCTCCATGAATCATCTTCTTCCTCATAGCCTAGAACACTCATGTGTTGAGTAACCTAGTATGAAAAGAGACATTCAAATCCATCTTCATACTCTACATCGTCTATGACATCTTGTGTAGCGAACATGATGCCCTAGTAGCTTCGGTTAAGGTAGGAGCTTGATGCAAATTATCTCGAGTGGATCATCTTCGATTTGAGAAGGCCGACGAGGAGGCGGAGATCCGATGCGATCCATGGCGTCGACGACGAGATGGAGGACAGCGAGGAATGAAGACCCCAAGAACATAAACGTGAGGTATAACTTCTGTACATGTAGTTAGATCTCATGTTCTTGTTGTTAGTAAAGGTTTAGCAACGATCTTGGCGTATAGTCTATGTCACAAAGCTTTTGAAAACAGTTTTTTGAAAATTCCGCCTCCTCGCGATCTCGTAAGGTACGTGGCATGGACTTACAGTGGTATCAGAGCCAACTAAACCTTTACTAGCTTGTTAGCAAGTGTTAGAATTTCGATCGTCGGAAAACAGAAATACGATACACACAAAAACCCAGTTTCTGTTGTTTTTGAAAACTGCTAGAAAAATTGTTTCAGGGTTCTTAAAATTAAGTGCAGGGTTTTTTAAGAATTCTCAAGAAATCCGAGACCATGAATCGTCGAGAACGCCGCGGAACCGTGGCGTAATGGTGCGTTTCGCCGCCAATCCGTTGCCGATTCATGATCGAGTCAACTCTGATTTCTTCTGTTATTCTTATTTTTATGTGTATTGTTTTCTGGAATATTTGGTTTCTGCCCAGAATATTTTGGAATGCTAGTTTGCACTTAGGGTGGACACGGAAAATATAATTCGATCGAAATTCTAATGTTCTTGGCTAATCGGGTTTTTATCTGTATTGTCATATGTGTTTTTAAACTTCAGTTAATTGATATATGTCGGTTAGTCTGGGGTTGCACATATCTTTTGTTTATGTATATGGACTTTATTGGATCGTCGTGGATGAATAGCCGGCGATGTGAGATGAGTGATTTTATCATTCATTCGATGTAAATTGTAATTTGATGTAATATTATTTTGCGGGGTACATCCGGGTTGAGGTTGTAGCCGCCGATGTATTATTTCTTTTTACTGTTTTTAGCTTCTAGGATAGACCCATGGTGGGGTGCACAAACTACCGGGTTCTTTGAAGTGCCGACTGGCCTACTCACTTTGTTGAGGGAGGTTGCTTCACTTCTGGATTTTGGCGGGTAGTTTTCCGTACCGTAGGGGTCTGGGGTAGGGTTTGGCTATTCATCATGACCGTGGAATCCGTCTTTCGTTACAGGTTTAAACGAAACGCGGAATTCCTAGTTTATCCAATATGTTCATCTGTGATGTGGAATGTCTATTATTGCGTCAGACGAATGCTATTATTATATATGTATTATATAATAGGCGCTACTTTTGTTTTGCATCCGCGCTAGTCCAGCCCACGCTCTGGCGTTAGTTAAGTAACCTAACAGTGTTAGACGGGGCCCAGAGGCGAATGCGGATGGCATAACTGGACGTTGTATTTTCGTCTTTTTCTGTGATAATAGGTGTAATTGATGGGACTGCATTACATTAATGCAAAGCAAACAAACCAAAGCTGAATTGTTGGAACAAATTTTAAAACCACTCGGTTATTTTAAAACAGCAGACTTCTAAATGCGGAACTTAAAACCACTTCTTTTAAAAGCTATCAGGTTCCTTCGATTATATCAAGTTCACTACATTCACGGTTTTGCCAAAACCATTCGTAGCCCTTCGTCGTTTCATATGAATATTCAGTAGTATTCAAGCTATGTTTGTTGGCCTTAGTCAAGGCATAGTGATTGGGAGCTGTTGGGTATTCATATGTAGCATAGATATATGCGTTGGTTTGGGATAGTCGTACTATTTTGTTGGCCTTAGTCAAGGGTATGTACGGGTGGGTTCAAATTAACCTGGACAATGACAGGTAGAACTTGACATGCGACTTATAATTTATTGGCCTTAGTCAAGGTCATAAGAGCATGGGGCAGAAATCCACATCGGGAGTTTCTAAAGAAACTGAAATTTGCTAGTACTGCATACTATTTGGAGTGTGATAAAATTGGTAGGATTCGTTCAACTTTATCACACAATGATATTTGGATCCCGATCTTACTTTGAGTATATGCTACTCCTCGGGAGATTTCTTCACTAACATAATCAATGCTATAAACCAAGTAGGTGTCTAGAACAGTGTTAGCGGGGCTACACCTACTGGGAAAAGAGGTTATGTAATTAAGGAACTTCATGAAAGCGTTGGAAAACCTCTCTCGAAGTACCAACACCAGCCTGGCTGAACGGTTAAGCAAGTATTGTAGGGTGAGATTAATCCTAACTAATTCTTCCTTTATGGTTTGAAGAGGAATTCAAGAAACAGTGGGAGCCATCCTGTTTAGATAAACTAAAAACCAATCTAAACTTGCAAGAGTATCATGCTAAAGTGTTTTTTCTCTCTCTCCTAATTGCAGTGACCAGGTGACCAGACATAGGTTATAGCTAGATAATAATTTGACTGAACCAGACTATATTAATTGGAAAAGGTTTTTCCAGATGTCCATTGCCTATGACAAGATGGACCACCTCATTACTACTTACGCCCCTGCCGTCCCACGTCCAGTTTCCACCGTCGCGGATGATATCCGTAAGATAAAGGGAAAAGACTGTGCGAATGCCAAGTGCCTCGTGTTGGCCTCAGTATATGGTGAAAACCAAAGGGAATACGAAAAGATAAACTTTTCTTCTATCTTCCTCCATAACAAAATTTTATATGGAGAGCAATCTCGTATCGCAAGATATGAGACTTCGAAGGAATTTCTTCAAGCGAGATTGGCTGTCGGATCATCTGTAGGGGACCGCGTCCCTATAATGATTAGCTGTATTAAACAGCTCACGGACCTGGAGACCACGTTGGAGAACAAGTCGAGAGATGACTTGATTCTACAGTCTCAACCTTCTACTTACGCCTAGGAGAAGAAAGTTATTCTTCCAGAAAAGGGCACCCTGAAGGAAACCAGGGAAACACTTGTTCTGCTTATTGGAGGATCTTCTTCTTCTGAATCCGAAGCGATAGCCAAGGGTGAGAAGAAGAAAACATCCGAAAAGCTGATAGGCGGTGTTAGTAAGGTAGAAAGAAAGGGAAGGGCAAAAGTTTCAGGGCTAACAGTATCAAAGGAGGGTTGTTCCTATTGTCACAGGAAAGGGCATTGGCAGAAAGGATGCAGGAATGCCAGAATCCAGGATCCGAAGCACGTTGTGGTTTCGAGTTTGGGTGTGTTTATGATTGAAAACTGCATGTCAATTAACTCTACTTCCTGGGTACTAAATACCGGATCAGGATCTCTTGTCTGTAATTCGTTACAGGCTTTGAGAAACCGTAGAGTTATAAGGGCAGGTGATATGACTCTCAGGATTGCTAACGGAATGAGCGTGGACGCTATATCGTAGGGGAGTATCACCTAGGATTGACAAGTGGGCAGATATTGATCTTACGTAACTGTTTGTGTGTATCTAGTATGGCTTGTAATATCATATCTGTATCCTTACTTTCTAAGGAAGGGTATGATTTTTCATTTGTAAGCGATGTGGTCCACATGCACCTAAATCAAAGTTTGATTGGGTCAGGTACACTAGATAACAGTATATACGTTTTAAATTAAGCTTAGGTTTTCAACGTCCAACACACACTTAAAAGAAAGTCTTCAGAAGTAAATAAGACTTTCTTATGGTATTGTAGACTGGGTTACATTAATGAAACAAGGTTGACGAAGTTACATAGAGAGGGATATTTGGATCCGTTTGAATATCAGTCTTATGCTACTTGTCAATCATGTCTCATAGGAAAGATGAAAAAGACTCCGTTCACTGGACACGGAGCAAGAGCAAGCAAGCTCTTGGGACTCATACACAGCGACGTGTGTTGTCCAATGTCTATACATTCATGAAGTGGTTATTCCTATTTCATTACTTTTATGGATGATTTATCTAGATATGGATATGTCTTCTTGATGAAACATAAATCCGAGGCCTTTGAGAAATTCCAGGAATATAAGAATGAAATAGAAAAACAAACTGGAAAAAGTATCAAGACACTAAGATCTGATCGATGTGGTGAATACTTAAGTGCCGAGTTCCTGGATTACCTAAAAGAGAATGGTATTCTCTCTCAGCTTACTCCTCCATACACACCTCAACACAACGGTGTATCGGAAAGGCGGAACAAAACTTTATTGAATATGGTTCGTTTCATGATGAGTAAGGCTGAGTTACCGCGATCCTTCTGGGGTTATGCACTAGAATCAGTTGCATATCTTTTGAACCAGGTTCCTACTAAGTCAGTGCCTACAACACCATATCAAATATGGAGTGGGAAGAAACCCTGTCTTAAACACTTTAAAACATGTGGATGTCCAGCTTTTGTTAAAAAGCAGCATGCGGAAAAGCTCGAGGCATGCTCAGTACTGTGTAAGTTTTTGGGATACCTAAAAAACTCCAAGGGGTATCTTTTCTATTACGCAGGGGAACAAAATGTCTTTGTTTCTAAGTCATGCCCGCTTCTTGGAAACTGAATTTTTAGAAAATCAGATAAGTGGGAGCACAATAGAATTAGAAGAAATTCCAGAAATACAAGCTATTACTGAAAGCATAGTGGAACCAGAAATTTCAGAAGAACCGGACATCCCAGCGCCACTCCGCAGGAGTAGTAGGCAATCTCATCCGCCCGAGAGATATTACGGTTTTCACATAGACGGGGATAGAGAGGATTGCATCATTGATAATGATAAGCCAACTAGCTTCCAGCAAGCCATTTATGAGCGGCAACTCGGTAAAATGGCTAGATGCAATGCGGGCCGAGATGGAGTCCATGTGCACCAACAAAGTATGGACTTTGGACTTTGCTCCAGAAGGGATAAAACCCGTAGGCTGCAAATGGATCTTCAAAAAGAAGATTGGTGCAGATGGACAGGTTGAAACCTATAAGTTTAGACTTGTTGCAAAAGGTTTTCGTCAAAGACCTGGTTTGGACTATGATGAAACCTTTTCTCCATTGGCTATGCTCAAATCCATTCGGATCCTTCTTGCCATTGCTGCATTCCACGATTTTGAGATCTGGCAGTTGGACGTAAAGACGGCTTTCCTAAATGGATATTTGGAAGAGTGTGTCTATATGGATCAGCCAGAGGGTTTCATTCAGAGTGGGAGCAGCGGGAAAGTGTGCAAGTTGCTTAAGTCCATTTATGGACTAAAGCAGGCATCGCGGAGTTCGAATATCTGTTTGATGAGATGGTCAAAGAATTCGACTTTATCAAAAATCCAGATGAACCATGCATATATAGTAAGATTGTAGAGAGAACTGTGGTATTTCTCGTCTTGTACGTGAATGTCATTCTCTTGATAGAAAATGACATTTCTATGCTACAATCAGTCAAGGGATTCTTATCACAAAAGTTCTCCAGGAAAAACCTTGGTGATGCCTCTTACATTCTGGGTATCCGGATCTATCATGATAGATCCAAGAGGATGTTGGGACTTTCGTAGTTCAGGTACATTGACACCATACTAAAACGATTTAGTATGGAAGATTCTAAGCGCGGTAATCTACCGGCTTGTTACGGAATCACTCTTTCTAAAGAGATGTCTCCCAAGACTTATTTGGAAAGGGCTCGCATGACATATATACCCTACGCTTCTGCGGTAGGCTCTATAATGTATGTGGTGTTGTGTACCAGACCAGATATTGCTTACGCACTAAGCGTGGTAAGCCGGTATCAGTCAAAACCATGGGAGAAGCACTGGATAGAAGTAAAGAACATTCTCAAGTACCTGAGAGGGACTAACGAGATGTTCTTGGTTTATGGCGGAGAAGACCTCTAGATCGAGGCTTTTGCTGACTCCAGCTTCCAAAGTGACAAGGATGACTCCAAGTCCCTGTCAGGTTATTTCTTTACATTCAATGGAGTGGCGGTCTGTTGGAAGAGCTCAAGCAGGACACCGTTGAAGACTCGATGATGGAAGTGGAGTATATCGCTGCTTGTGACGCCGCAAAAGAAGCTGTCTGGGTGAAGAAGTTCCTAACAGAACTTCAGGCGATTCTGTCCATTGTAAATCCAATACCTCTGTATTGCGACAACGGCGCTATAGCTTTGGGGAAGGAACCCTGGTCCCATCAGAAGTCCAGACATATTTTGAGGCGCTACCACCTGATCAGGGAGATCGTTGATCGCCAGGAGATCGAGGTTCGGAGAGTAGATACGGAGAATAACAGTGCAGATCAACTCACGAAGGCCATCCCTCAAACACAGTTCGAGAGGCTAATCGAGATGATAGGTCTGCGATATGCCAATAAATAGCCTTAGTGCAAGTGGGAAATTGTTAGTGTATATGCCCTAGAGGCCATTATTGTATCATACTGGTTTGTATATTATTTAATGGAAGCTTGGGATAATCACAGTTGTATTAACTGTCTTGCTCAAAATGGTAGTATGCTACCTGGTTTGTTTCTACCTCAATATGTGCATGTGTTTCTTTTAACATATCGCTTATAAATATTGGTAGAGCCCTTAGGATCTTTTACTTGATTACCAGTGTTGTGATGGCAGTCACACTAGTGGGGGCTTGGTAGTCTATAAGCACATCCTTATACAGGTCCCTAGTCGTAGGATTATCGAGACAGGGCATCGATACTCCAGAGTTGACTAGTGTATATGCTTCTCATCCCAGCAGGGGAGATGGTATGTCCCACAGCCATTAGTACGTCATACTGAAGATAGGATGCAGGTGCTCATTGGGTTATGAGTACACCGGACATGACTTGTCGGGAACTATTGGTTGGTATTATACCTATCGTCAGGTAGCAGTTCTCAGGTGACATGAGTACAGCTTAGTCCGTCGACTTGACACCGCTGCTTCGCCTCGAGTGTGTTCCCACTGTACTTTGATTATTACCCTACCACGCTCAAAGGAGTTGTGCAAACAGGTAATAGTTGGGTGCAGTCCCGAAGCACTTGGAGGCAGTAGCGGTTAGATAGGATTCGTCTCTCCCGGTATTGGGGGTTGATATCGCGCTGTATTTGGAAAGCCATTACACAAAGTCCCTGGTCAGGGCAAGCGAGATTTACTGTTAGGCACTCCAGTAGTTTCTCGGGGTATAATGGGCTATGCTCTAACATGACTTATTGTACTATTAGGGGTCTGACGCTTTCCGCCCCCTAGGACTGATATGCGATATTCTTAAACGAACTTACCGGACTGTACGGAGATTGTCACAGATAGGCTCAGTTGGAGTTCGGATGAGTTATTCTCATCGTCCTTCTCATTGACATATACCTGGGGGCCGTTACGTACAGCTAGTACCGCTGGCGGCGTATGGTTAAAACCACTGCCAGCGTAGTGTCGAGTCTTTAGAGTCCCACACAGAGGGTTTCCCTACATCGGGAAAAAGATGTAGAGGTTGTATGGTTTTACGATAGGGTTCGATCGCATACGTGTACTTGTGCACGGATGATGATTCGGACGGAAAATACTAGTGGACTTTGGTTTAAGCCGGATCCTAGTATTGTATTGATGGATACTTTTTCGTCTCTTTTGTATTCGTATTTTTCGGAATACGGATATGGGTATGTATATACGGATGAGAGGCGTTTTTGTAATTTATTCAAAGATGCTTCTAGAAAATGATAAGTCATATTTGTATTTTTCATTTTAGATTAAATGATAAATTAAATATGACATGGAGGAAATGAGGTGGATATTGCATGAAAATGAGCATGGCTTCATGAGACACTTGTTGGGGTTTAAGGACATGACTCATTTGTTGTAACTTGAACCTATTTTAATTATTCATTAGTGATTTATTGGTGAGATAATTGATATGGTTCAGTTTGCAACAAAAGAGAACACAACTCCATTTCATTAAAAACTACACTAGCTTTTCCTCCATGAATCATCTTCATCCTCATACCCTAGAACACTCATGTGTTGAGTAACCTAGGATGAAAAGAGACATCCCAATCCATCTTCATACTCTACATCGTCTACGACATCTTGTGTAGCGAACATGATGCCCTAGTAGCTTCGGTTAAGGTAGGAGCTTGATGTAAAATCTCTCAGGTGGATCATCTTCAATTTGAGAAGGCCGACGAAGAGGCGGCGATCCGATACGATTCATGGAGTCGACGACGAGATGGAGGACATCGAGGAATGAAGACCCAAAGGACATGAACGTGAGGTATAACTTCTGTACATGTAGTCAGATCTCATGTTCTTGTTGTTAGTAAAGGTTCAGCAATGATTTTGGCGTATAGTATATGTTAAAAAGATTTTGAAAACAGTTTTTTGAAATTCCGCCTCCCCGCGATCCCATGGGGTGCATGGCATGGTCTTACAGTTTGTTGCATCAGCGTTTGGATAGAAGATGTTAAATTAACCATCATTTGTGTGGATTGTTTAATAAAGTTTCTAAGCTTCTTTTGAGTGCAGAGATTTTATCGGTACCGGGCGTTGGAATATTAGTCTGTGGTTGGAAAGAATTATTATAAGGGGCAAAGTTGTTGGCCGGATTTTGGAAAGCTTGCGGTTAAAAGAGCTGCTGAATTTGTTGTGGTGGCTGTTGTTGCTGTGGGGGAAGCCTTTGGTAGTTATTTTGGCTTGGGAACTGATTTTAATTTTGAGATTTGTTTTGGTTCCAAGAAAAATTAGGATGATTCCTCCATCCCTGATTATATGTAGAGGAATAAGTTTCATTTCTAGGCTGTTGCTGAAAAGCAGTATTGGTTTGTTCATGACCTTGAGACGGAGGATTCACAGGACATTCTTCCGTTAAATATGATGCGTCAAAACAGTAACCACACACAGTTTTAGGGAGCATAACTTGGTTTAGGGAGGCTGAAGAGAATTTTCTTTCCAGAGCTTCGAGTTTCTTTTGCATCCCAGCCATTTCGGCTTTCATTACGATGGAAGCGTCGAGCTGCTGGATACCGGCCCTAGATGAAGACAATGTTGTTGGTCTAGTGCTCTCCCACTGTAATGTCTGTCCGGCGAGATCTTCTAGAAATTTCCTTGCTTCCCCGTCGACTTTTGACATGAAATGACACTGATAAATGGTTTCTAGTATTTATTTCGTAGCTGGATTAATACTCTTATACATAATTTGGCAAAGTTTCCATCTGTCAATTCCGTGATGAGGGCATTGGACAAGTAGGTCTTTAAACCATTCAAAGCATTTCCAAAAGGGTACGTTGGGAAGTTGGGCAAACTGGTTAATCTTGCTCTGAATACGGGCGGTTTTATGATAAGGACAAAATTTCTTACGGAATGTTTTAACGAATTCATCCCATTTAGCGATAGAATGTATGGCGGTGCTATAAAGCCACTTTTCTGCGAGATCGTACAAGGTAACAGGGAGAAGACGTAATCACAGATCATCTCCTGAAAGTTGGGTGGTGCTCATCATCGCACATACGTTTTCGAATTTGGTTATAAAAATGTATTCATCTTCAGATTGAAGCTCATGAAATTTGGGCAACAAGTTGATGAAGTAGGGTTTAATTTTGAAATTATTCCCATTGCGTGGTGGAAGAGACAGACACGTAGGAAGGGGTCCACTTACGAGGTAGCATCTATCTTGCATAGAGATGCGTGGTGGATTCTACATTTATGCACCTATGGGTAGTGGCAAGGTGGTGTTATTAAAACCCGATGGAGATTCGTCCATCACTGGAGATGTGGTTGGTGGAGGAGAAATAAAAGATGAAAAAGTACCGACTTCAGAGCCGACAGCAAAAACGCGGACTAGGTGTGCACTAGAATCCTGTGTCCAGCCGATCATGCACTAAGCGGGTTTAGTGCACGTGTCAGCATGTGATATGTGTGAGAACGCTTTTAAGAAGGCTTGTTTTGAAAAAAAATCGGACGTGAGGCTTAACTCAACCAATTACAAAATGCACAATCAATCCTCAGAGCCAGGGTCACCTAAGTCATGTCACTAGACCGCTCCTAGACTTCCAGAGGACAAGATGTAGGATCAATTCTCTACCACCTCCTTATCAATCCAGGTAAGTGGGAGGTATCCGCTATAAGAATCACCGAAATAGCAGGCCTAATTAAATAACCACTTTCCTTAGTCAAACTTTCCTAGACACCACAAGAGAAATGCAGATAAGCAAAAGATTACCTACGACCCTCCTTTGTCCTTATTGAGCGCGAATGTCCTTAAGGGCTTGGTCTAAATATTTTTTATTAATGTAGGGTGATAGTATGCTCGTTTGTGATTTGTAGGGTTTAGGAAGGGTGATAAAATCCCCACCTAATCAGAATTTGGGTTTATTTCCCCTTAATGTCCGGCTTAAGTATAAAAAACAAACCGAAATCTAAAATGTTAGTTATATGTATGCCCTAAAGACTATTATTGTACATGATTGTATATTATAGTGGATGCTTGGACATATATAGAGCGCACTTTCTTGCTCGACATGATAGTATGCTATCTGCTTGCTCTTTATCTTAACATGTACACTTGTATCATTATACAGTCTCTCCGTTACATGTTGATAAATCCCTTAGGATGTGTACTTGACTACCAGGATTATGATGTAGATCATACTAGTGGGGCCAGGGTAGTCCACAAGTTCATCCTTTAATTGTTCCTAGTCGAGGGAGTATCGAGACAGGGCATCGATATTCCAGAGTAGGCTTGTGTGTACGTTTCTTGACCCTGTATGGGGTGATCGATGATCCCACATCCATTAGGGTTTGACATCAAAGATTGTACACAGGTGCTCATTGGAGAATGGGTACACCGAACAGGACTCGCCGAGAACTCCTAGATGGTATTATACCTATCGTCAGATAGCAGTTCTCTGGTGACTTCGGTACAGGTTAGTCTGTAGACTTGAGATCGTCTTAGAGTCTGGTTTGATTCTCACTGTGCTTTCATTTCCTCCCTACCGCGCTCAAGAGAGCATGCAAACAGGTCGATTTTGGGTACAGTCCCGAGTCACATGGAGGCAATGAGCGATAGGAGGGGTTTCGTATTTTCCGGTATTGGGGGTTGATGTTGAGCTATGCTCGATTGGCTATAACAGGAAGTCCCTGCCTAAGGCTGATGATGAGATTTACTGGTGAGTGTTATCAGTAGTTTCTCGACTCCTTATGAGCCTCACATCGGCATGACTTATCAAGTTATTTGGGTCTAACGTTTACCACCCCCAGACTCGATATGCGACATATCAGAGGAAGAGACCGGACTGTACGGTAGTGTTGCTTACTGGATTCACGGGAGTATGGACAAGTTTTCTTGTTGATTTTCTGATCACTCAATACCTGGGTAGCCGTTACGTCCAGCTAGTACCGCTGACGACTTGTGGGTGACTGATATGATCATCACCTACTGCTGGCGTATTGACGAGTGTTTAGAGTCCTACACAGAGGTTTCCTGGCTTAGGCGAAACGAAGTAGGGCACATATGTGATATGTATGGGACCGAGATTAATACGTATATGTGATACCGTATTCTAATCTCGCGATATATGATATCAGTCACTTATATGAGATATATCCGGGTTATTGAATCAAGTGTTGATTCGATAAGTTGATATAAATGATATTAGTCGATTATATGTGATATAGCCGGATTATTAAATCAAGTGTTGATTTAATAATTTAATATATAATTATATATTTGATATATTAATATATATATATTAACTAAAATTAGCTCACTTAAGAATTTCTTTTCTACTAATACATTTAAATATATATATGTGATATATATTAATATATTTAATTTTGTGTCATGCTTGATGATACATTGGACATGGGTGTATGAGACTCATACCAAACTAAAGATAATTTGGGGATTTAATTATTAAGAGATAAATCAAAATTAGATGGAAAT
This sequence comes from Agapanthus africanus, assembly GCA_030015575.1. Lineage (NCBI taxonomy): Eukaryota > Viridiplantae > Streptophyta > Magnoliopsida > Asparagales > Amaryllidaceae > Agapanthus > Agapanthus africanus. Next base: position 175,781,560 of record JASDDO010000028.1, read on the forward strand.
TGGCATGGTTTAGGATGCTTGTGGAAGCATGTAGAAACCTTGACTTAGTCCACTAATTTTGTTTTACTCTAAATATTTATTAACCCAACCATTATGTTTAGCCATGGTTAAGTCTCTACAAATATCATTTGTGATATTTTCTCACCCATGGTTGAGATGGTTCACCACTTCATCTTCCTCTTCATCTCATTCTAGCTCTCTAGGTTTTCATGAGGTGAAGAAAAAAAGAGAGAAAAATAATTCTAAAATGAACAAAATTCCTACTTTATCAATCTATACCGAACTAGCCATTTAGTATAGGTTGTTTACTTCACTAATTCCTCAATTAGTGAAGTGGTAGCTTGAGTTATAGATTCTTCGACGTAGATCATCTTCAGTCTCGAAGATCCTTAAGAAAGCTCGTTCCTTTCGCCTAGTGGAGCCTAAGAAGAGTTCGGGAGCCACTATTTGGAGCAAAGAGACTACTACACGGGGCTTTAGAAGTGAAGGACCAGTCTACAAAGGTTGTCTTCCTATTTCACTTAGTGTAAAGTTTATTTACATGCTTATAAAACCCTAATTCTCTAGTTAAATCCTTGGTTCGGGTTGCTTAAAACCCTAATTGCATACTTATTGTTTGCCGAAACCTAGTGAGGGTGCTAAGCGAACCCTAATTCTCCTTTTCTTTTCCAACTCAAGAAAAACTAGAGAAGAAGAAGATGAACCTGGGTGAAGAAAATATCTCAAGTGTGAAAATGAGAGAGTTAATCATGGGCTAAAAATAAAGGTTGGGTTACAAAATATCTAGAGTAAAACAAAATTAGTGAGATGAGTCATGGCTTCTACATACTTCTACAAGCATCTTAAGCCATGCTCATTTTCACTCATTTTATTTTACTTTTAATAAATAATTACCACAATTATCTTTAGCTTTAGTGTAAGTCTCATACACCCATGTTCTTCGTATCATCCATCATGACACAATATATCATTATACACACACACACACACACACACACACACACATATATATACATATATACATACAATATCAAGAGAAGAAAATCATTAAGTGAGCACAATATTAGCTAATATATAAATATATCAAATATAAATATATATCAAATTATTAAATCAACACTTGATTCAATAATCCGGTCATAACATATATAACCGACTAATATCATTTATATGTATATCAATTTATCAAATCAACACTTGATTCAATACTTGATTCAATAATCCGGTTATATCACATGTAACCTATCGGATATCATATATTGCGAGATTATAATACGGTATCACATACTCGTATTTAATCAAGCTCCCGCACATATCACCATACGTGCCATACTTCGTTTCGCTTGAGCTTTGAAACCTCCGTGTGGGACTCTAAAGACTCGTCAATACGCCAGCAGTAGGTAATGATCATATCAGTCACCCACAAGCCGTCAGCGGTACTAGCTGGACGTAACGGCTACCCACGTATTGAGCGAATAGAAGATGAACAAGAAAGCTTGTCCAAACTCCCGCAAAGCCTATACGCAACACTTACCGTACAGCCCGGTCTCTTAATCTAATATGTCGCATATCAAGTCTAGGGGTGGAATCGTCAGAACCCAGTAACTTGATAAGTCATGCCGATGTGTGGCCTATAACCGTTCGAGAAACTACTGATAACACTTATCAGTAAATCCTATCATCTCTGGTCAGGGATTTGCTGTTATAGCCAATCGAGAATAGTGCAACATCAACTCCCTATACCGGGAGAGACGAAACCCCTCCTATCGCTCGTTGTCTCCATGTGACTCGGGACTGTACCCAAAATCCACCTGTTTGCACGACTCCTTTGAGCCGTCGTAGGGAGAAAATCAAAGAATGGGACCCACACAGGACACTATGACGATCTTGGGTCTATAGACTAACATGTACCAGTGTCAGCAGAGAACTGCTATCCGACGATAGGTATGGTACCATCTAGGAGTTCTCGACGAGTCTTGTTCGGTATACCCATTCTCTAATGAGCACCTGTGTACAATCTTTGATGTCAAACACCAATGGATGTGGGATCAACCATCGCCCCATACAGGGTTAAGAAACTTACACACTAGTCTACTCTGAAATATCGATGCCCTATCTCGATACTCCCTCGATTAGGAACTGTTTAATGGATGTGCTTGTGGACTACACAAGCCCCACTAGTATGATCTGCATCATAATCCTGGTAGTCAAGCAGATATCCTAAGGGCTTTATCAACATATATTATAGAGACAGTAGAATAATACGAGTGTACATGTTAAGATAAAGAGCAACCTGATACCCTACTATCATGTCGAGCAAGAAAGTCCTCTATATATATGTCCAAGCATCCACTATAATATACAATATTGGCCTCTAGGGCATACATATGACTAACAATCTCCTACATGCACTAAGTCCAGTTGTTGCAGTATCGCATACCCAACATCCCAAAAAGTCTCTCAAATTGCATCTGGGGAAGGGCCTTCATGAGTGGACCCGCTGTGTTGTCCTTCGTGTCAACTCTCCTGACCTCGACCACAAGGCGATTAATTATCTCCCGGATCTGGTGATACCGCCTAAGAATATGTCTGGAACACTGATGGGACCGGGGTTCCTTGGCCAAAGCCACAACTCCATTGTTATCACAATACAAGGGTATTGGATGCTCAATGGATGGAACCACACCAAATTTAGTAAAGAACTTCTTCATCCAGACAGTTTCTTTGGCAGCATTTTTGGCAGCGATGTATTCAGCCTCCATCGTCGAGTCTGCCACTGTATCTTGCTTGGAACTCTTTCAACATACCGCCCCTCCATTGAGGGTGAATACAAACACAAAGCTCGAATCGATAAAGGACTCCACTTGGAGTTCACCGTTACCATACACCAAGAATGTTTCTTTAGTCCTTCTTAAGTACTTAAGAATATTCTTTACTGCTGTCCAGTGCTTCTTCCCAGGATCTGATTGATACCTACTTACTACACTAAGTGCGTAAGCTACATCCGGTCTGGTGCATAACATCGCGCACATGATAGACCCAACTGCAGAAGTATAGGGTATCCTTACATGTGAACCCTCTCCAAATTAGTCTTGGGAGACATCTCTTTGGAGAGAGTGGTTCCTGAGCAAGCGGGTAAATTACCATGCTTAGAATCTTCCATACTAAAGCTCTTTAGTATGGTGTCAATGTACCTGGATTGGGACAATCCCAACATCATTTTAGATTTATTCGCTATAGATCTTAATCCCCAAAATATAGGAGGCATCACCCAGATCTTTCATGGAGATCTTTTGTGATAAGAAGATCTTGACCGATTGTCAGATAAGAACATCATTTTCTATCAAGAGTATGTCATCCACGTACAATACGAGGAAGAAAACCTTACTCTCTACTACCTTCTTGTATATACAAGGTTCATCTATGTTTTTGATGAAGTCAAACTCTTTGACTGCCATATCAAAACAGATGTTCTAGCTCCGCGATGCCTGCTTTAATCCGTAAATTGATTTAAGCAGCTTGCACACCTTTCCGCTGCTCCCACTATCTATGAAGCCCTCTGGCTGTGTCATGTACACGCTCTCTTCTAAATCACCATTTAGAAAAGCGGTCTTGACGTCCATTTTCCAGATTTCGTAGTCATGGTATGCAGCAATGGCAAGTAGGATCCTGATAGACATAAGCATACCCACTGGTGAGAAGGTTTCATCAAAGCCTACACCTGGTCGTTGACGAAAAGCTTTTGTTACAAGTCTAGCTTTGAAGGTCTCAACCTTTCCATCTACACCAAGTTTCTTCTTAAAGATCCACTTGCTCCCAATGGGTTTTACCAGGAGCAACTTCCAAAGTCCATACTTTGTTGGTGTACATGGATTCCATCTCAGATCGCATAGCATCCAGCCATTTCACAGAGTCCCCACTCGTGATGGCCTACTCAAAACCAGTTGGGTCATCAACTTCCATGATACAATTCTCGCTCCCACCGTCTATGAGAAAACCTGAGTATCTCTCAGGTGGATGAGGAACCCTACTAGATCTGCGGAGTGGCTGAGGTTCGTCGGGGACAATTAAATCCTCCAGTTCTATCAAATCATTGGTTGAAGATTGTGTAGCTGGAACTTCTTCCAGTTCTACCTCATTACCACTAATTTCTTTCAAAAGAAATTCATTTTCTAAAAAGGAGGCATATTGAGAAACAAACACTTTTTGTTCCTCAGTGTGGTAGAAAATATATCCATGTGAATTCTTTGGATATCCCACAAACTTGCAAAGAATTGATTGTGCCTCGAGTTTGTCTGGATTCTGTTTTTTAACATAAGCCAGACAATCCCATCTCTTAACTCGTTTAAGATATGGTTTCTTTCCACTCCATATCTCATATGGTGTTTTAGGCATTGATTTAGATGGAACTTGATTCAATAGGTATGCAGCTGTCTCAAGTGCATAACCCCAATAGGAAATAGGTAACTCAGCATTACTCACTCATCATAGAGAGCACCATATCTAATAGGGTGCGATTCCTCCGCTCCGAAACTCCATTGTGCTGTGGTGTGTATGGAGGAGTAAGCTGAGAGAGAATCCTATTTTAAATAGTCTCGGAATTTCGTGCTCAAGTAATCTCCTCTCCGATCAGATTGTAGAATTTTAATACTTTTACCCGTTTGGTTCTCTACTTCATACTTGTATTCCTTGAATTTCTCAAAAGCTTCAGATTTGTGTTTCAACAAGAACACATGTCCGAATCATGAGAGATCATCGGTGAATGTAATAAAGTACGAGGAACCATTCCTGGCATGCGTAGACATAAGACCGCATACATCACTATGTATTAGTCCTAAGAGTTCAGTATCTCTTTCTCCGTGTCCAGTAAACGGAGTTTTGGTCATCTTGCCTTTGAGACATGACTGGCAAGTTTCATAAGATGTAAATTCTAACTGTTTCAAATATCTATTTTTATGCAACTTAGCTAGTCTTGTTGCATTGATATGATCAAGTCTACAATGCCACAAGAAAGATTCGTCCATTTCTGAACTCTTCCTTATGTGTGTGTTCTGTATATTCAGAACTGTAGTTTGATTTAGAACTTATATACCGTTATACAACATACCAAACCCAATCAACACTTGATTTAAGAAAATGTTCATAACATTTTTCTCTAATACAAAGTTATATCCTTCTTTATCTAATATAGAAATTGATATTATATTGCGCATCATTTTTGGTACGAAATAACAGTCGTTCAGAATAAATGTATTACCATTTGGTAATACAAGGTGATATTCGCCAACTGCTTTGGCTGCAACAATTGCTCCATTCCCTACTTTGAGAGACATATCACCCTTTCCCAGTTCTTTACTTTTCCTTAACCCATGTAACAAATTACAAATGTGGGATCCTGATGCGGTATCTAATACCCAGGACGTAGAGCATATTGAGAAACAGTTCTCGGTAACGATCAAACCCGAAGAAGATGCATTAGCATGCTCTTTCTTCGTTCGGGTTGCGTGGGAATCCTGATATTCCCCCATTCCTTGCTCAGACTTATGACAATCATAAGATAGAGCGGAACCAACGTTCTCCAGCTCAGTATAATAAGCGGGTTCGGTCAATACATCCATATTATTATCTTGATTAAGACATGTCATGGTCGCTACCTTGAGAGAGAGAGAAGAAAACACTTTAGCGTGCGCTCTTGCAAGATTAGATTGGTTATTATCTTATCTAATCAGGATGGCTCCCACTGTTTTTATCAAATTTTCCTTCAAACCCTAAAAGGTAAGATTAATCGGGATTAATTACACGCTACAAGTTCGCCAATCGGTTAGCCAGGCAGGTATTGGTACTCCGAGAGAGTCTTCCTATGCTTTCACATGGAACTAATTAAATAATCTCGTTTCCACAGGGGCATAACCTCGTTAACACCTTTCTTAGACACCTACTGGATTATCTAATTGTAAAGTGCAAAACTCTCCCAGGAATAACTCTTATTCGCTGTGGGTATTGGGATCCAACTATCTCATAGAAGGTATGCAATCTCGTTGCAAATTTCAACTCTTGAAATTCCCAATATCTGTTTTTACACCTAGCAACTTATGACTTTAACAAGATCAACAAATCATAAGCGCTAGTCAAGTTCAACCCGTCATTTTGTAACTGAATTAAACCCACCCGTACGACCCTTAACAAGATCAACAAAACCGTATGACTGCCCTAATCTAATCGCATCATATGTGGCGGATAATCACTAATCAGCTATCGTACACTACGCCTTGACAAGGTCAACAAACGCAGGACGAATACTAAACAACACTTATCTGAAATAACGGAGGACCATGACTGGTTTTGAATAAAACCTTTAACCTAATGAACTTGATATCGTTGTAGAATCCAATGATTTGAAAAGGAGTGGTTTAAGCTCTGCTTTTGAAATCGAATAGTTTTCAAAACAAACCGAGTGGGTTGTAGCACTTGCTAGTTTTGCTAAAGAGGTCACTCCCGGTGAAGGGATCTAGGCTCTTTTCTCATCGAATGAGGTGCTGGATATTCATAAAGGAATACCGCTATGCAAAGCAAAAACTAGAGCTATCTTTTTGAAAAATTTGATTCTACAAAATCTTTAGGTTTCTTTCTTTTCATTAATCTCATTAATGACGTCCCATCATTTATGTTTCCTAACCATCATAGAAGAAACGAAAATAGAACATGTGCTTGTGCCATCTGCATTCTCTGCGTGGTCCCGTCATGCACCGTTAGGTTACTTAATTAACGGCAGAGCGGGGGCAGGACTAGCGCGGGTGCAAAACATAAGCAAATATCACACACACACACAAACACACACACATATAGCATTTGTCTCACGCAGTTATATGATCACATCATAGAACACAGGCAGCAGAAACAAACATATGAAATATAGGATATACTAGGAGGTTCGTGTTTTAAATTAAACCAGTAATGAAAAACACGGATTCCACGGTCGTGATAAATAGCCAAACCCACATCCCTAGACCCCTACGAGAGCGGCAAGTGACCCTGCCAATTCGAGATTTAGGAGACCCGGTCTCGACTCCTCGAGATGGTCTCCCATTAGACTCTAGAACCCAGTCACTTATGCTCCACGCTTTGGGTCTATCATAATGCGGAAAAATAAGTAATATACATCAATGGTGATATCATCCTCAACCCGGAAGTGTCTTAATATAAGAATATTACATACAATTTATTATATGAATGAAAATATAAAAACTCTCATCTCACATAAAAAAAACCCAGCTATTCAATCACGACGATCAAATATAACATATCACAAGCAACACATAACATCGCATGTCATCAACGTAAGTAAATATGCGTATCTCGAATGTCGTTGACATATAGCAACGAGATTGGGGATACACCACATATTACACTTACGGTCGCAGAAAAGAAATGAAAACTATAATAACTAGAATCCGCATCAAACCTTAGATATCATAAACCCGGAATATCTCATATCTCGGATTTCATGCCTAACACGATAAATCTTGCATTTAAGCCTCAAATTGAAAACACTTTTCAATAGTCAGACGGGTAATTCAACAAGATTCCCGATATAATGATTAAATACTCGTCGGAAATTTTAATAGATTATCGCACCCCTGATACCGTCAACGAAGTGCACTTAGGCGGAACACCGCGGCCGCAAGCACCCAAGTGGATGCTTTTGGCTACGGTGTTCTCCTATAGTCACTTGGTCGAAGCAATGAGGCATGGCTATCTAGTAGTGTTTCCTGGTGACTATTCGCGTACAATACAAGATTGCGATGGAGTTTTGATTCGAATCGAAACTCCGTGTCAATCGATCAAAAGAGACTAAAACACGAGATTTACAAAACACAAACTCTTTTTCACAAAACTAATTAATGTGGATTCCAAAAATTGTAACACATATCATAAAAATCTAGAAGATGTTAAAATTTTCGATCAATTCATCAAACACCGACAAATCATAGAGATCTCAACAACTTGAGACTCACTAAAAATACCCAGAAAGTGCCAAATAACCCAATGGAGCAGCACAAGAAACATGAGTCCCAAACTCACCTATGTTGCCGCGGAACTGTGGCTAAACCCTAGGTTATGCCGTGGTTACACGGCCATTTGGTAGAGTTGGGCCCTCATATTTCTTGGGGCTCCATTAAATACCCTGCATGATTTTCTGAATCTTTTAAATCTGTAAAATATCAAAATTTTTAAAATGGACAGAAACTAGAAAAATGCGGGTTTTTGAAGTTCGATCGAACACTTTAACGTCGTCTAGACATCGCCTAATGCTTTAGCTTGGCTATGATATCATGAAAGTGTGTCTCAGCACCTCCACTAAGTTTCCACATGCATCAAGTATGCAATTTTAAAAAATCTTGAGGTCTAAGCTACACTAATCTAGAATCGAACTAGAAAATTAGGGTTTGTAAGAAAAAAAAGCAAGATCTATACTAAGTGAAGAGGATTACAACCTTTGTAGACCAAGTCCTACACTTTTATAGCTCCAAGTAGTAGTCCCTAGAACTCTTCTTGGCTCCACTTGAAGAAAATATCGAGCTTGCTTTGCGATTTTCGAGGCCGAAAATGATCCACCTTGAAGTCTTTCTAACTCAAGCTAGTTCTTTACTAATCAAGTATTAGTGAAACCAACAACCTAAACCAATGGGCTAGATGAGTGTAGGTTGATGAATCAGGAATTTTTCTCACTTTAGAAATCTATTTCTCTTTTTCTTTTCCAATTCAAGAAAAAGTAAAGAGGAAGAAGATGAACTTGGGTGACGAAAATATCTCAAGTGTGATAATGAGAGAGTTAACCATGGGCTAAAAATAAAGGTTGGGTTATAAAATATCTAGAGTAAAACAAAATTAGTGAGATGAGTCATGCCTTCTATATGCTTCTACAAGCATCTTAAGTCATGCTCATTTTCACTCATTTTATTTTACTCTTAATAAATAATTACCACAATTATCTTTACCTTTAGTATAAGTCTCATACACCCATGTTCTTTGTATCATCCATCATGACACAATATATTATTTAATATATATATATATATCATATATACATATATATACAATATCAAAAGAAGAAAATCATTAAGTGAGCACAATATTAGTTAATATATAAATATATCAAATATAAATATATATCAAATTATTAAATCAACACTTGATTCAATAATCCGGTCATATCATATATAACCGACTAATATCATTTATATGTATATCAATTTATCAAATCAACACTTGATTCAATAATTCGGTTATATCATATATAACCTATCCGATATCATATATCGCGAGATTAGAATTCGGTATCACATACTCTTATTTAATCAAGCTTCCGCACATATCACCATATGTGCCCTACTTCATTTCTCTTGAGCTATGAAACCTCTGTGTAGGACTCTAAAGACTCGATAATACACCAGCAGTAGATAATGACCACATCAGTCACCCACAAGCCGTCAGCGGTACTGGTTGGACGTAACGGCTACCCAGATATTAAGCGAATAGAAGATCAACAAGCAAGCTTATCCAAACTCCCACAAAGCCTATAAGTAATACTTACTTTACAAGCCGGTCTCTTTATCTGATATGTCGCATATCAAGTCTAGGGGTGGAATCGTCAGACCCCAGTAACTTGATAAGTCATGCCGATGTGTGTCCTATAACCGTTCGAGAAACTATTGATAACACATATTAGTAAATCTCATTAGCCCTGGCCAGGAACTTTCTGTTATAGCTAATCGAGCATAGCTCAACATCAACTTCCTAAACCGGGAGAGACAAAACCCCTCCTATCGCTCATCGCCTCCATGTGACTCGGGAATGTACCCAAAATCCACCTGTTTGCACGACTCCTTTGATCAGTGGTAAGGAGGAAATCAAAGCACGGTAGGAACCACTTAAGATACTATGACGATCTCGGCTCTACAGACTAACCTGTACTAGTATCACTAGAGAACTGCTATCTGACGATAGGTATGATACCATCTAGGAGTTCTTGGCGAGTCCTGTTCGGTGTACGCATTCTCTAATGAGTACCTGTGTACAATCTTTGATGTCAAACACCAATGGATGTGGGATCAACCATCGTCCCATACAGGGTCAAGGAACGTACGTACTAGTCTACTCTGGAATATCGATGCCCTGTCTCGATACTCCCTCGACTAGAAACTGTTTAAAGGATGTGCTTGTGGACTACACAAGCCCTACTAGTATGATCTGCATCATAGTTCTGGTAGTCAAGCTGACATCCTAAAGGCTTTATCTATATGTATTAGAGAGAAGTATAATAATACGAGTGTACATGTTAAGATAAAGAACAACCAGATAACATACTATCATGTGGAGCAAGAAAGCCATATATGTGTGTGTGTGTGTGTGTGTGTCCAAGCATCCACTATAATATACAATAATGGCCTTTAGGGCATACATATGACTAACACATGGGTTAAAATTGGTGATTTGTAGGATTACGGGATGCTTTCCTTTTTAGGGGTGAGATGAAAGACAATGGCTTGCCTCATGACGTTGAAACTTATTCCTAGAAGGGGGTTGAATAGGAATACGCTACCAATATACCCAAATTAAAAATTCTAAATTAGCAACACTTTCTAAACAAACCAAAATTACAAACTTATCAAAAGATAAGAAAATATAGATACGAGCTAAGCACAAGTAGCAATTGTGGGACTGTAGCATATAACAAGAAAGTGATAAATTATAATCAAGCAAAAGTAATGAGCATGTAAAGATAGCATGCAATTTCTAAGTTAATGAGCAAATGAGAGATAAGAAATTGCAAACAAAACACGGGAGATTTTTAGAGTCGTTCGGGAGATCCCCTAGTCCACTTTCTTTAGGCGTATGAGCTTGTTCCATCAAAATACGTCTTTCTCGGAGACAAATACGTTTCCCGCAAGCAACCCAACAACCCCTCTTCCGGTGGAGACCAAACCAACACGTCTCTTTAAAACACTACACGATGTTTGCCACAACGAACAAGACTTCTTATAACCTTTTCCTGCCTCTCTCTCAATAAAACAACACGTGTTCATACTCAAGCACTTCTTCTCTCAACAAGCTCTTCTCTCTTACAAGGCCCTCTTGCACTAAAGAATCCTCTTAATGAAGAAAGGAAGAAAAATGCAAGCCTAAGATTACTTTCAAAAGAGTTTTACAATTGAAGCATTAATGTTAGTGTATATGCCTTAGAGGCCATTACTGTATCATACTAGTTTGTATATTACTTAATGGAAGCTTGGGATATTCACAGTTGTATAGACAATCTTGCTCAAAATGGTATTATGCTACTTGGTTTGTTTCTACTTTAATGTGTGCATGTGTTTCTTTTAGCATATCTCCTATATACAATAGTGGAGCCCTTGGGATCTTTGCTTGATTACCAGCGTTGTGATGGCAGCCACACTAGTGGGGGCTGGGTAATCTACAAGCACATCCTTATTCAGATCCCTAGTCGTAGGATTATCGAGACGGGGCATCGATACTCCGGAGTAGACTAGCGTATGCGTTTCTCATTCCAACAGGGGAGATGGTCTGTCCCACAGCCATTAGTACGTCGTACTTGAGATAGTATGCGGGTGCTCGTTAGGTTACGAGTACACTGGACAGGACTTTTCGGGAACTGTTGGTTGGTACTATACCTATCGTCAGATAACAGTTCCCAGGTGACAGGAGTACAGCTTAGTCCGTCGACTTGACACTGCTACTTCACCTCGAGTGTGTTCTCACTGTACTTTGATTACTACCCTACCACGGCTCAAAGGAGTCGTGCAAACAGGTAGTAGTTGGGTGCAGTCCCGAAGCACCTGGAGGCAGTAGCGGTTATATAGGATTCGTCTCTCCCGGTATTGGGGGTTGATATCGCTGTGCCTAGGAGAGCCATTACACAAAGTCCCTGGCCAGGGCAAGCGAGATATACTGGTAGCGTTTCCAGTGTTATCTCAGGGTGTTCTGGCCTACACTCCTACACGACTTGTACCGCTATTAGGGGTCTGACGTTTACTGCTCCCTAGGCCCGACATGCTATACTCTCAGACGAACAGACCAGACTGTACGGAGATTGTCACATTCAGGCTCAGTAGGAGTTCGGATGGATACACCTCGTCAGTCTTCTTATCGGTATCTACCTGGGGACCGTTACGTATAGCTAGTACCGGTTGCGGCCTGTGGTTAAACTCACTGCCAGCGTAGTGTCGAGTCTTTAGAGTCCCACAAAGAGGGTTATTCTCCTTTGGGCAAAACTGAGTGGAGGTCGCATGGTTTTGCGACGGGGTTCGTTCACATCCACGCACTTGTGCAAGTTTGGTGTCCGGGCAGTTATTACTAGGGGCTTTGGTTTAAGCCAGATCCTAGTATTTGTTTTGGGATTGGTTTTTTCTAATTGTATTCGTGTTCCTCGAAACACGGATGCGGGTGTGTATGCACGGTTGACAGAGGCAGAGGAACTTCATTAGGGTTATTGACCGTTGACTTTTTCTTAACCCTAATGAGAATGAGAGATATGATTAATGATATTAATTAAGGATAATTGTACCATGGTTAGCTTGACCATTTGACTTTTGTTGACCTTTTGAGTTTGGTTGACCGGTTGACTTTTGTTGACCTTTTGACCATCATCATTTCATTTGCAAGATGCTTCTTGATTCTTGCAAATTTCATTTAATATGAAATGATAATGGTCATTCCAAACTAACCATCATAATTTCTTTTAATTATTATCATTTTCTCTCATATGAGAGATGGTTGTTATTTTTCTTATCATTCTCTCTTGCTCTTTCTCTCTCATGTTGAGCTCTTCCTCTTCCTTTCTCAAAGCTCTCATCTCTCACGTGTTGAGACATGAGCTTGTGAGATAAAACCATCAAAACTTCTCTCTACTCATTCTAGGGTTCTTAGTTTAGCAAGCCAAGCACTCTAGTTACCTCTTGGTTGAGGTAGGAGCTCAAGGTAGAGGCCTTCGGGTGGATCTTTCTTCGGCAAAGAGAAGAATATGAGGAGGAGCCGTCTACACCACTCCAAGGAGCAAGCAAGAAGGAGGACTACTACAAGAAGAGAAGGAGTTCAAGACCTAGGTATAACCTTCTAACCGAGTAGCTAAAACTTGTAGTTAGTTTGTTAGTTTTTGTTTAGCAAAGTTCTTCTAGTTCTAGTCCATGTTACCTTGTGTTAAAAAAACGGTTTTTACCTATTCCGCCTCCCCGTAAGCACCGGGGTGTGTAACATGGACTTACAGTGGTATCAGAGCCTAGCTAATCAACAACTAGCATGTTAGCAAAGTGTTTAGAACTTCGATCCGAAAAAAAATCGTAAAACATGTCAAAATCCAATACTTTCTGCCGATTTTAAAAACTGCCCTAAAAATATTTCCACACACCTTAAAAATCCGTGCAGTGTATTTTAGGAACAACCAAGAAAAATGAGCCCCTGAGTCGATCAAGCCGCCGTGGAAGCGCGGCGAAACCAAGCGTTTCACCGCGGATCCGCGGCCGACTTGACTCGGTCGCGATTCGTTTTTCTTGCAGTGTGTTCAGCTTGATGTTTTGTGATTTTTAAGATACTTTGTTTCTGCCCAGATTCTATAGAGAACAATGTTGTGTTTGGGGTAGTTACAAATTGGTATTTTGATCGAAATTCTATAAACTTTAGCTAAATGGTTATATCTGTAATGTTATATATGCACTGAACGTCGACTAATCGCTATACGTCGATTAGTAGGGGTTGTGTATATTTGTGATCTGTAATGTTGGATTGTATTTATGAACTTGTTGGATTGTCGCGGATGAATAGCCGAGGTTTGTGAGATGAGAGTTTATTTATCTTTCATTTGATGTAATATGTAAATTGATATAATATTATTTTTATGGCCGCACATCCGGGATGGGGTTGTAGCCGCCATTGTATATTATTTCTTTTACTGTTTTTGCGCCTAGGATAGACCCATGTGGGGTGCACAAACTACCGGGTACTTTGAAGTGCCGAGTGGCCTACTTACGTTGTTTAGGGAGGTTGGTTCACTTCGGGTACTTGGTGGTAGTTTTCCGCACCTGTAGGGGTCAAGGATGGGGGTTTGGCTATTCATCGTGACCGTGTAATCCGTCTTTCGTTGCAGGCTCGAACGAAACGTGGATTCCTAGTATATCTAATGTGTTCATCTGTGATCTGGAATGGCTATCATTGCATCTGATGAATGTATATATCTATATATGATATCTAGTAGGCGTTGCTTATGTTTTGCATCCGCGCTAGTCCAGCCCTCGCTCTGTCGTTAGTTAAGTAACCTAACGGGTGATGACGGGGCCCCATGGCGAATGCGGATGGCATAAGTGTACGTCATATTTTCTTTGTTTTCTGCAATGGTAGGATTAATTGATGGGACACATTAAATTAATGCAAAGAAAACAAACCAAAGTTAAATCGTTGGAACAATTTCAAAACCACTCGGTTTCTTTTCAAAACAGAAAACTTTTAAAAACGCGGAGCTTGAACCACTCCTTTTAAAAGCTATCACGTTTCTTCGATTATATCAAGTTCACAACGTTCACGGTTTCGCCAAAACCATTCGTAGCCCTCCGTCATTTCATATGGATAGTTAATAGTATTCAAGCTGTGTTTGTTGGCCAAAGTCAAGGCATAGTGATTGGTAGCTATTGGATATTCATATGTAGCATAGATAGATGCGTTGGTTTGGGACAGTCATACTGCCTTGTTGGCCAAAGTCAAGGGTAGGTACGGGTGAGTTCAAATTAACCTGGAAAATGACGGGTAGAACTTGACATGTGACTCATGATTTGTTGGCCAAAGTCAAGGTTATAAAAGCATGGGGCAAAAATCCACATCGGGAGTTTCTAAAGAAACTGAAACTTGCTAGTACTACATACCATTTGGAGTGTGATGATTTTGGTAGGATTCCATCAGCTTTATCACACGATGATATTTGGATCCCGGTCCTACTGTGAGTATATGCTACTCCTCGGGAAACTTTCTTACTTAACGATCAATGCTATAAACCAAGTAGGTGTCTATAAAGGTGTTAGCGGGGCTACGCCCACAGGGAAAAGAGGTTATTTAATTAAGGAACTTCGCGAAAGCATCATAAAACCTCTCTCGAAGTACCAACACTGGCCTGGCTGAACGGTTAAGCAAGTATTGTACGGTGAGATTGATCCCGACTAATTCTTATTTTATGGTTTGAGGAAGGATTCGAGAAACAGTGGGAGCCATCCTGTTTAGACAAACTAAAAACCAATCTAAACTTGCAAGAGTATCATGCTAAGTGTTTTCTTCTCTCTCTCTCAATTGCAGCGACCCAGTGACCAGACATAGGTTACATCTAGATAATAAAATGACTGAATTTGACTGTTATGACTGGCAAAGGTCTGTCCAGATGACCATTACCCATGATAAGCTGGGACACCTCCTAACTAATCAAACCCCTGCCGTCTCAGGACCAATTTCCCCAGTCATGGATATTGATATCCGTAAGACATCGGAAAAATATTGTGCGAATGCCAAGTGCCTCGTGTTGGCCTCAGTTGATGGTGCATACCGGAGGCAGCAAGAGAAGATGGAATTAGCTTCTGTCTTCCTCCATAACAAAGATTTATATGGAGAGTAATCTCATATCGCAAGATATGAGACCTCGAACGAATTGGTTCAAGCGAGGTTGGCTTTCAGGTCATCTGTAGGGGACATCGTCCTTACAGAGACTAGCTATTTTGATGAGCTCACGGACCTGAAGACCACGTTGAAGAACGGGTCAAGTACTGACTTGATTCTACAATCTCTGCCCTCTACTTATACCCTGAAGGAAATCAGGGAAGAAGGAGGAAATGGAAGGGCAAAAGTTTTGGGACAGGATGTAGTAAAGGAGGGACGTTCCTATTGTTACGGGAAAGGACATTGGCAGAAAGATTGTAGGGCTAGCAAAGCCAGTAGCCAGGATTCGAAGTATGTTGTGGCTTCGGCTTCGGGTGTGTTTGTAATAGAAAACTGTATGTCAATTAACCCTACTTCCTGGGTACTGGATACCGGATCAGGATCTCACATCTGTAATTCAATACAGCCTTTGAGAAACCGTAGAGTTATCAGGATAGGTGATATGACTCTCAAGGTTGCCAACGGAATGGGCGTGGATGCTGAATCCGTAGGGGAATATCACCTTGGATTGATAAGTGGGCAGATATTGATTCTGCGTAACTGTTTGTATGTACATAGTATGGCTTGTAATATCATATCTGTATCCTTACTTTCTAAGAAAGGATATGATTTTACTTTTGTAAGCGATGTGGTCCACATCCACCTAAATCAAGTTCTGATTGGGTCAGGTACATTAGAAAACGGAATATACGTACTGAATCAAGCTCAGGTTTTCAGTGTCCAGAACACACTTAAAAGAAAGTCTCCGGACACAAATCAGGCTTTTTTATGGCATTGTAGACTGGGTCACATTAATGAGACACGGTTAACAAAGTTACATAAAGAGGGATACTTGAATCCGTTCGAGTATCAGTCTTATGCTACTTGTGAATCTTGTCTCATGGGAAAGATGACAAAAACTCGTTCACTGGACACGGAGTAAGAGCGAGCGAGCTCTTGGGACTTATACACAGTGACGTGTGTGGTCCAACATCCACACATGCGCGAAGTGGTTATTCATACTTCATTACTTTTACGGATGATTTCTCCAGGTATGGACATGTCTTCTTGATGAAGCAAAAATCCGAGGCCTTTGAAAAATTCCAGGAATATAAGAATGAAGTAGAAAAAAAACAGGCAAAAGTATCAAGACACTGAGATCTGATTGAGGTGGTGAATACTTAAGTGTCGAGTTTCTGGACTACTTAAAAGAGAATGGAATTCTCTCTCATCTTACTCCTCCATACACACCACAACACAACGGTGTATCTGAAAGGAGGAATCGAATCCTATTGGATATGGTTCGTTCTATGATGAGTAAAGCTGAGTTACTGCGATCTTTCTGGGGATATACACTAGAATCAGCTGCATATCTTTTGAACCGAGTTCCAACTAAGTCAGTGCCTACCACTCCATATCAGATGTGGAGTGGAAAGAAACCCTATCTTTAACACATTAAGACATGGGGATGTCCAGCTTTTGTCAAAAAGCAGCATGTGGACAAACTCGAGGCACGCTCAGTACTGTGCAATTTTGTGGGATATCCAAAGAACTCCAAGGGATATTTCTTCTGTTACCCAGAGGAACAAAAGGTATTTGTTTCTCGTCATGCCTGCTTCTTGGAAACTGAATTTTTAGAAAATCAGATAAGTGGGAGCTCAATAGAACTGGAAGAAATTCCAGAACCATAAGCTATTACTGAAAGCTTAGTAGAACCAGAAGGTTCGAAAGAACAGGACATTCCTGCGCCACTCCGCAGGAGTAGTAGGCAGTCTCATCCGCCTGAGAGATACTACGGTTTTCTCATAGACGGGAATCGAGAGGATTGCGTCATTGAAAATGATGAGCCTACTACCTTCCAGCAAGCCATTCAGAGCGGTGACTCAATAAAATGGCTGGATGCAATGCGGACCGAGATGGAGTCCATGTACACCAACAAAGTGTGGACTTTGGACATTGCTCCAGAAGGGGTAAAACCTCTAGGCTGCAATTGGATCTTCAGAAAGAAGATTGGTGTAGATGGGCAGGTTGAAACCTATAAAGCTAGACTTGTTGCAAAGGGTTTTCGTCAAAGACCTGGTTTGGACTATGACGAAACCTTTTCTCCAGTGGCTATACTCAAATCCAATCGGATCCTTCTTACCATTATTGCCTTCCACGATTATGAGATCTGGCAGATGGACGTAAAGACGGCTTTTCTAAATGGAAATTTGGAAGCGTGCGTCTATATGGATCAGCCGGAGGGTTTCATTCAGAGCGGGAGTAGCGGTAAAGTATGCAAGTTGCTTAAGTCCATTTATGGACTGAAGCAGGCATCGCAGAGCTGGAACATCTGCTTTGATGATATTGTCAAAGAATTCGACTTTATCAAAAATCCGGATGAACCATGCATTTACAGTAAGATTGTAAGGACTGTGGTATTTCTCGTCTTGTACGTGGATGACATTCTCCTAATAGGAAATGGAATTCCTATACTACAGTCAGTCAAAGGATTCTTGTCACAGAGGTTCTCCATGAAGGACCTGGGCGATGCCTGTAAGTCCACGTTACCCGTCCCCGGTTCTTTGGGGTTGTGGAAATGATGAAAATCGATTTTTCTTTGGTGGTAACATGGACTCAAAATACGGATCTTTGTTAAACAACTATCTAACAACCTAACTAGGAGTTGTACCTACTCGGTTAGGGGGTTATACCTTAACTTGAACTCCTTCTCTTCGACTCCTTGTGGTGGTCGGATGGTTCTCTCCTCGTCGTCTCCTTGTGCCGAAGATGAATCCACCTGAAAGCTTCTACCTTTGGCTTCAACCTCAACCTTGAGGAAACTAAAAGACTTGGTTTGCTAGACCTTGTATACTAGGATGGGTAGAGAAGTGTTTTGGGTTTTATCTCTATGGTTCTTACTTCTCAACACATGAGACAATAGAACCATAAACTAAAGAGAGAGCAAGAGGAAGAGGGAGAGCTTTAGGATGAGAGAGAATGAGAATGATAGAATGAGCAAGACTTTTCTCACCCTTGCTCTCATAATCCAAAATAATCATAACTCATAATAATAATTGTGTATTATGTGATGGTTGCTATCATATCAAATGGCAATATCATTTCATGCATTAAATGCAATTTGTGAACAAACAAGCAAGCCTAGGTCAATGCCAAGAAATGATAGCCATTGTCATGATGATGGTCAAGTCCAACCTAGTCAACCGGTCAACTAAGTCAACAAGTCAACAAAGTCAACCTTTCAACCCAATCATGGCACAATAATACTTAATTAATATTATCATTAATCATATTTCTTATTCTCATTAGGGTTTAGCAAAAGTCAACAGTCAACAACCCTAATGAGAATCCTCTGCCTCTGTCTCTATCAACCGTGCATACACACCCGCATCCGCGTTCCGAGGAACATGAATACAAACGAGATAAAACCAATCCTAAAACGTACCCTAGGATCTGGCTTAATCCAAAGCCCACTAGTGATAACTGCCCGGACACTAAACGTGTACAAGTGCACGGATGTGACCGAACCCTGTCGCAAAATCTTGCGACCTCTACTCTTTTGCCTAAAGGAGAATATCTTTCTGTGTGGGACTCTAAAGACTCGACACTACGCTGGCAGTGGGTTTAACTATAGACCGCAAGCGGCACTAGCTGTGCGTAACGGCCCTCAGGTAGATGCCGATAAGAAGACGGACGAGGTGAAACCCATCTGAACCCCTACCGAGCCTGAATGTGACAATCTGCGTACAGTCCGGTTTGTTCGTCTGAGAATATCACATGGCGGGCCTAAGGGTGCGGTAAATGTCAGTCCCCTAATAGCGGTACAAGTCGTGTCGAAGTGTAGCCCAGAACACCTAAGATAACACTGGAAACCTACCAGCATATCTCGCTTGCCCTGGCCAGGGACTTTGTGTAATGGCTCTCCTAGACACAGCGCGATATCAACCCCCAATACCGGAAGACACGAATCCTGTCTAACCGTCACTGCCTCCAAGTGCTTCGGGCATGCACCCAACTACTACCGGTTTGCACGACTCCTTTGAGCCGTGGTAGGATAGTAATCTAAGTACAGTGGGAACGCACTCGAGGCGAAGTGACAGTGTCAAGTCAGCGGACGAAGCTGTACTCATGTCACCTGGGAACTGACGACTGACGATAGGTATAATACCATCCAATCAGTTCCCGACGAGTCATGTCAGTGTACTCGTAACCTAACGAGCACCCGCATACTATTTCAAGTACGACGTACTGACGGCTGTGGGACATACCGTCTCCCCTGTTGGGTTGAGAAGCGCATACGCTTGTCTACTCCAGAGCATCGATGCCCTGTCTCGATAGTCCTATAACTAGGGACCTGCATAAGGATGTGCTTGTGGAATACCCAGCCCCCACGAGTGTAGATGCTATCACAACGCTGGTAATCAAGCAAAGATCCTAAGGGCTCCACTAATGTGTATTGGTGATGTACTAAAAGAAACACATGTACACATTAAAGTAGAAACAAACCAAGTAGCATACTACCATTTTGAGCAAGATTTTCTATACAAAGTGAATATCCCAAGCTTCCATTAAGTAATATACAAACTAGTATGATACAGTAATGGCCTCTAGAGCATATACACTAACAATCTCCCACTTGCACTAAGGCCATATACTGGCGTATCGAAGAACTATCATCTCGATCAGCCGCTCGAACTGAGTCTGGGGTAAAGCCTTCGTGAGTGGATCAGCAGTGTTATCTTCCGTAGTAACTTTCCGAACCTCGATCTCCTGGCGACCCATGATCTCCCTGATCAGGTGATACCGCCTCAAGATTTGTCTGGACTTCTGATAAGACCTGGGTTCCATCGCTAAAGCTATAGCCCCGTTGTTGTCGCAATACAGAGGTATTGGATCAACAATGGACGGGACCACCTGAAGTTCTGTCAAGAACTTCCTTATCCAGACGGCTTCTTTTGCGGCATCTGCAGCAGCGATATATTCCGCTTCCATCGTCGAGTCAGCAACTGTTTCCTGTTTGGAACTCTTCCAACACACCGCCCCTCCATTAAGGGTAAAGACATAACCCGACATGGACTTGGAATCATACTTGTCATTCTGGAAGCTGGAGTCAGCAAAGGCCTCGATCTGGAGGTCTTTTCCGCCATACACCAAGAACATCTCCTTAGTCCTTCTCAGGTACTTGAGAATGTTCTTTACTGCTATCCAGTGCTTCTCCCCAGGGTTTGACTGATACCGGCTTACCACACTTAATGCATAAGCTACATCTGGTCTGGTACACAACATCGCATACATTATAGAGCCTACCGCAGAAGCGTAGGGTATAATAGACATGCGATCCCTTTCCAAATCAGTCTTGGGAGCCATCTTTTTGGAGAGGGTGATCTCGTGACAAGACGGTCGATTACCGCGCTTGGAATCTTCCATACTGAATCTTCTCAGTATGGTGTCGATGTACCTGGACTGTGAAATTCCTAATATCCTCTTGGATCTGTCACGATAGATCCGGATCCCCAGAATGTAAGAGGCATCACCCAGGTCTTTCATGGAGAACCTGTGTGACAAGAACCCCTTGACAGATTGTAGCATAGGAATGTCATTTCCTATCAAAAGAATGTCATCCACGTACAATACAAGGAATACGACAGTTTTTGCTACAAATCTACTATAGATGTATGGTTCATCTGGATTTTTGATAAAGCCAAATTCTTTGACCGTCTCATCAAAACAGATGTTCCAACTCCGCGATGCCTGCTTTAGTCCATAGATGGACTTAAGAAACTTGCACACCTTTGCGCTGCTCCCACTCTGAATGAAACCCTCTGGCTTGTCTATATAGACACACTCCTCTAAATTTCCATTCAGAAAAGCGGTCTTTACATCCATCTGCCAAATATCATAATCGTGGAAGGCAGCAATGGCATGAAGGATCTGAATGGATTTTAGCATATCCACTGGAGAAAAGGTTTCGTCATAGTCCAAACCAGGTCTTTGACGAAAACCCTTTGCAACAAGTCTAGCCTTATAGGTCTCAACCCGTCCATCTACACCAATCTTCCTTTTGAAGATCCACTTGCATCCTATGGGTTTTGCCCCATCTGGAGCAACGTCCAACGTCCATACTTTGTTGGTGTACATGGACTCCATTTCGGTCCGCATTGCATCCAACCATTTTACCGAGTCAACGCTCTGAATGGCCTGCTGGAAGCTAGTCGGCTCATCATAATCAATGATGCAATCCTCTCTATCCCCGTCTACGAGAAAACCATAGTATCTCTCGGGCGGATGAGACTGCCTACTACTCCTGTGGAGCGGCGCAGGAATGTCCTGATCTTTCGAAACCTCTGGTTCTACTAAGCTTTCAGTAATAGCTCGTGGTTCTGGAATTTCTTCCAGTTCTATTGCGCTCCCACTTATATGATTTTCCAAAAACTCAGTTTCCAAGAAGTGGGCATGATGAGAAACAAAAACCTTTTATTCCTCTTCGCAATAGAAGAAATATCTCTTGGAGTTCTTTGGATATCCCACAAACTTTCACTGTACTGAGCGTTCCTCGAGTTTGTCCGCATGCTGCTTTTTGACAAAAGCAGGACATCCCATGTCTTAATGTGCTTAAGATAGAGTTTCTTCCCACACCACATCTGATATGGTGTGGTAAGCACAGTCTTAGTTGGAACTCGGTTCAAAAGGTATGCAGCTGATTCTAGTGCATATCCCCAGAATGATCGCGGTAACTCAGCGTTACACATCATGGAACGTACCATATCCAATAGGGTCCGGTTCCGCCTCTCCGATACACCGTTATGTTGCGGAGTGTATGGAGGAGTAAGCTGAGAGAGAATTCCATTCTCTTTTAGGTAATCCAGGAACTCGGCACTCAAGTATTCACCACCTCGATCAGATCTCAGTGTCTTGATACTTTTGCCGGTTTGTTTTTCTACTTCATTCTTATATTCCTGGAATTTTCCAAAGGCTTTATGTTTCATTAAGAAGACATATCCGTACCTTGAAAAGTCATCCGTAAAAGTAATGAAGTAAGAATAACTGCTTCGCGCATGTGTAGACATTGGACCGCACACGTCGCTGAGTACGAGTCCCAAGAGCTCACTCGTTCTTACTCCGTGTTCAGTGAACGGAGTCTTTGTCATCTTTCTTTTGATACATGATTGACAAGTTGCATATGATTGATATTCGAACGGATCCAAATATCCTTCTGTATGTAACTTTATCAACCTTCTCTCATTGATGTGACCTAGTCTACAATGCCATAAGAAAGCCCGATTTGTTTCCGGAGACTTTCTTTTGTGTGTATTCTGGACATTGAAAATCTGTGGTTGGTTTAATATGTATATACCATTGCTTAATATACCTGACCCAATCAATACTTGATTAAGGTGAATGTTCACAACATTACTTACAAATGCAAATTCATAACCTTCTTTAGATAATAAAGATACAGATATGATATTATAGGTTGCATTGGGTACAAAATAACAATCACGCAAAACCAAAACATGTCCATCTGACATTCCCAGGTGATAGTCTCCCATGGACTCAGCATCCATGCCAGCTCCGTTTGCAACTCTGAGTGTGATATCACCTGCCTTCAAAACCCTACGCCTTCTCAGTGCCTGTAAAGAATTACAGATATGAGATCCTGATCCGGTATCCAATACCCAGGATGTAGAGTTTATTGATAGACAGTTTTCAATAACATACACACCTGAAGCTGAAGACGCAACTTGCTTCAGATCCTGATTTCTGGCCTTCCAAGCCCTGCAATCCTTTTTCCAGTGTCCACTCTTGTGACAGTAAAAGCATTCTTCCTTTCCCACAAACTTTCCCGCTACCTTTGTTGCCTTTGTCTTTCCCTTCGTATCCACTTTACTAACACCGCCCCTTGGTTTGGCGGGGGCTTTCTTCTTTTTTCCCTTGGCTTTCGCCTTGGACCTAGAAGAGGAATATCCTCCTATAAACAAAGTGGGTGTTTCCCTACCTTTCTGTAGGGTGCCCTCTGCACTCCTCAACATGTTGAGGAGTTCTGAAAGTTCAACTTCTTTTTCTTGCAAGTTGAAGTTCAGGATAAACTGGGCGTAAGTGGAAGGAAGGGACTGGAGAATCAAGTCCGTATAGAGCTCGTTCTCTAACATGGTCCCAAGGTCCGCGAGCTCCTCAATGAAGCCAATCATCTTAAGCACGTGTTCCACTACCGATGATCCGACGGCCAATCTCGCCGAAAACAACTTTTTTGAGACTTCGTATCTGGCGATACGGGATTGCTCTCCATACAGTTCTTTTGTATGGAGAAATATGGATTCAAGGTCCATATTCTCGTGCCTCCTCTGATGTTCATTGTCCATAGAGGTAAGCACGAGGCACTTGGCCTTCGCGCAGTCGATTTCCCAGGTCTTTCGGATTTCCTTATCCGCGACGCTGGTTTTGGGACCTGGGACAGGGAGAGCTTTGGTGGTAAGGTGATACCCCAACTTGTTATAAGTGATTGCCATTTTGACATTCCTGAGCCAATCTTTGTAGTTTGGCCCTGTCAGTATATTTTTATCTAGTGGTAACTTAAGTCCAGTCATGATGTTTGGTCCCTGCAATTAGGAGAGAGAGAAGAAATACTTTAGCATGATGCTCTTGCATGTTTAGAGTGGTTTTTAATTTGTCTAACAAGGATGGCTCCCACTGTCTCTCGAATCCCTCCTCAAACCAAAAAAGAAGAATTAGTCGGGATCAATCTCACCGTACAATACTTGCTTAACCGTTCAGCCAGGCCAGTGTTGGAAATTCGAGGGAGGTTTTCTAACGCTTTCGTGAAATTCCTTAATTAAATAACCTCTTTTCCCTGTGGGCGTAGCCCCACTAACACCTTTTTAGACACCTACTTGGTTTATAGCATTAATCGTTAAGTGAAAAATTTCCCGAGGAGTAGCATATACTCACAGTAGGATCGGGATAAAAATATTATCGCATGACAAAACTGAAGGAATCCTACCAGAATCATCACACTCCAAATGGTATGCAGCGCTAGCAAGTTTCAGTTTCTTTTGAAACCCTCGATGTGGATTTTTGCCCCATGCTCTTATGACCTTGACTTTGGCCAACAAATCATAAGTCACATGTCAAGTTCTACCCGTCATTCTCCAGGTTAATTTGAACCCACCCGTACCTACCCTTGACTTTGGCCAACAAGACAGTACGACTGTCCCAAACCAACACATCTATCTATGTTGCACATGAATACCCAATAGCTACCAATCACTATGCCTTAACTTTGGCCAACAAACATAGCTTGAATACTATTGACTATCCATGTGAAACGACGGAAGACTACGAATGGTTTTGGCGAAACCGTGAACGTAGTGAACTTGATATAATCGATGGAATGAGATAGCTTTTAAAAGGAGTGGCTTAAGCTCCACGTTTAAAAGTTGTTTTTGAAAAGAAACCGAGTGATTTTGAAAGTGTTCCAACGACTCAACTTTGGTTTATTTTCTTGCATTAATTTAATACGTCCCATCATTTAATACTACTATTGCAGAAAACAACGAAATATGACGTACGCTTATGCCATCCGCATTCGCCACGGGGCCCCGTCATTACCCGTTAGGTTACTTGACTAACAACAGAGCGGGGGCTGGACTAGCGCGGATGCAAAACATAAGCAACGCCTAAATAGATATCATATATAGATATACACATTCGTCACATGCAATGATAGCTATTCCAGATCACAGATGAACACGTTGGATATACCAGGAATCCGCATTCCGTACGAGCCTGTAACGAAGAGCGGATTACACGGTCGCGATGAATAGCCAAGACCCCACCCTAGACCCCTACGGGTGCGGCAAACTACCCGCCAAGTACCAAAAGCGAAGCAACCTCCCTCAACACCGTGAGTAGGCCACTCGGCACTTCGAGATACCCGGTAGTTTTTGCACCCCACCTTAGGTCTATCTTAGAAGCAAAAACAGTAAAATAAATTATACAATGACGGCTACAACCCCATCCCGGTTGTGCGACCATATAAATAATATTACATCAATTACAAATTACATGAATTGAAAGAAAAAGAAAACTCTCATCTCACAACCCCTCGGCTATTCATCCGCGACAATCCAATGAATTCATATACACATACCATCAACATTACAGATTACAGATATGTATAACCCCCACTAATCGACGTATAGCGATTAGCAGACGTTCAATACATATATCACATTACAGATATAACCCGTTAGCTTAAGTCTGTTAGTGTATATGCTCTAGAGGCCATTACTGTATCATACTGGATTGTATATTACTTGATGGAAGCTTGGGATATTCACCTTGTATTGACATTCTTACTCAAAATGGTAGTATGCTACTTGGTTTGTTTCTGCTTTAATGTGTGCATGTGTTTCTTTTAGCATATCGCCTTTACACATTAGTGGAGCCCTTAGGATCTTTGCTTGATTACCAGTGTTGTGATGGCAGTCACACTCGTGGGGGCTGGGTAATCTATAAGCACATCCTTATGCAGGTCCCTAGTCGCAGGACTATCGAGACAGGGCATCGATACTCCGGAGTAGACTAGCGTATGCGCTTCTTATCCCAGCTTGAGAGACGGTCTGTCCCACAGCCGTCAGTACGTCGTACTTGAGATAGTATGTGGGTGCTCGTTAGGTTACGAGTACACTGGACAGGACTCGTCAAGAACTGTTGGTTGGTATTATACCTATCGTCAGTTATCAGTTCCCAGGTGACATGAGTACAGCTTAGTCCGTTGACATGACACTGTCACTTCGCCTCGAGTGTGTTCCCACTGTACTTTGATTACTACCCTACCACGGCTCAAAGGAGTCGTGCAAACAGGTAGTTTTTGGGTGTAGTCCCGAAGCACTTGGAGGCAGTGACGGTTAGACAGGATTCGTCTCTCCCGGTATTGGGGGTTGATATCGCGCTGTGTCTAGAAGAGCCATTACACAAAGTCCCTGGCCAGGGCAAGCGAGATAGACTGGTAGGTTTCCAGTGTTATGTCAGGTGTTCTGGGATACACTCCGACACGACTTGTACCGCTAGTAGGGGACTGACGTTTACCGCCCCCTAGGCCCGCCATGCGATGTTCTTAGATGAACTGACCGGACTGTACGGAGACTGTCATATACAGGCTCAGTAGGAGTTCAGATGGGTTTACCTCGTCAGTCTTCTTATCGGCATCTACCTAGGGACTGTTACGTACAGCTAGTGCCGCTTGTGGTCTGTGGTTAAACCCACTGCCAGCGTGGTGTAGAGTCTTGAGAGTCCCACACAGAGGGTTATTCGCCTTTAGGCAAAATGAGTAGAGGTCGCATGGTATTGCGACAGGGTTCGTTCACATCCGTGCACTTGTGCACGTTTAGTGTCCGGACAGCTTATACTAGCGGGCTTTGGTTTAAACTGGATCCTAGTATATGATTTGGGATTGGTTTTATCTCATTGTATTCGTGTTCTACGGTACACGGATACGGGTGTGTATGCACAGTTGACTGAGAAAGAGGCAGAGGACTTTAATTAGGGTTGATGACTATTGTCATTTTCTTAACCTTAATGTTTTGAGTGAATTATGATTTATTAATAATTAGTTAATTATAATTGTGCATGGTTAGGGTTGTTGACCATTTGACTATACTTGACTTGTTGACCTAGGTTGACAAGTTGACCATCATCATTCCATATGAAAGATGCTCTTTGATCCTTGCAAAAGCATTTAATGTGAAATGATAATCGTCATTTCTTGATTAACCATGACAATTATCTTTTGCTAATTATCTAATTTACATAATTCACATATATGTGAGAAGGTTGAGATATTCTTCTCACTTTATCATTTCCATTCTCTCTCCTCCTCTTCCTCTCCCTCTAGCTCTCCCCTCTCATGTGTTGAGAACCATTTGAGCTTGAGATAATCCCTCCAAAAACACTCTCTACTCTTTCTAAGGTGCTAGGTCTAGAACACCAAGCACCTTAGTTACTTCTAGTTTGAGGTTGGAGCCAAAGGTTGAGGCCCTCGGATGGATCTTTCTTCGGCAAGAGAAGCGACAAGGAGAACCCTTTCTTTCACTCCAAAGAGCAAGGAGAAAAGGACTTGAAGCCCGAGGTATAACCCACTTTCCGAGTAGCTAAACTTTTTAGCTTTGTTAGTTAGTTTTGTTTAGCAAAGATCCCTCCTTTAGCTTGTCCATGTTTCCTAGTGCGTTAAAAATTAGATTTTTCATAACGTTTCCGCCTCCCCGCAAGCACCAGGGTGGGCAACGTGGACTTACAGTGGTACTAGAGCCTAGCTAAACACAAGCTAACTAGTTAGCAAAGTATCTAGAACTTCGATCGGAAAAAATCGCAAAACTAGTTTTCAAAACCTTAAGTTTCTGTTGTTTTTTTTCTGCTCTAAAAATAATAAATCATACTTCAAAAATCGGCTCAGGGTTTTGTTAAGAAACACACCAAAAACGATCCAGTGAACCGTTCAAAATGCCGCGGTTCCGCGGCAAGAACATGCTTCTTGCCGCGGATCCGCGACCGAGTTGACTCGGTCGTGGACCGAGTTTGGTGCAGTATTCTTCTGTTAAAGTTTTAGGATTTTTAAAATAGTTTGTTTCCACCCAGTTTTTCCAGAGAGCAAGTTGGTTTTTGGGGTGGTCACAAATCCGTATTTTTGATCGAACTTCTTTACACTTTGGCTAATGGGTTATATCTGTGATGTGATATATGTATTGAACGTCCGTAAATCACTATACGTCGATTAGTGGGGGTTATACATATCTGTGATCCGTAATGATTGATGGTTTGTGTATATGAATTCGTTGGATTGTCACGGATGAATAGCCGGGGGGTTGTGAGATGAGAGTTTTCTTATTCTTTCAATTCTTTTAATATGTAATTTGATGTAATATTATTTGTATGGCCGCACAACCGGGTCGGGGTTGTAGCCGTCATTGTATAATTTCTTTTTACTGTTTTTGCTCCTAGGATAGACCCAAGGTGGGGTGCACAAACTACTGGGTACCTCGAAGTGCCGAGTGGCCTACTCACGTCGTTGAGGGAGGTTGCTTCACTTCGGATACTTGGCGGGTAGTTTGTCGCACCCGTAGGGGTCTAGGGTGGGGTTTGGCTATTCATCGCGACCGTGTAATCCGTTCTTCGTTACAGGCTCGTACGAATTGCGGATTCCTAGTATATCCAATGTATTCATCTGTGACCTGGAATGGCTATCATTGCATGTGATGAATGTTTATATATATCTGTATGATATCTATTTAGGCGTTGCTTATGTTTTGCATCCGCGCTAGTCCAGCCCCCGCTCTGTCGTTAGTTAAGTAAACTAACGGGTGATGACGGGACCCCGTGGCGAATACGGATGGCATAAGCGTACGTCATATTTTCATTGTTTTCTGCAATGGTAGGATTAAATGATGGGACGCATTGGAATTAAGGCAAGATAAAATAAACCAAGTAAAAGTCATTGGAACACTTTGAAAACCACTCGGTTTTTTTTAAAACCAAACTTTTAAATGCGGAGCTTGAACCACTCCTTTTGAGAGCTATCTCGTTCCTTCGATTATATCAAGTTCACTACATTCACGGTTTCGCAAAAACCATTCGTAGCCCTCCGTCATTTCACATGAATGGTCAATAAGTATTCAAGCTATGTATGTTGGCCAAAGTCAAGGCATAGTGATTGGTAGCTATTGGGTATTCATGTGCAGCATAAATAGATGTGTTGGTTTGGGACAGTCGTTCTACCATTTTGGCCAAAGTCAAGGGTATGTGCGGGTGGGCTCAAATTAACCTGGAGAATGACGGGTAGAACTTGACATGTGACTTATGATATTTTGGCCAAAGTCAAGGTCATAAGAGCATGGGGCAAAAATCCACATCGGGAGTTTCAAAAGAACTGAAACTTGCTAGCGCTGCATACCATTTGGAGTGTGATGATTCTGGTAGGATTCCTTCAGTTTTGTCACACGATGATATTTGGATCCCGATTCTACTGTGAGTATATGTACTCCTCCGGAACTTTCTCACTTAACGATCAATGCTATAAACCAAGTAGGTGTCTAGAAAGGTGTTAGCGGGGCTACACCCACAGGGAAAAGAGGTTACTTAATTAAGAAACTTCGCGAAAGCGTTGGAAAACCTCCCTCGAAGTACCGACACTGGCCTGGCTGAACGGTTAAGCAAGTATTGTATGGTGAGATTGATCCCGACTAGTTCTTCTTTTATGGTTTGAGGAGGGATTCGAGAGACAGTGGGAGCCATCATGTTTAGAAAAATTAAAAACCACTCTAAACTTGCAAGAGCATAATGCTAAAGTGTTTCTTCTCTCTCTCCTAATTGCAGCGACCCTTTATCATGACTGGACTTAAGTTACATCTAGATAAAAACATACTGACAGGGCCAAACTACAAAGATTGGCTCAGGAATGTCAAAATGGCAATCACTTATGACAAGTTGGGGTATCTTCTTACCACCAAATCTCCCCCTGTCCCAGGTCCCAAAACCAGCGTCGCGGATAGGGAAATCCGTAAGACCTGGAAAATCGACTGCGCGAAGGCCAAGTGCCTCGTGCTTTCCTCTATGGACAACGAACATCAGAGGAGGCACGAGAATATGGACCTCGAATCCATATTTCTCCATATAAAAGAACTGTATGGAGAGCAATCTCGTATCGCCAGATACGAAGTGTCGAAGAAGTTGTTTTCGGCAAGATTGGCCGTTGGATCATGAGTAGCGGAACACGTGCTTAAGATGATTGGCTACATATAGGAGCTCGCGGACCTTGGGACCACGTTGGAGAATGAGCTCTATACGGACTTGATTCTCTAGTCCCTTCCTTCCACTTACGCCCAGTTCATCCTGAATTTCAACTTGCAAGAAAAGGAAGTTGAACTTTCAAAGCTACTCAACATGCTGAGGAGTGCAGAGGGCACCCTACAGAAATGTAGGGAAACATCCACTTTGTTTGTAGGAGGATCTTCCTCTTCTAGGTCCAGGACGAAAGCTAAGGGAAAGAAGAAGAGAACCCCCACCAAACCAAGAGGCGGTGTTAGTAAGGTGGATACGAAGGGAAAGGCAAAAGCAACAAAGGTAGCGGGGAAGCATGTGGATAATGAAGAATACTTTACTGTCACAAGAGTGGACACTGGAAGAAAGATTGCAGGGCTTGGAAAGCCAGAACACAGGATCTGAAGCAGGTTGTGGCTTCAGCTTCAGGTGTGTATGTTATTGAAAACTGTCAATCAATAAACTCTACGTCCTGGGTATTGGATACCGGATCAGGATCTCATATCTGTAATTCTTTGCAGGCGTTGAGAAAGCGTAGGTTTTTGAAAGCAGGTGACATGACCCTCAATGTTGCAAACGGAGCTAGCATGGATGCTGAGGCTGTGGGGGACTATCACCTGGGAATGTCAGATGGACATGTTTTGGTTTTACGTAATTGCTTTTTTGTACCCAATGCAACCTGTAATATCATTTCTGTATCTTTGATTTCTAAAGAAGGTTATGAATTTGCGTTTGTAAGTAATGTTGTAAACATTCACCTTAATCAAGTTTTGATTGGGTCAGGTACATTGAGCAATGGTATATACGTATTAAACCAACCACAGATTTTCAATGTCCAGAATACACACAAAAGAAAGTCTCCGGAAACAAATCAGACTTTCTTATGGCATTGTAGACTGGGTCACATCAATGAGAGAAGGTTGACGAAGTTACATACAAAAGGATATTTGGATCCGTTCGAATATCAATCATATGCAACTTGTCAATCCTGTCTCAAAGGAAAGATGACAAAGACTCCGTTCACTGGACACGGAGTGAGAGCGAGCGAGCTCTTGGGACTCGTACACAGCGACGTGTGCGGTCCAATGTCTACGAATGCACGAAGCGGTTATTCTTACTTCATTACTTTTACGGATGACTTTTCAAGGTACGGTTATGTCTTCTTAATGAAACATAAATCCGAAGCCTTTGGAAAATTCCAGGAATATAAGAATGAAGTAGAAAAACAAACAGGCAAAACTATCAAGACACTGAGATCTGATCGAGGTGGTGAATACTTGAGTGCCGAGTTCCTGGATTACCTAAAAGAGAATGGAATTCTCTCTCAGCTTACTCCTCCATACACTCTGCAACACAACGGTGTATCGGAGAGACGGAACCGAACCCTATTGGATATGGTACGGTCCACGATGAGTAACGCTGAGTTACCGCGATCATTCTTGGGATATGCGCTAGAATCAGCTGCATACCTTTTGAACTGAGTTCCAACTAAGACTGTGCCTACTACACCATATCAGATGTGGTGTGGGAAGAGACCCTATCTTAATCACATTAAGACATGGGGATGTCCAGCTTTTGTCAAAAAGCAGCATGCGGACAAGCTCAAGGCACGCTCGGTACAGTGCAAGTTCGTGGGATATCCAAAGAACTCCAAGGGATATTTCTTCTATTGCGAAGAGGAACAAAAGGTATTTGTTTCTCGTCATGCCCACCTCTTGGAAACTCAGTTTTTGGAAAAACAGATAAGTGGGAGAGCAATAGAATTGGAAGAAATTCCAGAACCATGAGCTATTACTGAAAGCTTAGTAGAACCAGAGGGTTCGAAAGATCAGGACATTCTTACGTCGCTCCGCAGAAATAGTAGGCAGTCTCATCCGCCCGAGAGATACTACGGTTTTCTCATAGACG
This sequence comes from Agapanthus africanus, assembly GCA_030015575.1. Lineage (NCBI taxonomy): Eukaryota > Viridiplantae > Streptophyta > Magnoliopsida > Asparagales > Amaryllidaceae > Agapanthus > Agapanthus africanus. The sequence goes on from JASDDO010000028.1 coordinate 175,813,966, forward strand.
GGGATAGAGAGGATTGCATCATTGATAGTGATGAGCCTACTAGCTTCCAGCAGGCCATTCAGAGCGTTGACAAGGTAAAATGGCTGGATGCAATGCGGACCGAAATGGAGTCCATGTACACCAACAAAGTATGGACGTTGGACATTGCTCCAGATGGGGTAAAACCCGTAGGATGCAAGTGGATCTTCAAAAGGAAGATTGGTGTAGATGGACAGGTTGAGACCTATAAAGCTAGACTTGTTGCAAAGGGTTTCCGTCAAAGACCTGGCTTGGACTATAACGAAACCTTTTCTCCAGTGGCTATGCTGAAATCCATTCGGATCCTTCTTGCCATTGCTACCTTCCACGATTATGAGATTTGGCAAATGGACGTAAAGACCGCTTTTCTAAATGGAAATTTCGATGAGTGTGTCTATATGGATCAGCCAGAAGGTTTCATTCAGAGTGGGAGCAGCGGAAAGGTGTGCAAGTTGCTTAAGTCCATCTATGGAATAAAGCAGGCATTGCGGAGTTGGAACATCTATTTTGATGAGACGGTCAAGAAATTTGGCTTTATCAAAAATCCAGATGAACCATGCATCTATAGTAGATTTGTAGCGAGAACTGTAGTATTCCTCGTTTTATATGTGGATGACATTCTCTTAATTGGAAATGACGTTCCTATGCTACAATCTGTCAAAGGGTTCTTGTCACACAGGTTCTCTGTGAAAGACCTGGGTGATGCCTCTTACATTATGGGGATCCGGATCTACCGTGACAGAACGAAGAGGATATTAGGACTCTCACAGTCCAGGTATATCGACACCATACTGAAAAGATTCAGTATTGAAGATTCTAAGCGCGGTAATCTACCGGCTTGTCACGGGATCACCCTCTCCAAAGAGAAGTCTCCCAAGACTGATTTGGAAAGGGATCGCATGTCTATTATACTGTACGCTTCTGCGATAGGCTCTATAATGTATGCGATGTTGTGTACCAGACCAGATGTAGCTTATGCACTGAGTGTGGTAAGCCGGTATCAGTCAAACCCTGGGGAAAAGCACTGGATAGCGGTAACGAACATTCTCAAGTACCTGAGAAGGACTAAGGAGATGTTCTTGGTGTATGGCGGAAAAGACCTCCAGATCGAGGCCTTTGCTGACTCCAGCTTCCAGAGTGACAAGGATGATTCCAAGTCCATGTCGGGTTATGTCTTTACCCTCTATGGAGGGGCGGTGTGTTGGAAGAGTTCCAAACAGGAAACCGTTGCTGACTCGACGATGGAAGCGGAATATATCGCTGCTGCAGATGCCGCAAAGGAAGCTGTCTGGATGAAGAAGTTCCTCACGGAGCTTCAGGTGGTTCCTACCATTGTTGATCTGATACCGCTGTATTGCGACAACAACGGAGCTATAGTTTTAGCGAAGGAACCCAGGTCCTATCAGAAGTCCAGGCACATCTTAAGGCGGTATCACCTGATCAGGGAGATCGTGGGTCGCCAGGAGATCGAGGTTAGGAGAGTTTCTATGAAAGATAACACTGCTGATCCATTCACGAAGGACTTACCCCAGACTTAGTTTGAGCGGCTGATCGAGATGATAGGTCTTCGATACGCCAGTACATGGCCTTAGTGCAAGTGGGAGATTGTTAGTGTATATGCCCTAGAGGCCATTACTGTATCATACTGGATTTTATATTACTTGATGGAAGCTTGGGATATTCACCTTGTATTGACATTCTTGCTCAAAATGGTAGTATGCTACTTGGTTTGTTTCTGCTTTAATGTGTGCATGTGTTTCTTTTAGCATATCTCCTTTACACATTAGTGGAGCCCTTAGGATCTTTGCTTGATTACCAGCGTTGTGATGGCAGTCACACTCATGGGGGCTGGGTAATCTATAAGCACATCCTTATGCAGGTCCCTAGTCGTAGGACTATCGAGACAGGGCATCGATACTCCGGAGTAGACTAGCGTATGCGCTTCTTATCCCAGCTTGGGAGACGGTCTGTTCCACAGCCGTCAGTATGTCGTACTTAAGATAGTACGCGGGTGCTCATTAGGTTACGAGTACACTGGACAGGACTCGTCGGGAACTGTTGGTTGGTATTATACCTATCATCAGTTATCAGTTCCCAGGTGATATGAGTACAGCTTAGTCCGTTGACTTGACACTGTCACTTCGCCTCGAGTGTGTTCCCACTGTACTTTGATTACTACCCTACCACGGCTCAATGGAGTCGTGCAAACAGGTAGTTTTTGGGTGCAGTCCCGAAGCCCTTGGAGGCAGTGACGGTTAGACAGGATTCGTCTCTCCCGGTATTGGGGGTTGATATCGCGCTGTGTCTAGGAGAGCCATTACACAAAGTCCCTGGCCAGGGCAAGCAAGATAGACTGGTAGGTTTCCAATGTTATCTCAGGTGTTCTAGGCTACACTCTGACATGACTTGTACCGTTAGTAGAGGACTGACGTTTACCGCCCCCTAGGCCCGCCATGCGATGTTCTTAGACGAACAGACCGGACTGTACGGAGACTGTCACATACTGGCTTAGTAGGAGTTCAGATGGGTTTACCTCGTCAGTCTTCTTATCGGCATCTACGTGGGGACCGTTACGTACAGCTAGTGCCGCTTGCGGTTTGTGGTTAAACCCACTGCCAGCGTAGTGTCGAGTCTTTAGAGTCCCACACAGAGGGTTATTCGTCTTTAGGCAAAACGATTAGAGGCGCATGGTATTGCGACAGGGTTCGTTCACATCCGCGCACTTGTGCACGTTTGGTGTCCGGACAACTTATACTAGCGGGCTTTGGTTTATGCCGGATCCTAGTATATAATTTTGGATTGGTTTTATCTCATTGTATTCGTGTTCTTCGGTACACGGATACGGGTGTAAATGCACGGTTGACTGAGACAGAGGCAGAGGACTTTGATTAGGGTTGATGACTATTGTCATTTTCTTAACCTTAATGTTTTGTGTGAATTATGATTTATTAATAATTAGTTGATTATAATTGTGCATGGTTAGGGTTGTTGACCATTTGACTATACTTGACTTGTTGACCTAGGTTGACAAGTTGACCATCATCATTCCATATGAAAGATGCTCTTTGATCCTTGCAAAAGCATTTAATATGAAATGATAATGGTCATTTCTTGATTAACGATGACAATTATCTTTTGCTAATTATCTAATTTACATAATTCACATATATGTGAGAAGGTTGAGATATTCTTCTCATTTTTATCATTTCCATTCTCTCTCCTCCTCTTCCTCTCTCTCTAGCTCTCCCCTCTCATGTGTTGAGAACCATTTGAGCTTGAGATAATCCCTCCCAAAACACTCTCTACTCTTTCTAAGGTCCTAGGTCTAGCACACCAAGCACCTTAGTTACTTCTAGTTTGAGGTTGGAGCCAAAGGTTGAGGCCCTCGGGTGGATCTTTCTTCGGCAAGAGAAGCGACAAGGAGAACCCTTTCTTTCACTCCAAAGAGCAAGGAGAGAAGGACTTGAAGCCCTAGGTATAACCCACTTTCTGAGTAGCTAAATTCTTTAGCTTTGTTAGTTAGTTTTGTTTAGCAAAGATCCCTCCTTTAGCTAGTCCATGTTGCCTAGCGCGTTAAAAATTAGATTTTTCATAACGTTTCCGCCACCCCGCAAGCACCGGGGTGGGCAACGTGGACTTACAAAGTCTTTAGAAGTTCGATCAAAATACGGATTTTTAAACCCCAAAAACAAATTTTGCTTTCTGGAAAATCTGGGCAGAAAAATCATATTCCAAAAATCCCAAAATACCCCAGTAAATACACTGCAGCAAAGCCGATCCACGGCCGAGTCAACTCGGCCGCGGATCCGCGGCAAGAAGCTGTTCTTGCCACGTCTCTGCGGTGAGTTGGTCGGTTCTGTGGATCGTTTTTCTGCAGTGTACACTAAAAACCCTGAGTCGATTTTTGGTATATGTCAAATAATTTTTACAGCAGTTTAAAAATCGACAGAAAGTTTGAATTCCGGGCATGTTTCGTGACTTTTTCTCCGATCGAACTTCTAGTTACTTTGCTAACATGTTAGATAGTGTTTAACTAGGCTCTGATACCACTGTAAGTCCACGTTACCTGTCCCCAGTTCTTTAGGGTTGCGGAAATGATGAAAAACGATTTTTCTTTGGTGGTAACATGGACTCAAAATACGGATCTTTGTTAAACAACTATCTAACAACCAAACTAGGAGTTGTACACACTCGGTTAGGGGGTTATACCTTAACTTGAACTCCTTCTCTTCGACTCCTTGTGGTGGTCGGATGGTTCTCTCCTCGTCATCTCCTTGTGCCGAAGATGGATCCACCTGAAAGGTTCTACCTTTGGCTTCAACCTCAATCTTGAGGAAACTAGAACACTTGGTTTGCTAGACCTTATATACTAGGATGAGTAGAGAAGTGTTTTGGGTTTTATCTCTATGGTTCTTCCTTCTCAACACATGAGACAATAGAACCATGAACTAGAGAGAGAGAGCAAGAGGAAAAGGGAGAGCTTTAGGATGAGAGAGAATGAGAATGATAGAATGAGCAAGACTTTTCTCACCCCTGCTCTCATAATCCAAAATAATCATAACTCATAATAATAATTGAGTATTATGTGATGGTTGTTATCATATCAAATGGCAATATCATTTCATGCATTAAACGCAATTTGTGAACAAACAAGCAAGCCAAGGTCAATGCCAAGAAATGATAGCCATTGTCATGATGATGGTCAACAAGTCCAACCTAGTCAACCGGTCAACTAAATCAACAAGTCAACAAAGTCAACCTTTCAACCCAACCATGGCACAATAATACTTAATTAATATTATCATTAATCATATTTCTTATTCTCATTAGGGTTTAGCAAAAGTCAACAGTCAACAACCCTAATGAGAATCCTCTGCCTCTGTCAACCATGCATACACACCTGCATCCGCGTTCCGAGGAACACGAATACAAACGAGATAAAACCAATCCCAAAACGTACACTAGGATCTGGTTTAAACCAAAGCCCACTAGTGATAACTGCCCGGACACTAAACGTGCACAAGTGCACGGATGTGACCGAACCCTGTCGCAAAACCATGCGACCTCTACTCATTTTCCTGAAGGCGAATAGCTTTCTGTGTGGAACTCTAAAGACTCAACACTACGCTGGCAGTGGGTTTAACCACAGACCGCAAACGGCACTAGCTGTGCGTAACGGCCCCCAGGTAGATGCCGATAAGAAGACGGACGAGCTGAAACCCATCTGAACTCTTACTGATCCTTAATGTGATAATCTGCGTACAATCTGGTCTGTTCGTCTGAGAATATCGTATGGCGGGCCTAGGGGGCGATAAATCTCAGTCCTATAATAGCGGTACAAGTCGTGTCGGAGTGTAGCCCAGAACACCCTGAGATAACACTGGAAACCTACCTGCATATCTCACTTGCCCTGGCCAGGGACTTTGTATAATGGCTCTTCTAGACACAGCGCGGTATCAACCCCCAATACCGGGAGAGACGAATCCTGTCTAACCGTCACTGCCTCGAAGTGCTTCGGGACTACACCCAACTACCACCTGTTTGCACAACTCCTTTGAGCCGTGGTAGGGTAGTAATCTAAGTACAGTGGGTACACACTCAAGGCGAAGTGACAGTGTCAAGTCAGCGGACTAACTTGTACTCATGTCACCTGGGAACTGATAACTGACGATAGGAATAGTACCAACCAACAGTTCCCGACGAGTCATGTCCAGTGTACTCGTAACCTAACGAGCACCCGCATACTATCTCAAGTACGACGTACTGACGGCTGTGGGACAGACCGTCTCCCCTGCTGGGATGAGTAGCGCATACGCTAGTCTACTCCGGAGTATCGATGCCCTGTCTCAATAGTCCTACGAATTGGGACCTGCATAAGGATGTGCTTGTGGATTACCCAGCCCCCACGAGTATGACTGCCATCACAACGCTGGTAATCAAGCAAAGATCCTAAGGGCTCCACTAATGTGTATAGGTGATGTACTAAAAGAAACACATGTACACATTAAAGTAGAAACAAACCACGTAGCATACTACCATTTTGAGCAAGATTGTCTTTACAAGGTGAATATCCCAAGCTCCCATTAAGTAATATACAAACTAGTATGATACAGTAATGCCTCTAGGGCATATACACTAACAATGCCAACTACATTCTGGGGATCCAGATCTATCGTGATAGATCTAAGAGAATGTTGGGACTTTCGCAGTCCAGGTACATCGACACCATACTGAAACGATTCAGTATGGAAGATTCAAAGCGCGGTAATCCGCCGGCTTGTCACGGAATCACCCTCTCCAAAAATATGTCTCCCAAGACTGATTTGGAAAGGGCTTGCAAATCATCTATACCCTACGCATCTGCCGTAGGCTCTATAATGTATGCGATGCTATCTACTAGAACAGATGTAGCATACGCATTGAGCGTTGTAAGCCGGTATCAGTCGGACCCAGGGGAGAAACACTGGAAAGCAGTAAAGAACATTCTCAAGTACCTGAGAAGGACTAAGGAGATGTTCTTGGTGTATGGCGGAAAAGACCTCCAGATTGAGGCCTTTACTGACTCCAGCTTCCAAAGTGACAAGGATGACTCCAAGTCCATGTCGGGTTATGTCTTTACCTTCAATGGAGGGGCGGTTTGCTGGAAAAGCTCCAAGCAGGAAATCGTTGCTGACTCAACTATGGAAGCGGAGCACATAGCTGCTTGCGATGCCGTAAAATAAGCTGTCTGGATGAAGAACTTCCTCACGGAGCTTCAGGTGGTTCCAACCATTGTTGATCCAATACCGCTGTATTGCGACAACAACGGCACTATAGCTTTAGCGAAGGAACCCAGGTCCCATCAAAAGTCTAGACACATCTTGAGGCGGTATCACCTGATCAGGGAGATCATGGATCGACAGGAGATCGAGGTTTGGAGGGTTTCTACAGAAGATAACTGTTCCCCTCCGAACGGCGGCCGGGACGTCGGGACGTCTGAGGCGTTAGGTTCGGGGCAGATGCTAATTGGTGCTATCCGTCCACCTCTCCGAAGATGCCAAGTTGATTTATAGCACCATATATCGAAGGTTTAAACGGATGCGACCGATGTAGCAGACTTCGTCAGATTCCCCCTCGTTTGAGGGGTTTTTGATTGTGGGGACGCTCTTCCCTGCAGGCGCAAGCCCCTGTAGTTAATTACGCTACCGCATTGCGGTAACAACTTTCTCCTTCTCCAGATGGTCACTTCGTGTCGTGGGTGTTTGTTTTATTGCCCGTGGATTGTTTACGGAGACTGAGTTATGTCGTCGCCCGTAGGGCGTGGACTAGTCCAAATCCGCATTATCTTAAATTTGGATTTGGGGGGGGTTTGGTTTGAGGATACGTCAGCCCTACTCGAGGCTAAGATCAACTCAAACGTTTGTTAAGGATACATTAGTCTAACTTTGTGACTAAGATCAACTTAACGGGATCGTTTAGATCCGACAAAAGAGTGTTTGGACTCTAATGTTCCAGTTTAGGGACATAGTGGTCCATCGTCTGTATGGCTGTCGGGACCCATCACCTCTCTGATGACGTTGAAGGATTACAACGACAGATGCCAGAGGAGTTCAGAGATGTACCCTTGAGCCGGAGTTAATTTGGGGGATTCGTAGTCCAGTATGTTTGAGGGTCTAAGGACGCGTTAACCATCTCCAAGGCTAAGATCAACTTAGACGGGGCCGTTTAGGTCCCACAAAAGAGCATAAGAAAGGGCTCTATTGTTCTAGTTTAAGGACATTGCGGTCCGTGGGTAGTTTAAGGACATTGCGGTCCGTGGGTAGTTTAAGGACATTGCGGTCCGTGGGTAGTTTAAGGACATTGCGGTCCATGGGTAGTTTAAGGACATTGCGGTCCATGGGTTTAAGGACCCCATAGTCCGGTATGTGCTCTGGATGCTTCACACGGGTTCACTGCCGTGCTTAGCGAGGACCAGGCTCCGCTCTGGGTGCTTCACACGGGTTCACTGCCGTGCTCTGCGAGGACCAGGATCCGCTCTGGACGTTTCCCACGGGGTCAAAGAGTGACATTATCCGTATTCCACGTGACCAGGAATTTGTATGAGTTTAAGGACCCCACAGTCCATATCATGGGTGGTCGTCGGGACCCGTCACCTCTTTGAAGACATTGAGGGATTACAATGCCAAGTATCAAAGGAGTGAAGAGATGTACCCTAGGACCGGAGTGGCTTGAGCAGCCCCTGGCCCAATTTGAGGTCAGGACTGATTAATCATGTTATGAGCCCATTGGCCCAATTAGTCACGAATTGAGGACTTATGGCCAGCTTGGGCTAAGTCCCATCATGTCTGGAATATTGATTCCTTGTGAGTCCATCGAGGGAGAAGCTTTGCCTCCATCCCTTTAGCCAATTGGGCTATAGACTAGTGTTAAACACTTCAAAGCAATCAGTGTTGAACACTGGGAATGAGTTTGACAAATTAGTGTTTAACACTAGAAGAATAATTGGTGTTAAACACCAGCAACAAGGCCTTGAAATGATCATAAGCACTAAAACAGCTTAGTGTTGAACACTGGCAATGGGGATCTTAAATTAGTGCCGAATATTAAAACAATTAATATTGAACACTACGAACAAAATTCTTTAATTAGTGTTGAACACTAAGACCCGATAGCATTTCAATACTGGATTCGAGAGTTTTAACTTAGTGTCAAACACTACAGCAAGAACGGTCACGTGGCCCCACGTGAGAGTGCCTTCCCTTCAATGATTCTGCCGAAATTACTGTGTGTTTGATAGCGTCACGTGTTAGCACGTGACGGGCATTCAAATGCCTATGTGTTAAGGCTCCTGCTGAAAGTCACGTGTGTCACGTGGGGTGCTGCCTCAAAGGGGCTTTCTGTAGGGCTTTTGGGGGGGGTCACGTGGTGACACGTGACCCTGCCTCAATGCTGTTTTTTGGAGGATCTGTTGCTCCTCTTTCAGGAATTAAATTCCTCGAACTTTTAATTTCAGAGGAATTAAATTCCTATTTCCTTTTGAAGGCTTATATTCTGGAACAGAGTTTGAATCTGAGTTTTCTGTGGGAATTAAATTCCTTGTTTATGCGAAGAACCGAATAGGGTTAAACCCTAAAAGCTTTTAAGGAATTAAACTCCCCTTTTCTGAGGATTATGATTAAAGGAATTAAATTCCCACTGTTTCGACAAAACTATGTTCTTGATTAGGGTTCAACCCTGTTTCTTTTTGTTTTGAAGGAATTAAATTCCCATAATACAGGGTCGAACCCTAACTTTACTTAGGAGGAATTAAATTCCTATAGTTCTATGAGAGTTAAATTCTCATACTTGCATTCCTTCTCTATGTTTTGGATCTGCATGGCAGGATCTCGACCCATTGAGAATTAAATTCTCAACCTTAAGGGGAGATGTGCACTTTGCAGATCCTCTATCAAAGAGGAAGGAGATATGCTCTCTCGTTTTATGCCTCAGAGTTAAACTCTGTTGAGAATTAAATTCTTTTTCTTTCCAAAAGGCTTTCCCTTTCTTACCTAGGGTTTTTTGCAGAAGATCTGAGTCTTTTTCAAGTATCAAAGCTCTTCTCCTTTTCTCTTTTCTTCTCTGCGTATGTATATATTTCTCTGTGTCTTTTGGCTCCTATTTATAGGAGAAGCAGCCGAATCAATCAGTTTTTGACGAATCTTCATTGATATTTGATTTGCATTCATCATTCATTTTGGGCCGTTGGATGATTAGGTGAATTTTATTCACCATTGGATTTTAAATCCAGAGATTCTCCCTTGCTATTTTGGTTAGATTTAAAGGGGAAATCTTTCCAAACCCGAGATTTTCCATAGATAGATGATATTTAATCATCTCTGAATCTTTAATTTGATTGGTCCCAAATAATTACTTTCCTTTGGAAAGATTCGAATTTCCTTCAGAATTTAATTCTGTCGTTAAAAAAATATGGGCTTTGAAAGCCGGTCACGTGTGACCACGTGATCCATGGTCACGTGTAGACACGTGACCCTCTTTGGAATAAAGAATCCTCTTCCTTTCTGCGCTATCTTCCGGTTGCTGTTGTAGCCATCACGTGCTACCACGTGACGCCCGGTCACGTGTGAGCACGCGACCCCTGTCTGGCGCTTCTTTCTTTGGTTCAATTGGAGAGCGAGTTTGCTGCTTTGAACGTCACGTGTCGACACGTGACCCTGGTCACGTGGGAGCACGTGACCTCTTCTGAAGCTTTTTTCTTGACTTGATCAGCGAATCAAAGTGCGTTTTTCTGTATTTTGTAGGTCACGTGTCAACACGTGACTGCTGTCACGTGTAAGCACGTGGCCTCTTTTGAAGTTTTTCCCAGAAGCTTTCCTGATTTTAAATCAGGAAACAAATGCCCCCACAGCGTTGTTCTCACGTGTCAGCACGTGAGTGCAACGCTGTCATCTCTCACGACCGTTGGATTCCTTTAGGGATCTGGGGAGATGAAACGTTTCCATTGTTTTTCTATAAATACTGCTGTCTCTTCATAGGAGCCTTCACTTTTGCCCATCTTCTTCTTCTGAGAACTTTTTCTGAGAATTTAATTCTCTTCTTTCAGAGCTTAGTTCTCTGTTTTAAAATATTTTCAGAGTTTAACTCTGCTCAAAAGGAATCCTTTTTCCTCAGGTAATGTTCTTGGACAACGATGGACCCTCACATTTTCCTGGATTTTAAATCCAAAACAAGGGTTTTTACCCTTCTTTCTTCATATTTTTCCATAAGAACATGAAACTGTTTAATCTTTCAACTGTAGATCTCTTAGGGTTTAGATGATCTTTGAAGAGATGATGATGGCGGTTCAAACCCACGGAATTTAATTCCATCAAAAAAAATGTTTTTTTTTTGGGAATTTAATTCTCTTTTCTTAATAAGGAATTTAATTCCAACGAAGAACTCGATTTCTTCACACAGAGGCTTCCTGTGGTCTCTTGGCCCAAGGTTGTTCTTCCTACAATTAATGCAATGGGGGCTTTGTAATGATGTCTTTTTGTGTGAATTCGATTCCTTTGATTTTATTGGATCCACTGTAGAGCCCGAGACAAATCCTGTTAGGGTGATGTGCATGGCCATCATTTTTATTAAATGAGGATATTCCCTTTTGTTTTATTGTAACTGTTTGGTCTCATTATCAATGAGCCGTCATCCGGATTCTGTGGGGCCCATGTGTTTTATAGCCAATGGTCCCAGGAAACTTTGCTATTGCTTTCTCCCACTAGTCTTCATGTTCATGCATGAGTAAACATCGTTGACTTTCTTATTAACGGTCTTCTTTTGTTGGATTTCAGGTGCGATGGCTTCTGCTCCACGCTTTCCCTTTTCTCGCTCGGAGGCGGCTTTTCCTCAGTCACCGTCTGATGAGGAAGTGATGACGATGATTCGGGCTCATGACCCGAACTGTACCAACCTCCTTCAGTGGGGGTCTTGGTATAGTCAGATTATTCAGGGTCGTCGGAGTTTTCTCTGCGCGGTGCCAACGGAGCCTACTTTCCCCTTTTTACCGATGGATCCTCCAAGGACAGCCATGGCTCAGGACTCAGGGTTTAAGATCTGCTTCCTAAGGCCTTTGCATCTTATGAGCCACGAGGGTCTCATAAGGAGTCTTTCTCCCTATAGGTCGAGAGGATCCCATAGGTGTGAGTTCTTCTTAAAGATCGTGAGGATCCTTAAGCGGGTTTTCCCTTGAGAATCGTAAGGATCTCACAAGAGAGTTTTTCTTCCTTACAGGTGGTGAGGGCCTGCAAGTGCCGGGTGTGATCACCTTTTTCCGTGTTTCACGGGGTTAGGGATCTCTCAAGGTATCGTAGTTTAAAGACGTCGCGGTCAAGGTTAAGGACCTCATAGTCCGTGGATTTAAGGACTCCACAGTCCGCTGTTAGTTTTAAGACATCGCGGTCAAGGTTAAGGACCTCATAGTCCGTGGATTTAAGGACTCCACAGTCCGGTGTTTGGTTGCAGGGACCCGTCACCTCTTTGAAAACGTTGAGGAATTACAACGCCAGGTATCAAAGGAGTGAAGAGATGTACCCTTAAACCAAGGAGAAATCCGTAGGGAATCGGGGGGATTGATCGTTAGTTTTAAGACATCACGGTCGAGGTTAAGGACGTCATAGTCCGTGGATTTTAAGGACTCCACAGTCCGGTGTTTTGCTCTGGATGCTTCACACGGGTTCACTGCCGTGCTTGGCGAGGACCAGGCTCCGCTCTGGACGTTTTCCACGGGGTCAAAGAATGACGTTATCCGCGTTCCACGTGACCAGGAAGTTTGCACTAGATGCTTCACACGGGTTCACTGCCGCGTTAGGCGAGGACTAGGCTCCGCTCTGGATGCTTCGCACGGGTTCACTGCCATGCTCTGCGAGGACCAGGATCCGCTCTGGACGTTTTCCACGGGGTCAAAGAGTGACGTTATCCGCGTTCCACGTGACCAGGAAGTTTGCACTAGATGCTTCACACGGGTTCACTGCCGCGTTAGGCGAGGACTAGGCTCCGCTCTGGATGCTTCGCACGGGTTCACTGCCATGCTCTGCGAGGACCAGGATCCGCTCTGGACGTTTTCCACGGGGTCAAAGAGTGACGTTATCCGCGTTCCACGTAACCAGGAAGTTTGCACTAGATGCTTCACACGGGTTCACTGCCGCGTTAGGCGAGGACTAGGCTCCGCTCTGGATGCTTCGCATGGGTTCACTGCCATGCTCTGCGAGGACCAGGATCCTCTCTGGACGTTTTCCACGGGGTCAAAGAGTGACGTTATCCGCGTTCCACGTAACCAGGAATTTTGCACTAGATGCTTCACACGGGTTCACTGCCGCGTTAGGCGAGGACTAGGCTCCGCTCTGGATGCTTCGCACGGGTTCACTACCATGCTCTGCGAGGACCAGGATCCGCTCTGGACGTTTTCCACGGGGTCAAAGAGTGACGTTATCCGCGTTCCACGTAACCAGGAAGTTTGCACTAGATGCTTCACACGGGTTCACTGCCGCGTTAGGCGAGGACTAGGCTCCGCTCTGGATGCTTCGCACGGGTTCACTGCCATGCTCTGCGAGGACCAGGATCCGCTCTGGACGTTTTCCACGGGGTCAAAGAGTGACGTTATCCGCGTTCCACGTAACCAGGAATTTTGCACTAGATGCTTCACACGGGTTCACTGCCGTGTTAGGCGAGGACTAGGCTCCGCTCTGGATGCTTCGCACGGGTTCACTACCATGCTCTGCGAGGACCAGGATCCGCTCTGGACGTTTTCCACGGGGTCAAAGAGTGACGTTATCCGCGTTCCACGTGACCAGGAAGTTTGCACTAGATGCTTCACACGGGTTCACTGCCGCGTTAGGCGAGGACTAGGCTCCGCTCTGGATGCTTCGCACGGGTTCACTGCCATGCTCTGCGAGGACCAGGATCCGCTCTGGACGTTTTCCACGGGGTCAAAGAGTGACGTTATCCGCGTTCCACGTGACCAGGAAGTTTGCACTAGATGCTTCACACGGGTTCACTGCCGCGTTAGGCGAGGACTAGGCTCCACTCTGGTTGCTTCGCACGGGTTCACTGCCATGCTCTGCGAGGACCAGGATCCGCTCTGGACGTTTTCCACGGGGTCAAAGAGTGACGTTATCCGCGTTCCACGTGACCAGGAAGTTTGCACTAGATGCTTCACACGGGTTCACTGCCGCGTTAGGCGAGGACTAGGCTCCGCTCTGGATGCTTCGCACGGGTTCACTGCCATGCTCTGCGAGGACCAGGATCCGCTCTGGACGTTTTCCACGGGGTCAAAGAGTGACGTTATCCGCATTCCACGTGACCAGGAAGTTTGCACTAGATGCTTCACACGGGTTCACTGCCGCGTTAGGCGAGGACTAGGCTCCGCTCTGGATGCTTCACACGGGTTCACTGCTATGCTCTGCGAGGACCAGGATCCGCTCTGGACGTTTTCCACGGGGTCAAAGAGTGACGTTATCCGCGTTCCACGTGACCAGGAAGTTTGCACTAGATGCTTCACACGGGTTCACTGCCGCGTTAGGCGAGGACTAGGCTCCGCTCTGGATGCTTCGCACGGGTTCACTGCCATGCTCTGCGAGGACCAGGATCCGCTCTGGACATTTTCCACGGGGTCAAAGAGTGACGTTATCCGCGTTCCACGTGACCAGGAAGTTTGTACTGATTGTATCCGCATTTCGCGGGATGGAGGCTTGACTGTTGGCGATGTGTATACCACCGAGCCATGGAACTGGGAGCTGCCGCTGCTCTGCTTTGTTTGAAGTCATGTCCGTTGTTACGAGACGAGTGTTTGGATGATCTCTAGGTCGCTTGTGGCCCGTCGAGACCTGGCTTCTTCTTCTTTGGTGAAACCTGGGGGAAGGAGTACGACTCCTTCTTTGTTTGCGCCCCTGGATTGTGTACAGGAATTGTTGTAGTATCACCTGTAGGGCAAAAAGGTTTCATTTTTCCATCATTTCTTTTATTCTTTCCGCGATGCTCTATCATTTCAGCTTTTTATATCGCGAAGGTCGCGATTGCCCAATCATTTCGGCTATTTGTCGCGGTGCCCAATCATTTCGGCTATTTGTTTTTATTTTTACTCGCTGCTTTTTTTATTGCGAGTTGCCCTATCATTTCGGCTATTTTTCATGCATACATTTTTACTTGCTGCTTTTTATTGCAAGTTGCCCCATCATTTCGGCTATTTCGTAGGCATGTGTGGCTTGCTAGCTTTTTCGCCGCAAGCTCGGATTTTGGACACCGATTTCGGCATCAGCATCGCTGCAACTGGGATGTTGCCAGGAGCGAATCATCATTTGCCTCTATCGATGTTGAACAAAGGTGGCTTAGCAAACAGGGTTAAGGTCCTGTCGACTAAGGCTTTTGACTTCATGAGCCGTAAGGGTCTCACAAAGGTATTTCTCCCTACAAGTCGTGAGGATCTTGCAGGTGTATTTTCTCCTTAGGGATCGTGAGGATTCCTAAGTGTATGTTCCTCTGTAAGTCGTAAGGATCCTACAAGAGGGTTTTCTCCTTATGGGTCGAGAGGACCTACAAGGGTTGGACTTTGCTGGGGAAATGTTTATTCGCGCCCGTGGATTGTATACAAGGGTCAGTATTGAGCCTCTTGTAGGGCATGTATTGGAGGTTGTGGAGGATTTGCTTAAGAACAGGTTCAGGTTTCTGTAACTTAAGACTTTCAAATCTCATGAGCCGTGAGGGTCCCATAAGAGAATTCTCCTTACGAGTCGTGAGGATCTCGTAAGTGTATTTTCTCCTTAGGAATCGTGAGGATCCCTAAGTGTGTGCTCCTTTGTGAGTCGTAAGGATCTCACGCAGGTGGTTTCTCCTTACAAGGTCGAGAGGACTCTGTAAGTGTCCTTTAACGAGATTGCGCCCTTTCGGGTTTTCACAAATACTCGCCGGTAGTCCTGCTGTTTTTACTCACGGAGCCCTTTTCGGGTTTTCATCCGTGCCCATTTTGCTTATAGACATACCGTTTTTTTTTTTTTTATTATTTTTTTTATTTTTATTTTTTTTTATCCATCTCGTCAACCTAAGGACGTTGCGGTAGTAGTTTAGGGACGTTTCGGTCCGTCGATAGTTTAAGGACGTTTCGGTCCGCTGTTAGTTTAAGGACGTTTCGGTCCGACGATAGTTTAAGGACGTTTCGGTCCGTCGATATAGGAAGGCCGGCTGCTGCTTGTAAAGTCTGAGCTTAGGAAGATAGCGAGCGGACATAGTCGTCGTCATCCATCATTGACCTAGGCTGCAGCTTATTAAGCATGGTATTTCTTCAAGAAGCGGCCGTTTACTGGCCTGAAAGGCCTTTCACCGTGCATGTCCATGAGTAGGTAGGCTCCACCCTGGTAGACCTTGTCTATGATGTACGGGCCTTCATAGTTTGGCTCAAAATTTCCCCGCTTGGCGCGATTGGGGATCATAGGTCTTTTGACCACTAGTACGAGTTCGCCTGGGCGGAATGTCCTCGGCCTGGTCAATCTTTCGTACGAGCGCGTCATCTTTGCTTTGTAGGCTTCTAGATGTTGTTGCGCTATGAGCCGGGTTTCATCGAGGGCGTCAAGCTCCTCAAGCCGAAGGTGGGCATTTTCTTCGTTCGTCAGCTCGTGGTGGACTGCTACTCGTAGAGAGGGTAACTCTATCTCAAGGGGGAGAACTGCTTCCGTCCCAAATACCAACGCGTACGGTGTTGTGTTCGTGGCCGTCTTGAATGTAGTTCGATAAGCCCAAAGGGCTTCTTGCAGCCTTTCGTGCCAGTCCCTCTTATTCCTGGAGACGGTCTTTTTTATGATCTTCGTCAAGGTCTTATTGAAAGCCTCGGCTAGACCGTTAGCCCGTGGGTTGTAAACTGAAGAATATCTCCAGTCTATATTGTGCTGCTGTGCGAAGCGGCTAATCTTATGGCTTCGGTAGGCCGGCCCATTATCGGAGATAATCCGTCGTGGAGTTCCGAACCGATAGATGACTTGCGTCTTGAAGAAATGGAGGATATTCTCCGTCTTCACTTCCTTCAGTGGTACTGCTTCTGCCCATTTGGAGAAGTAATCAGTTGTCGCCAGGATAAAGCGGTGTCCCCGGGATGATGCTGGCTCAATGGGGCCGACTATGTCAGTCCCCCACATTTCGAATGGCCAGCTGGCCACCGTTGGGTGTAGTGGATTCGGATGTTGGTGGATGAAGTCTCCATGGATCTGGCATGAGTGGCATTGCTTCGCATACTCGAGGCAGTCCTGGATCATCGTGGGCCAGTAGTAACGCATCCGTTTAATTTTTAACTTCATCTTTGGGCCCGCTTGATGAGAACCGCAAAGCCTGTCGTGAACTTCTTGAACGACTCTTTCTGCTTCGTCAGGTCCCAAGCATCTCAGCCATAGAAAATCAAACGATCTCTTGTACAGGGTATCGTTGACGAAAGCGAAGGATAGAGCTCGTTTCATAAGCTGATGTCTTGAGGACGCTTCTTCGGGCATTCGGTGGGACTTAAAGTAGTCTATGAAGACTTCCCTCCAGTCCTCAGCCTTCTCACGGTCTTTTATTTGTAGGGTCGCTTGCTCAATCGCTCCCGTTTCTTTATATAATTCCGGAGGTATTTCTGCCGGGGCGAGCACTCGACGGCTTTGTACTATGATTCTGACGTCATCGAGGTTCTCGTCGGCCAGTTCTTTAGCGAGTTTGGCCAATGCGTCTGCTTTGCTGTTCTCTGCGCGCGGTATGTTCTCTAGAATATAAAAGGGGATCTGGGCCAACAGTTGTTGCACCTTTTCGCCGTACTTCACCAATTCTGGTTTGCACGTTTGGTAGTCACCATTTACTTGGCTAATGACCAGCTGAGAATCTCCGTATATGAGGAGGTCTTCAATTCCCATGTTGATGGCGATTTCGAGGCCTGCTATCAGAGCTTCGTATTCGGCTTCATTGTTCGTCCTTGACTCCGTTAAGGAGAAGGCGAAGCGCATTATTCCTCCTTGTGGAGTTGCAAAGATAAGGCCTATCCCCGATTTGATGATCGGGCTACCCTGTTTCTGTTTCTTTATGGAGGACGCTCCATCAAAATAGAGTTCCCATCGTGTGCTTCCACCGCCAATTGCATCAAATGCATGCTCATCCGGCAAATCACAGTTCAGAGGAGAGTTGGCCGGTATCGGGTGCTCGGCGAGGAAGTCGGCAATGGCC
The DNA here is from genome assembly GCA_030015575.1 of Agapanthus africanus. NCBI lineage: Eukaryota > Viridiplantae > Streptophyta > Magnoliopsida > Asparagales > Amaryllidaceae > Agapanthus > Agapanthus africanus. Next base: position 175,831,669 of record JASDDO010000028.1, read on the forward strand.
TGGCCCTTCACTGCCTTGAGGGGTTGATATGTTATCGAGAACTCCATCAAGAGCAAGGCCCATTTAGTGAGTCTTCCCGTCAATATAGCCTTTGACATCAGGTATTTAAGGGGGTCCACCTTCGAAATGAGGCGGACTTCATGTGCCAACGCATAGTGCCTGAGCTTCCTTATTGCAAAGATTAATGCCAAGCAATGTTTTTCGATGGGCGAGTAATTGCTTTCTGCCCCCAGCAACACTCGACTTAAGTAGTAAAGTGCTCTTTCTTTCCCCTGATCATTCTCCTGTGCCCATAATGCGCCCAAAGAACCTTCAAGGGCGGCCGTGTAAAGAATGAGAGGCTTTCCTTTTACTGGGGCAGCCAACACCGGCGGATTTTGCAAGTATTGTTTGATCTCGTCTAGTGCACCTTGACATTTGTGATTCCAAACGAACGGGGTTCCCTTTTTCATCAGGTGGCTGTAAGGATGGCATTTGCCCGAAAGATTAGCGATAAACCGCCGGATGTATGCGAGCTTCCCTTGGAGAGACCGCAACTGCTTGAGGGTTTTTGGCGGAGGCATTTCCATGATCGCTTTAATCTTTGACGGATCTATTTCAATACCTCTGTGTCGAACGATGAATCCCAGAAATTTGCCCGAGGAGACTCCAAACGCGCATTTGAGGGGATTCATTTTTAAATTATATTGCCGAAGGCGTTGAAATACGGTTTCGAGATGCTTTAAATGCTCTTCGTATGACATGCTCTTCACTACGAGGTCATCGATATAGCATTCGACGATGTCGTGTATGAGATCGTCGAAGATTTTTGTCATGGCCCTTTGATAGGTGGCGCCAGCGTTCTTTAGACCAAAGGGCATAACCTTGTAGCAGAATATGCCCAAAGGAGTCCGGAAAGCGGTGCGCTTCTGGTCTTCGGGATGCATCTTTATCTGATTGTATCCTGATGAACCATCCATAAAGGAGAAGACCTCGTGAGTGGATGTGTTATCTATCATTAGCTCGGTTACCGGCACCGGGAAATCGTCCTTTGGGCATGCTTTATTGAGATCCCTGAAATCCACGCATATGCGCACCGTTCCATTCTTCTTCATTACCGGGACGATATTGGCCATCCAGTCGGGGTATTGGACTTTTTGGATAAATCCGGAATCGATCAACTTCTTGACTTCGGCGTTGATGCTCATCTCCAGCTCAAGTCGCATCCTCCTTGGCGCCTGCTTGACTGGCTTGATATCCGGGGATATTGCTAATCTATGCACCGCAATCTCCGGATCCAATCCTGGCATCTCGGAGTAGTTCCACGCGAAGCAGTCTTTATGCCGTAGGAGCACGTTCTTTAACGCGGCCACCTTTTCCTCGGATAACAGCTCGTTGACAAATGTCGGCCGCGGGTCGTCTGCCGATCCCAGCTCGATCTTCTTGAGGTTATCTGCGGTAGTATGTATACCGTCTTCCAGTTCTTTCGGAGCGGGCGGGAATTCTGAGATCAACTCATCATCGCTGTTCTCGAAGCACCGGGGAAGGTCATCTTCGTTCTCGGGCTCTTCTTTTAATATCGTAATCATATAACAGGTGCGAACTCGCTCCCAAGACTGAGGCGGATCCGGTTCTGCTCTTGTGGTTTTGGGCTCGTGCTTTTGCGGCGGCGTCACTTTCCAACCGTCGGATAAAGCGAATCTGCCCCGTCGGTACTGGTCCTCGACCCAGTTCTTAAATGTGAAGCAGTCTTCGGTAGGATGTCCTATGGCTCGGTGATAAGAGCAATAACTCGGATGAGAGACCTTGCTAGCTTGCTCAGGATGTCTAGACTCTGGAAGCGTGATCATTTGATGTTTTATAGCGAGGTTGAGCAGCCTCTCCGTCTTGTCTCGGGGGAAGGAGTACGCTCGACTCATCTTCTTCATGAGGGACAAGCCCGAGTCGCTTCTTGATTTATTTCCGTCTCTGCGTCGGGCCTTTCGTACAACGGATTGACGAGGATAAGCGTGTTTGTCTTTTGTAGCACGTTGAGATAGACGTTGCGTCCTGGCCTTCTCGTAGATGGCCATTTCGCGGTTGTGGTCTTCCCGAGCTTTCTGACCCACCTTCCTGATAGGCTTGCCCATTCGCTCTTCAAACGACGGACTTGGCGCTTCGATCGCGGGGTCTAGTTTTGATGAGGGGTCGGCCTCTCCTGACAGGGCATCCTCTTCTTCATCAAAGGTAAATATAGCGTAGCTGCTGTGGGTTCGCCCTCGTTTTCCGGTTCTCGCGTACCCAAGCCCAAGTGTTTCCATTTTCCCATTAGGCAATTTGCGCTGAGTCCCAGGGACATCCCAAATCCTGTTATAGAACCGAGCCTGCCGCACCGTCTGTCTTAAAGATACTCCTTGGCGCTTCAATAACTTCTTCAATCCATTTGTATAATATCTAGGCAGACGGATGGGTTGGAGCCTGTCAAGTATAACATCCGCGCCGTGCCAGATCTCTTTCTCCACCTTCGACTCTGAGGATTGGTAGAATAGGATCACCTTCTCACCCCTTCGCCTGGGAGGGACGTAAAATGTTTGCAGGTCCTGCACGCTGTGAGCTTGAAGCGCGTCGAGATCCTTATAGTGTTCTTGCGGTACCATGGTGATTTGCAGACTATGGTCCTCGCAAAGGGGTGCCTGTATTGACAGCCGACTGGAGAATGCGGCGTTAACCTCGTCCTCCGAATCACTCCCGAAGACCGGTATGGGGGTGGGCGCCCCCAGGTTGTTGCGTTGGGATGGCCCTGTATACACTATTTCCTCCTCCTCTTCAGTATCGCTCCCAAAAACGGGAATGGTGGCGGCGGCTTTGTCCTCTGGGTCGAGACACCTTTCTGTATCTTCGAAATCTGGCAAAAAGTATTTCGCGTCTTCGTATTTGCGAACTTCGTTTACAGAAAACGGGTTCAACTCGCCTGTTACGGTGTACTCGAAACCATCCTTGAAGTACTTCATACACTGATGTTGCGTAGAAGGGATGATGTTGTACTCGTGTAGCCAAGGACGACCGAGCAAGGCGTTGTAGCAGGTCTTGGCGTCAATGACATGGAATTTGATGTCTGTGACGAGAAGTCCGAAGCGTAACGTCAGTATTACAGATCCGAGAGTCCGTGACGATTGAGAGTCGAAACCGGAGATAGTAATTTTGTCACGAGCGAGGTGTTGCACACTCATGCAGATTTCCTTCAACACCCGAACATTAAGGAGGTTAACGGAGGATCCATTATCCACCAGGATCTTGCCTATCTTGATGTTATGGCAGTATCCAGAGACATATAGGGGGCGGTTGTGGTCGCACGTCCCGAGAAGGAGGTCTTCATCACCGAAAGTGACATCGGCCGTATGCACTTCCTCCAGTTCATCCTTCATCCTTTCAGTGGCGAGGAAGGCTTGGAATTGCTCGGGTTCTTGTAACGCCTTAATTAGTGAGTCTCGCGCTTCTTTCGATAATAGGAGGGCATCAAGAATGCTAAGCTGAGAAGGTAGCTTCCTTAGGTGCGCGAGGATGTTATAGTCTACCTTACCCTTTTTGGGAGGGTTTTTGGTAGTTAGCTCTTTTGTGACCTGGTCATCTAGGGTGATATCTTCAATGACCTTTTCCTTTCCCTTATCTTTTCGGCCGACGGGCCCGAGATTCTTTTCTGGGAGCGTGCGATTGCGCAGCTGGATGTTCTCGCAGATCTCCGATTCCTCCTCCTTCCCCGAGAAAGATTCTTTAAAGAGAGGGCCCAGAGCCATTTCTTCATCAGAGTCGCTCCCAAAGGTGAGAACTTGTGACTCCCTGGCGTTAACCATGCAACAATTGCCAGTCGTTATGTTGTGCCCATCGACAGTGCTTATTCGCTCCCGACGGATCTTGCGTTTCATGCGCTTAAAATGTTGCTGACGAACAACATATCCTTGCCACCATATCTTAAAGGCGTCGCACTCCTCCGTGGGATGTGAGATTTTCCGATGATATGTGCAATAGTCAGGGTGCGTCTCTACCCCATCGTGTGTGTTTCCTTCCGAGGGCGGTAGCTTCATCCCCATTGACATGGCTTTGGCAAACCTTTTTCTCGTCTTGAATATCTTCTTGTCCACCTCGGATACTTTTCGCTCTGGCGGAGGTAGTTCAACTCTTCCGTTCAGTCGCCCGCATTTGGCTCTTTCCGACGTGGTCATTTCACGCTCCTGGTCCGCTTTACATTTTAGACGAATCTCGTCTAGAAAAGCGTCGATCATTTCGTCCGTTGGCCATGGACGCTCTGGTACAGGCTCTGCCTCCATCTTCTTAGTGCCGGGAGTTTTCCCATCATCGGTAAACGAGTGGGAGATTACGTTACAACTCGCCACATATCCTTCGGATTCATCCGACGAGCTCTCTCCCTCATCTTCCTCTTGAAAGATATGGTTGAGGAACTCTTGCAGTGTGACAGGAGTTCGCGCCTTTTGATTGTATTCTTCCAGCGCGTCGATTTGCTTCTGTAAGTTCGTGTGCTCGTTTCCAAGCTTCACGGACTTCTTGGATTTCTTCTTCTTTTTCTTCGAAATTTTGACGGTTGGACGTGAGTATTTGGGCTCTTATCGTTAGTCTTTATAATTGGGCGGGGCTTCAACATTCCTTTGATAATTTGAGGTTCAAGAGGGTCCTTCCATTCGATCGCAGGGCACGCATGAAGGTCTTTCAGCATTCTTTTGGTTTTAGTTGATAGCACGACCTCCCATGGAGCTTCTTTAATAAAAGAACATGTTGCCCCCGGTGTATCCGCTTTCCTAGGAGCATGCGGCTGTGGTGGGTTCACCTTCCACTTTTCGGACAGTACAAACTTCCCCTGGAGGTATTGGTCTTCAATCCATCCTTTGAAGACGAAGCAATCTTCAATCGGATGGCCTACCGTTTGATGGTAAGGGCAGTAGTTGGAGTCATTCACCTCGGTGGGTTGCGGCGGTCGCCTTGGATTTGGTAGGTTTATAAGCCTGTTGCGTATCGCCAGCTCGAATAACCTCTTCGTCTTGTCTCGCGGGAACGAGTAGGGACGCTTCATTTTCTCATTATAGTACCGGCGTCTTTCCTCCAGTTGATCCGCCGATTTCGGGACGTTAGGTTGCTGTTGGGCATTCGCGACGAAGGTTGCCCTTCCTTTACCCTTGTCATTCCGCGGTTCCGATTTCGGGGGAGATGGTCTATGACCCATCTGGTCCATCTGAGCCAACTTGTCGATTAAAGCCTGGAATGTGGTTGGCTTAAAGAACATCATGAACTGGGAGATAGTTACGTGGGGGTCTAGGGTTCCCACGAACATGCCCACCGCAGGTGCTTCCTCGATGCGTTGCTCACATCTCGACCACAAGTTCCGCCAGCGTATAGCGTACTGGACCCAGGTTTCGCCCGGCTTTACCCTGGCGTTAATAAGTGCGGTTATTGGAGTGCGTTCGCTGGCACTTGCAAATCGCTGAGTGAACAACAACTCCATTTCAGCGAACGTTTTAATGGAATCGTTCGGGAGTTCTGAATACCATTCGAACGCTGTTTCTGATAAGCTGCCCACGAACTGGCGAAGCAACAATTTATCGTCACCGCCGGTGTTACCGCAGAGGGCCCGGAACTGGGCAACATGTTGATGGGGATTGCCGGTCCCTTTATACACATGGAATTTCGGTATCGTATAGCCTTGCGGGTATTTGATTTGATCGTACCAGCTCGGATACGGCCGCCCCGTTTTCACGACTTGACCAGCTGCCTCAGTCGCATGATGAACTCGGATTTGCTGGGCTATGTAGTCAGCTAAGTCAGCCTTAGAGATTGCCTCCTCCTTGGCCATTGAAAGGGCTGGTGGTGGATTTGACGTTTCTCCTCGGTCGTCTTCAAGAACGATCGGGGGATCCTCGGCGGGTGAGTCCTGCTGGATCATCATTCCTATCACGTCTTGAAAGAGAAGGCCCATCCGTTGTATGTTGGATGCTTGCTCAGCAGCCTCTTTGTCCCTTCTCTCCAGTGTCCGGCGAAGGAATTCAGCGTCTGTTTCTTCCTCCCGGCGTGCGTCTGAGGACGTTTCTGGGTTTTCTTTTGGTCCGGTGAGCGCGGCCATAGCATTCATCATTTCTTGAAGCTTTTGTTGCTGCTCCTGGGCTTTCGTCACGGATCGGGTTAGGGGTCGGTGGCCCGTGGAAGTGCGGCTTTCCTCTTTCCCAAAGGCCATGTAGACAGTGTGCACCACCATGCCCCCAGACTCAGGGCGTCTGGGTTTAGTGCTTTCAGTCGTCGCTACTTGCTGTGAGGTCCTCTTTGGCCTCCTCCTTTTGTGAGTCAGTTGATCACCGGCTTTTTGGGGCTTAGCTTGGTGACTGGCTTCAGATTGGATTTTCAGCTTCTTGTGCTGGCGGAAGAAGTTTGGATCGATGATCGAGTCTCGGGCCTGCCGCCAAGCCTTATAGATTTTGGAAGACAGCCGTTGAGGAGATCGGGGCTGTTCGGGTTTTGTTTCCTCAACCTTTTTCAATGAGGGAGGAGACCTCTTCAGTACTGCCGTGGGGGAATTCCTTCGCACCTTATTTAGCATTTCAAAGCTGTTCCGAGTTGAAACGGCAGCATTGACCTCTGCCACCGGGGCCGCTGGAGTCAGCCCGGAGGGAGAGTTGCCCCCAGCCTTCCTTACTCGGCGCCAATGGCGACGTCGAGCGCGTCGAGCGGGTGGCGTTGGGTCAGCAGTAAGAATGGTTCCTTCTTGCCCCCTGTGTGGATGGGGGGTTGTTGTTGGCGTTAGCCTATCGAAGACCGATGTCCTCTGGGAAGCGGGAGCAAAGGCCGGAGCCGTCAATCTTGTAAAGACTGACTTTTTGGCTGGAGAGGTCGCCTTGGCGATTTCGGGAACGGGAGCGGCCACTTTCTTAAAAGCAGCCTTCTCTGAGATTGTAGGCCCCGTGATGAGCTCGCAGGATTCCTGGCCCAGTCTAGAGAAGACCGAGGCATCGACGTTGGGCGACTCGTTGAGAGGAGCCGCGGCAGGGGTAAGACGATCAAAGACTGACTTCCCGAGAGTTTCCTTTGTCAGCACTGGAGCGGTAAAGTTTGTCGGCGGGATCATAGTCCCAAAGAACAATCCTGTGGTGGCGCGAGTGACCTGTTCCACTGGCATTGCGAATAGCGAAGCAGCTTGGGGTCCATAGGCTATACCTCCTGGCGAGGCAGAGCGTCGGCTGCAATTGCCGTCTGAGCAGTTGGAGGATTTCGCAGGGGTGGAAGCCATCGATCCTTTGTTTTCTGCAATAAGCGAGATGCCAATTCTCAGTACCTTGAAACCCTAGGGCAACTATTAGCGAACCGCGTTTGGTTCGCGAATCACGACACACGAAGTGTGGAGTGGAAAGAGGAAAAGGTCCCACCGGGCGTGCCAGAATCTGTTCCCCTCCGAACGGCGGCCGGGACGTCGGGACGTCTGAGGCGTTAGGTTCGGGGCAGATGCTAATTGGTGCTATCCGTCCACCTCTCCGAAGATGCCAAGTTGATTTATGGCACCATATATCGAAGGTTTAAACGGATGCGACCGATGTAGCAGACTTCGTCAGATTCCCCCTCGTTTGAGGGGTTTTTGATTGTGGGGACGCTCTTCCCTGCAGGCGCAAGCCCCTGCAGTTAATTACGCTACCGCATTGCGGTAACAACTTTCTCCTTCTCTAGATGGTCACTTCGTGTCGTGGGTGTTTGTTTTATTGCCCGTGGATTGTTTACGGAGACTGAGTTATGTCGTCGCCCGTAGGGCGTGGACTAGTCCAAATCCGCATTATCTTAAATTTGGGTTTGGGGGGGGGTTTGGTTTGAGGATACGTCAGCCCTACTCGAGGCTAAGATCAACTCAAACGTTTGTTAAGGATACGTTAGTCTAACTTTGTGACTAAGATCAACTTAACGGGATCGTTTAGATCCGACAAAAGAGTGTTTGGACTCTAATGTTCCAGTTTAGGGACATAGTGGTCCATCGTCTGTATGGCTGTCGGGACCCATCACCTCTCTGACGACGTTGAAGGATTACAACGACAGATGCCAGAGGAGTTCAGAGATGTACCCTTGAGCCGGAGTTAATTTGGGGGATTCGTAGTCCAGTATGTTTGAGGGTCTAAGGACGCGTTAACCATCTCCAAGGCTAAGATCAACTTAGACGGGGCCGTTTAGGTCCCACAAAAGAGCATAAGAAAGGGCTCTATTGTTCTAGTTTAAGGACATTGCGGTCCGTGGGTAGTTTAAGGACATTGCGGTCCGTGGGTAATTTAAGGACATTGCGGTCCATGGGTAGTTTAAGGACATTGCGGTCCATGGGTTTAAGGACCCCATAGTCCGGTATGTGCTCTGGATGCTTCACACGGGTTCACTGCCGTGCTTAGCGAGGACCAGGCTCCGCTCTGGGTGCTTCACACGGGTTCACTGCCGTGCTCTGCGAGGACCAGGATCCGCTCTGGACATTTCCCACGGGGTCAAAGAGTGACATTATCCGTATTCCACGTGACCAGGAATTTGTATGAGTTTAAGGACCCCACAGTCCATATCATGGGTGGTCGTCGGGACCCGTCACCTCTTTGAAGACATTGAGGGATTACAATGCCAAGTATCAAAGGAGTGAAGAGATGTACCCTAGGACCGGAGTGGCTTGAGCAGCCCCTGGCCCAATTTGAGGTCAGGACTGATTAATCATGTTATGAGCCCATTGGCCCAATTAGTCACGAATTGAGGACTTATGGCCAGCTTGGGCTAAGTCCCATCATGTCTGGAATATTGATTTCTTGTGAGTCCATCGAGGGAGAAGCTTTGCCTCCATCCCTTTAGCCAATTGGGCTATAGACTAGTGTTAAACACTTCAAAGCAATCAGTGTTGAACACTGGGAATGAGTTTGACAAATTAGTGTTTAACACTAGAAGAATAATTGGTGTTAAACACCAGCAACAAGGCCTTGAAATGATCATAAGCACTAAAACAGCTTAGTGTTGAACACTGGCAATGGGGATCTTAAATTAGTGCCGAATATTAAAACAATTAATATTGAACACTACGAACAAAATTCTTTAATTAGTGTTGAACACTAAGACCCGATAGCATTTCAATACTGGATTCGAGAGTTTTAACTTAGTGTCAAACACTACAGCAAGAACGGTCACGTGGCCCTACGTGAGAGTGCCTTCCCTTCAATGATTCTGCCGAAATTACTGTGTCTTTGATAGCGTCACGTGTTAGCACGTGACGGGCATTCAAATGCCTATGTGTTAAGGCTCCTGCTGAAAGTCACGTGTGTCACGTGGGGTGCTGCCTAAAAGGGGCTTTCTGTAGGGCTTTTGGGGAGGGTCACGTGGTGACACGTGACCCTGCCTCAATGCTGTTTTTTGGAGGATCTGTTGCTCCTCTTTCAGGAATTAAATTCCTCGAACTTTTAATTTCAGAGGAATTAAATTCCTATTTCCTTTTGAAGGCTTATATTCTGGAACAGAGTTTGAATCTGAGTTTTCTGTGGGAATTAAATTCCTTGTTTATGCGAAGAACCGAATAGGGTTAAACCCTAAAAGCTTTTAAGGAATTAAACTCCCCTTTTCTGAGGATTATGATTAAAGGAATTAAATTCCCACTGTTTCGACAAAACTATGTTCTTGATTAGGGTTCAACCCTGTTTCTTTTTGTTTTGAAGGAATTAAATTCCCATAATACAGGGTCGAACCCTAACTTTACTTAGGAGGAATTAAATTCCTATAGTTCTATGAGAGTTAAATTCTCATACTTGCATTCCTTCTCTATGTTTTGGATCTGCATGGCAGGATCTCGACCCATTGAGAATTAAATTCTCAACCTTAAGGGGAGATGTGCACTTTGCAGATCCTCTATCAAAGAGGGAGGAGATATGCTCTCTCGTTTTATGCCTCAGAGTTAAACTCTGTTGAGAATTAAATTCTTTTTCTTTCCAAAAGGCTTTCCCTTTCTTACCTAGGGTTTTTTGCAGAAAATCTGAGTCTTTTTCAAGTAACAAAGCTCTTCTCCTTTTCTCTTTTCTTCTCTGCGTATGTATATATTTCTCTGTGTCTTTTGGCTCCTATTTATAGGAGAAGCAGCCGAATCAATCAGTTTTTGACGAATCTTCATTGATATTTGATTTGCATTCATCATTCATTTTGGGCCGTTGGATGATTAGGTGAATTTTATTCACCATTGGATTTTAAATCCAGAGATTCTCCCTTGCTATTTTGGTTAGATTTAAAGGGGAAATCTTTCCAAACCCGAGATTTTCCATAGATAGATGATATTTAATCATCTCTGAATCTTTAATTTGATTGGTCCCAAATAATTACTTTCCTTTGGAAAGATTCGAATTTCCTTCAGAATTTAATTCTGTCGTTAAAAAAATATGGGCTTTGAAAGCCGGTCACGTGTTACCACGTGATCCATGGTCACGTGTAGACACGTGACCCCCTTTGGAATAAAGAATCCTCTTCCTTTCTGCGCTATCTTCCGGTTGCTGTTGTAGCCATCACGTGCTACCACGTGACGCCCGGTCACGTGTGAGCACGCGACCCCTGTCTGGCGCTTCTTTCTTTGGTTCAATTGGAGAGCGAGTTTGCTGCTTTGAACGTCACGTGTCGACACGTGACCCTGGTCACGTGGGAGCACGTGACCTCTTCTGAAGCTTTTTTCTTGACTTGATCAGCGAATCAAAGTGCGCTTTTTCTGTATTTTGTAGGTCACGTGTCAACACGTGACTGCTGTCACGTGTAAGCACGTGGCCTCTTTTGAAGTTTTTCCCAGAAGCTTTCCTGATTTTAAATCAGGAAACAATAACACTGCAGATCCATTCATGAAGGCCATACCACAGACTCAGTTCGAGCGGCTGATCGAGATGATAGGTCTTCGATACGCCAGTACATGGCCTTAGTGCAAGTGGGAGATTGTTAGTGTATATGCCCTAGAGGCCATTAGTGTATCATACTAGTTTGTATATTACTTAATGGAAGCTTGGGATATTCACAGTTGTATAGACAATCTTGCTCAAAATGGTAGTATGCTACTTGGTTTGTTTCTACTTTAATGTGTGCATGTGTTTCTTTTAGCATATCTCCTATATACAATAGTGGAGCCCTTGGGATCTTTGCTTGATTACCAGCGTTGTGATGGCAGTCACACTAGTGGGGGCTGGGTAATCTACAAGCACATCCTTATTCAGGTCCCTAGTCGTAGGATTATCGAGACGGGGCTTCGATACTCCGGAGTAGACTAGCGTATGCGCTTCTCATCCCAGCAGGGGAGATGGTCTGTCCCACAGCCATTAGTACGTCGTACTTGAGATAGTATGCGGGTGCTCGTTAGGTTACGAGTACACTGGACAGGACTCGTCGGGAACTTTTTGTTGGTACTATACCTATCGTCAGATAACAGTTCCCAGGTGACAGGAGTACAGCTGAGTCCGTTGACTTGACACTGCTACTTCGCCTCGAGTGTGTTCCCACTGTACTTTGATTACTACCCTACCACGGCTCAAAGCTGTCGTGCAAACAGGTAGTAGTTGGGTGCAGTCCCGAAGCACTTGGAGGCAGTAGCAATTAGATAGGATTCGTCTCTCCCGGTATTGGGGGTTTGATATCGCGCTGTGTCTAGGAGAGCCATTACACAAAGTCCCTGGCCAGGGCAATCGAGATATACTGGTAGCGTTTCCAGTGTTATCTTAGGGTGTTCTGGGTTACACTCCGACACGACTTGTACCGCTATTAGGGGTCTGACGTTTACCGTCCCTAGGCCCGACATGTGATACTCTTAGACGAACAGATCGGACTGTACGTAGATTGTCATATTCAGGCTCAGTAGGAATTCGGATGGGTTCACCTCGTCAGTCTTCTTAGCGGCATCTACTTGGGGACCGTTACGTACAGCTAGTACCGCTTGCGGCCTGTGGTTAAACTCACTGCCAGCGTAGTGTCGAGTCTTTAGAGTCCCACACAGAAGGTTATTCACCTTTGAGCAAAACTGAGTGGAGGTCGCATGGTTTTGCGGGGGGTTCGTTCACATCCGCGCACGTGTGCACGTTTGGTGTCCGGGCAGTTATTACTAGCGGGCTTTGGTTTAAGCCAGATCCTAATATTTGTTTCGGGATTGGTTTTGTCTCATTGTATTCGTGTTCCTCGGAACACGGATGCGGGTGTGTATACACGGTTGACAGAGGCAGAGGAACCTCATTAGGGTTATTGACCGTTGACTTTTTCTTAACCCTAATGAGAATGAGAGATATGATTAATGATATTAATTAAGGATAATTGTGCCATGGTTAGGTTGACCATTTGACTTTTGTTGATCTTTTGACTTTGGTTGACCAGTTGACTTTTATTGACCTTTTGACCATCATCATTTCATTTGCAAGATACTTCTTGATTCTTGCAAATTTCATTTAATGTGAAATGATAATGGTCATTCCAAACTAACCATCACAATTTCTTTTAATTATTATTATTATTATTATTATTATCATTTTCTCTCATATGAGATATGGTTATTATTTTTCCTATCATTCTCTCTTGCTCTTTCTCTCTCATGTTGAGCTCTTCCTCTTCCTCTCTCAAAGCTCTCATCTCTCATGTGTTGAGAACCATGAGCTTGTGAGATAAAACCATCGAAACTTCTCTCTACTCATTCTAGGGTTCTTAGTTTAGCAAGCCAAGCACTCTAGTTACCTCTTGGTTGAGGTAGGAGCTCAAGGTAGAGGCCTTCGGGTGGATCTTTCTTTGGCAAAGAGAAGATGACGAGGAGGAGCCGGTTACACCACTCCAAGGAGCAAGCAAGAAGGAGGACCATTACAAGAAGAGAAGGGGTTCAAGACCTAGGTATAACCTTCTAACCGAGTAGCTAAAACTTGTAGTTAGTTTGTTAGTTTTTGTTTAGCAAAGATCCTCTAGTTCTATTCCATGTTACCTTGTGTTAAAAAACCATTTTTTACCTATTCCGCCTCCCCGTAAGCACCGGGATGGGTAACGTGGACTTACAATTAATACTCAAGAAGAATAGAATATCAAACTAGAAACTCTTGAGTGATTTTATGTGTGAGAGAGATTTTAGATAAGTATATGAATATTTGATCAAACTCTCACTAAAGATGGTATTTTTGTTTTGAAAATCACTTTGGAATATAGACCACTGAAATCTCTAAGTGATTGATTAAGTGATGCCAAGAAAAATCCAGCCCAAAACCCTTTTATAGGCCATGGAAAAACAACTCAAAAATAAGTGGGGATAAAGAGTTTAAACACACGGCAGACGTCTGAAGTTATAGAGCACAGATATCTGGCTTCATATAAAACAAATCCCCAACGGCTATATTTTAGAAAAAATCTTAACTACAGACGTCTAAAGTTCAAATATGCGGACGTCTGAAGCAGAAAAAGTTTTAGTAAAAACATAACATCAGACGTTTGCTCTAATTAATTGCAGACGTCTGTGTTTCTTACTGGAAAACACAGAGCCAAAACCAGACGTCTGAACTTCAAATTGGCAGGCGTCTGAAGTTTAAAAATGCCATTTAGAAAACCATTATCAGAAGTTTGGTTCATTGACCTTTACGTCTGTCTCATCTCAAATTTCAAAAAAATATCTGAAATATCAAATATCAACAGTACATAGTCGGCTGAACTTCAACGAGGAAGGCGTATATATGGCTAAGCACAAAAACAACAATTTGGGTTTTCTAAAAAATGAAAACTTCGAAAATGAAAAACCCGAAGTTTGTAAAACCTTTGTGCTAAACTGTGTGAGTGTTCAAGATCTCTAATTGATATAAACCATAATCGATCGAGTACTTACAAAGATTCCTATTTCGGTATCACATTTCTTCGAAATCTTGAATCTTCGTCGTCTCGACTCGAGCCCTTGAAACTTTAGCGTTTCGCTTGAACTTGCGTTGGTCGATTGATCTTCAAATTGGATTCAACACTTAACGCTTCAAACCTGAACATTCCATTTCACTCACTTGCGTCTTAAAATCGACATTTGATTTTCAAATGGACTTCACTTCGACTTCAATCTTTAACGCTTCAAACATAGACTTGGTTTCTAACTTCTTGGCTATTCGTAGAATGAACTCTTGAATCCCTTGAACTTTGGCTACATAGCATCATGAAGCTTGAATATGCAGATTGTGAAGCACTTGTCCGCATGCTTTAACCTCCATTAGATATTCCAATTTAAGCTCGATTTTCTCCATCCTCCTTTATATGCTTGTGTCGTGAGATACCATGAATATCCTAAAAAGCAATCTCAAAACAACAAAACACATCATATACAGTGTTATGAAATATAACCAAGTTAATAAACACAAGTATATGACCATTCATTGTTTCGATATCACAACTATGAATAGTATATCAATATCAAGATAAAAACAAAAGCAAAGCATAAGATATTGATATACCAAACATATATACATGTTATATGAAGAGAAAGATATTAGATCACATGTATATATAAATTCATATTATGAATTACCAAAACAATGAATGAGAGTAATATATCGATATCAAGAATGTAACACAAGTATAGCATGGGATATTGATATATTACTCGGTATACGCAAGATATAGGATAAGCAAGATAAGTATCAAGTGTATACGAGTTCAGTATCGATATGATAAGTAAGATAAGCTGGTGACACTAAACGAACTATTCATGTTTAAGCAATCATCAAAACTAAATAAATGGATCATCGAAAAACATAAGCTATCAGATGTATGATTTTATTCATTTTTTTCTTAGTAGATAAAAGTTATGAGAATGCATATTAGAGATTGTTGCTGCTTCAAAAGTTTGAAGCTTTACAAAGGTTAGTTTTAAATAAAGTTGTATACAGTACCCTTGATCTAAACCTTTTTAGAACTTAGAGAATCTTAATTGGATTGTTAGTATTTGGCACTTAATAGATTAAATTTGTGGTGTTGGGTGCTAATAAGCTATTTAAGTTTATGAATGTTGGATTAGGTATAAATGTTCGAGGGTATTAGGTGCACTTATCCCTTGACCATTTTTAGAATGGTGGAATCAAAATGTGATCGATAGGAGGCTTGCATTTCTTTTATGCCATTTATAAAAAAAAGTTTTCTGAATAGACCGAGGATAGACAATTTCTTTTGATAGAGACTGTTGATTGTGGCCAACCGAATCTCCTCCATCTCTTCATCAAGCCATAGCCTAAAGAACCAAGTGAAGGAGAAGAAGCCACCGATCCGACGTCGGAGGCCTCGAAATTAAATCGAAGACACCTCTTCATCGGAATCGAAAACTTGATACAAAGATCAAGTTGTCTTTTTGTAAGTCCCTCCCTAAGCTTTTACCTTTTTAACATGTTAAAGCTTTGGAATTTAAATAAAAGGAATTATTTTTAATCAGACCCTAATTTGTTCTTCGGAAAAAAAGAAGTAACATATCTTAACATCATTTAATTGTAATTAACTGCTTATAAATCTATATTTATTATTTTATATCAATATATTCACTGTTAAACTATATATCTGAAATTTCTTCTCTATCAATATATAACGTACTAATCAGCATTCTGATACCATAACAATTTGTATTATCCTATATTACTCATGACTTTCATTTGATCAACTTGATGGATTTTGTGGAGCCGTTTGGGTGTTTGGTTGATTGTGTTGACTTTTTGCATGGATTGCGAGGTAGTAAATTGCCGAGATCGGCCTCATCCTAATCGAGTGCTTCTTTATTTAAGACCCTTTACTATTCATTGTTGCGAATGAAATTAAGCATTATATATGAAATCAAATAATTTTAAACTAATCTTTAAGAGTTGCAAATCAAAACTTGCTAATTTTCTACACAAGACATTATCATTTCCTAGAATACATGTTGTTCACTAAAGGAAATTTAGAACCTAAAAAAATAACCATAGCTACTCAATCCCCAGCTTGAATTAAAGGAATCAGTGATTGCTTTATTAGCACATAATACCTCTAGGGTTAGTCAAATATAATTAGTAAGAATGCCTGCATATAACAACAACAACAACAACAACAACTGAGCCTTTTATCCCAAGCATATGGGGTAAGCTACATGAACCAACATGAGAATCACGCCGGGTCCAGCACATGAATCCTCTGTCTCCACTCACTTCTATCGAACAATATACTTTCATTGAGTCCTTTGGCAACCATATCGTTTCGTATCACCTCCATCCATGTTTTCTTCGGTCTCCCTTTTGCCCTTTTGCCATTACCCATATCGAGAGTATCTATTCGTCGAACCGGTGCTTCCATAGGTCTGCGTCGCACATGACCAAACCATCTAAGCCGGTTTTCCCGCATCTTCTCCTCCACGGGTGCTACACCAACTTTTGCACGAATATCCTCATTTCGCACCTTGTCTTTTCTAGTGTTACCGCACATCCAACGAAGCATGCGCATCTCCGCTACGTGCATCTTCTGTGTATGATGCTTCTTAGGAGCCCAGCATTCTGTACCATATAATAAGGCAGGCCGAATAGCGCTCCGATAAAACTTCCCTTTCAATTTTAACGGAAAGTTACGATCACACAAAATCCCTGTTGCACTCCTCCATTTCAACCAACCAGCTTGGATCCTTTGATTAACATCACTATCGATCTCCCCATTCCTTTGGATGATGGAACCTAGATATCTAAACTGGTCGCTCGGTGATATCTCTTGCCCTTCCAATGTTATACCAATATGGTTTTGACTTCTCTGGCTACTAAATTTGCAGTGCATATATGCTGTCTTGGACCTGCTCAATCTGAATCCCCGAGATTCCAATGTTTGTCTCCATAATTCCAATTTGGCATTAACCCCTGCTTTCGTCTCATTTACTAGAACAATATCATCAGCGAATAGCATACACCAAGGGACCACATCTTGGATAGTTCTAGTAAGCTCATCCATCACGATGGTAAACAGGAATGGACTTAATGCAGATCCTTGATGTAAACCAATAGTAATCGGAAAATCACTTGTTAAGCCACCGCAAGTTCTGACATTTGCCACTACTCCGTCGTACATATCCTTGATTATGTCAATATACTTGACGGGGACCCCCTTTTTCATCTTTGTCCCCCATAATGCCTGCATATAACAATAGAATAAAAAATAATCCGTTGATAAGAATCTTTGAGCTTCTTACAAAAGAATAAAAATAATTTAGAAGAAAATAAAGAACAAATAGGGTTTTGTATTAGTATTTCCCTATCAATGTTGGATGTTGTCTATTCTGTTTAAGTGGAACAAGGTTTTGTTAAATTTTGAGCCCCATTTTATAGAAATGTAAATTGTTTGCATGCCAATTTCGGCTTATGTGTAATGTTTAGGATATTGTAAAAGCTTAGTGTTTTTTTTATCTCAGAAGACACAAACACACACATTCACATTCTTTTATTTCACGATAAGTACTTTACTAATTTTGTTTTGTACTTAGTGTTTTAATTCAATGTTGATAATTTATTTGTGCTCATGATGTTCATTTAGGTCATATTTTGTGCTCATGTTTGCAAACCTTCAAACGGATACGTCTGAGAGTTCAAACGGATACGAATGATATAGCATAACTTCTCAGATTCACCCTTCGGAAAGGGCTTTTTGATTGTGGGGACTAGATTTTCTACAGACGCAAGGTCCTGTAGTTAATTACCCCTCCGTATTAAAGAGAGAGAACTTTCTACGAGTGGTTTATTCCTGAATGCATTTAAATACGAGAGCAAAAAAAAATAGCAATGGCATATATTCAACAACAAGAGCATATAAAGACATCGATTAGGATATTTATTTCATAATCATCATATACAACATTACACATCTCAATTTACAATTTGCCTTTACCGTTGAGAAAACATGTTCTCAAATCGCTCTTCATGCCCGTAGATTGTATACAGTTTTATACAATGTTGTTTATCCCAATCAGAGCAAAACTCTGTTCAAATTCCGAGACGGGAGATAAAGCAACGCTTCATCTTCTCTCAATCAGAGCAAAGCTCTGCTTTGAAAATTTAAAAATTTAATAAATGAATCAACGCTTCAGATTATTTGCGCTGCACAACACGCCACGGGTCAGGCGCAGATGTATCAGCGCAGCGCCCAAGGCAGCACACCCAATTAGAGCAAAACTCTATTTAAAGAAAAATTAAAGGAAGCAACGCTTCAGTTGTGCAAGCACTGCGCTGCGCAACACGTGTCAGCACAGATGCATCAGCGAAGTTGCGCTGCGCTGTGCGCTGCGCGACACGCGTCACGCAGTTGCGCTGCGCGACACGCGTCAGCGCAGATGCGCTAGCGCGGTTGCGCTGCGCTGTGCATTGCGCGATACGTGTCAGCGCATCTGCGCTAGCGCGGTTGCGCTGCGCGACACGTGTCACGCGCTGGGGCATCTGCGCCAAACAGAATTAAAATTTTAAGAAATCTTTTCTGTTCTTATTAAATCAAGAAGATTTTCTTCTGCAAAGCAGAAGCCCTTGAATCAAAAATCCAACGGTGGGGAAAATTCCCCAAATCACTCAGAGAAAAGTCTCTTTAACAAATTTAACTAATTTATGGGCACTATAAAAAGGACCCTAGGGCTCAATTAAAAGGCATCAAGATTTTTCTAAAAAAAAAAGGAGAGAAGAGAACTCTGAGAAACTCCTCAAGAATAAAAAAGGTAAATACCTTTAGAAAAAAAGAAAGTTCTCTTATGAACAGATCATAGATCTAAAAACAAGATCAATGATCTTTAATAAAAATAAAATAAAACAAAAATAGTGCTTTGCACTTTTCATGAAACTTTGGTTCTTTGAGATAAGAAAAATAAGAAAAAACTTATTTTTCTTTGATCTAAATTAGATCAAGAAATCAAATAGTGTTTTGCACTTCTGTTCTTGAATCTAAAAGATTCTTGGTGTTTTGCACTTGCAAACTGCGCTGTTGCGCTCTTGGGAGAGCGCCACGTATCAGCATCTAAACCACTTGCGCTATGCGCTCTTGAAATAAGAGCTTTGCTCTCTGGAGTTGCGCAACTCACCAGAGCGCGCCACGTGTCAGCAGCGCAACAGCGCAGCGCACTAGCGCAGCGCGACAGCGCTGTAGCGCGCCACGTGTCAGCAGCGCAACAGCGCAGCGCACTAGCGCAGCGCCCTGCACTGTTGCGCTTGCGCTCACCAGAGCATGACACGTGTCTTCACCACAAACGCTTGCGCTCAGTGAGTGGCGCAAAGCGCCTAACAAATGCAATGCAGGGCCAAGCCCAATTAAAAGACCAAACAGGCCTAATTAAATCGATGCTCTGCATCATTTATAAATGGGCAAAGCCCAAACAAAAATAATAAAATGCTATGTAGATGCCTTGCAGAGCCTAAAATAAATTGATGCTCTGCATCTTTTATGGGCAGAGCCCAAACAAGAAAGTAGAAGTAATGCAATGCATTATTTAAGTGTGGGCAAAGCCCTAGCACAGGTCTAATGGACTAAAAATAAATAAAATGTTGAACATTTTCAACTGGACTTAGCCCAATTCTGGCCGTAAGTCCTTAAATTAAATTGAACTGAGCACAAATGCTCTCTCAAATCAATTTATATCCGGTTCGAGGGTACATCTCCGAACTCCTTTGACATCCATCGTTGTAATTCCTCAACGACGTCAAAGAGGTGACGGGTCCCAACGACCATACATCAATACGGACTGCGGGGTCCTTAAACTCGTGGACCGAAACGTCCCTAAACTAATGTTGGACCGAAACGTCCTTAAACTAATGTCGGACCACCACGTCCCTAAACTGGAACATGGACCACCACGTCCCTAAACTGGAGCATGGACCGCAACGTCCCTAAACAACCTATGGACCACTACGTTCCTAAACTGGAACAATAGAGCCTCCAAATGCTCTTTTGCCGGATCTAAATGATCCCGTTTAAGTTGATCTTAGCCCCCAAACACGGCTAACGTATCCTTAAACATTCAAACGGACTATAAAACTCCAAATCAACCTTGGTTCAAGGGTACATCTCTGAACTCCTCCGACATCTGCCATTGTAATCCTTCAACGACGTTAGAGAGGTGACGAGTCCCGATGGCCAGATATTAAATGGATTATCACGTTAAGTTGATCTTAGTCTCAAACAGGACTATCGTATCCTTAACGAACGTTTAAGTTGATCTTAGCCGCAACGCGACTAATGCATCCTTAAACTAAAAACACCAAACCTAAATCTAATTAAATACGGATTTGGACTAATCCACGTCCTACGGACGACGGCATTACTCAGTCTCCGTATACAATCCACGGGTAACCACAAACAAAACAAAAACACACGACACGAAGTGAAATTCTGGAGAAGGAGAAAGTGGCTACCGCGCGCGGTAGCGTAATTAACTGCAGGGGCTTGCGCCTGCAGGGAAGAGCATCCCCACAATCAAAAACACCTCTAGCGAGGGGGAATCTGACGAAGTCTGCTACATCGGCCGCATCCGTCTAAACCTCCGATACACGGTGCCATAAATCAACTTGGCATCTTCGGAGAGGTAGACGGGTAAAACCAAATAGCATCTGCCCCGAATCTCAGCGTCAGGACACAGCGGTCCTGTGCGCCGCCTTTCGGAGGGGAACAGATTCTGGCACGCCCGGTGGGACCTTTTCCGCTTTCCACTCCACACTTCGTATGTCATCTTCGCGAACCAATCGCGGTTTGTTAACGGTTGCATTTGGATTTCAAGTTACTAAGATTTGGTCTTTTGCCTGGCGCAGAACTCAAGATTCAATGGCCTCTAATTGCACCAATTGCTCGAAGTGCCACTGCAACGGACGCCCCACCTCACCAGGAGGTGTAGTATATGGACCCCAAGTGGCTTCCTTCCTCGCTTTGCCTGTAGACCAGGTGACCCAAGCCACCACTGGTCTGTTTTTCGGGACCATGATCCCACCTACAAGCTTCTCTGCGCCCATGCCTGCACCGGAAGTGAACAAGAAGTCGGTCTTCGACCTGCTCACTGCTATGACGACCCATGTCAACGGGTCGCCCAATACCAAACCGACAGCCTCTGTTTTTACCAGGCTAAATCAGAACTCTAAATTGGCTGTCCCAAGGAAGGAAATAACTACTGCTCCAGAAGTCGTGAAGGCGGCTTCCCCTGTCAAAGAATCAGCCTTCTCAAGACTGACGATTCCTGCTCCTGCCCCTGCTCAAGGATCCGTCTTCGGCAGGTTGAATATCACCCCTCGAAAGACAACCTCAGTCTTTAAGAGGTTAACACCGGCGGCGCCTCATTCAGACAGGGGGCAAAAAGAAACTATCTCAATCTCTGAGCCAATCCCAACGGCTCGCCGTGCTCGACGTCGCCATTGGCAACGAGTGAGGAAGGCAGGGGGCAACTCTCCCTTAGGGCTAACTCCACTGGCTCCAGTGGTGGAAGTCAATGCTGCTGTTCCAACTGGGAACAGCTTTAAACTGCTGAGGAGGGTACGGAAGAATTCTCCAACCGCTACACTGAAAAGATCTCCTCCGCCTGCGAAGAAAGTCCCAGAAACAAAGCAAGAATAGCCCCCCTCAACGACTGTCCTCAAGAATTTATAAAGTTTGGCGGAGGGTTCAAGACTCCGTAATCGACCCAGGTCACTCTCGTCACCAGAAAAGGGCGAGGGTGGAAAAAGACAAGGGCCGTCCCATTGAACAGCAGGGGACAGCAGCTGCTAGGATGCCCACTTCAATGGTTCCTTCAACCTCAATGGCCCACAAAAGAAGGAGGCCAGAGAAACTCCCGCGTCAGCGGCAAAAGTTAAAAATAGTGAGCCTGAACGCCCCAAGCCTGGGGGCATAACAGTTCATACGGTTTACATGGCATCGGGAAAAGAAGATAACCGCATATCAACAGGTCACAGTGTTAGTTATATGTATGCCCTAGAGGCCATTACTATACATAGGATGTATATTGTAGTGGATACTTGGACATATATAGGGAGGACTTTCTTGCTCGACATGATAGTATGCTATCTGGTTGCTCTTTACCTTAACGTGTACACAGATTGTCTCTCTGTTACATGTTGGTAAAGCCCTTAGGATGTGTACTTGACTAGCTGGACTATGATGCGGATCATACTAGTGGGGACATGGTAGTCCATAAGTACATCCTTTAAAGTCCCTAGTCGTGGGTGTATCGAAACGGGGCATCGATATACCAGAGTAGACTAGCTATACCTTCTCGACCCATACAGATGGGCAATGGATGATCCCACATCCATTGGTGTTTGACATCATAGATGATATACGGGTGCTCAGTGGAGACTGGGTACACTGGACGGACTCGCCGAGAACTCCCAGATGGTATTATACCTTACGTCAGATGGCAGTTCTCCGGTGACACTGGTACAGAGTAGTCTGTTGACCCGAGATCGTCATAGAGTCTTTTGTGGTTCCCACTGTTCTTTGATTTCCATCTTACCACGTCCAAGAGGGCGTGCAAAACGGTGGCTTTTGGGTACAGTCCCGAATCACATGGAGGCAATGAGCGATAGGAGGGGATTCGTCTTTCCCGGTATAGGGGGTTGATGTTGCGCTGTGTTCGATTGGCTATAACAGGAAATCCCTGGCCAGGGTTGCTGAGATTTACTGGTAAGTGTTACCGGTAGTTTCTCGAATTGTTATAGACCTCATATCGACACGACTTATCGAGCTATTGGGGTCTGACGTTTACCACCCCTAGGCGAGATATGTGACAGATCAGACGATCAGACCGGACTGTACGGTAAATGTTACTGGTTGGATTCACAGGAGTGTGAGCGGGCTTACTCGTCGATCTTCTGATCGCTCAATACCCGGGTGGCCGTTACGTTTGGCAGACCGCTTGCGGCTTGTGGGTTTTTGATATTATCATCACCTGCTGCCGGCGTATTGACGAGTCTTTAGAGTCCTACACAGAGGTTTCCTGGCTCAAGCGAAACGAAATAGGAGCGCATATGAGATATGTGCAGGACCGAGAATAATGCGTGTATGTGATACCGTATTCTATTCTCGCGATGAATGTGTCGAATGGTTGTATGCGATATAACCTAGTTATCGAATCAAGGATTCATTCGATAAATCGATACATTGGATATTAGTCGGTTATATGCGATATGACCGGATTGTTAAATCAAGTGTTGATTTAATGATTTAATGTATAATTATATATATATTTGATATATTACTTTGCATTAACTAATATGGGTTCACTTTAAATGGATTTTCTCGCTCGGATGTGCACATTGTATATTCGATATAGTTTTTTGCACTTGATTGTATCATGTTTGATGATACATGCTTTTTGGTTAAGTGTAAAGAATTAAACCATGGTTAAATTGGAAATTAGGGTTTTGTTTTTCCATTATTTATTTAATTCATTTATTTATTTGTTTGTTTGTTTTGGAAAATAAATGGCATAAAGAAATGAAATGGTGGCTTATTTTGGACTTGCATGTTGAAGCTTCATGAAGCTTTGACTAAGTCACCATTTTGTCTCATGCTTAACCCTAACCACTCCACTTAACCCTAGTTGATTCTCTACACTTCACCATGGTTAGATTATGATAAGGATTTCTTTTATTTTCTATTTCGATAACTTATCATAATACAATATGCTTCTTTTTCTTCATCTTCTTTCATGAAGAAAGCTTCACTTCATCAATGGTGATTGATGAAAAAGAGTGAGAAATCCAATTCTAAAGTCTACCCACTTCCTATTTCTTCATCCTCTACCTCTTGCCAAGTAGTAGAGTGTGTTTTCTTCACAAGTTTCATGACTTGGTGAAGTTGGAGCTTGTTCTAGCGATGCCTCGACGTAGATCATCTTCGGCACCTCGTCGATGACCTAGCCCGCTCTTTCTCCGATGAAGCCAATGCTAGAGCCCGGGATTTGATATGGACAGTGGAGAGGACTTCATCACGGAGCCGTGGAGGTGGAGGACCGGATCTACAAAGGTTGTATTTCCGTATTCTTGTAGTTAAGTGTTAACTAGTTTGTTTTTCGCCTAAACTTCTAGCCAACGATCCGTATTAGGGTTTCTCGGCACTGTTAAATTTTGAAATTGGCATGGTTGATGCCTTATGAGACCTTATTAGGGTGCCTAGGAACCCTACAGTAGTATCAGAGCCTAGCTAGAGCCTTAGGCGAAGTCTAGACGAAGTTTGAAACCCGAACGAACCCGAAACCCTAAACCAAACGTGCTCTTTGGACTTTTTCTAAAATCTGAGATTTTTCCATATTAAAAATGCTTAAAAAATTCAGCAGGGAAATATAAGAATTACGGTGCAAAATTTTTTCCATGAACTGTTCATAGTGCGGCGGAACCGCGGCAGAAGCCTGGCTTCTGCGGCGGTTCCGCGGCCAAAGGATGACATCATCATCCCCTGTTTGCACAGTAACTCCTATTTTATTATGCTGGATTTTATGGGAATTTTTAATTTTTTTTCAAGAGTTGAATTTTCTGGGTTGTTTTGGGGATTCGAATGTTCGATCGGATTATCAAATTTTGTCTGTGTGGCTTTCCGGATAATTTTGGAATATGTTAAAAAGTTCGACCGGATATAAATACCCAATTTTTCTCCTGTCGGAAAATTTCCAAGTGTTGGATTTTTCCGTAGTTTAACGACGTTCTAAGTAGTGCAAGTAACGCGATGGACCCTCTAGAAGACAACAAACCTTAACTCGATTATGTGACCGTCTTGAACTGCCCTTTGAACCTTCGGGTTTGGGGCAGTACGGCGTGCCACATGTGAGGCGTTGGCTTGACCCTTCTACGGCTGGACCGTTGATACTGAGGCACGAACTGAATGTTGTTAGACTTGTTTCATGTGTTGATCTGTATCGGGAAAACTTGGGTGTTCGATCGTTCGATCGGAAAGTTTAACATTTTCTATTTATCCGGAATGTGATACAATAATTGGAATTCACAAGTAGTTATGAGATAACTGAATGAATGTTATAAACATAGCAGTTTAGTCTCACTTGATCGGTTGCCACGGAATTTTGATGTGATCAAAAGTCCGTCGCAATCACGTACCGTACGCGGATACTCGCCGGGTAAACTTAATAGACAGCCTCACTCCATAGCCCCGACCAAGTGACTGTAGGAGAACCCCGTCGCCGAAAGCATCCGTTCGGGTGCTCGCGGCAGCGGTGTTCCGCCTTGGTGCACTTCGTCGACGGCATCGGGGGTGCGGCCGCCTATTGAAGTTTGCGACGAGCATTCGATTAGTATGTCGGAAATCTTGTTGAATTGCCCGACTTGATATTGAAAAGTGTTTTCGATAATGAGACTAAAATGCGGGGTTTATAATTGTTAGGCATGCGATGTCTAAAGAATTCATTTGGTCAGGCATGCGATGTCTGAGGTGGTTGCGGATTCCAACTGTTGTAGTTTTACACTTTCTTTTCTGTGACCGTAAGTGTAATATGTGATGTCGCCGGTTTCATTGCTATATGTCAACGAAAATTGGGATGCGCATATTTACTTACGTTGATGACATGTGATGTTATGTGTTGCTGGATATGTTATATTGGATCGTCGTGTTTGAATAGCCGAGGTTTTTTATGTGAGATGAGTGTTTTTCATTTTCATTCATGTAAAAACTTGTATGTAATATTCTTTTATTGGGGCACTTCCAGGTTGCGGAAGATGTCACCGTTTGTATATTATTTACTTTTCCGCACTAGGATAGACCCAAGGAGGGGAGCACAAGTAACCGGGTTCTAGAGTCCAGTGGAAGACCAACTCGAGGAGTCGAGTCCGGGTCTCCTAACTCCAGAATTGGTAGGGTTGCTTGCCGCTCTCGTAGGGGTCTAGGGGTGTGGGTTTGGCTATTCATCACGACCGTGGAATCCGTATTTTATTCTGGCTCGTATTGAAAACCCGGACGTCCTAGTATATCCAATATTTCATATGATTCTTCTGCTGCGATATCTGTGATGTGATCATGTGATGTTCTGTGATGGATACTGTATATAATATATATGATATATTATATAGACATTACTTATGTTTTACACCCGCGCTAGCCCTGCCCCACTCTGCCGTTAGTTACCTAACCTAACGGTGCACGAGGAGACATCGAGGCGAATGCGGATGGCATAAGTGTACGTCGTATTTATCTGTGATGTTTAGGTACTTAAATGATGGGACTTCATTAATGAGATTAATGAAATAAAAAGAAACCTAAGATGTTGTAGAATCGAATTTCAAAATAAAACAGGTAGCTACAGTTCTTGCTTTGCACAGCGGTATATGTGATATATCCTGCACCTTATTCGATGAGGAAAGGACCGAGATCCCTTCACCGGGAGTGACTCCTTTAGCAATAACTGGCAGATGCTACACACTCAGTTTGTCTTTTGATTGCTTTTTAGAGTTCTGCTTTGCACAGCGATATATGTGATATATCCCGCACCTCATTCGACGAGGAAAGGACCGACGATCCCTTCACCGGGAGTGACTCCTTTAGCAAAACTAGAAAAGCCTCAAAAGCACTCCATTTTAAAATCATTTGATTCTACAACGATATCAAGTTCATTACGCAATAGGTTTTAAGAAAAACCTGTCGTAGCCCTCCGTCATTTCAGATACGTACTAGTTAGTATTCGTGCTGCGGTTGTTTGGCCTCCGTCAAGGCGTAGTGTACGGTAGCTAAATAGTGCTTATCTGCTAGCATATGATGCGATTGGATTAGGGTATTCGTACGGCGTTGTTTGGCCTCCGTCAAGGGTCGTGCGGGTGGGTTTAATTCAATCAGGAAATGACGGGTTGAACTTGACTAGCGGACTATGGGTTGTTTGGCCTCCGTCAAGGTCATAGGACGCTAGGGGCAAAATATTATCGGGAATTTCAAGTGTTGAAATTTGCAATGAGATTGCATACCTTCTATGAGATAGTTGGATCCCGATACCCGCTGCGAGTAATTGTTACTCCTGGGAGAGTTTTACACATTACAATTAGCCGATCAAGTAAGTGTCTAGAAAGGTGTCAACGGGGTTACGCCTCTGGGAAAACGAGGTTTACATTAATTAGGTTCGTGCGAAAGCACGGGGGACCTCCCTCAAAGTACCGACACTGGCCTGGCTGAAAGATTGGCGAACTTGTAGTGTGTAATTAATCCCGGCTAGTCTTTCCTTTTAGGGTTTGAAGGAAGATTTGATAAAAAGCAGTGGGAGCCATCCTGATTAGATAAAATAATAACCAATCTATTCTTGCAAGAGCATACACTGAGTGTTTTCTTCTCTCTCTCTCCAAGTAGCGACCATATCACGCCTTAATCAAGATAATAATACGGAATATTGACCGAACCTGCTTGTTATACTGAGTTGGGGAACGGTTGTCCCGCTCCAACTTATAATTGTTATAAGACAGAGCAGGAAATTAGGGAATACCAGATTTCCCGTGCCGACCAAATGAAGAGAGTGTATGCTGATGCATCATCTTCGGGTGTGTTCATTACAAAGAACTGTTTCTCAGTATCCTTTATGTCCTGGGTATATGATACCAGATCAGGATCCCAGATATGTAATCTGTTATATAGGGCTACAGAAAGGTAGAGAACTGAGAACGGGTGATAAGTTTTATGAGGCAGAAAACGGGGCAAGTGTTGCAGCCAAGTCTGTTGGTCACTGTCACCCTGTATTCCAAATACATTGATTCTGAATGAATGTTATTAGATACCGAACCTGATATACAAAATCTTATCTATCTCTTTATTAGTAAAGAAATGATAAAATTTTGTATAGTTGGATAATGTTTTGAACTTTTCCTATATCAAAAGTTGATCGGTTCAGGCACGTTATCTAAAAGCGTTGATGTTCTAAATCAAACTACAGTTCTTAGTATACGAAACACACACAAGAGGAAGAGTTCAGAAATGAACGAATCCTTCTTGAGGTATTGTAGACTAGGTCATATCAATGCGACCCGACTAGCTAAGTTGCACATAGATGCATATTTAAATCAGTTTGAATTTACATCTTGTGAAACTTGCCAGTCATGTCACAGAGATAAGATGACCATAGCTCTGTTTATTGGAAACATTGAAAGAGTTAGTAAACTCTTGGGATTGATACATGCTGATGTATGTAAGGTCCCCTGTCTACACATGCCAGGACCGGTTCTTTATACTTTATTACGTTCTCTGATAATCTCTCAAGATTCAGACATATGTTCCTTTTGAAACACAAGTCTGAACCTTTTGAGATATTCACAGAATATAAGTTAGAAGTAGAGAACCAATAAGGGTACAAGTATTATGTCCTTTGATGTGATCAAGGAGGCGAATACTTGAGCACGGAAATCCTGGATTATTCTAAAGGAGAATGAGATTCTCTCTCAGCATTACTCCTCCGTATACAACATAGCACGATGGTATATCGGGGCGGAATAATCACACCCTATATGATAAGGTGTGCTCGATGATGAGTAATACTGAGTTACCTGTTTCCTTTTGGGAGTTATGCACTTGAGAAGTTGCATACCTATTGAATAGGGTTCCAATCAAATCAGTAGCCTATCGCTTCATATGTGATATGGAAAGGGAAGAGCCCATATCTTAAGATGGTTAAGATTTGGGGTTGTCCGGGCTATGTCTAAAAGCAAAATCCGGACAAGTTCGAGGCAAAGTCTGTAATGTAGAACTGGAAAGGTTCCAGCTATACAAACTGCAGCTGATGATTTGATAGAACCAAAGGATTCAGTAGATTCCAACGAACCTCAGCCTCTCCGCCGATCTAGTAGGGTTCCTCACCCACCTGAGAGATACTTCGGTTTCTCTATGACAGTGGGAGCGAGGATTGAATCATGAGATGATGACCCAACTAGCTTCGAGCTGGCCATCGAGAGTAAGACTCTATAAGAATGGCTGGATGCTTATCGATCTGAGATGGAATCCTTATACACCAACAAAGTATGGACTTTGGTTGCTATATCTGAAGGGTTAAATCCCCATCAGGAGCAAGTATATCTTGAGAAGATTACTTGGTGTAGATAGAAAAGTTGAGACTTTCAAAGCTGGACTTGTTAAAGCTTCTCGTCATCGACCAGGCGTGGATTATGATGAAACCTTTTCAAGTAGCTATGCTTAAGTCCATCCAGATCCTACTTGCCACGGCTACATACCATGACTACGATATCTGGCGGTTGGGTGTCATGACTGCTTTTCTAAACGATGATTTAGAAGAGAACGTCTATAAGTACACAGCCAGAGGGCTTCGTAAACAGTGGGAGCAGCGGAAACGTGTGCAAGATGTTTTATAGGATAAAGCAGGTATCGCGGAGTTGGAACATCTGTTTTGATGGATTAGTCAAAGAGTTTGACATCATCAAAATGGTAGATGAACCTTGTATAAATAAAAAGGTAGTAGGGAGTATGGTGGTGATCCTCGTAGAGTACGTGGATAACATACTCTTGATAAGAAAGGAGTTTCTTATGCTGCGCTCGATCAATCTCCGTTTATCACAATGATTCTCCATATAGGATCAAAGTGATACCTACTAAATCCTAGGTTTTGGATCTATGAGATTGATCTAAATGGATGTTAGGATTCTCACTAGTTGTAGTGAGAAGGTATCAATCGACCCTGGGGAGAATCACTGGAATGGTTCCAGAGTGATAAAGACGACTGAATGTCAGTCACAGGCATTGTCTTTACCCTCAGTAAAGGGACGGTATGTTGGAAAAGTTCCAAGCTAGATACCGTGACATACTAGACGATAAAGGCAGGATACATCGCTACTTAAGATGCTACCAAAGAGGCTGTTTGGGTGTATATTGGTTCATGAGATGAACTATGTTCCTCCCATTGTGTGACAATAGAGTTGTTGCTTATGCCAAGGAACGCAGGTCCCATCAGTGGTCCAGACATATTCTAAGGCAGTATCACTTGATCATGGAGATGGTTGATCTCCAAGGAGATCGAGATTAGGAGAGTAGACTCAGAGGACAACACAGCGGATCCACTCACAAAGGCCTGTTCCCAGAGAGAGACTTTTTATGGGATGGTTGAGTATGAGATACTGCAACCACTGCTATCAGATGGCCCTAGTGCAAGTGGGAGATTGTTAGTTATATGTATGCCCTAGAGGCCATTCCTATACATAGGATGTATATTGTAGTGGATGCTTGGACATATATAGGGAGGACTTTCTTGCTCGACATGATAGTATGCTATCTGGTTGCTCTTTACCTTAACGTGTACACAGATTGTCTTTCTGTTACATGTTGGTAAAGCCCTTAGGATGTGTACTTGACTACCTGGACTATGATGCGGATCATACTAGTGGGGACATGGTAGTCCATAAGTACATCCTTCAAAGTCCCTAGTCGTAGGTGTATCGAGATGGGGCATCGATATACCAGAGTAGACTAGCGTATACCTTCTCGACCCATACAGATGGGCGATGGATGATCCCATATCCATTGGTGTTTGACATCAGAGATGATATACAGGTGCTCAGTGGAGACTGGGTACACTGGACGGACTCGCCGAGAACTCCCAGATGGTATTATACCTTACGTCAGATGGCAGTTCTCTGGTGACACTGGTACAGAGTAGTCTGTTGACCCGAGATCGTCATAGAGTCTTGTGTGGTTCCCACTGTTCTTTGATTTCCATTTTACCACGTCTAAGAGGGCGTGCAAAACGGTGGCTTTTGGGTACAGTCCCGAATCACATGGAGGCAATGAGCGATAGGAGGGGATTCGTCTCTCCCGGTATAGGGGGTTGATGTTGCGCTGTGTTCGATTGGCTATAACAGGAAATCCCTGGCCAGGGTTGCTGAGATTTACTGGTAAGTGTTACCGGTAGTTTCTCGAATTGTTATAGACCTCATATCGACACGAGTTATCGAGCTATTGGGGTCTGACGTTTACCACCCCTAGGCGAGATATGCGACAGATCAGACGATCAGACCGGACTGTACGGTAAGTGTTACTGGTTGGATTCACAGGAGTGTGAGCGGGCTTGCTCGTCGATCTTCTGATCGCTCAATACCCGGGTGGCCGTTACGTTTGGCAGACCGCTTGCGGCTTGTGGGTGTTTGATATGATCATCACCTGCTGCCGGCGTATTGACGAGTCTTTAGAGTCCTACACAGAGGTTTCCTGGCTCAAGCGAAACGAAATAGGAGCGCATATGAGATATGTGCGGGACCGAGAATAATGCGTTTATGTGATACCGTATTCTATTCTCGCGATGAATGTGTCGAATGGTTGTATGCGATATAACCTAGTTATCGAATCAAGGATTGATTCGATAAATCAATACATTGGATTTTAGTCGGTTATATGCGATATGACCGGATCGTTAAATGAAGTGTTGATTTAATGATTTAATGTATAATTATATATATATATATATATTTGATATATTACTTTGCATTAACTAATATGGGTTCACTTTAAATGGATTTTCTCGCTCGGATGTGCACATTGTATATTCGATATAGTTTTGTGCACTTGATTGTATCATGTTTGATGATACATGCTTTTTGGTTAAGTGTAAAGAATTAAACCATGGTTAAGTTGGAAATTAGGGTTTTGTTTTTCCATTATTTATTTAATTCATTTATTTATTTGTTTATTTATTTTGGAAAATAAATGGCTAAAAGAAATGAAATGGTGGCTTATTTTGGACTTGCATGTTGAAGCTTCATGAAGCTTTGACTAAGTCACCATTTTGTCTCATGCTTAACCCTAACCACTCCACTTAACCCTAGTTGATTCTCTACACTTCACCATGGTTAGATTATGATAAGGATTTCTTTTATTTTCTATTTCGATAACTTATCATAATACAATATGCTTCTTCTTCTTCATCTTCTTTCATGAAGAAAGCTTCACTTCATCAATGGTGATTGATGAAAAAGAGTGAGAAATCCAATTCTAAAGTCTACCCACTTCCTATTTCTTCATCCTCTACCTCTTGCCAAGTAGTAGAGTGTGTTTTCTTCACAAGTTTCATGACTTGGTGAAGTTGGAGCTTGATCTAGCGATGCCTCGACGTAGATCATCTTCGGCACGTCGTCGATGACCTAGCCCGCTCTTTCTCCGATGAAGCCAACGCTAGAGCCCGGGATTTGATATGGACAGCGGAGAGGACTTCATCACGGAGCCGTGGAGGTGGAGGACCGGATCTACAAAAGTTGTATTTCCGTATTCTTGTAGTTAAGTGTTAACTAGTTTGTTTTTCGCTTAAACTTCTAGCCAACGATCCGTATTAGGGTTTCTCGGCACCGTTAAATTTTGAAATTGGCATGGTTGATGCCTTGTGAGACCTCATTAGGGTGCCTAGGAACCCAACACACAGACCGCACACGAGGTCAGTGACCAAGGCTCAGGAGCAGCAACAGAAGCTCCAAGAGATGATGAACGCTATGGCCGCACTTACAGGGCCAAAAGAAACCCCTGAAACGTCCTCGGACGAGCGTCAAGAACAAGAAACTTACGCTGAATTCCTTCGTCTCGTACTGGAGAAGAAGGATAAAGAAGCTGCGGAACAGGCAGCCAACATAAAGAAAATGGCCCTCCTGTTCCAGGATATGGTGGGTATGATGATTCAACAAGATCCACCTGCTGAAGATTCCCCGATCATCCTTGAAGACGATAGGGGAGAGACGTCGAATCCTCCACCAGTTCTGTCCACAGCCAAAGAGGATACAATCTCCAAATCTGATTTGGATGAATACATCGCCCAGCAAATACGGTTTCATCATGCAACCGAAACAGCCGGCCAGGTCGTGAAAACGGGGAGACCATATCCGAGTTGGTACGATCAAATCAAATATCCTCCAGGTTATACGATTCCCAAGTTCCATGTCTACAAGGGGACGGGCAATCCTCATCAGCTTGTTGCCCAGTTCAGGGCACTCTGCGGCAACACCGGCGGTGACGACAAGTTGTTGCTTCACCAGTTTGTTGGAAGCTTATCAGATACGGCGTTCGAGTGGTATTCTGAGCTCCCGAACGACTCTATTAAAACCTTCGCAGAGATGGAGCTGCTGTTTACTCAACGTTTTGCAAGCGCCAATGAACGTACCTCGATGACGGCACTGATTAACGCTAGGGTAAAACCCGGCGAGACATGGGTTCAGTACGCTATACGGTGGCGGAACTTGTGGTCAAAGTGTGAGCAGCGCATTGAAGAAGCTCCCGCAGTGGGTATGTTTGTGGGAACCCTCGATCCACAAGCAGCCATCTCGCAGTTTATGATGTTTTTCAAGCCGACTACCTTCCAAGCCTTGATCGACAAACTAGCACAGATGGATCAGATGGGCCATAAACCTCCTTTTCCAAGGCCGGACTCCCGAAATGACAAAGGGAAGGGAAAAGCGATCGTCGTCGCTAATGCTCAACAACAACCGAGCGACCCGACGCCAGTGGCTCGTCAAAATAATATGCGCCCGTACGTACCCCTTGAGGATAGGATGGGACGTCCTTATTTCTTTCCCCGCGATAAAACGAGGAGGTTATTCGAGCTGGCATTGCGCAACAGACTCATAAATTTGCCGGATCCAAAACGTCCGTTACAACCAAGTGACGTCAACGAACCAAACTACTGTCCTTACCATCGAGTACTAGGCCATCCGATCGAAGACTGCTACGTTTTCAAAAATTGGCTTGAAAACCAGTACCGACAGGGCAAGTTCGCGTTATCCGACAAATGGAAGGTGAATCCCCCGTAGCCACACACCTCTAAGGGGACGAATAAGCCCGGGGCAACATGCTCTGTCATTGAAGAAGCTCCTTGGGAGGTTGTATTATCAGCCAAGACAAAGAGGATGCTAAACGATCTCCAGACATGTCCAGCGATTGAGTGGAAGAACCCGTTGGAACCGCAGGTCATTGAAGGGATGTTGAAGCCACGTCCAACTCCAAAGACCGATAGTGGTGGTTCAAGCACTTGCAGCCAGCAGTCAAAATCTTCAAAAAAGAAGAAAAAGAAATCTAAGAAGCCCGTGAAGCCTGGCGACAAGCGCACGGACTTACAAAAACAAATTGACGCGCTGGAGGAATACAATCAGAAGGCACGGACTCCCATTACGCTCCAGGAGTTCCTCAATCACGTCTTTCAAGAAGAAGACGAGGGAAGAAGTTCATCTGATGAATCCGAAGAATGCGTGGCGAACTGTCATATGATTTCCCATTCGATCACGAACGATGAGGAGAGTCCTTGCACCGAAAAGCTGGAGGCAGATCCTGAATCAAAAATTCTGGGGCTATCAGATGAGGTAATTGACGCATTCCTTAATGAAGCTCGGTTGAAAAGTAAAGCTGATCGAGAACGCGAGACGGTTATATTTGAAAAGGCCAAGCGCCAGCGACTTGATGAAAGAGCTGAGACGATCCCGCTGGAGCAAAACACCTCCGCTACCGACAAAAACCAATTCAAGATGAGGAAAAAGTTTGCTAAGGCCATATTAATGGGCATGAAGCTACCATCCTCTGAAGGAAACGTCACTGGTGAAAGGGAAACGCACCCCTCCTATTGCTTATATCATCAAAAGATTTCGCATCCCATTCAAGAGTGCAAAGCTTTCGATAGATGGTGTCAAGGATATGTTGCTCACCGACAACGCTTTAAGCGGGAAAAGCGTAAAACTCGTCGGGAGCAAAGAAATACAACCAAAGGGCTTAAAAGAACTGCTGGCGATTGTTGCATGATTAACACCGGTAAACCACAAGTGCCTACATTTGGGAGTGATTCTGATGAAGAGCTAGAACTTGCCCCCCTCTTTAAAGAGTCCGATTCGAGAAAAGAAGAAGAACCGAAGGTTTGCGAAAATATCCGGCTACGTAATCGCACGCTACCCGAAAAGAACCTCGGACCCTCGAACAGGAAAGATAAAGGGAAAGAAAAGGCCTCTGAAGATATCGTCTTAGATGACCAAGTGGTCGAAGAGCTAGCTGCCAAAGACCCACCAAAGAAGAATAAGGTGGATTACAACGTCTTAGCACATCTGAGGAAGCTGCCCTCACAGCTCAGCATTCCTAACGCCTTTTTGCTATCAAAAGAGGCGAGAGATTCGTTGATTAAGGCGCTCCAAGACCCAGAACAATTCCAAGCATGCCTGGAAGATGAAGGATGAATTGGAGGAAGTGCATACGGCCGATGTTACTTTTGGCGATGAAGACCTTCTACTTGGGACGTGCGAACACAATCGCCCTCTCTATGTCTCGGGATACTGCCATGATATAAAGATAGGCAAAATCCTGATCGATAATGGGTCATCTGTTAACCTACTCAACGTACGGGTGTTGAAGGAAATCTGCATAAGCGTCCAGCACCTTGCTCGGGACAAGATCACCATCTTCGGGTTCGACTCCCAATCGTCAAAGACTCTTGGATCTATGATACTGACGCTACGCTTCGGGCTACTCGTCACGGACATTAAGTTCCACGTCATAGACGCCAAGACATGTTACAACGCTTTGCTCGGTCGACCATGGTTACACGAGTACAACATCATCCCTTCTACACAACATCAGTGTATGAAGTATTTTAAGGATGGTTTCGAGTATACCGTGACGGAAGAATTGAACCCGTTCTCTGTGAACGAGGTCCGCAAATATGAAGATGCCAAATACTTCTTACCTAGTTTCGAAGACACAGAGAAGTGTCACAAGCCGGAGAATAAAACTAACGCTACCATCCCTGTCTTCGGCAGTGATACTGAGGAAGAAGAGGAGATGGTTTATTCGGATCCGCCCCAACACAACAA
This sequence comes from Agapanthus africanus, assembly GCA_030015575.1. NCBI lineage: Eukaryota > Viridiplantae > Streptophyta > Magnoliopsida > Asparagales > Amaryllidaceae > Agapanthus > Agapanthus africanus. Next base: position 175,867,386 of record JASDDO010000028.1, read on the forward strand.
GCCGGGACCATCGGCTCCTACATTGATCTTTGGCAGCGACTCGGAAGATGAAGTCCATGCCGCATTCTCTGCTCGACCTTTAATACAAATGTCGCTGACGAAGAGCAAAGTCTACAAGTCGCCATGGTGCCGCCTGAAAATCATAAAGAACTGGATGCACTTAATATCTACAGTGTAGAAGAGCTGCGGACATTCTATATCCCTCCCAAACGAGAAAGCGAAAAAGCAATTCTATTTTACCGCTCTGAAGAAACCAAGGTGAAAAAAGAAATCTGGCATGGCGCAGATCCTGCACTCGACAGGCTTCAGCCTATGCGTCTTTCCAGATATTATACAGAGGGTTTGAAGAAGCTGCTGAAACGCCAGGGGATATCCTTCAAACAGACCGTTAGAGAGGCCAAATTCTATGACAGGGTCTGGAACGTTACCGGGACTCAACGCAAACTGCTTAGTGGGGAGAATGGAAACAAAAGGGATTGGATACATCCGGTCAAAAAAACGAGAGTTACTACCCGGCTGCTATGTCGTAGTATGACCTTGATGAAGAATCGGATACTCAATGGAAGACGCTAATCCTAAGCCAGTGAAAGTTCCAGATGCAAAGGAGCCCAGTCCGTCGTTCGAGAAACAAATGGACAAACTTATAAAGAAAGCTGGTCAAAAAGTCCGAGATGATCACAACCGCGAGACGGCCATCTACGAGAAAGCCAAGACGCAACGCCTTTTCCAACAGGCCGTAAAGGATGAAAATGCCGCTCCTTGTCAACCTGTTATAAAGAAGCTCAGCGCAAAAGCAGAAATAAGTCGAAAGGCCAAAAAGGCGCTCAACAGCAACAAAGCAGGGCTAAGAAGTCACGCAAATGGGAGGCGAGCGTTATTGATCTATCCCTCATGAAGAAAATGAGTCGAGCATCCTCTTTTCCTCGGGATAAGACGAGGAGGATATTTGAGATTGCTCTAAAACATCAGATGCTCACACTGCCGGAGTCCAAGCACCCCGAACAAGCAAGCAAAGTCTCTGACCCAAACTATTGCTCTTACCATCGAGTAATAGGGCACCCGCTCGAAGACTGCTTCACCTTTAAGAATTGGGTCGAAGATCAGTACCAGCTCGGCAAGTTCGCTCTGTCTGACAACTGGAACGTAACGCCGCCACAGAAGCACGAGCCCAAGGCCACGAAAGAAGAGCCAGTTCCGCATTGGGATTGGAAGCGAATTCGTACTTGTCAAGTGATAACGATATCAAAAGAAGAGCCCGAGAACATGGATGACCTTCCCTGGTGCTTCAGAAACAACAACGATGAGGTAATCTCAGATTTCCCACCAGCGCCGAAAGAACTGGAAGATGGAATCCATACCACTGCAGATAACCTTAAGAAAATTGAGTTGGGATCAGCAGACGATCCGCGACCGACATTCATCAGCGAGCTACTATCTGAAGAAAGGGTAGCTGCGTTAAAGGATGTGCTTCTGCAGCATAGAGATTGCTTCGCGTGGAACTATTCTGAAATGCTGGGACTAGATCCAGAAATTGCTGTACACAAATTGGCGATATCCCCGAACATCAAGCCAGTCAAACAGGCGCCGAGAAGAATTCGACTCGAGCTTGAGATGAGCATCAATGCCGAGGTCAAGAAGCTGATCGACTCTGGCTTCATCCAGGAGGTTCAATACCCTGAATGGATCGCCAACATCGTCCCGATGATGAAGAAAAACGGGACAGTGCGTATATGCGTAGACTTCCGCGATCTTAATAAAGCTTTCCCGAAGGATGATTTTCCAGTGCCAATCACCGAACTGATGATAGAAAATACGTCCACTCATGAGGTTTTCTCCTTCATGGACGGCTCGTCAGGATATAATCAAATAAAGATGCATCCCAAAGACCAGAAGCACACCGCCTTCAGGACTCCTTTGGGTATATTCTGCTACAAGGTGATGCCCTTCGGTTTAAAGAACGCCGGTGCTACTTACCAGAGAGCCATGACGCAGATATTTTGTGACCTTATACACGAAATCGTCGAATGCTATATCGACGATCTCGTGGTTAAAATTAAATCATACGAAGAACATCTCGAGCATTTGAAGACCGTATTTCAACGCCTTCGGCAATACAACTTGAAGATGAACCCTCTTAAGTATGCATTCGGAGTTTCCTCGGGCAAATTTTTAGGATTCATCGTCCGACACCGGGGTATCGAAATAGATCCGTCCAAGATCAAGGAGATCATGGAAATGCCTCTGCCGAGGACTCTTAAACAGTTGCGGTCTCTCCAAGGGAAACTCGCATACATACGGCGATTTATAGCCAATCTTTCAGGCAAGTGCCGTCCTTACAGCCACCTGATGAAGAAGGGAACCCCGTTCGTCTGGGATCAAAAGTGCCAAAGCGCACTAGACGAGATCAAACAGTAACTGCAAAACCCTCCAGTGTTGGCTGCTCCGGTTAAGGGAAAGCCTCTCATTCTTTATACAGCCGCACTCGAAGGTTCTTTAGGCGCATTATGGGCATAAGAGAACGATCAAGGGAAAGAAAGAGCACTCTACAACTTAAGTCGAGTTCTACTGGGGGCAGAAAGCAACTACTCCCCCATCGAAAAACACTGCCTGCCATTGATCTTCGCGATAACAAAGTTCAGGCACTACGCGTTGGCGCATGAGGTCCATCTCATTTCAAAGGTGGACCCTCTTAAATACTTGATGTCAAAGGCCATATTGACGGGACGACTCGCTAAATGGGCCCTACTCTTGATGGAGTTCTCGATCACGTACCAACCTCTCAAGGCAGTGAAAGGCCAGGCCATCGTCGACTTCCTCGCTGAGCATCCCATACCCACCGATTCTCCTCTAAATTGCGATCTTCCAGACGAACATGCGTTTGATACGATCGACGGTGGTGATACCCGATGGGAGCTCTATTTCGATGGCGCATCTTTCATGAAGAAGCGCAAACAAAGCACCCCTATAATTAAATCGGGCGTAGGGCTCATCTTTGTAACTCCACAAGGAGGGATAATGCGCTTTGCTTTCTCCCTAACAGAACCGAGGACAAACAATGAAGCCGAATACGAAGCTCTGATAGCAGGCCTTGAGATCGCCATTGACATGGGAATTGAAAACCTCCTTATATACGGGGATTCTCAACTGGTCGTTAGTCAAGTAAACGGCGACTACCAAACATGCAAACCAGAATTGGTGAAATACGGCGAAAAAGTGCAACAATTATTAACTCAAATTCCCTCCTATACTTTGGAAAACATACCGCGCGCGGAAAACAGCAAAGCAGACGCATTGGCCAAACTTGCTAAAGAACTGGCTGACGAGAACTTCGATGACGTTAGAATCGTGGTGCAAAGCCGTCGGGTGCTTGCCCTAACAGAAATATCTCCAGAATCATCCGAAGAAAAAGGAGCGAGCGAGCAGATGGCTCTACAAATAAAAGACCGGGAAAATGCCGAGGATTGGAGGGAAGTCTTCATAGACTACTTTAAGTCCCACCGAATGCCCGAAGAAGCGTCCGCAAGACATCAGCTCATAAAACGAGCTCTGTCTTTCGCCTTCGTCAATGATACTCTATACAGGAGGTCGTTTGATTCTCTGTGGCTAAGATGTTTAGGACCTAATGAAGCGAAAAGGGTCGTCCAGGAAATTCACGACGGACTCTGCGGTTCTCACCAAGCAGGCCCGAAGATGAAGATGAAGATAAAACGGATGGGCTACTACTGGCCCACGATGATTCAGGATTGCCTCAAATATGCGAAGCAGTGCCACTCGTGTCAAATTCATGGGGACTTCATCCACCAACATCCGAATCCACTACATCTAACGGTGGCTAGCTGGCTATTCGAAATGTGGGGGACTGATATAGTCGGCCCCATCGAACCAGCATCGTCTAGAGGACATCGTTTCATCCTAGCGACGACTGACTACTTCTCTAAGTGGGCAGAAGCGGTACCGCTGAGAGAAGTAAAGACGGAGAATATCCTCCATTTCTTCAAGACGCATGTCATATATCGGTTTGGAACGCCAAGACAAATCATCGCCGATAACGGGCCAGCCTACAGAAGCCACAAAATCAGCCGCTTCGTGCAACAGCATAATATAGACTGGAGATATTCCTCAATTTATAATCCGCGAGCTAACGGTCTAGCTGAAGCCTTCAACAAGACCTTGACGAAGATCATGAAGAAAACGGTGTCACGAAATAAGAAAGACTGTCATGAAAGACTGCAAGAAGCTCTCTGGGCGTATCGAACTACGTTTAAAACGGCCACGAACGCAACGCCATATGCGTTGGTATTTGGTACAGAAGCAGTACTCCCTCTCGAGATAGAATTACCCTCTCTACGAGTGGCAGTCCACTATGAGCTGACGGACGAAGAAAATGCTCACCTTTGGCTTGAGGAGCTTGACGCCCTTGAAGAAAAACGGCTCATAGCGCAACAAAATCTGGAGGCCTATAAAGGAAAGATGACACGCTCATATGAAAGATTGACCTGACCGAGGACATTTCGCCAAGGCGAACTCATGCTAGTGGTTAAAAGGCCTATGATCCCCAATCGCGTCAAGCGTGGAAAATTCGAGCCGAACTATGAAGGCCCGTACGTCATAGATAAGGTCTACCACGGCGGGGCCTATCTACTCATAGATATGCACGGTGAAAGGCCTTTCAGGCCAATAAACGGTGGCTTCCTAAAGAAATACTATGCTTGATGAGCCACAGCCTAGGTCAATGATAGATGACGACGACTGCGTCCGCTCGCTATCTTCCTAAAGCTTAAGCTTTATAAGCAGTAGCCCGCCTCTCAACGACGGACCGAAATGTCCTTAAACTAATAGCAGACCGAAATGTCTTTAAACTACTACCGCAGCATCTTTAGGCTGATAAGATATAAAAAAAACATATAAAAATAAAATTAAAAAAAAACAGTATGTCCATAAGTAAAAAGGGCACGGATGAAAACCCGAAAGGGCTCCGTGAGTAAAAACAGCAGGGCTACCGGCGAGTGTTCGTGAAAACCCGAAAGGGCGCGACCTCGTAAAAAAAATATATAAAAATAAAAAGAATAAAAAAAAACGGTATGTCCATAAGCAAAATGGGCACGGATGAAAACCTGAAAGGGCTCCGTGAGTAAAAACAGCAGGGCTACCGGCGAGTGTTTGTGAAAACCCGAAAGGGCGCAACCTCGTTAAAGAACACTTATAAGATCCTCTCGACCTTGTAAGGAGAAACCACCCGCGTGAGATCCTTACGACTCACAAGGGAGCAACACACTTAGGGATCCCCACGATTCCTAAGGAGAAAATACACTTGCGAGATCCTCACTACTCGTAAGGAGAACTCTCTTATGGGACCCTCACGGCTCATAAGAGTTGAAAGTCGTAAGTTATAGAGACCTAAACCTGTGCTTAAGCAACCCCCACAACTTTCGATATTGCCCTACAAGTGGCTCAATACTGACCTTTGTATACAATCCACGGGCGCGAATAAACATTTCCCTAATCAAGTCTCATCCGAGACTGGGGATATGTTCGCATGATGAACAACCCTTATAAGTCCTCTCGACTTACAAGGAGAAAACCCTCTGGTAGGATCCTTACGACTTACAGAGGAACATACACTTAGGAATCCTCACGATTCCTAAGGAGAAAATACACCTACAAGATCCTCACGACTTGTAGGGAGAAATACCTTTCTGAGACCCTTACGGCTCATGAAGTTAAAAGCCTTAGACGACAGGACCCTAACCCTGTTCGCTAAGCTACCTTTGTTCAACATCGACGGAGGCAGATGACGATTCGCTCCTGGCAATATCCCAGTTGTAGCGGTTTTAATGCCAAAATCAGTGCCTAATTCCAGGTTTACGGCGGAAAGCCAGTAGGCCGCACATGCATACAAAACAGCCGAAATGATTGGGCAACTTGCAATAAAAAGTAGCAAGTAAAAAGGTATGCATGCAAAATAGCCGAAATGATTGGGCAACTCGCAATAAAAAGCAGCGAGTAAAAATAAAATAAATAGCCGAAATGATTGGGCACCGCGAAAAATAGCCAAAATGATTGGGCAATCGCAACCTTCGCGATAGAAAAGCTGAAATGATAGAGTATCGCGGAAATAAAACAAAAAAAAGGAAGATGATAAAACTTTGGCCCTACAGTTAAGATCACATCGATCCCTGTATACAATCCAAGGGCGTAAACAAAGAGGGAACCATACTTTCTCAACAGGCTCCGCCAGAAGACGAAGCCAAATCTTTACGGTTCAATCCAACTCCGAAGAAACCAGTGTCTTTAGCAAACTCCTCGACTCACGGATACAAACACTCCTTGACGAGAGCCTCCTGATCCGTGTCGACTCGCAGAGCCACCAGTGCCTCCGTGGGAAATCCTCGACTCGTTTCAAACCCTAAGGAAACAAATAATCCTTGGCGCTTGGGAAACAAATAATCCTAGCAAACTCCTCGACTCACGGATACAAACACTCCTTGACGAGAGCCTCCTGATCCGCGTCGACTCGCAGAGCCACCAGTGCCTCCATGGGAAATCCTCGACTCGTTTCAAACCCCAAGGAAACAAATAATCCTTGGCGCTTGGGAAACAAATAATCCCTAGCAAACTCCTCGACTCACGGATACAAACACTCCTTGACGAGAGCCTCCTGATCCGCTTCGACTAGCAGAGCCACCAATGCCTCCGTGGGAAATCCTCGACTCGTTTCAAACCCCAAAGAAACAAATAATCCTTGGCGCTTGGGAAACAAATAATCCCTAGCAAACTCCTCGACTCACGGATACAAACACTCCTTGACGAGAGCCTCCTGATTCGCGTCGGCTCGCAGAGAAATGGTGTCTCCGCGGGAAATTCCCGATTCGTCTCAACATGCAAATGAAGCCTCAGGCAGCAGGGACTAAAATACTTGCTTCCTGAACACTGGGACCCTGCAAGTCAATCCAAAATGGTCTCTTGCACACTATTCACGTGTCTCACTCTCCAAAGTCGAATTTCGACGAGGAGGGAAACAACCGCTTATGGGTCCTCACGACTCGTAAGCGGGAAAAAAATTCTCTTATAGGATCCTTACGACTTGTAAGAGAAAACCACACTTGGGAATCCTCACGATTCCTAAGGAGAAAGCTCACTTACGAGACCCTCTCGATCCGTAGGGAGAAAAGTCTCTATGAGACCCTCACGGCTTATAGAGTTGAAAAGTCTTAGGCAGCAGATCTGAACCTGCGGCCTAAGCCATCGCTATTTCTTAAGAAAGTCAAGATGCGTGCTCTATTATCCGTCAACCATGTTTATTAAGATAGCATGCCGATAATAAGAGAAAGAAGAAAGCTACAGAAAGAACATCCGATTTACATTTGATCAGGCGTTCGAGACGCATTCTTTTATGCATGGGCAGAAGACTCAGGACGAGAAATAAAACAAGCTGAAATAAAAGAAAAAGAAAGTTTCCATTCATATTGCTAAAAATTCTTACAATCACAAGAGCAATGAATAAGAAACATTATTCAAATTATTACAACGGTATAACCTCAGATCCGGGGCACGGATTGAGGAATTCAAAAGTAAGGCCATCCAGAGTTCTTCTGGCCTTTCTAATTATTCTTATGCGCAGCCTCTCGCGCTCCTCTGTGTCAAGATCCTCGGCAAGCCCTCCCGGCCTTCGATAAGCAGCAACTATCATCGTCTGCTGGAAGATTTCGTGTAGGATGTTAATGAGGCTGTCCCGCCGTTTCTTCGAGATCAGCCCTTCAGGTACACTGAATGCACCTTGTACTCGGTATCATCCAGCGCATTGAGCGGCAGGGCCTCGTGAAGACCCAGAAGTTCTCTCCATATTACTCCCAGCATGACTTTCAAAAGAGCCGAACGACGGGGTAGCAGCCAACCACCGCTTGCGTTCAGACGACCCATGACCTCTGCACATTGAGCGTCTGTAAACTCCTGGTTTTGTTGACGACCCTGTGCGCGGATATCGTCATAGATGATGAAGTCATGCAAACTGTATAGATGCACCGCCATTATACCTGGAGGAAATACCACAGGAAGATTAGCGGTAGAAGAAAAATAATATACATAGAGGGCTAAATTCCTAGAGAGCAAAACTCTGTTCAGGTATCAAAACCCATGAACAAAAGCTTAATGAAACCCCAATGGGGATCTCTTTAGATCAAAAGATCTGTGAGAGCAAAGCTCTTTGACCGAGATTAATTTAAATTAATTTGATTTAATTAATTTTACCTAAAAGTTTCTAACTTTGAAAATGAGCAAAGCTCTGCTAGTGAAATTCCAATGGGGATCTCTTTAGATCAAAAGATCTATGAGAGCAAAGCTCTGCGGGTTAAGATTAATTAAAATTAATTTAATCAAAAAAAATAAATCAAATCAAATCAATTTTACCTAAAGTTTTTCTAAAAACTTTGGAAAGGAGAGCAAAGCTCTGGAGTTCCTGAAGGCAAGAGCAAAGCTCTGCAGTTGCGCTGCGCTGTGCGCTGCGCGACACGCGTCAGCGCAGATGCGCTGCGCTGTGCGCTGCGCGACACGCGTCAGCGCATTACTCTGCGCGATACGTGTCAGCGCAGATGCGCTAGCGCAGTTGCGCTGCGCTGTGCGCTGCGCGACACGTGTCAGCGCAGATGCGCTAGCGCAGTGGCGTTGCGCTGTGCGCTGCGCGACAGGTGTCATGCGCTGGGGCATCTGCGCTAAACAGAATTAAAATTTTAAAAAATATTTTCTGTTCTTGTTAAAACAAGAAGATTTTCTTCTGCAAAGCAGAAGCCCTTGGATCAAAAGATCCAACGGTGGGGAAAATTCCCCTAATCACTCAGAGAAAGATCTCTTTAACAAATTTAACTAATTTATGGGCACTATAAAAAGGACCCTAGGCCTCAATTAAAAGGCATCAAGATCTTTCTTAAAAAAAAAAGGAGAGAAGAGAACTCCGAGAAACTCCTCAAGAATAAAAAAGGTAAAACCCTTTAGAAAAAAGAGAAAGTTCTCTTATGAACAGATCATAGATCTAAAAACAAATCAATGATCTTTAATAAAAATAAAATAAAATAAAAATAGTGCTTTGTACTTTTCATGAAACTTTGGTTCTCTGAGATAAGAAAAACAAGAAAAAACTTGTTTTTCTTTGATCTAAATTAGATCAAGAAATCAAATAGTGCTTTGCACTTCTGTTCTTGAATCTAAAAGATTCTTGGTGCTTTGCACTTGCAAACTGCGCTGTTGCGCTCTTGGGAGAGCGCCACGTGTCAGCATCTAAACCACTTGCGCTATGCGTCTTGAAATAAGAGCTTTGCTCTCTGGAGTTGGCGCAACTCACATGACACGTGTCTTCACCACAAACGCTTGCGCTCAGTGAGTGGCGCAAAGCGTCTAACAAATGCAATGCAGGGCCAAGCCCAATTAAAAGACCAAACAGGCCTAATTAAATCGATGCTCTGCATCATTTATAAATGGGCAAAGCCCAAACAAAAATAATAAAATCCTATGCAGATGCCTTGCAGAGCCTAAAATAAATTGATGCTCTGCATCTTTTATGGGCAGAGCCCAAACAAGAAAGTAGAAGTAATGCAATGCATTATTTAAGTGTGGGCAAAGCCCTAACACAGGTCTAATGGACTAAAAATAAATAAAATGTTGAACATTTTCAACTCGACTTAGCCCAATTCTGGCCGTAAGTCCTTAAATTAAATTGAACTGAGCACAAATGCTCTCTCAAATCAATTTATATCCGTTTCGAGGGTACATCTCCGAACTCTTTTGACATCCATCGTTGTAATTCCTCAACGACGTCAAAGAGGTGACGGGTCCCAACGACCACACATCAATACGGACTGTGGGGTCCTTAAACTCGTGGACCGAAACGTCCTTAAACTAATGTTGGACCGAAACGTCCTTAAACTAATGTCGGACCACTACGTCCCTAAACTGAACATGGACCACCACGTCCCTAAACAACCTATGAACCACCACGTTCCTAAACTGGAACAATAGAGCCTCCAAATGCTCTTTTGCCGGATCTAAACGATCCCGTTTAAGTTGATCTTAGCCCCCAAACACAGCTAACGTATTCTTAAACATTCAAACGGACTATTAAACTCCAAATCAACCTTGGTTCAAGGGTACATCTCTGAACTCCTCCGACATCTGCTGTTGTAATCCTTCAACGACGTTAGAGAGGTGACGAGTCCCGATGGCCAGATATTAAATGGATTATCACGTTAAGTTGATCTTAGTCTCAAACAGGACTATCGTATCCTTAACGAACGTTTAAGTTGATCTTAGCCGCAACGCGACTAATGCATCCTTAAACTAAAAACACCAAACCCAAATCTAATTAAATACGGATTTGGACTAATCCACGTCCTACGGGCGACGGCATTACTCAGTCTCCGTATACAATCCACGGGCAACCACAAACAAAACAAACACACACGACACGAAGTGAAATTCTGGAGAAGGAGAAAGTGGCTACCGCGCGCGGTAGCGTAATTAACTGCAGGGGCTTGCGCCTGCAGGGAAGAGCGTCCCCACAATCAAAAACCCCTATAGCGAGGTGGAATCTAACGAAGTCTGCTACATCGGCAGCATCCGTCTAAACCTCCGATACACGGTGCCATAAATCAACTTGGCATCTTCGGAGAGATAGACGGATAAAACCATAAAGCATCTGCCCTGAATCTCAGCGTCAGGATACAGCGGTCCTGTGCGCCGCCTTTCGAAGGGGAACAAATGTATTATCCAGATCGGAGGGAAACTACAGGAGAACACATGGTACATGCTTGTAAGGAGAAGCCCAGAGATGGTACTGTTGGATACAGTGAGCTCAAGGCAATTATTGTAATTGTAGGTAAACAATTATGATAATTGAAGGAGGAACTAGGCATGTAGAACAGTCTTGCTCGAGATGATAGTATGCTATCTGATTTTTCTTTGTCATTATATATATACATTTTATTACGTGTCGCTAATAAATAATGATAAAACCCATAAGATTCTTGCTTGAATACTGGCATTAGGATGGTGATCATATACGTAGGAGCTGGGTAGTCCATAAGAAAATCCTTAAATGTCACCAATCGTGGGAGTATCGAGGCTGGGCATCAATATTCCAGAGTAGATTAGTGTATACTTTCTAGACCCAGATGAGGGGCGATGACCGATCTCACAAGCTATTGGTGTTATGGCACCTAAGATTGTATACAGGTGCTCACTGGAGGTGAGTCCACCGGATGGACTCGCTAAGAACATCTAGATGGTATTATACTTATCGCCAGATAAGAGTTCTCAGGTGACATGAATACAAGGTAATCTTTAGACCTAAGATCGTCATTTGCCTCGTGTGAGTTCCCACCGTACTTAGATTACTACCCTACTACGGCTCAAAGTAGTCATGGAAACATGTTTTAGTTGGGTACAGTTCCGAGCCATATGGAGGCAATGAGAGATCGGAAGGGATTCATCTCTTCCGGGATAGGGAGTCGATATTGCACTGTATTCGGTTGGCTATCACCATAAATCCTTAGACAGGGTGGACAAAATTTACTGATAAGAGATCAGTGGTTTCTCGGTGGGTGATGAGATTAACACAAGCATGACTTATCGGGTTATTAGGGGTCCGATGTTATCCACCCGTAGACTCGGTATGCGATACTCTTAAAAGAAGAGACCGGACTGTATGAAGATTGTCACTTACAGGCTTAGTAGGGTACGGACGGACTTGATTGTCGACCTCCATTTCGACATATATCTGGATAGCCGTTACGTACAGTTAGTGCCGCCGACGTGCTTGTGGTTATGGATTTATCCAGTAACTCACTGCCAGTGTATTATCAAGTCTTTAAAGTCCCACAAAGAGGGTTTTCCCGGTTCAGGCGATATGATATAGAGACCGTATATTGATATGTGCTGGGGTCCGATTAAATAAGTGTACTGGCTACACGGACTTTAATCAGACATTTGATAATACTAGCCGATTTAGGATTAAACCAGATTATTAAATCAAGCATTAATTTCATAATTTACATATATAAATATATACATTTCAATATATATATAATCTAGTATTATGTTCACTATTCATTTTCCTTCTCTTGCCTATTCGTATTTATATGGATAGTGTATATGTATTCGATATATGTACCGGGGTTGTATTTGTATTTATACAAATATTCTAGAAGGAGGACGCCTCATTTCTTATTTTCCTTAAAAAGAAAATAGGGAAATGAGGTGGAAAAGAGAGCATGGTTTAGAGCATGTTGAGAGGGATGTGCTCATTTTTATAATGCAAAAATGTTATGACATATTATTTTGATGGTTGAAAAAAATGTAGCTCGCTCTCATCCATTGTATTATGTCTCTCTCTCTCTTTCCTCAATTCATCTCTTTCTTTGCTCATGTGTTGAGCCTTCTCTTGAGATGGTAAAATGAGAGAATTTTTTAGTGGAAAAATTACTGCATCTCTAAGTACCACAACCTACCGAATTATGATCTTTAGGTTGCTTCACTATGATTCTAGGTGAAGCTGGAGCTTTGATCATTTTTCCTTCGGTGGATCATCTTCGGTAAGGGCAGTCGTCTCTCAAACTCGTTCCTGACGGCCTACAGAGCTTGGAGGCGTCTTCCACGATTGGGTGGACACGCGACAAAGGTTTTAATCCCTAAAACTTTCTTGTTTAGTTTCTAGTTTTGGGTTTGGAATGATCACTAGGGATTAGTTTCTAGTTCCCCATCTTGAAATTTTTTTTTTCGATTCCGTATCAGCCGCGGTTGTAGCGGCAAGGGCATTAGGAGCTTTCAGGTACATGCCAGCTGGAACTTGATTGGTGGTAACGCCTGACCATTGGTCAGCACATCTGGTAGGATAAATATAGTTGGGTTCTACGTCACAAGGATTGGATATATGTATTAGTTTAGAGTCATTTCGGACATGGGCAGTAGCTTAAAGTCGTTTCAGACATGTGCAGTAGTAGGACATTGACTTCTATATCAAGATGGTTGCCCGTGGATTTTAAATGACAAGTTATTTTACTTGACATAAGGCAGAATTCCGATTTAGGGATGTAGTGTTCCATTAGGTAAGTTTCATATGTATATTAGTTACAGTCATCTCGGACATGGGTGTTAGTTTAAGGTCGACCCAGACCATGGTATTAGTTTAAAGTTATCTCAGACATAGGCATCAGTTTAAAGCCGTCTCGGACCAAGTGTTAGTTTAGGGTTATCTCGGACCGGGTATTAGTTTAGGGTCATCTCGGACCAAATATTAGTTTAGGGTCATCTCGGACCATGGGTTATTATGGTTTCAGTTGTGTTTGACTTCAATGTCACAATATGACTTCTAAGTCATGAAAATAGCCTATAGATAGTATATAGTAGGTTAATGTTATGCTAACCTGCCATAGGGCATGTTCGGTAGGAAGGTTGACTTCTATGTCATGATAGATATTTAAAAGATGGTGATGGTTGACTAGCACGTCCGGTTAGACTTGGTGAGAATGGGACATGTCACAGGGTGCACACCTGGTGGGACAAAAAAATAGATAGTTGGTTTCTATGCCACGATGCTTGCCCATGGATTATATATGACATGATACTTTACTTGTCATGGGGCGGGATTCCAGTTTACGGATGTAGTGGTCCATGGATTTAGTTTAAGGACTTGGGGGTCTATTGACAGGGTTTCATGCATATATTAGTTTAAAATCATTTCGGACATGGGTAGTACTTTAAGGTCATCTGAGACCAAAATATTAGTTTAATGTCATCTCAGACGTAAATATTAGTTTAAGGTCGTCTCAGAACATAATATTAGTTAAAGTCATCTCGGACGTAAATATTAGTTTAAGGTTGTTTCAGACCAAAATATTACTTTAAAGTCATCTCGGACCTAAATATTAGTTTAAAGTCGTCTTGGTCCATAATATTATTTTTTTTGGATATAGTGCCCTCAAGAAAATTATTATAATTACAGGCAGACAATTATGATAATTGAAGGAGAACCTATATGGTTTGAACGGTCTTGCTCGAGATGATACTATGTTATTTGGTTTGTTTTTTATCATTAAGTGTATACGTTTTACTAATTATTACGTATCACTAATATATAATTATAAAGCCCGTAGGATGTTTACTTGACTACCAGAGTTGTGATAGCAATCATACTTGTGAGAGCTGGGTAGTCCATAAACACATCCTTAAATGTCCCTAGTCGTGGGAGTATCGAGACTGGGCATCGATATTCCATAGTAGACTGGTGTATATATTTCTAGATCTCGATGAAGGGCGATGGCTGGTCTCACAGCCATTGGTGTGTTTCATGTAAGATTGTATACAGGTGCTCACTAGAGGTGAGTACATGAGACGGAATCCGCGAGAACTTCTAGATTGTACTATACCTATCGTCAGATAGCAGCTCTCTGGTGACATGAGTACAAGTATTATGTAGACCTAAGATCGCCATTTGTCTCATGTGAGTTCCCACTGTACTTAAATTACTACCCTACCACGGCTCTACTGAGTCATGCAAACAGGTTTTAGTTGAGTACAGTTTTGAGCCATATGGAGGCAGTGAGAGATTGGAAGGGATTCGTCTATTCCAATATAGAGAGTTGATGTCGTGCTATATTCGGTTGGTTATCACCATAAATTCTTGGCCAAGATGGATAAGATTTACTGATAGGAGATCGACAGTTTCTTGGTAGGTGATGAGCTTGACACCGACACGACTTATTGGGTTATTAGGGGTCTGACGTTATCCACCCCTAGATCTGGTATACGATACCCTTAGACGAAAAGACTAGACTGTACGGAGAGTATCACTTACATGCTTAGTAGGGGTACGAATGAGCTTATTTATTGACCTTCTTTTCGTTCAATACCTGGTTAGCTGTTATATACAGCTAGTACCGCTGACGTGCTTGTGGTTATGGATTATATCCAATAACTACTGCCAACGTATTGTCGAGTTTTTAGAGTCTCACATAGAAGGTTTCCCGGTTCAGGCGAAACGATGTAGTGTGTGTATTTTGATTCGTACGGGGGTTCAATTAAATACGTGTAGTTGATACACGTACTTTAATCGGATTTTTTTTATAATACTAGCAGGTTTGAAAGATAGACGGATCATTGAGAGCTAATATTATATCTCTCATTATCTCGCTTTTCGGTATTGTATTTTGATATGAATACATATATTTATACGAATACGGGTATTTGTACCTCAATACGAATACGTGTATTTGTACCTCAATATGAATATGGGTATTTGTATTTTGATATGAATACGGTATTTGTATTTTAATATGAATATGGGTATATGTATTTGTTACGTATATATATATATGTGTGTGAGTGTGTGTGTGTGTGTATTTATACTCATACTCTTTTCTATTCTCTTTAAGAAGGTGTGAGAAGTGTTTGGGCTAGTGTAGGGTTGTGACTCATCTTGATGAGTCACAAAAACACTCACCCACTTCTCAAGTAGATAAAAAGCAAAGGAAAAGAGGAGAAGCTTTGACTCAATCCTTTTCTCTCTACCTCTTCTCTTTTGGTTAGCTTCTAAAGAGAAAAAGAAAAGATAAAGAGAGAGAAATCAAGAGATTAACACAACTACATCACTTACATTCCATTTCTACCAAGCTTGGTGTTTGACTTGCTTCACTTGACATTTTGATGTGAATCTTGAGCTTGAGTTCGGACTTCTTTGGGTGAATCATCTTCGGTAAGGTCAATCAGCTTGCAAGCTTGTTCCTGATGTCTTCGGAGCCCAGTGAGAGTCCATGGAGCGGTGTAGGGGTCTTCTACAATTGGCTGGACACACTACAAAGATAGCTAGCCCCCTAAACTACTAATTTAGTATGCTTGGTTTTCTAGTTTAGTGTTCGGAATCGATCGCTGGGTTTGGTTTCTTCGTGCTTGCTTAAAATTTTTGTTTGCAATTCGCTTTTGCATCAGCCGTGAGCACTAAGAAACCCCTCATGGTATCAGATCCATGCCAAACACTTAAACTAGTTGTAGACATTGTTTACGTTTCGAAGCCGAAATTTTAACCATATCGAGTTTCAGTGGACGATGTTTACGTTTCGCAGCCGAAATTTTAACTGTATCGAGTTTCACATTCTAATTTTATGTTGGTTTTCAGAAACGTCACATGAAATTTTTTTGAAGTATGCTAATGGACCCATTTTCAAACATGAATGCATCTTGGAAAGCCCGAGACACAAAGCTCACTTCCTAGCCGCCCAGGTTTGCCTTTTGGCCACCTGGGTCGGCCAAGCCATGACCTTTGGCCTCTGTCTTTCTCCAGAGACTTGGAAAGAGGGAAACTTGATTTTTTGTATCATTCTTTTACCCCAGATTTCTGTTTGAGTAATCTTCGTTTTTGGGTAACTCGGGAAAGGTTTTGGTCGAAACTAATGCATCATTTATGATCCGTGTGTATGTGTTGTTAAACATCGTTTAATTGCTATATATTCGATTAGACGAAATTGTACATATGTTCTTGTGATATTATGTTGGGATATATATCTTTGTTTGTTTGGCCGGATTGTCGTGACGGATAGCCCCTCGTGTGATGA
This sequence comes from Agapanthus africanus, assembly GCA_030015575.1. Lineage (NCBI taxonomy): Eukaryota > Viridiplantae > Streptophyta > Magnoliopsida > Asparagales > Amaryllidaceae > Agapanthus > Agapanthus africanus. The sequence goes on from JASDDO010000028.1 coordinate 175,883,978, forward strand.
TAGATGTACAATTTGATTTGAGAATATATTCTTTTATTCGTAACGAGCGGCTGGATTGTGGCCGTCGTTGCCTCTTGATTTATATTCTTTTTTGGGACATAGCCAGGATGAGGTCAATGTCACCAATGTATAAATATTTCATTTCTTTACTAGGATAAACCTGCGGAGAAGTGCTCGAGTCGCCGGGTTCTAGAGTGTGTTAGGTGATCGTCTTATGGTGATGAGTTCGAGCTGTCTCGCTCTAGAATTGATGGGTTTTTCACTGCACTTGTAGGGGCTTAGGTGGACCCATAGAGGAGTGCTCAAGTTACCGGGTTCTAGGAAGCGTCGGGTGCCCACTAATGACATTTAGTGCGAGTCGCCTCACTTCTGGAATTGGCGGGTATCTTGCCGCACTCGTAGGGGTCCTGGTTTGAGATTGTACGGGTTATCTACACGACCGCGGAAGATTTTTATTTGCGGCTCAAACGAAACATGGGGCTCCTAGCTTATCTGCTATTCCATCTTGTTTGTAGTTGATCGCATGCCTGTTATGATTATTACTTGCCTGTGATGATATATATATATATATATATATATATATATATATATAAGATACTTCTATATGTTTTGCATCCGCGCTATCCCTGCCTGCGCCCTGCCGTAAGTTAAATAACCTTACGGTGAAGACCCGAGGCCCTGTGACGAATGCAGATGGCATGTAAAAGCATGCTATTTTAGTTGTTTCTGTTGTAGCTTGAAACTTAAATGATGGGATTTCATTATATGTTTAATGCAAGGAAAATAAACCTAAAATGATGTTGCCGGAGCCAACTTTTAAAACTACTCGATTTTCTACAAAACCAATTGTTTTAAAAGCGGAGCCTAAACCACTCCTTTTTAAAACCACTTGAGTTCGTTCAACGATATCAAGTTCTTTACGGTAAAGGTTTTCTCCATAAACCTGTTATAGCCTTCCGTCATTTCAGATAAGTAACGTCTAGTATTAATTCTATGTACGTTGGTTTCTATCAAGGCATAGTATAAGGTAGCTATGCATTGCTTTTCTGCTGCATAGAGATGCAATCAATTAGGACAGTCGCATAGCCACGTTGGTCTCTATCATGGGTTTATGCAGGTGGATCTAAATTAATTAAGGATAATGACGGGTTGAACTTGACTTGCAACTTATGGCACGTCGGTCTCTGTCAAGGCCATAAGCCGCTTAGGGTAAAGCTATATCGAGTTTCAAATATAAGGGAAACTTGTCGAATATGCGCATACCTTATAGAGTGTGGTGATTTTGATTGGCTTCCGTCAAGGTTATCATACAATAATAGTTGGGTCCCGATTCTCACTGTTAGTAGGTATTACTCTTCGGGATATGTTTATTTCACAACTAGCTAACCCATTAGGTGTCTAGAAAGGTGTTAACGAGATTATGCCTATGCGGAAACGGGATTATTTAATTAGATCCGTGCAAAAGCATAGGGAAATTCTCTCGGAATACCAACACTGTCATGGTTGAACGATTAGCGAACTTGTAAGGTGTACATGATCCCGACTAGTTCTCCTTTTAGGTTTTGAAGGAGAATTTAAAAAAACAGTAGGAGCCATCCTGATTAGATATATTAATAAACCAATGTAATCTTGATAGAGTGTATGTTAGGTGTTTCTTTTCTCTCTCTGGTTAGCGACCATGACTGGGCTTAAACTAAAAATCGTAAACAAAGTTAACAGAACCTTTTTGCAAACTTTGGTTTTGGATTGTCATGATTCACGACAAAGTTGCATATATTCCTGTCACTCCTACTTTACCCTTTGCCTTCTCCAGAACACTTCGTATCACTACAAAGACTCATATTGCTTGGAACGACCATCTCGTATAGTTACATACAAACTCGAGAAAAAAATTCAGTCCGAGGATGGCCACCGGTTCTGGAGAAATTGAATTGGATAATTTTGTTGTCTCTCCCTTCCACCTTCTCTCAAGTTAAGAGCTCCTTGTATAAGGAGAGTACACCAGTTATGCTTGTTGGATATTCTTCTTCCAAATCTTAAGCTGATGCTGAAAGGTAGGGAAGGAAGAAAATCAATTAGTCTATGTATGATGTACAGAAGGTAAGATGTAGAGACATATAAAGGGATTGAAATGAGGGCAAAGGAAATAGTAACTAGTGTCATGAATCTGGAAATTCGAATAGGCATTACTAGGAATACCCAGCCACCCTCTGAAACATTATGTGTTTCGGTTTTCCTGTGTTTTTGTAAGTGAAAACTGTTTCCCAATTAATTCAGACTCCTGGGTATATGTATACCGGATTAGAATCTCACATATGCAGGGAGTTACAGATGTTGAGAAGGAGTAGAGTATTAGGAAATGGGTGATTTGATCCTCAATATCGGAATTCGTAGCAATTGGTGATATTGGGTTAAATCACCTGGTTTGGGTTAAATCACCTGGTTTTTCCTAACGGCAAATATTTGGTTTTGAATAACCGTTGTTTCGCATCAATTTTTAAAACCGATATATCTGTCTCTTTATTTAATAAATTGAGATATTCACGCCCCGCTTCCCCGTACACAGGTAGAGGACGCGATGAGGCCGCTACATATTTACTCTGAAGCAAATACGCTAGGTGTATCTAAGCAATATAAATATAAAGCATAAGAGACAAAAGATATAATTGAACAGCAACTTTATTTATTCACATTCTTTTTACAATATATAGAAAAGTAAATACATAGGATAAAGTGATGCCTAAACAGTGGCATAACAGAAATGGAAATATATAAATGAAATAAGTACAAGTGGCTAAAGCTCTGGAGCTTCGGTGTACTGCTCAAGGGCCTACTTTGAATGCTCCTGAATGGTCTCGTGCTCTAGTGCGTCCGATCCACCTGACAATATTCCAAAGAAGAAAGAGAAGGAATGTCGTCAGTGAACAATTCACTCGGTAAGTCCCAAAGATAAGGGAGAAGTAGAATAGACAGACAGAGAGAGAGAGTAACTTTTTGTATTATATTGTTATACTGTTGTATTTATTAACGTTGTTGTTTACGTAAGTTCAAGGGTGAATGTCGACCAATCTCAAGAGTGATCTCGAACCCAACAGGCTGTAATCCAGGGGTAGGGAACCACGAGCCCAAATCAACTGTCAGTAACGGGACTTCAACCTAGTGTTGAAGTATTCCAAACTCAACAAGTTATAATCCAAGAGCAAGGAAACACGGGCCCTCATGATAGCTTACTTGTGTTAGTAGACATGGATTCATGATTTAGGGGGACTTTTGAGATTTTGTTGGATTCACGCATGAACTACCCCCGTACTCCGTGGTTTTATTGTATTGATAGTAATGATTGCACTGATGGTATTAAATTGTATTGTCTTGTAAATTGAATAGATGGATGACTTGCCGAAACCATGATATCAGTAAATGGATGTAACTAGAGAATCATGTAGATGTATGAATCATGTAGATGGATGTATATCCATTGTTCGGTTCGGTCAATATAGATTGAATAGATTGAATAGTTTGAATATATAGATTCATGCATTCATATTGAATTTTAGTTTGTAGTTGAATCATAATCAAGTCAGATTATTTATAATGAGACCCGGTCTGAGTCAGAACAATTAGAAAGAGAAATTGAAGTCCTGAATTAGGTTTTGATGTTATCGGTAACCGCTGCACTTGGGCGGCCGGATTTGTATCTTTTTCAAAGACGATTACCGTGTTGATAACACCGTTTAATAAGTTGTCTACCATAAAATAGGCAAGCACCCACTTCTCCGGCTCCGTGAGGCTCAAGAGATCGGTCCCATTTAAACCTATATTTACTAGGGTCCTTAGGGTAATTTATAGAACTTGTTGGGGTTTCTGTAAAAATAATTTTGTATAGTTTTCAAAATACACCTCAAGTATTTTATTATCGTCTTTAAAGTTTTCATAGATATAGATTTTATAATTATGACATTTCTAGTGATTAAAGCCTATTTTTCATAATACATGGCATTTATTTGAAATATTGAACTTGTATGGAATTTCATGGTATTTTCATGTAAAGTTATTCTTGTGATTTAGAAAAGTTGGAATATTTATAATATATCAAAAATAGATATTTTTATGATACATATATATATATATATATATTTATTTATAAAAATAATTTTCATTTATTATTTTCTAGAAATCTCATTTTCTTAAGATATTTGTATTTTAAATCTCTCGAGACCGAATGCTCCTTGCGGAGGTCTGAATCTCGCACTACAAAACCCGAGGATGTGCGATAATCTGTACCATCCCGAACGGGTTCCCCAAAATGGGCTGTAGCGGCGCTTTGCAAAGATTTGTAAAAATGCGCATCTTGTAGAAAACGGTTTTAATAGTAAATGGTATTTATATGTAAAGTTTCTTTTTCTCATATTCTATGTTCCCGAAAGGTATTGTGCTATTTGCATATGAGTGTTATGAGGAGGTAGGTTATTACATCATCTACTTAAAGGTATAGCAAGATTGTGATATTTTAATGTCGAAATTAAACTACATGGTATTTTACTGAAAAAGTATGATAAAAATTGAAATAGAAATCCTTTGATATGGAACTTGTTCAATATGGCTTGTTAATATTTAATAGTCAATATGTAAAGGTTTAGTTTGATTGTATTCAAGAAAAGTGAGATTTTTAGAAAGAACCGAATCGGAAATCGGATTAACTCCGATTCCGTCGAGTTTTAGTAATATGAGTTTTTAGAAAAGAATAGAGAAGAGGGAGGTGAGACTTACTGGATTTTGGTTTAGAGGAGAGGAAGAGCGAGTGGAAGTAGCTTCCGGTTTGTCGTTTCGTCGCTGAGAGCTCCTAGAGTCGTCGTCAGAAAATCGCCGGAGTTTCGCCCTTCGCGAACTAGACTTGTACACTAAATTCTAGACAGTTTTCTTGAGGGCTTTGGACAGAATTTGGAAGTAAGGAGGGTGTGTTTAAGTGTGGTATTTATAGGGTAAGGTTAGGGTTAGGGTTTGATAGAAATTAAATTGAAATAAATTGCATTAAAATAGATTAAATTAGATTTTTAAAGACTCTGTTAAATTGCAGGTAAATTAAACTATGCAGGGGTTACCATAAGATCAAAAGACACAACTCCACAGAAGGGTAAACTCGGATTCAACCGTGTCAAACTGGCGCCGCCGGCCGAGTCGCCGGCCCGAGTCGTCCGAGTCGGGCCGGGGCTCGTTGCCGTTGGTCGCTCGTCGGTTGGTATGCACAGTGGGGTATTTGTTTTATATGTGATTTTTGGTTTTTACGAGTTATGCACGTATAGACCCTTGGACTTCTAAAACATTAAAAGAAATCAATATTAAAAATAATGTGGGAGATGGGATTTGAACTTTGGTGTTTTGGTTCAGTAGTGCAAGGTCTTACCAATGAGCTACAAACTTCTTCTTGCTATTAAAAAGCAAAACAAACTTATAACTTATGCTTAGGCAAAAGTACCCCTTTCTGGATTTTTGAAAAAAATGTACAGAAAGTTGTACAGAAAGTTTTGGGTTGTTACAGATAATAATTTTGAAAAATACGTTTACCTTTATCAGTTGAGGATAAAATAAGATGAATTGAATAACGGTATCAACGTTCTTAACCAAAAAACAGTTTTCGTTATAAAACACGCGGAGTTTGAGTTAGTATACTCATTGGATTTATACCGGGTAATGTATCCTATTCTGTATCCTTATAGATAAGGGGTTGGTACTCTTACTTCATTCCGTTTTACCTATGAGTTCTTTTGTTTTAGACACGCATTTGTTGAAATTCAAAATCTAAATATTTTGAGATGTTCAAAATGTATTAGAATAAAGTAGAGCACCAAACGTTGAAAGTATCAAGATTCTTCAAAGTGATAGAAGATATGGATACTTATGCTAGGTATTCCGTAATAGTAATATTGAGAACTTAATTCTCTTAAAGGTTACTCATCTGTAAGTACGCTCCTTGATGAGTAATTATGCATAGCCTTCTTCCATTTAGGTTATATGTACTGAAAACAGCTGCATGCCAATTGAATATAGTTCCATCTAAATTAGTGCCTTTGATTCTATATGGATATAGAAAGGTACCATAGCTTGAGATAGTTAAGATATGGAGTTATCCGGTTTTTGTTTAAAAGCATAATCCAGACTTACTCAAGGCACATTTCAGTAAAGGCAGTTTGTGGTTTATCACAAGCTTTCGCAAGTGTTTAATTTCTACAATTTTTAAGATCAGATATGATTTGTTCTTGATTTTCCACCTTTTTATAAATGGAATCTTTTTGCAATGGAATTAGTGGGAGTATAGAAGAACTGGAAGTGATTCCAGAATCACAAACAGTTATTGAAAATATAGTAGGACATAAAAATTCAAATGGACCAACAAGCCATTAGCCACTCCGCAGATTTAGTGGGTGAGCTCAGCCATCCGAGAGATACTTCAGTTTTCTCATAGACAGTGACGGGAGGTCAGCATCATAGCTATGATGACCTAACTTGCCACTGCTGCTATCCATGACTATGGGGTCTGGAAAGTGGATGACTATAATGTCTTTCTAAATGGGAATGTTTACCGCTGGAAACCGGAGTGAGGCGTGGGGAGCGCGTCTAGCCTGAATTTGGGGGTAGATGCTATTTTGAACATATCCATCCACCTCTCCGAAAACACTAAGGGATTATGGCACCGTATATCGGAGGTTTGGATGGATGCGGCCGTTGTAGTTGAACTTTCATATCCCCCCTCACGGATGAGGGGGTTTTCACCAAGTGATAATAACTTTCTTTACTCTAGGTATATCACTTCATGTTGTATTATAGTTTGTTTATTTTAGATGTCCCTTGGATTGTATACGGAGACTAATTTATGTCGTTGCCCGAAGGGCGCGGATTAGTTCAAATTCGTACATATTAGATTTGGGCTTGAACCTAGACAGCATTTCTCACATAAATGAGGTCCATCGGTTCAGGAGGATATTTTATTTATTTAAGGATCATTAATCTTATTTAGGGACTAAGATCAACTTAAATATTCAACGCAGGGCCATTAGTCATATTTGAGACTAAGGTCAACTTAGGTATCATGAGTATTTAGGCTCAGTTTGATTTAAAATCAAAGGAGTTCAAAAATTCAAGGAATTAGCCAATTTTAAGACTAAGTATTGGGTTTCTATATCACCCAACAATGCTAAATACCCAATTATATGCCACGTGCAGCGCCAATGTAGGCTCTGGCGCTCACGTGTTTATCACGTGGGCACTGAGGCTATGGCGCTCATGTGTCTATCACATGGGCGCTGAGGCTATGGCGCTCACGTGTCTATCACGTGAGCCACTGAGCTTATGGGCGCTCATGTACCTATCATGTGAGGTGCTGCCGCATATATTTTTCCAGAGACTAAACTCCCATTTAAAAGATTAAATCATTTAAGAGAGATAATCTCTCCTTGGTCCATCAAAGTCGTCATCTTTTTAAAAATCTTTAAGATCTCCTTCATGTAGAATCTTAATTCTCGGTATATTTTGAGGGAACTAAATTCCTGGGGGCAAAAAAAACTCTCTCCTTTTTCTTTCTTTCTCTTTTCTTTTTTATATAATGGTGGGAAGAACACCAATGTTCTCCTCTGGATCTTGAGTTTAAGATCAAGATCTCTCTATGAGAATTTAATTCTCTTTTCATGAGAAACTTGTCATATGGATCTTAGATCCAGAGAAGAACAAAGTTCTTATGAAGGGCTAAGCCCTTTTAATAATGGAGATCGATAAAAGGAGAACGATTCTCTATTGTTTTTACCTAGGGTTTTAAGAGGTTGAATATGATCTTCTTCTTGTAGAGAATTCAATTCTTGGTTCTAAGGCAGAAGCTTATAGGGGGTCTTGTGTATTGTGAATTGATTTCTTGGGGTCCTTTATATAGGGTATAAAAATTATTGAGCAAGTAAAGAAAATATCTCATTTGAGATTTCTTTAATTGATCTTAAAATCAGCCCGGATGCCTAAGTATCATTTGATTATATATTCAAAGGCTATTTGTTAACAGAGTTTATATTTTTCTTATTTTAGAAAAATATAAAAGATTTATCTCTCATTAACAAAATTATCTTTATATTTTAAGAAAGATAGAGAATATTTTAAATAGTTTAAGCTATGCGGTTTAAATTTTCTGATTAACCAGATTTATTCTTTCTAGTTAAAAAAGATAGGAAAATTATTTTTCCAAATATATCTTAAACTATACCAAAGCATGCGCATGCTCATGGGCTTGGTGGTTTGCACCACGTGTTTTGCACATGGTGCGCATGCGCAGTGTCATGCCCCGTTTCCTAAAATACTCAAATATGGGAACGTAACAAAACCAACCATGCTACCTACGGTAAGGAAACATCCTTCCATAGTCACATTACGACTGTCAATCAGTAATCAATAACCATATACTAATACATCTATCTATCGCATGTCCAATAACCACAAGAAATAATAACATGAAACAATAGTTGAAGCAATAATGATCCAAGAAAATAAAAGGAAACAATAACCAATATTTGTCCCTTACGGGCTCACAACGATAAATCCAACAAGTGTGATACAAAATATAAAACCTAAACCGTAAATAAGAACTAAACTGATGGAATTCTCCTCATTGATCGGTAATCCTGTCGAAATACCCACGATCCTCCTGTGCCATGCAAATCCCAGACGTTAGTGCGTCATAAATATCACAACAGTAATATGAACAGTATGCTATCTAGGATATCACATACAAGAGTGAGGTATCATGAGTATAAACAAAAGCAGTCACAGATTATATAACAAGCAAGCTATAAGTAGTCAAACTTGTCACGTACATCCTATGGGTCCATATTTCTAAGTTATCTATCCTACAGGTATTTGAAATCAATTAATGTACTGCTCCATATAGGTCAAAAGTATATATCTTGTTACCCCCGGGACCATAGACACAAGATATATCCCGTTACCCCATGTGACCATGGATGCAAGATGTATAAATCAAGAATGATTCTTTTCTATTGACCCCCGGAACCACGGAAACATGTAATATCCTTCTGAGTTACACTTCAGTTACATTTGATTTCCCCATTTCCCCAGGTTTCATGTTCAAATCATGTATGAAGATAATATCTACCTAATGCCAACACAAGAATAGGCAGGTACAGATTATGTTTATCAAGACAACATGCTACGTCCATCAGGACAATCAAGTAAACTCAGGGTTGTTGGCATTGGTAAATATTACTGCAAATAGGTACTAGCACGATAACGATAACGGTAACAGGATGACAGGTTACAAGCATGTCAGTGATGGTATACTAAAACAGGTAAAGTGTTTATATCGCACAAACAAGTCATGATGAATAGAACGAAATATAGTTATAACAGTTATTTAGATGTGAGACATGATTTAACGAAAATGATGTATCAACTATTACTTGTGCAAAAGATTAGTATGAACGTATTAAAAATAGTGTTGTCAAGATTATCAAGTATTATTAATTAAATATAAATTAAACTATATTGATTGAACTTACCTATTATGAATTTAACGTATCATTAGTAATGAATCTTATTATTGTTAACTAGTTAATGGCATTAAGTAACGACATTGATCAAATCATCTCCTATCAGTTCAATATATCAGTTTAACCCTATTAAAGTAATCTTTAAACAAGGGAATCACTTTATATGCCGGTTATATGCATAATTATAAAATGAATTTAATTGATATATTATAACTTTATTTATTTATACGCTAAACTCATAATTAACTATCTATATAAAATGATATGATAATAATAGTAAAATATTACAGCTTGATATGAATTTGCCGTAACTAGCATGTTGCAAGTATAAAGTTACTTGCCTTAGATACGAACGCACTGAACGGAACATTGGAGATCTTTGTCACGACCCGAAAAGTACCGAGCATGACTGGCACTTAAACTACGAAACGTCTCGAGGCGTACGTAATCTAAGTAAGCCAAAACCAAGAAATCAAAACCGAGTAATCAGTAGAGTGAAGGAAAAACCAATTTTAAAGCAAGAAATTTTACAATATAAACCGAAGCATGCATTTTTAAAATCTCAACTCTTTTCTGAAAATTTCGGCAGAGTTTCCTTTGTAAATTCTGACCCCAAACGGGTACAAGCCTGATAAAACATATATAAAGAATAAAGGCATTCTGAAGCGGGAGCTAGCTCTTCGCCAAAGGGCGGACACAACCACGCAAGCAATATAATATACAACGCTGAAGGGCGATGATCAAAACTCAAAATGAAACCCATCATCATCAAAAAAACCAGAGGAAACCATAATAATATAGCGCGCGACTCTAAGGTCGAATGAATATACACTATTCTTCTATCTCTATCAAATATAGAAGTCTGGTTGATGGAGTTTCTAGATACAACTGAAATAATATATATACAATGGTGGTCACGATGCAAGGCAACCCACCTACCGAAGCAATCATCCGGAAGGAACAGTGTGCCTGCAAAACCGCAACAAAACCTGTACGGTAAAACCTACAAGAAACTGTGGCACAATAGGGGTGAGTTGCCAACTCGTGAGTAGAAAACATCACAGAGCAGAAATCGCATATAGGACGCATCCTAGGTCATATCAAGTAATATTCTCAAATAATATCCTAATCCATCTACATCTAAGTGCAATACCACGTGCTCGTGTCAGTGCCTCAGATAGTAACATATCAGATATATGATGTATGAATGCATTACGAATGAAAACAGAATACATCATGAGTGAGACAACTGTTTTCTTTATTTAATGAGATTTCTGTATGTATATAAGTCGAGTATCATCAATGAAATCAGCATAGAAATCAGTGTTAAGCATCAACACAAAATATAAATCTCAATATCTCAATATCTCAAGCTCCGGCTATCCGGACTGGCCTGTATCATCAAATCTCAATATCTCAGTGTCTCAAATCTCAATATCTCAATACCTCGGGCTCTGCCAGTCCGAATCGGCCCATATCATCAATCACACGACCACGAATGGTATCCTCCGGATATCCGCCGCGCCAGACAATCACCGGTAGGCAGTCTGCCCCTGCCGGGCTCATCGTCTACAACTCGAGCTTCTTGCCCCGGGGTACCATACCGGGTCCACCATGTACCCGTAGAAGGTTCATCCAACTCCTCGAATCGGGTCTCGAAAACAATCTCAGAACCGAGAAAATATCATCGTGGACAATACTCATCATATCAAAGAAAACCGCATCTTTCTCTTTAAAATAAATCATCAGTTTATAAAACTTTCACATGCGGTTTCCAAATCCAGAAAATCTTAGGAAAGATCAGAAATCATCAAATCACCACGCCAATAAACAGTGAAAACCGGCATAAATCTCCATAATACTGCATAACCAATGAATATATGAATGCATCTGCTATCATGCAATGAGTGCAAAAGTTAAGCTAGCATATGAAAGCGATAACGTATTGCAACTATCAGCTAGCAAGCTATGTCCATGAAATAGTATTCTCTAAAGTGTACGTGACATGGCAATTACCGATGATGATGTGTGTGAGCCGGCAAGCAAGTGTATGTGGAGCATACGCTTCATCGGTAATGGTGTTGGTGTCCTGACAGCATGGTTTCATAATCATTAAGTACACAATAAATATGCAATGAGACGATAACAACCTATAAAATGACAAATGAATAGTAAATGCAGCAATAATATGTGAAACATGAATAATAGCATAACAATAAGGAATCCACATTATTATACATGTGTTATACTGTTTTGCCATTTGAAATAATACGAATCGTGGTGTTTTGAAAATAAGGGCTGCGGTGTTTTTAAGAAAAGATACGTCCTTTGAAATATCCGTAGAATCTCTTGTCCTATCTTTAAAATACACACGATTTGTTAGTTTTGAAATAGGTATGAATCGAATCTAATCGAACATCTACAAATAAACTATCGGACTGAGCTGACAGGCTAATCGAAAAGGGTAAGGAAAACCACCTAAATCTGAGTCGATATATATATAATAGTCGGTGATCCCGCCCCAATAGTATCCTATACGATACACTGTATAATATGACATCCTTAAGTCAAGAGTACGAATCTATCATCTATATAGCTCGTACAGTAAATCCATCGTATGACACCCTAAATCCGGGTACGGGTTAATTATCATATTTATCTCATTATTCATCTGGTATTCTCATCATCACCTATCGTGAACTAGATACTGATCTACGTCTAGTACAACACTGATACCATCTATATATATATATAATGCGTGTGTATGAAAACACATCGCCTACAGATCCGCTATCATCATATGTCATATCTCGTAATACGATCCAAATCACATCACCGATCTCGTGGCATCGTGCCCAATCTCATCGACTCATCTCCAAATACCATATACTATCCTCAATCATCCATGTATATGTATATATATAAACCAACGCATCCACATCTATCCACATACATAAAACGTATACACCAATAACCATATCTCGTGCGTGTATGTCTACGTGTAACAACCTTAATCTACGGTTCGCGATTAAGAAACCAACTAAAACCCTTTCCTCAAATCTCGCTAACACTAACCCATGGTCTCCTAAAACTTTTCTTTCTAAGGTTCATATCTCTAAATAACCAATATATGTATTTCTATATCACATCATATCATATTCTTACGAAATTGCGGGGGTGCTATACGCCATCCACCCGACTTCCCCCGCAGATATATATCGACTCACCTTAATTCTCGCTTGTTGGTGTCTATGATGCCACACTCATCCTCGTCATCTCAAAGTCCACGTAGGGGTACCTACATATCATATATAGCATCGCAAACCGAAATCGTGGACGAAAACCAAAACGGCACGCGTATCACACATTGGTTAAAACCTATGGTCTACACATGCAAGAATGGCCAAACAACCCTTGAGATTGATGTGCAAACGTCACACCATCGAGTCAAAACACAAATACTAAAATCCAAAACATAAATAGCCGCAAAACCCAAGCAGCAGCACAAGAAAACACTACCAGATTTTGTTCCTGGTGAAATTAAGCAATTCTGCATATGGGGTAGGTCTAATTTGACTAAAATGAAGCCATGGACCAAGCACGAATCAATTTGGGAGTACCAAGGCCTCAATTTGTGGCCCAAAAGACTAAAATGGCAGCCTAAACATGAGCATATAGTCTCGGGTTTTGGGGTTAGCTTCTAGGTTGCCTGCATGACTCTCTGGCTTCGCTAAATATTTTTCAGGTCAACCGGGTTATAACAGATTCCCAAGTACCCTCATAATTATCACAATATTCCGATGTCGGGGTTTCTAAGTTCATGTTCCGGGGTTTTAATCTCAGGTTTAGTCCAGTAAACAGTCACTACAGGGGTTGCAAGGGCTCTACTAACCTCAATTTCACTATCACAACCCACAAATCCCATAAACCCTAATTAGGAATTTTCTAACCTCACTAAACATCACAATATCGCTTCTAAACATGCAAGGATACTAAAGTAAATTAAATACAAGACTAATTGTGGAGAAATTACCGCATTTGGGCAACTCAAGAAAAACCCTAGTTTACCAATGTTGTCCAAATCCTACTTTTCTTGGTCCAATATGTAGAGGGTGTAGAGGGGATCAATTTTAGTGAAAGGGGTTAGGGTTTGGATTAATATTTTGAGATGATATCATGGGGTGAAGGTGGAGGGAAGGGAGAAGAAGAAGAAGAAGAAAATTATGGGGGAGGTAAAATGAGGCAGCCCCCCCTCTCTCCTTTCTTATTCTCACCCCTCTCTCTCAAATATTACCCTTCTACCCTTCTCATTTTCTTTTCCTTTTTATTTAAAACAAACCAACTCACATAATACCCCAAAACAACATAAGAAATAACATGTAATCAAAACAATTCTTGACATGGTGCACTGGCCATAGAAAACTGTATAAATACGGATTTGGCTTAATCACGGTTAGCAGTGCACTAATCGGGTTTTTACTCAAACTGCTTATAATAAATTTTAAAAATGCCAAATCCTTTAAATATATTTTTAAATGAATAAATCATTTTAATTCCTAATTATTTCACAATTATTGGTATATATTTATACCCTTTTTCGAAAAACCCAATTTCGCAGATCGGGCAGTTTTCGGGAAATATATTATTTTAATATTAAATTCCAAAAATAATATTTTATATTTTCGGAAATGTTACAATCTTCCCCCCTTAAAGAAATTCAGTCCCCGAATTTAAATTTAAACCCCCAAATTCTGAAACATTTCAATAATCGGATCATGTCGTCGGGGCTCCGAAATCATAAATACATAAAACACATCATAGCGCAATGCATGCGTATGAAAAACGAGTATATAATCTAAAATCAAAACTCCGTCAAGAATCCCGAAATCATCGGAGTTATGGTGAAGACACCAATATCAATATCCAATACAAAATCCAGCACGATATACATTAAAACTATGACATGTACATAGTACGCATCGTTTTAAACTTGTCAAAACATCTAAAAAGAAATGCATGCTAAACTGTTTTTCAAATCACAGTGTGATGCGCGTATCATGATACAAGTAGCGGACGTCTATTGTAAGAAAATAATCCCATATACATATATATATATGTGTGTGTGTATATATCTATATCTATATCTATATATATATATATATATATATCTTTGTTTAACCTACATCCGCTGTTTGGAAAAAGATTTAGAAGGGTTTCCTGTAAAAGTGTTTCGTGTCATCTCGGACACGTAGGTAAATACTGAGACTATAGCTCTCTTTTGGAAATCCCTTCGATAACTATCAATGCACGCAAAAATATGTTCAGGTACTTTTCTCAGACTAGTCCTGCTCAGCTACACTACCAAGTAGTAAAAATCATAAAAACCTACTGCCCAAAGGAAATCAAATCTCAAAATGTGCATAAGAATGCTACGTGCGTCTGGCGTGCACGAAAATCGAAATCCATGAATGTGCCATACATGTGCACAGAAGGAAAAATCTAAGTGCAACGGGTGTGCACGAAAACACCTGTCAATGGCAACGGGTGTGCTTGACAGCAATATCAGGTGCATCAGATATGCACGAAGAATCTCGATTTAGTGCATCTGGTGTGCATCAAAATCGCATCATGCGCCCAAGTATGCACAAGAATCCAAGTCAACTGCATAAGGTGCACGAAATAAATATCGAATACCACAATCTAAATTGACGGTATACAACATATCTCAATCCAAATCCAAATCAGGTATACCGTGGTATATAATTCTACAACCATATGCATCCGAGTGCACAAACCAAATCAAAACACTAAAAGTGCGTGAAAACTATGTCGAAAGCACAAGTCGAATCTTATGCATATCATAGGCATGAAATCAAAATCAACATCTCGAATGATATCTAATCAAAGTCAAGTGCTACTGTGGTGCACAAAATCTCAATCATGCAAATAAATCGCTCAAAATATCAGGCATGGAATCAAAATCAAAATCTCGAATGATATCAAATCAAAGTCAAGTGCAACTGGAGTGCACAAAATCTCAATCCAGTGCAACTAACATGCACGAATGGAAATCCCAATCGGGTGCATCCGGTGTGCACAAAACCATATCTCATATCATGCGCTCAACATGTGCAAAAATCCAAATCAAGTACATCCGTCATGCACGAATGAAGGCTAAATCAAGAGCATCGAACATGCATGAATAAAATCTAAATTAAGTTCTTCCAATGCGCGCAAAATCCAATATTAAGCGCCTAATATGCGCAAAAATCCAACCCAAGCGCGTCAGTCCATAAAAAGTATCTAGTGCAGTAACATGCATGAAAACGATCATCAAGTGCTGACGCGCACAAAACACAAATCTGGTAACACAAATGCTCAAAGACATAAATCGGGTGCAACAAGTGCACGGAAATGTATCAATACCTCAAATGCGCATAAAAAGCCGCACCGAGTGTGCCAAGGTGCATAAAATCATAAACGCATGCAACTGCGTGCACAAAACACGTATCCATGCACTGCAAGCACATGTAAGCTATACCGAGTGCAAAAACCAAATCGAATGCATACTACCTGCATAAAAATCAAGTCAGCTGTATGCAATCCATGAAATCATAAACATGTGCAGCCAAGGCACAAAACTGAATCTAGTGCAATAAACCTACACAAATCATAAATCAACACAACAGTGTATAAAGAATATCTCAAGTGCAATAACTATGCACAAAACATAAATACTCAATAGGTGTAGCCATGGTGCACGAAAACAATACCATAAAGCCCAATCATTAAAACTCAAATCCAAATGATATAAGCGTGATACTCAGATCACAACGCAAATCGCAACAAAAGACATTAAGGTACGCTTCCTACAATGTCGGAGGGTGTCGGTACGCCCAAAACTGGCAGAGCGAGAACATCCGCTGCCTCCTGCTCACAGTCTGGCGTCATCTGTCTCTAGGTCTTCATTTCTCTGTGGATCACCCATCTTGCAACCCATTGTCTCGTCGGCCCGGTTTGGTATATTAATGGAAACGATCCACTCTAGCATATCCTCTAAAGATCTCTGGCCAACTATCATAGTCCCTCATAACATATCTCGTCAATGATGCCGAACTCTGGCCTACTGGTGTGCATATTACAACTGATCCTGGGTTCAGGTCTTCTCGTTTAGTATTTCCAGAAAGATCTTGTCCGGGTCTCTCCCAATCTTGTTTCTGCCGAACTGCTCGGAGGTTATCATCCTTTACTAAATCCATTTCTTGTTCCAGAATGGCTGCATACTCATCACGACTTCTTCTGGAAGAGATATCCATATACAACGCCTCTGCATGCGTATCTCATCTCTGATGTCAGCGGAGTGGAATGTCATCTCATCACGATCTTGTACGAATCACTTACTCCACTTTTCTCTAATGTCGACTAATTCAGACTCGTCTTCTCGTGGCTACATGGACTGCGCTCCAATGGCTATACTCGTATCTGGAGTCTCCCAAGCAATGCATCCCATCACATGATATCCGAATGACGTCGAAATTTTCGATCGATTTGTCAGGGTTGCATAATCCCCCAAGAGATCAACATCTTGAGTACAGTTTAATAGTATCGAATATATGCCACAGCACTTATGGACCAACCTTAGAAGGGCAAACCCAAGCCTCACTAATGGCACCGCTGAACTGCTGCAAACCCTAAGGTTCACTGGCGTTCCATGGTCATTATGTCGAGTTAGGATTTCATTCGTCTAGAGGGTCCATATAACTACTTGCATTGTTTTCCGAATACTTTAAACCTGGAAAATGGTTTCCTGACATTCGATCGTCTATATCGACTCTCAACGTATCAGCGTGAAGTCGTCTATAGCTGGAATCAATCAATATGATGACCTCGTATCGGGGTAGACAATGAATCACATGTCCTAGTCTTTCATCTTTGGTGACTAGCGATCTTCTATCATATCTCTATTATAACTCGTGCGGCAATAGCTCCAAACATCTAGGGTGATATCTCATCATTCGCAGCAACAACTGAATCATTCGTCCGCATGATAAATAGTGCCTCAATCATCAAGAATAGTCAGTGCATTGACGGTCATCACAATCTGGCTGGCCTCTAGCGGTAGCCCAAATCCTCAGGTGCTGATCTGTACGTCCGAGAAATCTCGTAGAAGCGATCCGTCAAACGCTCATGGCGCGAAAACACAACTAAACGACGCATCTATGCAAATCGTATGTCCCTAGAATCACGCCCTGGTCAGTCCTTGTCCGTGACGAGCTCGTGCTGACGCAACTCTAGCCGTAGCTCTCTTAGCCCATGTAATCGTGGCAGCAAAACCATAAACCGATACTGAAGAGGATAGATCATAAGGATGGATATAATGCTGTGCAAGGAAATGTATATCCTAAGGCTTCTTAAGCGGAGTAGTGTATCGTATGTATGCCGTGGAACATACACACGGTACGCCACTCTACTTGAGTCAACTACTCCATCAACCAAGGGTAATCCTACACTCAGAAGGTAAAACCTAACGCTCTGATACCAATTTTGTCACGACCTGAAAAGTACCGAGCGTGACTGGCACTTAAACTACGAAACGTCTCGAGGCGTACGTAATCTAAGTAAGCCAAAACCCAGAAATCAAAACCAAGTAAGCAGTAGAGTGAAGGAAAAACCAATTTTAAAGCAAGAAATTTAACAACATAAGCTGAAATATGCATTTTTAAAATCTTAAGTCTTTTCTGAAAATTTTGGCAGAGTTTCATTTGTAAATACTGACCCCAATTGGGTACAAGCCTAATAAAGCATATATAAAGAATAAAGGCATCCTCAAGCGGGAGCTAGCTCTTCGCCAAAGGGCGGACACAACCATGCAAGCAATAAAATATACAACGCTGAAGGGCGAGGATCAAAACTCAAAATGAAACCCATCATCATCAAGAAATCCAGAGGAAACCATAATAATATAGCGCGCGACTCTAAGGTCGAAAGAATATACACCGGTCTTCTATCTCTATCAAATATACAAGTCTGGTTGATAGAGTTTCTAGATACAACTGAAATAATATATATACAATGGTGGTCACGATGCTAGGGAACTCACCTACCGAAGCAATCATCCGGAAGGAACAGTGTGCCAGCAAAGCCGCAACGAAACCTGTATGGCAAAACCTGCAAGAAACTGTGGCACAACGGGGGTGAGTTGCCAACTCGTGAGTAGAAAACATCACAGAGCAGAAATCGCATGTATGACGCATCCTAGGTCATATCAAGTAATATCCTCATATAATATCCTGATCCATTTACATATAAGTGCAAAACCACGTGCTCGTGTCAGTGCCTCAGATAGCAACATATCAGATATATGATGTATGAATGCATTACGAATGAAAACAAAATACATCATGACTGAGACAACTGTTTTCTTTATTTAATGAGATTTCTGTATGTATATAAATCGAGTATCATCAATGAAATCAGCAGAGAAATCAGTGTCAAGTATCGACACAAAACATAAATCTCAATATCTTAATATCTCAGGCTCCGGCTATCCGGACTGGCCTGTATCATCAAATCTCAATATCTCAGTGTCTCAAATCTCAATACCTCGGGCTCCGCCAGTCCAGATCGGCCCATATCATCAATCACATGACCATGAACGGTATCCTCCGGATATCCGCCGCGCCAGACAATCACCGGTAGGCAGTCTGCCCCTGCCGGGCTCATCGTCTACAACTCGAGCTTCTTTCCTCGGGGTACCATACCGGGTACTCCATGTACCCGCAAACGGTTCATCCAACTCCTCGAATCGGGTCACAAAAACAATCTAAGAACCGAGAAAACATCATCGTGGACAATACTCATCATATCAAGGAAAACCGCATCTTTCTTTTTAAAATAAATCATCAGTTTATAAAACTTTCACATGCAGTTTCCAAATCCAGAAAATCTCAAGAAGGATCCGAAATCATCAAATCACCATGACAATAAACAGTGACAACCGGCATAATCTCCATAATACTGCATAACCAATGAATATATGAATGCATCTGCTATCATGCAATGAGTGCAATAGTTAAGCTGGCATATGAAAGAGATAACGTATTGCAACTATCAGCTAGCAATCTATGTCCATGAAATAGTATTCTCTAAAGTGTACGTGACATGGCAATTACCGATGATGATGTATGTGAGCCGGCAACCAAGTGTATGTAGAGCATACGCATCATCGGTAATGGTGCTGGTGTCCCGGCAGCATGGTTTCATAATCACTAAGTACACAATAAACATGCAATGAGACGATAACAACCTATTAAATGGCAAATGAATAGTAAATGCAGCAATAATATGTGGAACATGAATAATAGCATAACAATAAGGAATCCACATTACTATACATGTGATATACTGTTTTGCCATTTGAAATAATACGAATCGTGGTGTTTTGAAAATAACGGCTACGATGTTTTTAAGAAAAGATACATCTTTTGAAATATCCATAGAATCCGTTGTCCTGTCTTTAAAATACGCACGATTTGTTAATTTTGAAATAGGTACGAATCGAATCTAATCGAACATCTACAAATAAACTACACGACTGAGCTAACAGGCTAATCGAAAAGGGTAAGCGAAACCACCTAAGTCTGAGTCGATATATATATATATATATATATATATATATATATATATATATATTAGTCGGTGATCCCGCCTCAATAGTATCCCATACGATACACTGTATAATATGACATCCTCGAGTCAAAAGTACGGATCTATCATCTGTATAGCTCGTACGGTAAATCCATCGTACGGCATCCTAAATCCGGGTACGGGTCAATTATCACATTTATCTCATTATTCATCTGGTATCCTCATCATCATCTATCGTGAACTGGGTACTGATCTACGTCAAGTACAACACTGATACCATCAATATATATATATATATATAAATGCGTGTGTATGAAAACACACTGCCTACAGATTCGCTATCATCACATGTCGTATCTCGTAATACGATCCAAATCACATCACCGATCTCGTGGTATCGTGCCCAATCTCATCGACTCATCTCCAAATACCATATAGTATCCTCAATCATCCGTGTATACGTATATGTATATATATAAACCCACGCATCCACATCTATCTACATACATAAAACGTATACACCCATAACCATATCCCGTGCGTGTATGTGTACGTGTAACGACCTTACTCTAGGGTTCGCGATTAAGAAACCAACTAAAACACTTTCCTAAAATCTCGCTAACACTAACCCATGATCTCCTAAAGCTTTTCTTGCTAAGTTTCTTATCTCGAAATAACCCATATATGTATATCTATATCACATCACATCATATTCTTACGAAATTGCGGGGGTGCTATACGCCATCCACCCGACTTCCCCCGTAGATATATATCGACTAACCTTAATCCTCGCTTGCTGGAGTTTATGACGCTACGCTCATCCTCGTTGTCTCGAAGTCCACGTGGGGCTACCTACATATCACATATAGTATCGTAAACTGAAATCTTGCACGAAAACCAAAACGGCACGCGTATCGCACATAAGTTAAAACCTATGGTCTACACATGCAAGAATGGCCAAACAACCCTCGAGATTGACGTGAAAACGTCACACTATCGAGCCAAAACACAAATACTAAAATCCAAAACATAAATAGCCGCAAAACCCAAGCAGCAACATAAGAAAACACTTCCAGATTTTGTTCCAGGTGAAATTAAGCAATTCTGCATATGGGGTATGTCTAATGTGGCTAAAATGAAGCCATGGACCAAGCACGAATCAGTTTGGGAGTACCAAGGCCGCAAATTGCAGCCCAAAAGATTAAAATGGCGGCCTAAATATGAGAATATAGTCTCAGGTTTTGGGGTTAGCTTCTTGGTTGCCTGCATGACTCTTTGGCTTCGCTAAATATTTTTAAGGTCACCCGGGTTATAGCAGATTCCCAAATACCCTCATAATTCTCACAATATTCCGATGTCGAGGTTTCTAAGTTCATGTTTCGGGGTTTTAATCTTAGGTTCATTCCAGTAAACAGTCACTACAGGGGTTGCAAGGCCTCTACTAACCTCAATTTCACTATCACAACTCACAAATGCCTCAAACCCTAACTAGGAATTTTCTAACCTCACTAAACATCACAATATCGCTTCTAAACATGCAAGGATACTAAAGTAAATGAAATACAAGACTAATTGTGGAGAAATTACCTCATTTGGGCAGCTCAAGAAAAACCATAATTTGCCAATGTTGTCCAAATCCCACTTTTCCTTGTCCAATGTGTAGAGGGTGTAGAGGGGATCAATTTTAGTGAAGGGGATTTAGGGTTTGTATCAATATTTTGAGATGATATCATGGGGTGAAGGTGGAGGGAAGGGAGGAGGAAGAAGAAGAAGAAAATGATGGGGGAGGTAAAATGAGGCAGCCCCTCTCTCTCTCCTCTCTTATTCTCACCCCTCTCTCAATTATTACCCTTCTCATTTTCTTTTCCTTTTTATTTAAAACAAACCAACTCAAATAATACCCAAAACAACACAAGAAATAACATGTAATCAAAACAATTCATGACATGGTGCACTGGCCATGGAAAACTGTATAAACACAGATTTGGCTTAATCACGATTAGCAGTACGCTAATCGGGTTTTTACCCAAACTGCATATAATAAATTTTAAAAATACCAAATCCTTTAAATATTTTTTTAAATGAATAAATCATTTTAATTCCCAATTATTTCACAATTATTGGTATATATTTACACCCTTTTTCGAAAACCCCAATTTCGCAGATCGGGCAATTTTCAGGAAATATATTATTTTAATATTAAATTCCAAAAATTATATTATATATTTTCTGAAATGTTACAATCTTATTGAGGCATTTTGTCAAACACCTTTGCGCAAAACTGAAACATCGTCGTAACGGAGATCCGGATATATAGAAACGATCGTCTCGTTCATACGAATTTAGGCCAAATCTTGAAGCCACAGTTCACGGCTTAAAATGGTATCGAACAGGCTATCAAAGTCGAGAGTTGCAACCGATCAATGAAGAAGAGAAAGACGAAGCTGGCGGCTGTTTTGAGATGAGACGGTGGCTGGAGTTGATCGATGGGTTTGGTCGCCGGCGATGTCACAACCCGGAAAAATGCACGTGACTAGCACTTGAATCACGTGAAGTCTATAGGACCCCACCTAATCCAAGTAAGCCAAAGCCCAGAAATCTAAAACTTTTGGGTGAAAATAGTAGAGGTGAAGTTTTGAAATAAAGGTATAATGAAATCAGCTTTTTGCTATAAATGCATAAGTAATATTATAAGAAAACACAAGTGGATTATATACCGTAATTAAAGAAATTTTCGTCATTGAAATTTGGGTAGCACCTCCTTTGTAAATTTTGAAACCAAAACCAATACATAGCAATAATAATAGGCATCCCCAAGCAGGAGCTAGTTTTTTGCAAAATTGGCGGAAACAACACACAAATACAGGTATACGACGTCAAAGGCGAAGATCAATACAGAAAGAAAATAAAGAAACCAAAACATTATCAAGAAACCAGAAATAAGAATAGATACATGAGCGTGACTCTAAGTCCGAAAGAATATACAAACTGTGGTTTCTAAGTCTACCAAATATATATAGTCTGGTTGATGGAGCTTTTAACTAGATACAACTGAATAAATATACAAGTAAAAATGGTGGTCACGATGCAAGTATACTCCTTCTACCGAAGCATCATCCAGAAGAAAGTGGTGTGCCAGCAAGCCGCTACTGAATCCGTGCGGTCAAGAAAACTGTGGCACAACGGGGATGAGTTGCCAACTCGTGACTAGAAGAGATCACCGAGTAGAAATCGAATGTATGACGATCTCCTAGGTCATACAGTAGCATAATAATAATATAATAATGACGATGTGGTAACAAGGGTGATAATATAAACATAGTATAGCAATACTAATGTAATCATGTCTGTGTCACAATGTGGTACCATGTCAGTGTATCATATATATATGTGTGTGTGTGTGTATAGGTGTATCATCTAACGTATGCCCATCAACTACACACCAAATCATCATAAGTACCTGAGTTCCCAGCATCGACACTCGAAAATATCATAAAACCCGTGTCCAGCAGCGACACATAAGTCCTCATACCTCGGGCGCCGTCTTATCGGATCGGCTATCATGCCAATCTGATCTCACGACTCCGGTCGGTATCCTCTGGATATCCGCCAAGCCAAACTATCACCAATCGGTAGTACTCCGCTGCGGGGCTCAACGTCTCTCTATACGATCTTCTTGCCCTGGGGTACTATACTAGGTCCACCATGTACCCGCAGACGGTGCCTCATCTCTCCTCGAATCGGCTATATATACATAGCTCAGAACCGAGAAAACTCATGGTGGACGCCACACATTATATCAAGAGAAACCACATTTTTAAAACAATTCACATGTTTTTTTCAAAATAGATCTGCGGTTTCTCAAATCCAGAAATCTCATGAAAACCGAAATCTCATAAACATGAGCCAATAATGAATCAATACATACCAGCACAAAGCTAATCTACAGTGCATAACCAGAATGTATATATATATATATATATGAACGTGGCATCTAACTAAGAAAGAAATGCTGTATCTAAAGTAGCATGTGAGATCATGAATGCTAAGCAATACTATTAAGCTACACGTTATTAGGTTGTACGAGTGAAGTAACGATTTCTAATGTGTACATGGCATGGCAATTATCGATAATGAGTGTGTGAGCCGGCGAGTCTGTGTACGTGCAACATGTGCATCATCGGTAATGGTGCATGTGTCTTAGCAGACGAGGTCATAAAAGATAATGAAAAGAACATGTATATATAAAATGCAAAAGAGAATAATATGAGCATAGCAGAAAAATAAATAGTAAACGCAACAATATAAAATATATAGCTACATACGAGCCATACAGTTATAGTATTTAAAATAGTATGAATCGTTGTTTTTAGAAAAATAGGGGCTACAGTGTTTTTGAGAAAAAGATACCATTTGAAAATCTGTAATGTCCCTTGGTTTTATCTTTTGAAAATTCATATAATTCGTTAGTTTTGAAAATAGGTATGGCTATAATTATATTCTAATATCTACTTAAGTGGTTTGAAGACTAAAATATATCTGAGTCGAAAGTGCTTAGAAAACTATAACATTTCCGAGTCGATACATCCATCAGTCGGTGATCCAGCTTCATAGTATCACGTACGGTATAGTCCATTGTATGACATCCTTGAGTCAAGAGTGCGGATAAATCATCATGTATATCATATCTCGTACGGTATAATCCGTCGTACGATATCCTCAAATCAAGAGTACGGGTCAATTATCATATATATCATATCTCGTACGGTATAATTTGTCGTACAATGTCATATTTTAAGGGTGCAGATCCATGGTCACATACATTCTATCATCTCATCTAGTCACATGTCGTCACATGTTATATGTATATCGCCCAATGATCATATAATATTTCATGTCATAACATGGTGTTTTGATCTCGAATCATATATCCTAATCTCGTGACATCATGTCAGATCATATCGACTCATATCCATCTAACATATCATATCCTCATCTTACACGTATATGTATATGTATATATATATGTGTGTGTGTGTGTGTGTATGTGTGTGTGTGAACATGTACAGGTGTGTGTGTATATACATACATACATACATACATACATATACACACATATCATACCAAGTGTGTGTGTGTATGTGTATGTGTGTGTGTGTGTGTGTGTGTGTGTGTGACAACATAAATCCCAAAGGCTCACGACTAAGAGAAATAGGGCTAAGGATATACCTTCCTACGAGTATACTTATTCTAACCTATAGTGTCCTAGAAACCTATTAGCTAAGTCTACATATCCAACATTGAAATATATATAACTATATATCAGTACCCTATTACTATTGTTGCGGGGGTGCTATACCCTATCCACCCAACTTCTCCCGTAGATATACATTTACTCACCTACTATTCTCACTCTATCCGAAGTCGATGAACGCCTTGCTCTTTTTTGTCATCCCGGAAGTGCACGCGAAGGTACCTACAATTTAATACATATCATAAAGGAATCAAAATCAAATCCGAAAACCGATACGGCACGTGAGGTGCGCATAGGTTAGAACATATGGTCCATGCATGCAAGAACAACCAAACAACTCACGACGTCGACGTACGAACATCAGACGACCAAGTCAAAACACAAATATCCAAAAATCAAGTTTCAAAAGTCGCAAAACACCGCCAGAAATAAAGTAAAACGACTCTAGATTTTTCTTAAAGTGAAATTAGACTTTTTTGCATACAGGGTATGTCTAGTTATCAAATGAGTGAGCTACAGACCAAGTTTCACACCCTAATTCCAAAATTGGGCCGTAAATTGCGGCCATAACGAATACAACGGGGGCCAGAAAAAGAAGGATTGGGCTCAGGATTCTAGGGTAGCTTCTTATTGGTCTGCACATCTCACTATATCTGCTAATTAATTTTCAGAGTCTCCGAGTTATAGCAGATCATAATTGATCATCACTTTTCCACAAAAACTCAATATCGGAAAATTCCAAGTTCGTGTTTAGGACTTCTAAACTCACGTTTAGTCCTGAATTCTATCACTAAAAGGTTATAGTCCCTAACTAAACCTCAAGTACACTTCCACAACTCTAAATATCTAATAAATCTCATCCTTGAAATTTCCAAGATCATTTACTTACACTTGTTTAACTCTAAATTACTATACGAGCTTAGAGAAACTTAATACTTAACTAAAAGTGGGGGATTTACCTTCCAAGAGCAATCCAAGAAATTTTGAGGATGGCCAAAGTGCTCAAAGTCTCAACTTGATCCTACCATGGTGTTTGTAGTGATGTGAGAAATAATTTTTGTGAAGGTGGTTATTGGTTTTAGGATAGTTTTGAGGGTGGACTTGGGGTGGAAGTGAGGGTGAAGGAGGAAGAAGGAGATGAAGAAAATGAAGAGGAGAGAGGAAGTGAAAAAAGATATATTAGAGTGTGGAACTTCTCTCTCTCTCTCTCTCTCACCCATGACATTTGTCACCTTACCCTCTTTATTTATCTTTTATTTTCCCAAGTTAAAACATAACCAATTAAATTAAACATAATGAAAATGAAGACATGGTTCATTGAATATAAACAAGTGTTACAAAATAAAATGTTGCATGTCATGATACACAAATAAGGTTAATACATAATTAGTAAAATATTAATCAAGTTTTGCATTAAACTTATATACAAATAATTTTATAATAGTTTATAAACGTGAGGCCCCCGACATGGCTGAGAAGGATTTCGGTGTCCAAATCAAATAAATGCTTCCGTAATCAACAATTCATATAAATATCCATATATTTTCAAAGCTATATGTATATAATCATACTATTCCATTTAAAACTAATTTCCATACTTTTATAATATTAATAATATTTATTATTTTATTATTTAAATTTCAAAAATAATATTTTATATCTCTGAAATGTTACAGGCGATGATGGCAACGATGAGGGTTGGCGGTGAAGGAGGGTTAAAGTTTTGGGTGCTCGGAAGAATATGTGTGTGTGGTGCTTGGGAAGCACCGACGGTCGAAAGAGGTGAGTGCAGGCGAGGTGGCCGCGATAGCAAGTGATCGTGGGTGTTACAGGGCTCACCGGTGATGGAGGTTAGGGTTTGTGGTGATGGTGGAGATGAAGGCGACGAGGGTCGAAAGGGTTATGGGTTGACGGCGAGGAGATGAGACTGGAGAAGAAGAAGATAGAGATGGTGAGGCATGAGTGTTGTGGAGGTGATGGATATAGGCTGTCACGATCCGTAATTTAGCACGTGACCGGCATTTAAATTACGCAACGACTAAAGGCAGAACGTAAATCAAGTAAGTCGATGCCCAGAAAATCTAAACTTTTTTTGCGAAAAATGGTGGGGGTGAGGTTTTGAAATAAAGGTATAATGAATCATGTTTTTTCTATAAACGCATAGCTAATGAAACATGAAAATGCAAGTGGATTATACTAGTTGAAGACATGTTTCGTCTTTTTATAAAAAAAATCGGGCAGCACCTCTCTTGTATATTTTAATCCAAAAACATATACACAACAATATATAGGCATTTTCAAGCGGGAGCTAGCTCTTCGCCAACCGGCGGAATCACAACCACACAACAACATATATACGACGCCCAACGGTGAAGATCAACCCAAAAAGAACAAATAAAGAAGAAAGACATCAAAACTCAAGAAGGCGATCATAAACCCATCGCTCTAAGTCTCGCACAGTACCCAAGTCTGACTAGGTCTACCAATATACAATTCTAGTTCTCTGATTTGATTTGATCTGATGGAGTTTATCTAGACACAACGAAGTATAAAGTACGAGAGTGTTCCCCTCCGAACGGCGGCCAAGACAGGGATGTCTCGTCTGATATTCGGGGCAGATGCTATATGGTTTTATCCGTCTACCTCTCCGAAGATGCCAAGTTGATTTATGGCACCATGTATCGGAGGTTTAGACGGATGCGGCCGATGTAGCAGACTTCGTCAGATTCCCCCTCGCTTAAAGGGTTTTTGATTGTGGGGACGCTCTTCCCTGCAGGCGCAAGCCCCTGCAGTTAATTATGCTACCGCATCGCGATAACAACTTTCTCCTTCTCAAGAATTTCACTTCGTGTCGTGTGTGTTTGTTTTGTTTGTGGTTGCTCGTGGATTGTATACAGAGACTAAGTGATGCCGTCGCCCGTAGGACGTGGATTAGTCTAAATCCGTATTTACTTAGATTTGGGTTTCGGGTTTTAGTTTAAGGATACGTTAGCCGTATTTGAGGCTAAGATCAACTTAAATGTTCGTTAAGGATACATTAGTCTGATTTGAGACTAAGATCAACTTAATGGAAAGAGCATTTAGGGGCTCTATCGTTCCAGTTTAGGGACGTAGTGGTCCATTTTATTTATGGCCTTCGGGACCCGTCACCTCTCTAACATCGTTGAAGAATTATAATGATAGGTGTCAGAGGAGTTCGGAGATGTACCCTTGAACCAAACTTGATTGGGGGTCTTAAGTCCAATTTGGGACTAAAGTCTGTTTGAATGTTTAAGGATACGTTAGCCATATTTGAGGCTAAGATCAACTTAAACGGGATCGTTTAGATCTGACAAAAAAGCATTTGGGAGCTCTATTGTTCCAGTTTAGGGACGTAGTGGTCCATTGCCAGTTTAGGGATGTGGTGGTCCATTACATTTGTGGCCGTCGGGACCCGTAACCTCTCTGACGTCGTTGAAGGATTACAAAAATAGGTGTCAGAGGAGTTTAGAGATGTACCCTTGAACCAAAGTTGATTTAAGGGAGCAGTTGTGCTCGGTCAATTTAATTTGAGGACTTATGGCCACAATTGGGCTAAGTCCAGTTGAAGATGTTCAACACTTTCATTTGTTTTTGTCCTATTAGGCCTATGCTAGGGCTTTTCCCTATGTTTAATAATGCATAGCATTAATCTTGGTCTCTGTTGGACCTTTATTTGGGCCCTGCCCCTTTATTTTTATGATCCAGAGCATCTGTTTTGGGCTCTGCCCTTTTTAAAGTAATACATTGCATTTTATTCTGGCCTGTTAGGCCTTTTTGATTTGGGCTCTGTCCCTTTTAATAGTGCATAGAACTTTTGTTTGGTCTGATAGACCTTTCTTTATTGGGCTCTGCTCTTGATAATGCATTGCATTAATTAGTCTGACAGAGTGTCATGTGGCTTGTTAGGTGCTTTGCGCCCATTGAGGAGCACAAGGCGCAAGTCCATGGGGAGGTGACACGTGTCACGCTCAGGAGAGCGCAAGCGCAGTGTGCTGCGCCAGTGCGCTGCGCTGTTGTGCTGCTGACACGTGGCGCGCTCTGGTGAGTTACGCCAATTCATGAGAACAGCGCTCTATTTTAACAGCGCATAGCGCAGATTGTTTTGGAGCTGACATGTGGCGCTCTCTGGTGGCTTGCGCCAACCCAAGAGCGCAACAGTGCAAATTTTCCAAGTGCAGGGCACTGTTTTTATTATTTTGATCAACTTTAGATCAAAGAAAACAAATTTTCTTGTTTTCAAAGAACCAGTGGTTCATCAAAAGGAAATGCCTTCATTTTTGTTATATTTTTATTGAAAATCATTGATCTTGTTCTTAGATTAATGATCTTTTTAGAAGAAATTCTTCTTTTATTTAAGGTTTTTACCTTTCCTTTCTTTAAGCTCTTCTCAAAATTTTCTTTAAAGGAGTTCTCTCTGTGTTTTCTCTTTTTTGAGTTGGGGTCTAGGGGTCTTTATATAGTGCCCATAAATTTGTTAAGTTTGTTAAAGAGATCATTCTCTGAGTGATTTGGGGAATTTTCCCCACCGTTGGATCTTTGATCCAAGGGCTTCTGTTTTACAGAAGACAATCTTCTTGTTTTAACAAGAACAGAAGGATCTTACTGAATTTTGATGCTGTTTGGCGCAAACGCCCCAGCGCTTGACACGTATCGCGCAGCGCACAGCGCAGCGCAACTGCGCTGACACGTGTAGCGCAGCGCAGGACGCAGCGTGACCGTGCTAGCGCAACTGAGCTGCCACGTGGCGCGCAGCGCAGGGCGCAGCGCGACCGCGCTAGCGCAACTACGCTGCCACGTGGCGCGGTCAGCTGAAGCGTTGCTTCTTTAGTCTTTTAATTTTCATTTTAATTTTCAGAACCGAGACTTGCTCTGATTGGGGGAAACAGAAGCGTTGCTTCGTCTCCTGCCTTAGAATTTGAACAGAGCTTTGCTCTGATTGGGGTAAACAAATGCCCCCTCCACCGTTGCGCTTACGTGGCCCCCAAACGTGAGCGCAGCGGTGGCAGAATTCCAACCTTCGTGGCAACTTTTGAAAGTTGAAAGGGCATTTGATGCCTATAAATAGGACCTATGCTCCTCAACAGATGATCATCATCTTATAAGCTTTTTACTTTCGAAACTTCAGTGCCTTGCTCTTGCCCTCAAGAACTCCAAGAGTTAGAATTTCTTTAGAAAACACTTTTTAGGCAAAAGTTTTAATTTAAATTAAATTAAACTAATTTTTAATTTTCATTGACAAAGCCTTGCTCCCAATAGATCCCTGATCTAAAGAAAACCCATTTAGGGTTTCATTTAGCAGAGCTTTGCTCTAAGGGGGTCTAAAGAGAACTAAAGGGAACCCTATTAGAGTTCCATTAATAGAGCTCTGCTCTTTAAAAGATTTTCTTTGTATTTTCTCATTTCATTAATGGAGCTTTGCTCCTTCCAAATCATATAAAAGAACTATGTAGGGTGTTTTTCGTCACCCCATTGAGATGGGAATACGCGCGCGCTTGTCAGGCGTACTACAGATTCCCCCTGCCTAGGGTAGGCCGGGGTTTAATGATTATGGGGATCCGAATCTCCGGCAGCCGCGGACTAAGTTGCCGTTAATTACCCCCCGCCTTTGGGGCGAGGGAACCTACGATTAACGGGTTAAACTGGTCATGCAAACTCAATGTGCAGTGTACGTGTGTTTTGTTTTGGAGAGGGGTTTGGATATATCGGGAGCCACGCAGAGTTTTTATGGGGATCCCGCTACCCGGATAGCGGGCTGGGGGTCAAGGGGGCTAGCAGCCCCCTTGCGGGGTGCGGGGCAGTGCCCCGTTAGAAATTTTTTTCTAACAGGGACAGTGTCGTGGAGTATGTGTATGTGTACATATGTATACATACGTATATATATACATGTATATATAAAAAAGGGGAAAAAGACATCCAAAGGATGCGTGGGGCAGCACCTTGGGCGCTGTGCGCCTAGGTGCTGTGCGCTCAGGTGCTAGAGTGCCACGTGTCGGCACGTGGGAGCTCTGGCTTGAGCGCTGGGCGCTTGAGCACAAGCGCACCACGTGTCGGCACGGGGGCGACTTGCGCTTGAGCGATGGGCGCTTGAGCGCAAGCGCGCCACGTGTCGGCACGGGGGCGACTTGCGCTTGAGCGCTTGCGCTTGAGCGCAAGCGCGCCACGTGTCGGCACCGGGGCGACTTGCGCTCGAGCGCTTGCGCTGGAGCGTAAGCACGCCACGTGTCTGCACGGGGGCGACTTGCGCTCGAGCGCTTGTGCTGGAGCGCAAGAGCGCTACGTGTCGACACGCGGGCGCTCTGCGCTTGAGCGCCAGCGAGAAAAAGAGGCTTTTAGCCTAAAAATATTTCTCTGAAGTGAAATCAGAGAGGAGTTGGACTCCTGAGTGTGTTCTTTTTTTTTGGGTTAATGGGAAGGGTTCTTCTTCTTCCTCTTCTGTTGGCTGGATCTTGAAGATCAAGAGATATGGGATTTTTTAAAATCTCTCCTTTTTGAGATCTAGTGACAGATCCTAGTTCCCCTTCATGGGTTTGGTGGTGAAAAACTATTTTGTTTTATAAAAAGAAGAGTAAAACTCTTGATTTAATTCAAGAGAAAGAAGAAGGTTTTGGAACCTTGAAGAAGAAGGAAAGATCTCAGATCTGGAAAATTTTTAGAGAGAGAAAAAATTTGTTTAGATATTTCATTATCTTTGTCTTTATAGGCTATACACTTTACACATAGCCCCTTGGGCTTCACAAAATGGCATTTTGCCTATCTCATGGCTCATGTGCCATTTCATTTTACACATAAGCCATGGGCTTTACAAAAATTTGGCTTTATGCCTATAAAATGCAATAAAATTATTTATTACAAAATTTTATCTTAGCATGGGGGAGAGGCCGGCCGCTTCATGTTCGGGCTCAACCCGGGCATGGGCCCACTGGATCTGGACTTGGGCCCACTTGGCTTGGGGTTGACTTTGATTTTGACTTGGTCAACCGGGATGTAAATTTTTACCCCAACAAATTGCCCCCATCAATAAATGCACACCACATATGCGGGTCGTGTGCATGAAATTGATGGATCCTCTTTTACTTGGAGGCGACCTGATTTGGTTCCCGCTTTTTGGGAAGTTGGCACTGCCCTTTTTACGACATGGACGGTCAGTTCTGCCCTTTTTGCGACTTGGACTGTCGGTGCTGCCCTTTTAGCGACGTGGACGGTCGGTTCTGCCCTTTTTGTGACTTGGACGGTCGGTGCTGCCCTTTTAGCGACGTGGACGGTCAGTTCTGCCCTTTTTGCGACTTGGACGGTCGGTGCTGCCATTTTTGCGACTTGGACGGTCGGCGCTGCCCTTTTAGCGACGTGGACGGTCGATGCTGCCATTTTAGCAACGTGGACGGTCGATGCTGCCCTTTTGCGACTTGGATGGTCGATGCTGCCATTTTAGCGACGTGGACGGTCGGTTCTGCCATTTTAGCGACGTGGACGGTTAATGCTGCCCTTTTTGCGACTTGGACGGTCGATTCTGCCCTTTTTGCGACTTGGACGGTCGGTTCTGCCCTTTTTGCGACTTGGACGGTCGGTGCTGCCCTTTTTACGACTTGGACGGTCGGTGCTGCCCTTTTAGCGACGTGGACGGTCAATGCTGCCATTTTAGCGAAGTGGACGGTCAATACTGCCCTTTTTGCGACTTGGACGGTCGATGCTGCCATTTTAGCGATGTGGACGGTCGGTTCTGCCATTTTAGCGACGTGGACGGTCGATGCTGCCCTTTTTGCGACTTGGACGGTCGATTCTGCCCTTTTTGCGACTTGGACGGTCGGTTCTGCCCTTTTTGCGACTTGGACGGTCGATGCCGGATTTGACTTGCTCCGCTTCTTGGGGTGTCAGGGATGAAGTTGACTTGTTTCCGAGGTGGAATTTGATTCTGCCAGGGAGGTCATTGGTTGTTTGCTGATTTGATGTGATTTGGGTTGACATCAGCACCGCTACACTGGAATATAGTACCAGGAGAGAATCATCATTTGCCATGAGAGGATTTGGGGATTGGTTTTGGTTTGGCATCAGCATCGCTGCACTGGAATATGGTACCAGGAGCGAATCATCATCTGCCATGAAGAGATTTCCCTCGTTCCTAGTTTAATGACTTAGGGGTCATCTGTTCCCAGTTTAACGACTTAGGGGTCATCTGTTCCCAGTTTAACGATATAGGGGTCTATTGGATTGGAGTTTGGGATTTTGGGGTTAGGACAGGCATCAGCGTTGCTAACACTGAAGCACACGTGCCAGGAGAAATTCCTTATTTGCCTATTCCTGTTGGGGGAGCGATGGCTTAGGAGACAGGTTTAGGTCCTTATCGCTTAAGGCTTTTCAATTTTATGGGCCGTGAGGGTCCTATAAAAGCATTTTCTCCCTACGAGTCGTAAGGATCCCGCAGGTGTATTTTCTCCTTAGGAGTCGTGAGGACTCCTAAGTGTGTTTTTCCTTTATGAGTCGTAAGGATCCCACAAAGGTTTGTTCTCCTCATATATCGTGAGGACACATGAGTGGGTCTTATAAATGGAGCATCATTCCCAAAGCGGAGACCGGCCGCGTAACTGGTGATTACGGTGGGGCATGGGTATGATGAGAATTATTTGAGCCCGTGGATTGTATACGATGGTCAACTTGGGGACCCACCGTAGGGCTGGAGAATTTTGAGAAATTGGATTTTGGTTGGCGTCTGTATCGCTACACTGGAATATGGTATCAGGAGGGACTCATCATTCGCCGTTTGGGAACTTGGAATTTGGATCTTGTTTGGCATCAACATTGCTGCACTGGAATAATGCCAGGAGCAACTCATCATTTGCCTTGGGAGGACTTGGGATTTGGATTTTTGGTCGGCATCAGCACCGCTAACACTGAAGCGAAACGCCAGGAGCGACTCATCATTTGCCGTTGCCCGTTGGGGAACGATGGCTTAAGAGACAGGTTTGGGTCCCTTTACCTAAGGCTTTTCAATTTTTTGAGCCGTGAGGGTCTCATAAAAGCACTTTCTCCCTACGAGTCGAGAGGATCTCGCAGGTGTATGTTCTCCTTAGGAATCATGAGGATTCCTAAGTGTGTTGCTCCTTTGTGAGTCGTAAGGATCTCACACAGGGGTTTTCTCCTCACAAGGTCGAGAGGACTTTGCGAGTGTATTCATCTCTTTTCACGAGTTTGCGCTCTTTCGGGTTTTCACAAACTCGCCGGTAGTCCTGCTGTTTTTACTCACGGAGCCCTTTCGGGTTTTCATCCGTGCGTGTTTTGCTTGTGGACATACCGTTTATTTTTTTATTTCTTTTAATTTTTTTATTTTATTTTATTTTTTTAAATTTTTTTCTTTTTTCTTTTCTTTTTTTTTTGCTGCTGGTGGGACTTTAAAAGTAGTCTCACCGGCAGGATTTGGGAGAGATAGGGGTCATTTACGCCCGTGGATTGTATACGGTTTTGCAGGATGTATGATCCAGACCGTAGGGCTGATGTGCTCAATTCGCCTGCGACTTGGAGCATTTACGTGTAGTATTTCTTGAGATATCGGCCATTGATGGGTGGCATGGGCCTTTCTCCCTCGGCACTTATTAGTTGGTAGGATCCTCCGTCGAACACTTTCTCGATGACATATGGTCCTTCCCAGTTTGGCTCGAATTTTCCCTTAACATGTCGATTGGGGATGATCGGTCTTTTGAGGACCAACACCAATTCACCTTTCTTGAAAGCGTGGAGACGGGTTATCTTGTCATAGGCCCGTGACATTTGGGCTCGGTATAGCTCCAGATTTTGCTGCACCACGAGCCTCTTTTCTTCGAGGGCATCGAGTTCTTCAAGTCGAAGGAGCACGTTTTCCTCCTCCGTCAACTCATGCTGAATGACCATTCTTAAGCTTGGAACTTCGATTTCGAGAGGGAGGACCGCCTCCACTCCGAAGAGCAATGAGTATGGAGTGGACTGAGTTGGAGTACGGTGTGTGGTACGATATGCCCACAACGCCTCGTGAAGCTTGAGATTCCAGTCTCTCTTGTTGGCTGAAGCATTTTTCCTCAGGGGCTTGCATAGAGTCTTATTGAAGGCTTCGGCGAGCCCATTGGCTCTTGGATTATAGATGGAGGAATATCTCCAGTCTATCTTGTGCTGAGTAGCGAACCTTGAGACATTGAAGCTCTTGAAAGAAGGCCCGTTGTCATAAATGATTCTTCTTGGTGTACCGAAGCGGTATAGAATATTATGCTGGAAGAATGTCAGAATATATTTTGTCTTGACTTCTTTTAGCGGGACAGCTTCGTCCCATCTGGAGAAGTAATCAGTTGCAGCCAGTATGAACCGGTGGCCTTTGGATGACGGAGGATCAATTGGGCCAACGATGTCGGTGCCCCAGACTTCGAAGGGCCACGATGCCACCGTAGGATGCAACGGATTGGGATGCTTATGAATGAAATCACCATGGATTTGGCAGATCTGACATTTCTTTGCATGCTCTCCACAATCCCGTATCATGGTGGGCCAGTAATACCCAAGCCGTTTGATTTGAAGTCGCATCGTGGGGCCAGATTGGTGGGCACCGCAAACGCCCGAGTGAACATCTTTCATGACCTTTTGGCCTTCGGCCAACGACAGACACCTGAGCCAGAGTTGGTCATATGACCTGCGGTATAATGTGTCATTTACAAACACGTATCGGAGAGCTCTTTTCTTCAGCTGAATCCTCGCAGATTTTTCTTCGGGCAGCTTGTCGTATCGGAGGTACTCTATGAAGGGTTCTCTCCAATCGGGCTCGTCTTGGATGATCGAAGCTTCTTCGGCAGGACTGCTCTTCTGTTCCATGCTTTCCTCTTCTCGTAGAGAGACTGGGGGTAGAATTTGTCGGCTCCTGACTGTGATCAGAATTTCGTCCATGTCAGGATCAGCCAGCTCCTTGGCTAAGCGAGCGAGTACGTCAGCCTTTCCATTCAACGCTCTAGGGACTCTCATTAGTTTAATGTGAGTGAACCGTTTCATGCGTTCCACCACTCGGCCTCTGTACCGACCTAACTCGGGTTTGTATATTTTATAATCGCCGCTTACTTGGTTGACGATGAGCTGGGAGTCACCGTAAACTCGTAGCCGACAGATTTCCATTTCTATGGCGAGCTCCAAACCA
This sequence comes from Agapanthus africanus, assembly GCA_030015575.1. Taxonomy (NCBI): domain Eukaryota; kingdom Viridiplantae; phylum Streptophyta; class Magnoliopsida; order Asparagales; family Amaryllidaceae; genus Agapanthus; species Agapanthus africanus. Next base: position 175,920,579 of record JASDDO010000028.1, read on the forward strand.
GCTATCAGAGCTCCATACTCAGCTTCATTGTTTGTCCGAGGCTCGGTGAGAGCGAAAGAATGCCACAGGGTTCCCATTGATGGCGTGATGAACACCAATCCTATCCCCGCCTTTACCTCCGGGATGCTTGATCTGCCGGAGCTCCTTATTGATGAGGCCCCATCAAAGTAGAGCTCCCAATATGGCTCGTCTTCCTCGAGGTGCAGCACTTGTTCGTCAGGTAACTCACAATTTAGCGACGATCCTTCTGGTATAGGATGAGCAGCGAGAAAGTCTGCAAGTGCTTGCCCTTTTACTGCTTTCTGAGGAGTATAAACTATATCAAACTCGAGTAGCATGATAGCCCATCTTGCCATTCTGTCGGCTAGGCTTGCTTTGGTCATCAAGTGTTTGAGCGGGTCGACCTTAGAGATCAGCATAACCCGATGAGCGAGCAAATAGTGCCTCAGCTTCTTCGCAGCAAATATTAGAGCCAGGCATTGCTTTTCGATTGGGGAGTAGTTGTGTTCCGCCCCGACTAGAGTTCGACTGAGGTAGTAGAGGGCATTTTCTTTTCCCTCCTCGTTATTCTGGGCAAGGAGCGCACCGAGTGACTCGTCCAGCGCGGCAGTGTAGAGAATCAGCGGTTTATTTGGAATGGGAGCGGCCAGCACTGGAGGGTGCAACAAGTATTGTTTGATGCTTTCGAACGCTGCTTGACATTCGGCATCCCAGATAAAAGGAGCTCCTTTCTTCATGAGCTTTGAGAAGGGCCTACATCTCCCCGATAAATTTGAGATTAACCTCCGTATGTAAGGAAGCTTGCCTTGAAAAGATCTTAGCTGCGTCAGACTCTTCGGAGGGGGCATCTCCATGATGGCCTTTATCTTTGATGGGTCAACTTCGATCCCTTGATGTCGGATTATGAAGCCCAGGAAGTTTCCCGATGACACGCCAAAAGCGCACTTCAGAGGATTCATCTTCAGATCGTATTCCCTCAGTCTGGTGAGAACGGTCCTGAGATCTTGGATATGATCGGCCTTGGCTTTAGTCTTGATGACCGGATCATCAACATAGCATTCGACGACTTTATGGATTAGGTTATCAAAGATATTAGTCATTGCCCTTTGATATGTAGCACCTGCGTTCTTCAGTCCGAATGGCATTACCTTATAGCAATATATTCCGATCGGGGTTTGAAATGCTGTATGCTTCTCATCCTCAGGCGACATCTTGATCTGATTATATCCAGATGGGCCATCCATAAAGGTGAACAGTTCGTAATTTGAGGTGTCATCGACCATCATTTCTATGACCGGTAGCGGGAAGTCGTCTTTAGGACATGCCTTGTTGAGGTCCCTGAAATCGACACAAACTCGGATCTGCCCATTTTTCTTCTTCACTAGGACTATGCATGCGATCCAGTCTGCATATTTCTCTTCCTCGATGAAGCCGGCATCGATGAGTTTTTTGGTTTCCTCGATGACCTTTTCTTCCAACTCCCTTCTCATTCTTCGAGGAGCTTGTTTGACTGGCTTAGTATCATGAGATATAGCCAGCTTATGCACGGCTACCTCAGGGGAAAGCCAGGCATTTCTTTGTACGTCCACGCGAAGCAGTCGGCGAACTCATGCAGCAGGGCAATTATCTGCTCTTTCATTTCCTCCGACAAGAGTGTGCTGATGTAGGTCGGACTTGGATTATCGAGCGTTCCTAAGTCAATCTCGGTTAGCTCATCAAAGGTTGCTTGTCCGCCATCTTCGAGCTCTTGAGGAGCTTCTTCTGGCTCGGCTATCTCGTCATCATCATTTGATCTTTCGCTGGCCTCACCAACATGGATCATGTAGCACGCTTTGGAATCAGGTTGAATGTAGCCTATACCCCGTCTATCTGAAATTTGTCCATCTATGAGTGCTCGGACCTGGGGCGGATACCATAGCCCTTCGTAAAACTTTGCTTCGGACTCTGTTTGATATAACTGGCATCCGCACTTCTTAAAGTATTCCCGCATCTCGGGCGCATAGTATCTGGGATTGAGGACGGCTCTTATGCTTCTCTCATAGGGAAGGCACGCGACAGAAAGATCGTCCGGGTGCACAACGGGGTTTGACCTGTAAAACAAGATGCCCTTCTGTCCATTTTTCCTCCCGGGCACGTAGAAAGTTTTCAGCTAGTCCACGGTAGAGACTGACAATGTGTCGAGCTCTTTGCACATCCATTCTGGCACCCTTGTGATGGCCAGGGACCCTTCTGCGACTTCGAAGGTCTCTCATAGTTTCGCTTGCTGCATGGGGGGCCAATCTGCACAGCTGTTGCACGGCAGGTCCTCTTCTTCTGAATCTTCAGTGTCACTGCTAAGATGAGGGCGGGCTTTACCGCTAGATGGGCCTTCAGTAACAGATTCGTCCGTATCGCTGCCGAAATGAGGGCGATTTTTGCGGAAGGACGGGCTTCCAGCGTCGGACTCATCAGTGTCGCTGCCGAAATGCGGGCGCACTTGGGTATTTTTGCTTTTGAAAGTGATAGCCGGCGCAGATTTGCTTTTGAGTCTTGGGGCCGGTCTATCCTCAGTCAGTTGTGGCTTAGCATTTTTGTGGTTCATAAAGTACCGAGAATCTTCATATCGGACTTCATGCACATCGAACGGTTGGATATCTCCGTCAATGCGTCTTTCTTCGCCATTTTTAGTATACTTCATGCATTGATGGAGAGTTGATGGAATGATGCCGTAATCGTGGAGCCACGGCCGCCCCAAGAGAATCTTGTAAGATGTGTCGGCGTCGATCACGTATATCTTAGCTTCAGTTTGCAGATCCCCAAATTTGATTGGCAAAGCTATAGACCCCAGAACTTGCTGGCAATTTTGGTTGAAGCCTTGAATGACAATCTTTTCCCTTGACAGGTGTCGGACGTCCATTGACAAACTCTTCAGAGTTCGCAAGTTCATGATGTTCACTGAGGACCCCGGATCAATCAATATGCGATTAATTCAATCTCCGTCACTGTACCCGGTCACGTAAAGCGGCCGATTATGCTCAGCCGTTCCCAGTAGCAAGTCTTCATCCTTAAATGTGACTGCGGCGGCATGCAAAGCGTGCTGGGCTTCTTTCATATTAATTTCCGCAAAGTGAGCCTGATACCGCTCGGGGTTTTGTAAAGCATGAATGAGAACATCTCTAAGCTCCTTAGATAGGACCAAGGCATCGTAGATGCTCAGGAGAGACGGAAGCTTCCGGAGATGTGCCAAGACATTATAGTCCACCAAGGAAGGACTTATGTTTTCATTAGCCGGTTCTCTGCCATCTTCTTCATTAGCGACTTGTTTTTCCTTCCCTTTTGGGGCGTTGCCCTGATTTGGTGGTAGAGCCCTGCCGCTTCTGAGCTGGATTTGATTGGCCGTTGTGGCGAGCTCCTCATCCTCTTCGGGAAAACAGAGCTCATCCTCGGAGTCGCTGTCAAGATGGATGGCGTAGCAGGTTACTACTTGGATCTCTTCATTGGAGTCTTCTTCTAACTCCTCCAGAATTTCAGCCGCTTGTACAGAGAAGGACTCCTTCAATTGAATCAATGTTCTTTCCCTTTGTTCATATTCTTCGAGGGAATCGATATATTTTTGAATGGTCGATCTCCCTGCAGACTCTTTTTCGCGCCGAGCTTCACTTTTCTTCTTCTTGAGCTTCTTGGATTTTGAGCCTGATGGAGCCGCATTGGCAGCTGGACTGGTAGGCTTCTTCTGTCCTTCCCATTCCATCATGGGCTCTTTCTGAAGCAGCTTTAGCATCTTCTTCGTCTTATTAGATATGTGCATACTCCACGGAGGCCACGATGAGTCAGTTTCATTTGTCAGGGCAGCAGGTTCAACTGTCTGCTCCCAGAAGGCTTCAACTTTTGTCTGTATAAAGTTGGCGGTTGGAACTTGATTGTTCACCAACACGCTTTTGGACAGCTCGATCTTTCCAGCCTTGTACTGCTTCTCGACCCATTCCTTGAAGATATAGCAATCCTCGATCGCATGGCTCACTACTCGGTGGTACGGGCAATACAGAGGATTGTCGGTCATTTTTGCTTCTTGGGGTCTTTTCGACTCCGGCAATTGTAGACCGTTGTTCAAGGCATCTTTAAATATCTTACGGACCTTGTCCCATCTGAAAGAGTAAACCTTGTTCTTCTTCTCCTCTAGGGAAGGCCCATCTCCTCCCAGCAATGGCTTTCGAGACCGGTTGGTTTTGGATTTGCTCGCCCTTCGCTTTTCTTCATTGTCGAACGCATTGAAGACATTGGTACTGCTGGAACTCCCGCTTCTACGATTGTCGTCCCGCTTGCTTTTCTAGGTTTTGTCTCTCTGAGAGTCCGGCGGGGACTCTTGCTTCGAGCGTTCCAGCATTTGGACTTTCTTGGTTAGCTACTGGAATGTCTTGAGGCCCGCTGTACACAAGAATGGGACCATCCAATTGCTGAGGTTCCCAATAAGAAGGCTGACGGACTAGTCCTGCTCCAGCGGCGGTTCGCACTTGACTGTGAGATTACGCCATCGGGCGATAAAGTCGGTGTTGCTTTCATTCTTCCCCGGCTTGGTCCTCACAAGGTCGGCAATGGAGATTTTATCACTGACGCTCATGAACCTTTGCCGGAACAGAGACTCCATTTGGGCAAAGGTAATGACGGACCCATCTGGTATGCTCGCGTACCAGTCGAAAGCGACACCGGTCAGGCTGTTGACAAACTGACGAAGAAAGAGCGCGTCATTGCCCCCTGTATTTCCGCATGATGCTTTGAAGTGGGCGACATGCTGATTTGCATTCCCCGTTCCATCAAATCTTCCGAACTTAGGAATGACGTAGCCACTTGGGAACTCAATCAGATCGTATTGCGCGGGATATGACCGCCCACTACTGCCGATTTCTTTCTGAGCTTCAGCTTCAGCGACCAATGTTTTAACCTTGCTGGTGACCAAATCCATTATCCGATCCTGTGTTAGTGGGATAGTGCTATCTGGGGCCAAGGCGTCCCCAGAAGCGGAGTGTGGTCGGCTTTCATGTGGCTCAACCAGTCTTGGACCCGAAGGAACAGGCATTGGCTGCCTCGGATTTTCATCACCCGGCTGATTAGTAGCGGCTTGTGCTTGATTGGGAGGCGCTCGAGCAATTTGAGCAGTAAGCTGCATCACCACATTCGTTAAGTCGTCAATCTTCGAATAGAGCTTGGCCATCTCTTTATCTTTGCTCCTGAGCTGTTTTCGAAGCTCTTGAAGCAGCTCTTACTCCGCAGTCCTGGGGCGGAAAGTCGGCTCTTCCTCGCTATCCGAGCTTGACTCTGCATGGACCGAGGGTCTTTCTGCCTATCATCCTCATCGAGAGGGTTTTCTTCATCCAGCGGGGGAGGCTGTTCTTAGGAAGCAGCAACCACATTCAGGCTAGATTGGGCTTGGGATGTGGTGGCCCCATCCTTGCTTTTGCTGCGAAGGTTGTAGCTGGGGCGCCTGCCCGCCATATAGACCATATGGATGATATATCCGGCCTTCTTTCTATCATTGGCAGCTGATTTCATGGATCACTGTCTTGACCCCCTTGTTTCAGTAGCTGGTAGTCGATTGAAGGCGGCTGGCCTAACCAGGTTCTTGAATGGTGCTGGCACTTCTTTTCTGGATTTGCCCCACTGCTTTCGTGCGGCACAGAGTGCTTGATAGACTCTTAAAGAGACAGTGTCATACTTTTTCTGTTGGGGCCGGGACCCGTCTCTTTGTGGCACTGTTGGGGCCGGGACACGTCTCTTTGTGGCACTGTTCGGACCGCTGTCATCTTGATTCTGGCTGTCATGGCATTTTTCTGAACCCACTTCAGAGGCTCGAAGGAATTGCTGATCCTTACGTCCGACTCAGCCGTCGTCGCGGGGCAACCCTGCACTTGGAACTTCATACGATTCCATTTGGCCGAAGCCTTGGCCCTTTTGTTGGCTCGATACCTGAGCCGCTTCTTCCTTAACTTCTCTGTTATAAGCACCTGGCAGACTTCGGCTCTTTGGGAAGACGCCGCAGACCGGTCGATGGAGGGCCTTGGAGATACGCTCGATTGTGCATTTGTTAGAGTCATCGCCTGAGCTCGTCCGCAACATTTGATGTTTCCCTTTGTACCGAAGTTCTTGCCCCCCACTGGAGCACCAGAGAATCGTTCAGACACCGTCTTAAGTTTCGGTTGTGGTGCCTTGGCGATCACGACATTCGGCCTCTTACCCCTTGAGACTGGCTTGGCTACCTGTTCCACCGGGATCTCCGCCAAATGAGCGCTTCCGGCAGGGTAGATGATGACGGAGCCAAACTGGCGGGGCGGTTCCTCCCATTGTCGACTGAGGCTTGTGGGGAGGACCACACGAGCGTTGATCTTGACCACGTACGGAATCAGGGTCATGTTGGAAGCTGAATTCGTCTGTGGAGAGATTGTCATCGAAGGTTGATTGCTGCACAGAAAAAAAAACATCATTTCAGTATAGACAATCGATATGTATATTGATTGAGTTCGCATGAACGTTTAACCCGAAATATGGGAGGAGAGATTGGTCCCACCGGGCGTGCCAGAATCTGTAAGGTGTTTTTCGTCACCCCATTGAGATGGGAATACGCGCGCGCTTGTCAGGCGTACTACAGATTCCCCCTGCCTAGGGTAGGCTGGGGTTTAATGATTATGGGGATCCGAATCTCCGGCAGCCGCGGAATAAGCTGCCGTTATTACCCCCCGCCTTTGGGGCGAGGGAACCTCCGATTAACGGGTTAAACTGGTCATGCGAACTCAATGTGCAGTGTACGTGTGTTTTGTTTTGGAGGGGGGTTTGGATATATCGGGAGCCACGCAGAGTTTTTACGGGGATCCCGCTACCCTGATAGCCAGCTGGGGGTCAAGGGGGCTAGCAGCCCCCTTGCGGGGTCCGGGGCAGCGCCCCGTTAGAAATTTTTTTCTAACAGGGACAGTGTCGTGGAGTATGTGTATGTGTACATATGTATACATACGTATATATATACATGTATATATAAAAAAAGGGGGAAAAAGACATTCAAAGGATGCGTGGGACAGCACCTTGGGCGCTGTACGCCTAGGTGCTGTGCGCTCAGGCGCTAGAGTGCCACGTGTCGGCATGTGGGTGCTCTGCGCTTAAGCGCTGGGCGCTTGAGCACAAGCGCGCCACGTGTTGGCACGGGGGCGACTTGCGCTTGAGCGCTGGACGCTTGAGCGCAAGTGCGCCACGTGTCGGCATGGGGCGACTTGCGCTTGAGCGCAAGCGCGCCACGTGTCGGCACCGGGGTGACTTACGCTCGAGCGTTTGCACTTGAGCGCAAGCGCGCCACGTGTCGGCACGGGGGCGACTTGCGCTCGAGCGCTTGTGCTGGAGCGCAAGCACGCCACGTGTCGGCACGCGGGCGCTCTGCGCTTGAGCGCCGGCGAGAAAAAGAGGCTTTTAGCCTAAAAAAATTTCTCTGAAGAGAAATCAGATAGGAGTTAGACTCCTGAGTGTGTTCTTTTTGTTTTGGGTTAATGGGAAGGGTTCTTCTTCTTCCTCTTCTATTGGCTGGATCTTGAAGATCAAGAGATATGGGATTTTTTAAAATCTCTCCTTTTTGAGATCTAGTGACAGATCCAAGTTCCCCTTCGTGGGTTTGGTGGTGAAAAACTATTTTGTTTTATAAAAAGAAGAGTAAAACTCTTGATTTAATTCAAGAGAAAGAAGAAGGTTTTGGAACCTTGAAGAACAAGGAAAGATCTCAGATCTGGAAAATTTTTAGAGAGAGAAAAAAGTTGTTTAGATATTTCATTATCTTTGCCTTTATAGGCTATACACTTTACACATAGCCCCTTGGGCTTCACAAAATGGCATTTTGTCTATCCCATGGCTCATGTGCCATTTCTTTTTACACATAAGCCATGAGCTTTACAAAAATTTGGCTTTATGCCTATAAAATGCAACAAAATTATTTATTATAAAATTTTATCTTGGCATGGGGGGGAGGCCGGCCGCTTCATGTTCGGGCTCGACCCGGGCATGGGCCCACTGGATCTGGGTTTGGGCCCACTTGGCTTAGGGTTGACTTTGATTTTGACTTGATCAACCGGGGTGTAAATTTTTACCCCAACAAACTCTTAGGAGTTTTTCATTGATTTCGGGGTTTAAAAATGACATTTTATTCCTCGGTGCATTATATCGTTTTTCTTAATCAGTCTTTCTGATAATTTTGTTGACTTTCTTTCACAGAAACAATGGACTCCACATGTACGATCTTGACGAGATCATCTCTTACGGGGACATCCGCCGACTTGGCCGTTCTCAAAATCGAGAGTTCACAAATGCGGAGTGTGCTGAAATTATGAGCCGCTTCGACGCATATAACGGTCTACTACTTCCCCGACGTTCCTCCTTCCTGAAGCTTATCGTGGGAGCCATCTGGGAAGCGCTTCCTCTATTCTGTTCTGGTGTGCCGCTTAAGGCGTTAGATGCCGCCGAGGATAAGGTGCACTCAGTGTACCTGATGAACTTAATCTCGAAGAGACGGTGGGACATTCTTGTCGATCTCCTGCACCAGGCCTTCCAACAGTCCGCCAAACTCGCTACTTATTGGAGGGAGGAGGACATCCGCGGGGACCCCGACGCTTGTGCTCACGAAAGAAAGCACACTAGGATGGTTCGCCAAGCTTGGAAAATCTTAGATAAGGTTACTTTCGAGTTCCTTAATCCATGTCCTGGGTCCGAGGTCATACCGTTATAAACATTTCAATAATGTTGCCATTTATTTCTTTATGATTGTAAAAGCCCTTTGAAATATGAATGGAAAAATTTTATTTCAGCTTGTCTTATTTCTCAATTTGAGTCTTTTGCACACGCATGAATGGATGTGTCTCAAACGCTTGATCAAATGCAAATCGAATGTCCTTTCTGTCGCTTCCCACTTTCTTTTATTATCAGTATACTGCTTTAGTAAGCATGGTTGACAGGTGATAGAGCCAGCATCCTGTATTGGCTTCTTCAAAAGGCAGCGATGGCTTAGGCCGTAGGTTCAGATCTGCTGCCTAAGACTTTTCAACTTTATGAGCCGTGAGGGTCTCATAAAGACTTTTCTCTCTACGAATCGATAGGATCTCATAGGTGTATTTTCTCCTTAGGAATCGTGGGGATTCCTAAGTGCATTTTCTCTTATAAGTCGTAAGAACCTTATAAGAGAATTTTCCCTCTTACGAGTCGAGAGGACCCGTAAGCGGTTGTTTCCCTCCTTGTCGAAATTCGACTTTGGAGAGTGAGACCTGTGGATAGTATGCAAGAGACCATTTTGGGCCAACTTGCAGGGTCCCAGTGCTTAGGGAACAAGTTTTTTAATCCTTACTGCCTAAGGCTTTATCTTACGAGTCGAGCCGCATTGAGAAGTTCTTGCAAAGACATCAATTTCTTCACAAATCGAGACGAATCAAGTATTTCTCGCAAGAATATCCTAACGTCATAGTTAAACTTTGCTCTTTACGACAGAAGTCCGTTAGGGTCTATGGTACTCAGGGTTTTGGCTGTCGTACCGTCGCATCAGCTGATATGTTCCTCGATAGGCAATCGTGCTGTTTGAGTAGCCCTGCGACTGCCATGTCTCTGATCCCTTCGGGGGCTAGACAAGACGTCTTCAAGCAATCCTCCTTGGCAGTTTGACCGTCGGAAGAGCAACCGTTAGGAATTTGCCATGCCACTTTTTACTTGAGGTTAGGCTCATTTTGATGAGCCCCGATGAGTCATATCCACTCCGCGCTGGTTTGGGATGATCTCCGATAGTCTTTCAGGTTTTATGTGAGTTGCCGTCAAGACCCTGAAGCTAGGAATTCGGTCTTTGCTTCATTTGCTGGCATTGCGTCTGCTGTATCGAGACGAATGTTGCGGTAGGAACTAGGGATTTTGCCGTGGCTCTATTTGTTTGATTGTCGCGTCTGAACCCTGTTGGAGGAAGAACGCTAGGGTGACATCTCGTCTGCTGTATCGAGACGGACGTCGCGGTTGTCTCTAGGTTGCTGTTGAACCGTCGAGGTTTGGAACTAGGGATTTTGCCGTGGCTCCGTTTGTTTGATTGTCGTGTCTGAACCCTGCTGGAGGAAGAACGCTGGGATGACATCTCGTCTGCTGTATCGAGACGGACGTCGCGGTTGTCTCTAGGTTGCTGGTGAACCGTTGAGGTTTGGAACTAGGGATTTTGCCTTGGTTCCGTTTGTTTGATTGTCGCGTTTGAACCCTGCTGGAAGAAGAACGCTGGGGTGACATCTCGTCTGCTGTATCGAGACGATCGTCGAGGTGGTGACCACTCCGCGCTAGTGAGGAATGATCTCCGATGGTCTTTCAGGTTTTATATGAGTTGACTTCAAGACCCTGAAGCTAGGAATTTGGCCTTCGCTTCGTTTGCTTTGACTGCGTTTGCTGTATCGAGACGAATGCTGAGGTGGAGCTGGGATTTTACCGTCACTCCGCTTTATTTCGACCACGAGGTCTTTTGTTGACGTTCCTTCTGCATCCTGTTGGACTGCGAAGGAACGCCATTGTTGACATCTCGTCTACTGTACCGAGACGAATGCCAAGGTGGAGCTGGGATTTTGCCGTCACTCCGCTTTGTTTCGACCGTGAGGTCTTTTGTTGGCGTTGCATCTGCATCCTGCTGGACTGCGAAGGAACGCTATTGTTGACATCTCGTCTGCTGCATCGAGATGAATGCTGAGGTGGAGCTGGGATTTCGCCGTCACTCCGCTTTGTTTGGACCGTGAGGTCTTTTGTTGACGTTGCTTCTGCATCCTGCTGGACTGCGAAGGAACGCCATTGCTGACATCTCGTCTGTTGTATCGAGACGAATGCTGAGGTGGAGCTGGGATTTTGCTGTCGCTCCGCTTTGTTTCGACCGTGAGGTCTTTTGTTGACGTTGCATCTGCATCCTGCTGGACTGCGAAGAAACGCCGTTGTTGACATCTCGTCTGCTGTATCGAGAAGAATGCTGAGACGGAACTGGGATTTTGCCATGGCTCCGTTTGATGGTGTAACATCTGTGTCATAATGGAATGAGGAGGCACACCGTTGTTGGTCTCCAGGCTGTAGATATGGCCATTGAGATTTGGAACTAGGGACTTTGCCATGGTTCTGTTTCGTTGCGACTCTGAGGTCGATTGTTGACGCCACGTCTGCATCTGGTTGGAGTGAGGAGAAATGCCGTTGGTGATTTCTAAGTTGTCGATGTTAACGTCAAGACCCTGAGGCTAGGGATCTTCCTTTGCTTCATTGGTTGACATTGTGTCTGCAATATTGCGACAAATGTCGAGGTTGTCTCTAGGTTGTCTATGAAACGTCGAGATTTGGCTTCGCTTTCTGATGGAGCCTGTTGGGAAGGTATGGTTCTCTCTTTGTTTGCGCCCCTGGATTGTGTACAGGGATCGATGTGATCTCACCTGTAGGGCAAAAAGTTTCATTCTTTCATCATTTTTTTATTCTTTCCGCGATGCTCTATCATTTCAGCTTTTTATATCGCAAAAATCGCGATTGCCCAATCATTTCGGCTATTTTCATGGTGCCCAATCATTTCGGCTATTTTTCTTTTTACTCACTGCTTTTTATTACGAGTTGCCCAATCATTTCGGCTGTTTTTGTATGCATACATTTTTACTTGCTAATTTTGTTGCAAGTTGCCCCATTATTTCAGCTATTTCATATGCATTTTTTTGGCTCACTGATTTTTTCTCACGAGTATAGGGATTTAGGATCTGATGCCAATCTTAACATCAGCATCGCTACGACTGGAATATTGCCAGGAGCGAATCATCATTTGTAATGAAAGGACTTGGAATTTGATACCGATTTAGACATCAGCATCGCTACAACTGGGATATTGCCAGGAGCGAATCATCATTTGCCTTTGTCGATGTCGAACAAAGGTGGCTTAGCGAACAGGGTTAAGATCCTGTCGACTAAGGCTTTTGACTTCATGAGCCGTAAGGGTCTCATGAAGGTATTTCTCCCTACAAGTCGTGAGGATCTCGTAGGTGTGTTTTCTCCTTAGGAATCGTGGGGATTCCTAAGTGCATGTTCCTCTGTAAGTCGTAAGGATCTTACAAAAGGATTTTCTCTTTATAAGTCGAGAGGACTTACAAGTGTTGTTTGCTGTACGAGCATATCCCTAGTCATGGATGGGACTTTGTTAGGGAAATGTTTATTCGCGCCCGTGGATTGTATACAAGGGTCAGTGTTGAGCCACTTGTAGGGCAAAATCGAAGGTTGTGGAGGTTGCGTAAGCATAGGTTTAGGTCTCTGTAATTCAAGACTTTCAAATCTAATGAGCCGTGAGGGTCCCATAAGAGAGTTCTCCTTACGAGTCATGAGGATTTCACAAGTGTATTTTCTCCTTCGGAATCGTGGGGATCCTTAAGTGTGTTGCTCCCTTGTGAGTCGTAAGGATCTCACGCGGGTGGTTTTTCCTTACAAGGTCGAGAGGACCCTGTAAGTGTCCTTTAACGGGGTTGCGCCCTTTCGGGTTTTCACAAACACTCGCCGGTAGTCCTGCTGCTTTTACTCATGGAGCCCTTTCGGGTTTTCATCCGTGCCCTTTTTGCTTATGGACCTACCTTTTGTTTATTCTTTTTATTTTTATATTATTTTTTTACGAGGTCGTGCCCTTTCGGGTTTTCACGAACACCCGCCGGTAGCCCTGCTATTTATACTCACGGAGCCCTTTCAGGTTTTCATCCGTGCCCTTTTTGCTTATGGACCTACCTTTTATTTTATTCTTTTTATTTTTATAATTTTATTTACGAGGTCGTGCCCTTTCGGGTTTTCACGAACACCCGTCGGTAGCCCTGTTGTTTTTACTCACGGAGTCCTTTCGGGTTTTCATCCGTGCCCATTTTGCTTAAGGACATACCGTTTATTATATATTTTTTTATATATTTATTTTATTTATCTCGTCAGCCTAAGGATGTTGCGGTATTAGTTTTAGGACGTTTCGGTCCGCTAATAGTTTAAAGACGTTTTGATCCTTCGTTAGTTTAAGGACGTTTCGGTCCGCCATCGCCGCGTTTGAGGCGAATCTCTAGTTTACTGACTTTTCGGTCTATGGGGCTTTCTGTATGACTGAGAATGATGCCCCCGGCGTATCCATCTTTCTCAGAGCATGCGGTTGTGGCGTGTGTTCCCCTCCGAACGGCGGCCGCGACGTTAGGACGTCTTGCCTGAAATTCGGGGCAGATACTATATGGTTTTATCCGTCTACCTCTCCGAAGATGTCAAGTTGATTTATGGCACCGTGTTTCGGAGGTTTAGACGGATGCGGCCAATGTAGTAGACTTCGTCAGATTCCCCCTCGTTTGAGGGGTTTTTGATTGTGGGGACGCTCTTCCCTACAGGCGCAAGTCCCTGCAGTTAATTATGCTACCGCATCGCGGAACCACTTTCTCCTTCTCCAGAATTTCACTTCGTGTCGTGTGTGTTTATTTTGTTTGTGATTGCCTGTGGATTGTATACGGAGACTAAGTGATGCCGTCGCCCATAGGACGTGGATTTGTCCAAATCCGTATTTACTTAGATTTGGTTTTGGTGTTTTAGTTTAAGGATACGTTAGCCATATTTAGGCTAAGATCGACTTAAACGTTTGTTAAGGATACGTTAGTCTGATTTGAGACTAAGATCGACTTAACGGGATCGTTTAGATCCGACAAAAGAGCATTTGGGAGCTATATTGTTTAGTTTAATGACGTTGTGGTCAATAAGTAGTTTAAGGATGTTGCGGTCCATATTCCAGTTTAGGGACATGGTGGTCTATATTCCAGTTTAAGGACATAGGGGTCCATCGCCAGTTTAGGGACATAGTGGTCCATCGCCAGTTTAGAGACATAGTGGTCCATAAGTAGTTTAAGGACGCTTAAGTCCGTAGGTTTAAGGACCCCGCAGTCCGTGTTTTAGTTTAAGGACGCATAATTCCGTGGGTTTAAGGACCCCGCAGTCCGTATTGATGTTTGGTTGTCGGGATCCATCACCTCTCTGACGTCGTTGAGGGATTACAACGATAGGAGTCAAAGGAGTTCGGAGATGTACCCTCGAACCGGATGTAAATTGATTTAAAAGAGCAGCTGTGCTCAGTCAATTTAATTTGAGGACTTACGGCCATGATTGGGCTAAGTCCAGTTGAAACATATTCAACGCTTTTATTTGTTTTTGGTCTATTAGACCTGTGCTAGGGCTTTGCCCTGGTTTAAATAATGCATTGCACTACTTTAAGTTAGTTATATGTATGCCCTAGAGGCCATTACTGTACATAGGATGTATATTGTAGTGGATGCTGGGACATATATAGGGAGGACTTTCTTGCTCGACATGATAGTATGCTATCTGGTTGCTCTTTATCTTAACGTGTATACAGATTGTCTCTCTGTTACATGTTGGTAAAGCCCTTAGGATGTGTACTTGACTACCTGGACTATGATGCGGATCATACTAGTGGGGACATGGTAGTCCATAAGTACATCCTTCAAGGTCCCTAGTCGTGGGTGTATTGAGACGGGGCATCGATATACCAGAGTAGACTAGCGTATACCTTCTCGACCCATACAGATGGGCGATGGTTGATCCCATATCCATTGGTGTTTGACATCAGAGATGATATACGGGTGATCAGTGGAGACTGGGTACACTGGACGGACTCGCCGAGAACTCCCAGATGGTATTATACCTCACGTCAGATGGCAGTTCTATGGTGACACTAGTACAGAGTAGTCTGTTGACCCGAGATCTTCATAGAGTCTTGTGTGATTCTCACTGTACTTTGATTTCCACCTTACCACGTCTAAGAGGGCATGCAAAACGGTGGTTTTTGGGTACAGTCCCGATTCACATGGAGGCAATGAGCGATAGGAAGGGATTCGACTCTCCCGATATAGGGAGTTGATGTTGCGCTGTGTTCGATTGGCTATAACCGGAAATCCCTTGCCAGGGTTGCTAAGATTTACTGGTAAGTGTTACCAGTAGTTTCTCGAACTGTTATAGACCTCATATCGACACAACTTATCGAGCTACTGGGGTCTGACGTTTACCACCCCTAGGCGAGATATGCGACATATTAGACGATCTGACCGGACTGTACGGTAAGTGTTACTGGTTGGATTCACAGGAGTTTGAGAGGGCTTGCTCGTTGATCTTCTGATCGCTCAATACCCGGGTGGTCGTTACGTTTAGCAGACCGCTTGCGGCTTGTGGGTGTTTGATATGATCATCACCTGCTGCCGGCGTATTGACGAGTCTTTAGAGTCCTACACAGAGCTTTTCTGGCTCAAACGAAACGAAATAGGAGCGCATATGGGATATGTGCGGGACCGAGAATAATACCAGTATGTGATAATGTATTCGATTCTCGCGATTTGTATCATTAGACGGTTATATGAGATATAGCCGGGTTACCGAATCAAGTGTTGATTCGATACATTGATACACTTGATATTAGTCGGTTATATGCAGTATGACCGGATCATTAAATCAAGTGTTGATTTAATGATTTAATGTATAATTATATATTTGATATATTACTTTACATTAACTAGTATTGGTTCACTTAAGATTATTTTCTCACTAAATTGTGCACATTGTATATATGATATATTTTTGTGCACTTGTTTGTATCATGTTTGATGATACATGCAAACTTGGGTGTGAGTATGCTTTAAACTATGATTAGGTTAATGGTTAGGGTTTAATTTACTTATTTATTTTCTATATTCATTTTGGCAAGAATAAAATGGTAGTGGCTTTGTTTGTTTTATGCAAGAAGCTTCATGATGCTTCATGCATCTTTGAATAAGTCTTACCATTTTGTTTTATTCCTTAACCCTAACCATTTACCTAAACCCTAGTTTATTCTCTACATCATTTTATCTCACCCATGGTTGCTAAATGATAAGATCACTTGATTTTCTATTATTAATTAATTCATTTTCTTTTCTTCTTCTTCATCTTCTTCAAGAGGTGAAGAAAGCTTACTAGAAATTTACAAGTGATGAATCCAAGTGAGAAATCCAAATTTAAAGTGAACCCACTTCCTATTTCTTCATCCTCTACCACTTGCCATGTAGTAGAGTGTGTTATCTTCACAAGTTCTATGACCAAGTGAAGATGGAGCTTGATCTTGAGTTGCCTCGACGTAGATCATCTTCGGCATCGAAGTCGACGACCCAGCCCGATCATTTCTCCGATGAAACCGATGCTAGAGTCCGGGATTCCGATGATCGTAGCGGAGGTACGTCAACACGGAGCTAGAGAAGTGGAGGACCGGATCTACAAAGGTTGTAGTCCCTTTCACTTAGCAATAAAATTGTTTACTTGCATGTTTCGCCTTACCTCTAGTTACGATCTTGCTTAGAGTTACTTGGCACTTGATAAAAATTTGATTTTGGCATGGTTGATCAGTTGTAGAACCTCATCGGTGTGCCTAGGATCCCTACAGTGGTATCAGAGCCTAGCTAGAGCTTTAGGCGAAGTGTAGACGATATTAGAAGTCCGATCGAACCCGAAATCCCCGCTTTTCACCCCTCTCTGTACAATTTTCAAAACTGTGGATTTTCCCAATTAAAAATGCTCAGAAAATAGTGCAGGGAAATATAAGATTAACTGTACAAAACGAGACAGTTACTCACTTAAACGGCCGCGGAACCGCGGCAAGGACATGCCATTGGCGGCGGTTCCGCGGCGCAATTGATGAGTTAGGGTTTCAATTTTGTACAGTTTCCCCCGTTTGTGATTCCTGATGTTTCTGGGCACTTTTAATTATACTCAACAGTTGAGTTTTCTGGGGTTTATTGGGGACTCATTGATTCGATCGGATATTTTTAACCTCGTTTATGGTTTTCTGGGTATTTTAGAACATGTTAAAAAGTTCGGCCGGATATAAATACCCACTTTTTCCCCTGCCGGGAAATTTCCAATTATTGGATTTTTCCGTTGTTTAATGACGTTCTAAGTAGTGCAAGTAACGCGATGGTCCCTCTAGAAGACAACAAACCATAACTCGATTATGTGACCATCTTGAACAGCCCTTTGAACCTTAGGGTTTGGGGCAGTACGGCGTGCCACATGTGAGGCGTTGGCTTGACCCTTCTACGGCTGGACCGTTGGTACTGAGGCATGAAGTGAATGTTTTTAAACTTATTTCATGTGTTGAGCTGTTTCGGGAAAACTTGGGTGTTTGACTGTTCGATTGGAAAGTTTAACATTTTCTGTTTATCTGGAATGTGATACAATATTTGGAATTCACAAGTAGTTATGTGATAACTAATATGAATGTTATAAACATAGCACTTTAGTCTCAAATGATCGGTTGCCACGGAATTTTGATGTGATCAAAAGTCCGTCGCAATCACGTAGCGTACGCGGATATTCGCCGGTAAACTTAATAGACAGCCATGCCCCATAGCCCCGACCAAGTGACTGTAGGAGAACCCTATCGCCAAAAGCATCCGCTCGGGTGCTCACGGCAGCGGTGTTCCGCCTTGGTGCACTTCGTTGACGGTATCGGGGGTGGGCCGCCTACTAAAGTTCGTGACGAGCATTGGATCAGTTTTTCTGGAATCTTGTTGAATTGCCCGACTAGATATTGAAAAGTGTTTTCGATATAGAGACTAAAATGCGAGGTTTATAATTGTTAGGCATGTAATGTCTAAGGAATTCATTTGGTCAGGCATGCGATGTCTGAGGAGATTGCGGATTCCAACTATTGTAGTTTTCCACTTTCTTTTCTGTGACCGTAAGTGTAATATGTGATATCGCCTGTTTCGTTGCTATATGTCAACGACAATTGGGATACGCATGTTTACTTACGTTGATGACATGTGATGTTATGTGTTGCTGCATATGTTATATTGGATCGTCGTGTTTGAATAGCCGGTGGTTTTTTTATGTGAGATGAGTGTTTTTCATTTTCATTCATGTAAGAACCTGTATGTAATATTCTTTTATTGGGGCACTTCCAGGTTGCGGAAGATGTCACCTTTTGTATATTATTTACTTTTCCGCACTAGGATAGACCCAAGGTGGAGAGCACAAGTAACCGGGTTCTAGAGTCCAGTGGGAGACCAATTCGAGGAGTCGAGTCCGGGTTTCCTAACTCTAGAATTGGCAGGGTTGCTTGCCGCTCTCGTAGAGGTCTAGGGGTGTGGGTTTGGCTATTCATCGCGACCGTGGAATCCGTGTTTTATACTGGCTCATATTGAAAACACGGACGTCCTAGTATATCCAATGTTTCATATGTTTCTTCTGCTGCGATATCTGTGATGTGATCATTTGATGTTCTCTGATAAATACTGTATATAGTATATATGATATATTATATAGGTGTTACTTATGTTTTACACCCACGCTAGCCCTGCCCCGCTCTGCCGTTAGTTACCTAACCTAATGGTGCACGAGGGGACATCGAGACGAATGCGGATGAGATAAATATACGTCGTATTTATCTGTGATGTTTAGGTAACTTAAATGATGGGACTTCATTAATATGATTAATGAAATAAAAGAAACCTAAAAGATGTTGTGGAATCAAATTTTCAAATATAGGTAGCTACAGTTCTTGCTTTGCATCGCGGTGTTCTTTGTAGAACACCCTGCACCTTATTCGATAAGGAAAGGGCCGAGATCCCTTCAGCGGGAGTGACCCCTTTAGCAATAACTGGCAGATGCTACAACCCTCGGTTTGTCTTTTGATTGCTCCTATAGTTCTTGCTTTGCACAGCGGTATATATGATATATCCAGCACCTTATTCGATGAGGAAAGGGCCGACGATCCCTTCACCGGGAGTGACCCCTTTAGCAAAACTAGAAAAGCCTAAAAAACACTCCATTTCAAAATCATTTGATTCTACATCGATATCATGTTCATTACGCAATAGGTTTTCAGAAAAATCTGTCGTAGCCCTCCGTCATTTCAGATAAGTAGTAGTTAGTATTCGTGCTGCGTTTGTTGGCCTTTGTCAAGGCGTAGTGTGCGGTAGCTGAATGGTGCTTATCTTCTTATGCATATGATGCAGATTGGGTTAGGGTAGACGTGCGACCTTGTTGGCCTTTGTCAAGGGTCGTGCGGGTGGGTTTAATTCAATCAGGAAATGACGGGTTGGACTTGACTAGTATCCTATGGTTTGTTGGCCTTTGTCAAGGTCATAGGAGGTTAGGGGCAAAATTATCGGGAATTTCAAGTGTTGAAATTTGCAATGAGATTGCATACCTTCTATGAGATAGTTGGATCCCGATACCCACTGCGAGTAATTGTTACTCCTGGGAGAGTTTTACACATTACAATTAGCCGATCAAGTAGGTGTCTAGAAAGGTGTTAACGGGGTTACGCCTCTGGGAAAACGAGGTTTACATTAATTAGGTTCGTGCGAAAGCACGGGGGACCTCCCTTAAAGTACCGACACTGGCCTGGCTGAAAGATTGGCGAACTTGTAGCGTGTAATTAATCCCGGCTAGTCTTTCCTTTTAGGGTTTGAAGGAAGATTTGATAAAAACAGTGGGAGCCATCCTGATTAGATAAAATAATAACCAATCTGATCTTGCAAGAGCGCACGCAGAGTGTTTTCTTCTCTCTCTCTCCAGGTAGCGACCATGTCACGCCTTAATCAAGATAATAAAATGGATATATTAACCGAACCCCCTTGTTATACTGAGCTGGGGAACGTTGGCCCCGCTCCAACTTATAATTGTTGTAAGACAGAGCAGGAAATAGGGGAATACAAGGATTCCCATACCTCCCAAACGAAGAAAGTGCATATGATGCATCTCCTTCGGGTATGTTCATTATAAAGAACTGTTTCTCAGTATTCTCTGCATCCTGGGTATTTGATACCGGATCAGGATCCCAGATATGTAATCTGTTACAGAGGGCTACAGAAAGGTAGAGAACTGAGAACGGGTGATAAGTTTCATGAGACAGAAAACGGTGCAAGTGTTGCAGCCAGATCTGTTGGTCACTGTCACCCTGTATTACCAGAATACATTGATTCTGAACAAATGTTATTAGATACTGAACCTGATGTACAAAATCATATCAGTCTCTTTATTTAGATAAAGAAGAATACAATTCTGTATTGTTGGATAATGTTTTGAACATTTCCTATATCAATAGTTGATCGGTTCAGGCACGTTATCTAAAAGCATTGACGTTCTAAATCAAACTACAGTTCCTAGTATACACACAAGAGGAAGAGTTCAGAAATGAATGAATCCTTCTTGAGGCATTATAGACTAGGTCATATCAATGCGACCCGACTATCTAAGTTACATTAAGATGCATTTTTAAATCAATTTGAATTTACATCTTGTGAAACTTGCTAGTCATGTCACAAAGATAAAATGACCATAGCTCTGTTTAATGGAAACAGAGAAAGAGTTAGTGAACTCTTGGGATGATACATGATGATGTATGAAGGTCCCCTGTCTACAAATGCCAAGACCGGTCCTTTGTACTTCATTAAATTCTCTGATGATCTCTCGAGATTCAGACATATGTTCCGGTTGAAACACAAGTCCGAAGCTTTTGAGATATTGACAAAATATAATTAAGAAGTAGAGAACCAAAAACGGGTATAAGTATTATGTCCTTTGATGTGATCAAGGAGGAGAATACTTGAGCACGGGATTCCTGGACTATTCTAAGAATGAGATTCTCTCTCAGCATTACTCCTCCGTATACACCACAGCACCTCGGTGTATCGGGACGGAGCAATCACACCCTATTAGATATGGCGTGCTCTATGATGAGTACTACTGAGTTTCCTATTTCCTTTTAGGGAGTTATGCACTTATGAAGTTGCATACCTATTGAATAGGGTTCCGATCAAATCAGTTGCCTACCACTTCATATAAGATATGGAAAGGGAGGAGCCCATATCTTATGTTTGTTAAGATTTGGGGTTGTCCAGCCTATGTCTAAAAGCATAATCCGGACAAGCTCGAGGCAAAGTCAGTTCTGTGGAAGTTTGTTGGATATCCCAAGCATTCGCAAGGGAATATCTTCTACCTAACCGAGGAACAAAAATGTTTTGTTACTCAGCATGCCACCTTTGTGAAAGGGATTTTCTTGTGAAGAAATTAGTGGACATGAGGTAGAACTGGAAAGAGTTCCAGCTATACAAACTGCAGCTGCTGATTTGGTAGAATCAAAGGATTCAATAGCAACCAACGAACCTTAGCCTCTCCGCCGATCTAGTAGGGTTCCTCACCCACCTGAGAGATACTTCGGTTTCTCAATGACAGTGGGAGCAAGGATTGCATCATGAGATGATGACCCAACTAGTTTCGGGCTGGCCATCAGGAGTAGGACTCTGTAAGAATGGCTGGATGCTTATCGATCTGAGATGGAATCCTTATACACCAACAAAGTATGGACTTTGGTTGCTTTATCTGAAGGGTTAAATTCCCATCAGGAGCAAGTATATCTTGAGAAGATTACTTGGTGTACATGGGAAAGTTAAGACTTTCAAAGCTAGACTTGTTAAAGGTTTGCATCATTGACCAGGTATGGATTATAATGAAACCTTTTCTAAGTAGCTATGGTTAAGTCCATCCAGATCCTACTTGCCATGGCTACATACTATGACTACGATATCTGGTGGTTAGGTGTCATGACTGCTTTTCTAAAATGATGTTTTAGAAGAGAGAGTCTGTAAGTACACAGCCAGAGGGATTCGTAAACAGTGGGAGCAGCGGAAACGTGTGCAAGATGTTTTATGTGATAAAGCAGGCATCGCGGAGTTGGAACGTCTGTTTTGATGTGTTAGTCAAAGAGTTTGACATCATCAAAATGGTAGATGAACCTTGTATATACAAAAAGGTAGTAGGGAGTATGGTGGTGATCCTCGTAGAGTACATGGATGACATACTCTTAATGGGGAAGGAGTTTCCTATGCTACGCTCGGTCAATCTCGGCTTATCACAAGCATTCTCCATATAGGATCAAAGTGATACCTCCTAAATCCTGAGTTTTGATCTATGAGATAGAAGTAATTGGATGTTAGGATTCTCACTAGTTGTAGTGAGATGGTATCAATCGATCCTGGGGAGAATCACTGGAAAGGTTCCAGGATGATATGGACGACTGAATGTCAGTCATAGGCATTGTCTTTACCCTCAGTAAAGGGACGATATGTTGGAAGAGTTCCAAGCTAGATACCGTGGCATACTAGACGATAAAGGCTGGATACATCGCTACTTAAGATGCTACCAAAGAGGCAGTATGGGTGTATATTAGTTCATGAGATGAACTTCGTTCCTCCCATTGTGTGACATTGGAGTTGTGGCTTATGCCAAGGAACGCCCATCCCGTCAGTGATCCAGACATATTCTAAGACAGTATCACCTGATCATGGAGATGGTTGATCTCTAGGGGATCGAGGTTAGGAGAGAAGACTCAGAGGACAACACGGCGGATCCACTCACAATGGCCTTTTCCCAGAGAGGGACTTTTATGGGATGGTTGAGTATGAGATACTACAACCACGCTACAGATGGCCCTAGTGCAAGTGGGAGATTGTTAGTTATATGTATGCCCTAGAGGCCATTACTGTACATAGGATGTATATTGTAGTGGATGCTGGGACATATATAGGGAGGACTTTCTTGCTCGACATGATAGTATGCTATCTGGTTGCTCTTTATCTTAACGTGTATACTGATTGTCTCTCGGTTATATGTTGGTAAAGCCCTTAGGATGTGTACTTGACTACCTGGACTATGATGCGGATCATACTAGTGGGGACATGGTAGTCCATAAGTACATCCTTCAAGGTCCCTAGTCGTGGGTGTATTGAGACGGGGCATCGATATACCAGAGTAGACTAGCGTATACCTTCTCGACCCATACAGATGGGCGATGGATGATCCCATATCCATTGGTGTTTGACATCAGAGATGATATACGGGTGTTCAGTGGAGACTGGGTACACTGGACGGACTCGCCGAGAACTCCCAGATGGTATTATACCTCACGTCAGATGGAAGTTCTCTAGTGACACTAGTACAGAGTAGTCTGTTGACCCGAGATCGTCATAGAGTCTTGTGTGATTCTCACTGTGCTTTGATTTCCACCATACCACGTCCAAGAGGGCGTGAAAAATGGTGGTTTTTGGGTATAGTCCCGATTCACATGGAGGCAATGAGCGATAGGAGGGGATTCGTCCCTCCCGGTATAGGGAGTTGGTGTTGCGCTGTGTTCGATTGGCTATAACCAGAAATTCCTGGCCAGGGTTGCTGAGATTTACTGGTAAATGTTACCAGTAGTTTCTCGAACTGTTATAGACCTCATATCGACACGACTTATCGAGCTACTGGGGTCTGACGTTTACTACCCCTAGGCGAGATATGCGACATATCAGACGATCAGACCGGACTGTACGGTAAGTGTTACTTGTTGGATTCACAGGAGTGTGAGCGGGCTTGCTCATTGATCATCTGATCGCTCAATACCCGGGTGGCCGTTACGTTTAGCAGACCGCTTGCGGCTTATGGGTGTTTGATATGATCATCACCTGCTGCCGGCGTATTGACGAGTCTTTAGAGTCCTACACAGAGATTTCCTGGCTCAAGCGAAACGAAATAGGACCGAACATGAGATATGTGCGGGACCGAGAATAATACCTGTATGTGATACTGTATTCGATTCTCACGATTTGTATCATTGGACGGTTGTATGAGATATAGCCGGGTTACCGAATCAAGTGTTGATTCGATACATTGATACACTTGATATTAGTCGGTTATATGCAGTATGACCGGATCATTAAATCAAGTGTTGATTTAATGATTTAATGAATAATTATATATTTGATATATTACTTTACATTAACTAGTATTGGTTCACTTAAGATTATTTTCTCACTAGATTGTGCACATTGTATATATGATATATTTTTGTGCACTTGTTTGTATCATGTTTGATGATACATGCAAACTTGGGTGTGAGTATGCTTTAAACTATGATTAGGTTAATGGTTAGGGTTTGATTTCCTTATTTATTTTCTTTATTAATTTTTGGAAAGAATAAAATGGTGGTGGCTTTGTTTGTTTTATCTAAGAAGCTTCATGATGCTTCATGCATCTTTGAATAAGTCTTACCATTTTGTTTTATTCCTTAACCCTAACCATTTACCTAAACCCTAGTTTATTCTCTACATAAGTTTATCTCACCCATGATTGCTAAATGATAAGATCACTTGATTTTCTATTATTAATTAATTCATTTTCTTTTCTTCTTCTTCATCTTCTTCAAGAGGTGAAGAAAGCTTACTAGAAATTTACAAGTGATGAATCCAAGTGAGAAATCCAAATCCAAAGTGAACCCACTTCCTATTTCTTCATCCTCTACCACTTGCCATGTAGTAGAGTGTGTTATCTTCACAAGTTCTATGACCAAGTGAAGATGGAGCTTGATCTTGAGTTGCCTCGACGTAGATCATCTTCGGCATCGAAGTCGACGACCTAGCCCGATCATTTCTCCGATGAAACCAATGCTAGAGTCCGGGATTCCGATGATCGCAGCGGAGGGACGTTAACACGGAGCTAGAGAAGTGGAGGACCGGATCTACAAAGGTTGTAGTTCCTTTCACTTAGCAATACAATTGTTTACTTGCATGTTTCGCCTTACCTCTAGTTACGATCTTGCTTAGGGTTACTTGGCACTTGATAAAAATTTGATTTTGGCATGGTTGATCAGTTGTAGAACCTCATGGGTATGCCTAGGATCCCTACACTTTATATTTTTGTTTGGGCTCTGCCCATAAAAGATGCAGAGCATTAATTTTGTTTGGGCTCTGCCCATTTATAAATGATGCAGAGCATCAATTTTACTTGGGCTCTGCCCATTTATTGCTTTGCAATTTATTTTAGCCTATTAGGCCTTTTTGATTTGGGCCTGGCCCTTTAGTAAATAATACTTTGCATTTGTCAGGCGCTTTGCGCCAATCACTGAGCGCAAGCGCTTGTGGTGATGACACGTGTCACGCAAGCGCAGTGCGCTGCGCTAGTGCGCTGCGCTAGTGCGCTGCGCTTGCGCTGCTGACACGTGGCACGCTCTGGTGAGTTACGCCAATTTCAGAGAGAAAGGCTCTATCTTAAAGCGCATAGCGCAAGTGGTTCAGATGCTGAGACGTGGCGCTCTTTGGTGGCTTGCGCCAACTCAAGAGCGCAACAGTGCAGTTTTGCAAGTGCAAGGCACTATTAACTTGAGAATCTTTTAAATTTCAGAACCAATGGTTCATAAAAAAGTGCAAAGCACTGTTTGTTTTCTTGATCTAATTTAGATCAAAGAAAACAAGTTTCTCTTGTTTTTTCTCGATCTCAGAGAACCAATGGTTCATAAGTGCAAAGCACTATTTTTATTTTGTTTTTTATTGAAAACCATTGATCTTGTTCTTAGATCAATGATCTTATTAGAAGAAATTCTTCTATCTTAAAGATTTTTACCTTTTTCTTCGTGAAATTTCTTCAGAGTTCTCTCTGTTTGAAGTTCTTGATTTTTCACAATGTTCATATCTTTGATTTGGGGTCTAGGGGAATTTATATAGTGCCCATAAATTTGTTTAATTTGTTAAAGAGATCTTTCTCTGAGTGATTTGGGGAATTTTCCCCACCGTTGGATTTTTGATCCAAGAGCCCCTGTTTTATAGAAGAAAATTTTCTTGTTTTAACATGAACGGAAAGATTTCTTTAAAATTTTAATTCTGTTTGGCGCAAATCCCCCAGCTCGTGACACGTGTCATGCAGCACACAGTGCAGCGCCACTGCGCTTGCGTAACTGCGCTGACACGTGTCGCGCAGCGCACGGCGCAGCGCACCTGCGCTGACACGTGTCGCGCAGCGCAGTGCTTGCGCAACTGAAGCGTTGCTTCCTTTAATTTTGTTTTAAATAGTGCTTTGCTCTGATTGGACGCGCTGCCTTGGGCGCTGCGCTGATGTATCAGCTTTTGATACGTGGCGCGTTGAGCGTGGCGCAAAAAATCTGAAGCGTTGCTTCATTTATTAGAATTTAAATTTTCAAAGTAGAGCTTTGCTCTGATTGGGGGAATCAGAAGCGTTGCTTCATTTCCCGTCTTGGAATTTGAACAGAGCCTTGCTCTGATTGGTGTAAACAAATGCCCCCCACTGTTGCGCTTACGTGACCCAAAACGTGAGCGCAACGGTGACAGAATTCCAACCGTCGCGGTAACTTTCGGAAGTTGAAAGGGCACTTGGTGCCTATGAATAGGACCTTTGGTCCTTAACAGATGATCATCATCTCCCAAAAAATTTTATTTTCAGAATCTCAGAGCCCTGCTCTTTTGTTCAAACACTTTTAAAAGTTCAAACTTTAGAGAATTTTAGGTAAAAAAGTTAATTTGGATTAAATTAAATCAATTTTAAGAGCCTTACTCTCAAAAAATCCCTGATCTAAAGAAGTCCCATTTAGGGTTTCATTTAGCAGAGTTTTTCTCTAAAGGGGTCTAAAGAGGACTAAGGGGAATCTTATTAGGGTTCTATTAATAGAGCTTTGCTCTCTAAAAGATTTTCTTTGGATTTTCTTAATTCATCAATGGAGTTTTGCTCCTTCCAAATCATATAGAAGAACTCTTAAGAATTCTTCATGGATCTTGGAAGTTAAAGATGGCATTTTATATTATTATTATTATTATAGCACCTTTTTAGAGCAAAGCTTTCAATGTTCTTAGGGGATTTTCCTCAAATTCTTCTCATTACTGATTTTGATAGGTGTCACTCCTGTCTGCAGAGCACTGCTCTCGAAGAGTTCTAACTCCCTATGCTTTTTTTTTCTCATTGCTAATCTTCCAATGATGTTTCCTTCAGGCATTATGGCAGTGCGTTTATATAGTCTGCATGAATTCATCACCTACGAGGATATCCATGTACAGGGCCGTCAACAAAACCAAGAGTTTACGGATGCCCAGTGAGCGGAGGTCATGGGTCGTCTGAACGCACGTGTTGGTTGGCTGCTCCCCCGCCGCTTTGCTCTCTTAAAAGTCGTGCTGGGAGCAATTTGGAGAGCACTCCCGGGGTTCCACGAGGCCCTACCGCTCAATGCGCTGGATGATGCCGAAGACAAGGTGCATTCAGTGTACCTGT
The DNA here is from genome assembly GCA_030015575.1 of Agapanthus africanus. Classification (NCBI taxonomy): domain Eukaryota; kingdom Viridiplantae; phylum Streptophyta; class Magnoliopsida; order Asparagales; family Amaryllidaceae; genus Agapanthus; species Agapanthus africanus. The sequence continues at coordinate 175,947,684 of JASDDO010000028.1, forward strand.
CGGGGCTGATCTCGAAGAAACGACGAGATAGCCTCATCGACATCCTGCATGAAATTTTCCAGCAGACGACGATAGTTGCTTCTTACCGAAGGCTAGGTGGGCTCGCCGAGGATCTTGACACACAGGAGCGCGAGAGGTTGCGCACGAGAATAATCAGAAAAGCCAGAAGAACTCTGAATGGCCTCACTTTCGAATTCCTCAATCCGTGCCCTGGATCTGAGGTTATTCCATTGTAATAATGTTTCTCGTTTATTGCTTTTATGATTGTAAGAACTTTTGGCAATATTAATAGAAAATTTTTATCCCAGCTCTTCTTATTTTTCGTTCTGAGTCTTTTGCCTATGCATGAATGAGTGTGTCTCGAACGCTTGATCAAATGTAAATTGGATGCTCTTTCTGTCGCTTTCCTCTTTCTCTTATTATCGGCGTGCTGACTTGGTAAACATAATTGGTAGATAACTTAGTTTTTCCAAGAGATAGCGATGGCTTAGGCCGCAGGTTTAGATCTACCGCCTAAGACTTTTCAACTCCATGAGCCGTGAGGGTCTCATAGAGACTTTTCTCCCTACGGATCGAGAGGATCTCGTAGGTGTATTTTCTCCTTAGGAATCGTGAGGATTCCTAAGCGCGTTTTCTCTTATAAGTCGTAAGGATCTTATAAGAGAATTTTCCACTCTTACGAGTCGAGAGGACCCGTAAGCGGTTGTTTCCCTCCTTGTCGAAACTCGACTTTGGAGAGTGAGACCCGTGAATAGTATGCAAGGGACCGTTTTAGACCGACTTGCAGGGTCCCATTGTTTAGGAAACAAGTTTTTTAATCCCTGCTGTCTGAGGCTTCATCTTGCAAGTTGAGACGAATCGGGAATTTTCCGCGGAGACACTGGTTTCTCTGCGAGCCGACGCGAATCAGGAGGCTCTTATCAAGTATGCTAGCTTCCCTGATTTGAGGAGTTTACCAAGGATATTTGTTTCGCTGGTGTTGAAACGAATCGGGAATTTCCCGCGGAGACACTGGTTTCTTTGCGAGTCGACGCGAATCAGGATTTTCTTCGTCAAGGACGCTTGTTTCCTCGAATCGAAGGATTTGCCGAAGACACTGGTTTCTTCGGAGTTGAAACAAACCGGGAATTTCCCGCGGAGACACTGGTTTCTCTGCGAGCCGATACGGATCAGGAGGCTCTCATCAAGGACGCTAGTTTCCCTGAATTGAGGTATTTGCCAAGGATATTTGTTTCCCTGGTGTTGAAACGAATCGAGAATTTCCCGCGGAGACACTGGTTTCTCTGCGAGTCAACGCGAATCAGGATTTTCTTCGTCAAGGACGCTTGTTTCCTCGAGTCGAAGGATTTGCCGAAGACACCGGTTTCTTCGGGGTTGAAACGAACCGGGAATTTCCCGTGGAGACACTGGTTTCTCTGTGAGCCGATGCGGATCAGGAGGCTCTCATCAAGGACGCTAGTTTCCCTGAATTGAGCTATTTTCCAAGGATATTTGTTTCCCTGGTGTTGAAACGAATCGAGAACTTCCTGCAGAGACACTGGTTTCTCTGCGAGTCGAGGCGAATCAGAATTTTCTTTGTCAAGGACGCTTGTTTCCTCGAGTCGAAGGATTTGCCGAAGACACTGGTTTCTTCGCGGTTGAAACGAACCGGGAATTTTCCGCGGAGACACTGGTTTCTCTGCGAGCCGATGCGGATCAGGAGGCTCTCATCAAGGACGCTAGTTTCCCTGAATTGAGGTATTTGCCAAGGATATTTGTTTCCCTGGTGTTGAAACGAATCGAGAATTTCCCGCGGAGACACTGGTTTCTCTACGAGTCGACGCGAATCAGGATTTTCTTCATCAAGGACGCTTGTTTCCTCAAGTCGAAGGATTTTCCGAAGACACTGGCTTCTTCGGGGTTGAAACGAACCGGGAATTTCCCGCGGAGACACTGGTTTCTCTGCGAGCCGATGCGGATCAGGTGGCTCTCATCAAGGACACTAGTTTTCCTGAATTGAGGTATTTGCCAAGGATATTTGTTTCCCTGGTGTTGAAACGAATCGAGAATTTCCCGCGGAGACATTGGTTTCTCTGCGAGTCGACGCGAATCAGGATTTTCTTCGTCAAGGACACTTGTTTCCCTGAGTCGAAGGATTTTGCCGAAGACACTGGTTTCTTCGAGGTTGAAACGAACCGGGAATTTCCCGCGGAGACACTGGTTTCTCTGTGAGCCGACGCGAGTCAGGAGGCTCTCACCAAGGATGCTAGTTTCCCTGAGTTGATGTATTTTCCAAGGACACTTGTTTCCCTGGTGTTGAAACGAATCAAGAATTTCCCACGGAGACACTGGTTTCTCTGCGAGTCGACGCGAATCAGGATTTTCTTCGTCAAGGACACTTGTTTCCCTGAGTCGAAGGATTTTGCCGAAAACACTGGTTTCTTCGGGGTTGAAACAAACCGGGAATTTCCCGCGGAGACACTGTTTCTCTGCGAGCCGATGCGGATTAGGAGGCTCTCATCAAGGACGCTAGTTTCTCTGAGTTGAGGTATTTGCCAAGGACACTTGTTTCCCTGGTGTTGAAATGAATCGAGAATTTCCCGCGGAGACACTGGTTTCTCTGCGAGTCGACGCGAATCAGGATTTTCTTCGTCAAGGACACTTGTTTCCTCGAGTCGAAGGATTTGCCGAAGACACTGGTTTCTTCGGGGTTGAGACGGATCGGGAATTTCCCACGGAGACACTAGTTTCTTTGCGAGCCGACGCGAATCAGGAGGCTCTCATCAAGGACGCTAGTTTCCCTGAGTTGAGGTATTTGCCAAGGACACTTGTTTCCCTGGTGTTGAAACGAATCAAGAATTTCCTGCGGAGACACTGGTTTCTCTGCGAGTCGACGCGAATCAGGATTTTCTTCATCAAGGACACTTGTTTCCTCGAGTCGAAGGATTTGCCGAAGATACTGGTTTCTTCAGGATTGGGATGAACCGTCGAGATTTGGCTTCGTTTTCTGGCGGAGCTTGTTGGGAAAGTATGATTCCCTCTTTGTTTGCGCCCTTGGATTGTATACAGAGATTGATGTGATCTCAACTGTAGGGCCAAAGTTTTATCATTTTTTTTATTTCCGTGATGCTCTATCCTTTCAGCTTTTATATCGCGAAGGTCGCGATTGCCCAATCATTTCGGCTATTTTTTGCGGTCCCCAATCATTTCGGCTATTTAATTTATTTTCACTTGCTGCTTTTTATTTCAAGTTGCCCAATCTTTTCGGCTATTTTGCATGCATACATTTTTACCTGCTGCTTTTTATTGCAAGTCGTCCCATCATTTCGGCTATTTCATATGCATGTGCGGCCTACCGGCTTTTCATCGTAAACCTGAAATTAGGCATCGATTTCGGCATCAACACCGCTACAACTGGGATATTGCCAGGAGCGAATCATCGTCTGCTTCTGTCGATGTCGAACAAAGGTGGCTTAGCGAACAGGGTTAAGGTCCTGTCGGCTAGGGCTTTTGACTTCATGAGCCGTAACGGTCTCACAAAGGTATTTCTCCCTACAATTCGTGAGGATCTCGTAGGTATATTTTCTCCTTAGGAATCGTGAGGATTCCTAAGTGTATGTTCCTCTGTAAGTCGTAAGGATCCTACCAGAGGGTTTTCTCCTTGTAAATCGAGAGGACCTATAAGGGTTGTTCATCATACGTACATATCCCCAGTCACGGATGGGACTTGGTTAGGAAAATTTTTATTCGCGCCCGTGGATTGTATACAAGGGTCAGTATTGAACCACTTGTAGGGCAATATCGAAAATTATAGGGGTTTGCTTAAGCACAGGTTTAGGTCTCCGTAACTTAAGACTTTCAAATCTTATGAGCCGTGAGGGTCCCATACGAGAGTTCTCCTGACGAGTCGTGAGGATCTCGCAAGTGTATTTTCTCCTTAGGAATTGTGGGGATCCCTAAGTGTGTTACTCCCTTGTGAGTCGTAAGGATCTCACGCGGGTGGTTTCTCCTTACAAGGTCGAGAGGACCCTGTAAGTGTCCTTTAACGAGGTTGCGCCCTTTCGGGTTTTCTCAAACACTCGCCGGTAGTCCTGCTGTTTTTACTCACGGAGCTCTTTCGGGTTTTCATCCGTGCCCTTTTTGCTTATGGACATACCGTTTTTTTTATTCTTTTTATTTTCTTTCTCTCTTTTTACGAGGTCGCGCCATTTCGGGTTTTCACGAACACTCGCCGGTAGCCCTGCTGTTTTTACTCACGGAGCCCTTTCGGGGTTTCATCCGTGCCCATTTTGCTTATGGACATACCGTTTATTATATATATTTTATAAATATATATATATATTTTTATTATTATTTTATTACTTTTTCAGCCTAAGGATGCTGCGGTAGTGTAAAGACGTTTCGGTCCTTCATTAGTTTAAAGACGTTTCGGTCCGTTATTAGTTTAAGGACGTTTCGGTCTACCATTAGTTTAGGGACATTTCGATCCGTCCAAGAGAAGGCTGGCTACTGCTTAGCGAGCGGACATAGTCGTCGTCGTCTATCATTGACCTAGGCAGTAACTCGCTAAGCGTAGTATTTCTTTAGAAATCGACCATTTATTGGCCTATAAGGCCTTTCACCGTGCATATCCATGAGTAGATAGGCTCCACCCTGGTAGACCTTGTCTATGATGTACGGGCCTTCATAGTTCAGCTCAAATTTTCCTCGCTTGGCTCGATTGGGGATCATAGTGTTAGTGTATATGCCCTAGAGGCCATTACTGTATCATACTAGTATGTATATTACTTGATGGAAGCTTGGGATATTCACAGTTGTACAGACAATCTTGCTCAATATAGTAGTGTGCTACTTGGTTTGTCTCTGCTTTAATTGTACATGTGTGTTTATTTATTATATCACCTATACGCATTAGTAGAGCCCTTAGGATCTTTGCTTGATTACCGGCGTTGTGATGGCGATCACACTCGTGGGGGCTGGGTAATCTACAAGCACATCCTTATACAGGTCCCTAGTCGTAGGACTATCGAGACAGGGCATCGATACTCCGGAGTAGACTAGCGTATGCGCTTCTCATCCCAGTGTGGGAGATGGTCTGTTCCACAGCCATCAGTACGTCGTACTGGAGATAGTATACGGGTGCTCGTTGGGTTACGAGTACACTGGACAGGACTCGTCGGGAACTGACAGGTTGGTATTATACCTATCGTCAGTTATCAGTTCCCAGGTGACATGAGTACAGCTTAGTCCGCTGACTTGACACTGGCACTTCGCCTCGAGTGTGTTCCCACTGCACTTTGATCACTACCCTACCACGGCTCAAAGGAGTCGTGCAAACAGGTGATGGTTGGGTGCAATCCCGAAGCACTTGGAGGCAGTGACGGTTAGACAGGATTCGTCTCTTCCGGTATTGGGAGTTGACATCGCGCTGTGTCTAGGAGAGCCATTACACGAGTAGTCCCTGGCCAGGGCAAGCGAGATATACTGGTAGGTTCCAGTGTTATCTCAGGGTGTTTTGGGCTTCACTCCGACACGACTTGTACCGCTATTGGGGGACTGACGTTTTACCGCCCCCTAGGCCCGACATGCGATGTATCAGACGAACAGACCGGACTGTACGGAGAATGTCACATTCAGACTCAGTAGGAGTTCAGATGGGGTTTCACCTCGTCAGCCTTCTTGTCGGCATCTACCTGGGGACCGTTACGCACAGCTAGTGCCGCTTGCGGTCTGTGGTTAAACCCACTGCCAGCGTAGTGTCGAGTCTTTAGAGTCCCACACAGAGGGTATTCGCCTCTGGGCAAAACAGAGTAGAGGTCGCATGGTTTTGCGACAGGGTTCGTTCTCATCCGCGCACTTGTGCACGTTTGGAGTCCGGACGGATTATACTGGCAGGCTCTGGTTTGAGCCAGATACTGGTATAAATATTTAGGGTTGCTTTTATATCTTGGTATTCTTGTTCCTCGGAACGAGAATGCAGGTGTGTATGCACAGTTGCTTGAGGCGGAGGATGAGGTATTTCATTAGGGTTTCGGAACGGGTGCGTATGCACAGTTGACAGTTATCATTTTCCAAACCCTAATGGATTTATGAATTATCTATTAATAATAGTAATTAAATGAGAATTATGTTATGGTTGATTTTGTTGACTTGTTGACCATGGTTGACTTGTTGACCATGGTTGAATGTTGACCACCATCATGCTTTAAAAAGTCCTCTTTGATTCATGCTTACATTTCATTAAATGAAGCATGGTAGTGGTCATTCCAAATTGCCATCAACTATTCTTATTTTGAATTATTATCATTTAGATAATTCTTTTTCTTTTTGATATGGTTGCAAAAAGAAAAAGAGAGCTCATTTCTTTCATATCCATTCTCTCTCCTCTCTTCATCTTCTTCTTCCTCTAGTTCAAGGTGATTCCTTCTCATGTGTTGAGATTCCTTCACCTTGAAAAGAAAACAACCCCTAAACACTCTCTACTCTCTCTAGGGTTCAAGGTTTAGCAAGCCGGAAACCCTAGTTCACTCAAAGATCGAGGAAGAGCCCAAAGGTCGAACCTTCGAGGTAGATCCATCTTCGACGGAAAAAGGCGACGAGAAGAGAACCATTCAAGCTACTACAAAGAACAAGAAAGAAGAACAACAACAAGAAGAGAAGGAGTTCAAGTTTAGGTATAACCATCATCATAGTAGCTAACTCTCTTTAGCAAGTATGCTAGTTTAGTTTAGCAAAGATCCGGCTTTTACGGTCCATGTTACAAAGTTTAGAAAAAATTTTGATTTACCGTTTCCGCAACCCCGAAAGTACCGGGAGAGGTGACGTGGACCTAACAGTGGTATCAGAGCCTAACTAAACTTAAACTAGCTTGGTAGTGAAGTGTAACGAAGTTCGGAACCGAAAAATCACAAAACCGGAAAAACCAAAAACCCTAAGTTTCTGTTGAAATTTTTTCTGCTCTAAATGAAAAACTTTATACTCCAAAAATCGGCTCAGGGTTTTCTAAGAACACACACCAAAAACGATAGCATGATTCCTCTAAAGCGCCGCCCATCCGCGGCCCCACATGTTCATTAGGCCGCGGATCCGCCGCTGATTGGTGTCCTCTCTGCATCGTTTTTCGTGCAGTGTTCTTCTGTGTTGGTTTTGGGATTTTTCAGATGTATTATATGTGCCCAGATTTTCCAGAACTGAAATTTACTTTTGGGGTCCTATAATTCCGTATTTTTTCCGAACTTCACTGCACTTTGGCTATGTTGGTTATATCTGTGATGTTTGCATGTATTGAACGTCGGTTAATCGCTATAAGTCGATTAGTCGGGATTATACATGATCTGTGTTTGATATTGGAATGTGTATATGAATCTGTTGGACTGTCGCGGGTGAATAGCCGGGGTGGATGTGAGATGAGCTTTTGTTTTTCTTTCATTCATTGTAAATGTAAATTGATGTAATAATATTATTTGTTTGGCCGCACAACTGGGTCGGGGTTGTAGCCGTCATTGTATAATTCTTTTTACTGTTTTTGCTCCTAGGATAGACCCATGGAGGGGGTGCACAAACTGCCGAGTACTTGGCGGGTAGTTTGCCGCACCCGTAGGGGTCTTGGGTGGGGTATTTGGCTATTCACCGCGACCGTGTAATCCGCTTTTCGTTGCAGGCTCGAAAGGATTGCGGATTGCTAGTATATCCAATGTATTCATCTGTGATCTGAAATGTCTATCATTGCTTTACTATTTAGGCGTTGCTTATGTTTTACAGCCGCGCTAGCCCAGCCCCCGCTCTGTCGTTAGTTAAGTAACCTAACGAGTGATGACGGGACCCCGTGGCGAATGCGAATGGCATAAGCGTACGTCATATTTTGGTTGTTTTCTGCAATGGTAGGATTAAATGATGGGACACATTAAAAGAACTAATGCAAGAATATCACGCATTAAAAGAACTAATGCAAGAAAATAAACCTAAAAGACGTTGTTGGAACAAGTTTTTCAAAAAGCTGTTATTACAAGGCCGTTCATTTTTGTTTTGCATCGCGGTATTCGGTTATGAATACCCAGCACCTCAGTCGACGAGGCAAGGGCCGAGATCCCTTCACCGGGAGTGACCCCTTGGACAAAAGTTTGCGTCAGGGTAATAACTTCACTATAGTCGATTATTCTTGCTTTGCATCGAGATATTTATTTTGTAATATCCTGCACCTCATTCGACGAGGAAAGAGCCGAGATCCCTTCACAGGGAGTGACCTCTTTAGCAAAAAGTTTTTCGCCACTATATTTTCAAAAAGGTGTATCACGTTCCTTCAACGACATCAAGTTCATTACGTTAACGGGTTTTTCGCCAAAAACCCAGCCGTAGCCCTCCGTCATTTCCTACAAGTACTACTCAGTATTCGAGCTACGTATTTTGGCATTGTCAAGGCGTAGTGATCGGTAGCTAAGTATTGCTTGTTTGCAACCTTGTTTTTCAGATTATTTAGGACAGTCGCATAGCTATGTTGGCATTGTCAAGAGTTGTGCGGGTGGGTCTAATTTAATCAAGATAATGACGGGCCGAACTTGACTAACAGTTCATGATATGTTGGCATTGTCAAGGTCATGAATCGTTAGGGGCAAAAAACCACATCGGGAGTTTCAAAAGAACTGAAACTTGCAGATTTAGCATACCTTCTGGAGTGTGGTGACTAGAGTGGATTCCATCTAGGTTATCACACAATGACAGTTGGATCCCGATCCCACTGATGAGTTGGTTTACTCTCGGGAGATTATTTCACTTAACGATCAATGCTATAAACCTAGTAGGTGTCTAGAAAGGTGTTAGCGGAGTTACGCCCCCAGGGAAAAGAGGTTCTTTAATTAAGGAACTTCGCGAAAGCGATGGAAAACCTCCCTCGAAGTACCGACACTAGCCTGGCTGAAAGGTTAAGCAAGTATTGTGACGTGAATTAAAACCCGGCTAGTTCTTCTTTTAAAAGGTTTTAAGAAGGATTTGAGGAAACAGTGGGAGACACCCTGGTTAGATAAATTAATAAACCAATCTAATCTTGCACGAGCATACGCTGAGTGTTTCTTTTCTCTCTCTCCAGGCAGCAACCTTTTCACGCCCTAATCAAGATAATAAAATGTATCGCTTGACCGATCCGAATTCTTATTCGGGACTGGGGAAAGTTGGTTCAGCTCTAACTTGTGACAACAGTCATGAGTATGAGAATGGGAAAGGGGATTGTATGGATTTCCAGGATACCCAGTCGAAGAAGAAGCATGGTTTTGCATCTACTTCAGGTGTTCTTGTAATTGAGAACTGTTTTACGGTCAGCCCTACCTCCTGGGTACTTGATACCGGATCAGGATCTCATATCTGTAATTTATTGCAAGGACTGAGAAAAAGTAGGATAGTTGCACCGGGTGATATGTCGCTCAGAGTAGCGAACGGAGCACAAGTTAATGCGGCAGCCGTCGGTGAATATCACCTAGTATTGCCAAATGGCAAGACTATGATTTTGAACGATTGCTACTATGTACCCTCCATGGTTTGCAACATCATATCAGTTTCTTTACTCGATAAAGATAGATATAAGTTTGTTCTTGAAAAGAATATCATGAACATTTACCTTGATAAGGTACTGGTTGCAGAGGGTACACTGTTTAATGGTATCTACGTTCTAAATCAGAATACAGTTCTCAATATACAAAACACACGCAAGAGGAAGAATTCAGATCCGAATGAATCCTACTTGTGGCATTGTAGACTTGGTCATATCGGAGAGAAAAGACTGAGTAAGTTGCATAAAGATGGACTCTTGAATGCGTTCGATTTTTCATCTTATGAAACTTGTCAGTCTTGTCTCAAAGGGAAGATGACCAAATCTCCGTTCACCGGACATGGAGAAAGAGCAAGAGAGCTCTTGGGACTCATACACAGTGATGTGTGTGGTCCGATGTCTATACTTGCAAGGGGTGGGTTCTCGTACTTCATCACATTCACTGACGATCTCTCTAGGTTTGGATATGTGTATCTGATGAAACACAAATCTGAAACTTTTGAGAAATTCAAGGAATTCAGAAACGAAGTAGAGAACCAGACAGGCAAAAGTATCAAGATCCTCCGGTCTGATAGAGGAGGGGAGTACTTAAGCACGGAATTCCGAGATTACTTAAAAGAGAATGGTATTCTCTCTCAGCTCACTCCTCCTTATACACCACAGCACAACGGTGTATCAGAGAGAAGGAATCGTACCCTATTGGATATGGTTCGATCCATGATGAGTGATGCTGAGTTACCTCTTTCATTCTGGGGAATTGCGCTAGATACAGCGGCATACTTACTGAATCAGGTTCCGTCTAAATCCGTGCCGAAGACTCCATATGAAATATGGAGTGGAAAGAAACCATATCTAGAACAGATTAAGATATGGGGCTGTCCGGCCTATGTAAAAGTACAAAAACCAGACAAGCTTGAGGCACGGTCAGTTTTATGTAAATTTGTGGGATATCCTAGAAATTCTCTGGGATATCTGTTCTACCACACTGAGGAACAGAAGGTGTTCGTTGCTCGCCGCGCCACCTTTTTAGAGTGGCAATTTCTCGCAAAAGAAATAAGTGGGAGCACGGTAGAACTGGATGAAATATCTGATCCACAAACTCAAACTGAGGATTTAGCAGAACCAGAAAATTCAGTGACCCCAAACGAACCTCAGCCACTCCGCAGATCTGGTAGGATTTCTCATCCGCCCGAGAGATACTACGGTTTTCTCATAGACGGGGATCGAGAGGATTGCATCTTGGAAGAAGATGACCCTACCAGTTTCAGGCAGGCCATTATCAGTAGGGACTCTGATAAGTGGCAGGAAGCAATGCAATTTGAAATGGAGTCCATGTACGCCAATAAAGTGTGGACCATGGATATTGCTCCACCTGGGGTAAAACCCGTTGGATGCAAATGGATCTACAAAAGGAAACTTGGTGTAGATGGGCAGGTGGAAACCTATAAAGCTAGACTCGTTGCAAAAGGTTTTCGTCAAAGACCTGGTTTGGACTATGATGAGACTTTTTCTCCGGTGGCTATGCTCAAATCCATTCGGATCTTACTTGCCATTGCTGCCTTCCATGACTATGAAATCTGGCAGATGGATGTTAAGACGGCTTTCCTAAACGGTAGTTTGGAAGAGTGCGTTTACATGGATCAACCAGAAGGTTTCGTAGACAGTGGGAGCAGCAGAAGGGTGTGCAAGTTGCTTAAATCCATTTATGGATTAAAGCAGGCATCGCGGAGCTGGAACATCTGTTTTGATGAGGCAATCAAGGAATTTGATTTCATCAAGAACGAAGATGAACCCTGTGTATATAAGAAGATTGTAGGACGAACTGTCGTATTCCTAGTCTTGTACGTGGACGACATTCTTTTGATAGGAAATGACATTCCTATGCTACAATCGGTCAAGCTGTTTTTGTCACAAAGGTTCTCCATGAAGGACCTGGGTGATGCCTCGTACATTCTGGGGATCAAGATCTATAGAGATAGATCCAAGAAACTGTTGGGACTTTCGCAGTCCAGGTACATAGAGACCGTATTGAAGAGATTTAGTATGGAGGATTCCAAGCGCGGTAACATACCCGCATTGCACGGAATTACCCTCTCCAAGAAGATGTCTCCTAAGACTGACGAGGAGAGGGTTCGCATGAGCACTATACCCTACGCTTCGGCGGTAGGATCTATAATGTATGCGATGCTATGTACAAGACCAGATGTAGCTTACGCGTTGAGCACGGTAAGCCGGTATCAGTCAGACCCAGGGGAGGACCACTGGACAGCAGTGAAGAACATTCTCAAGTACCTGAGAAGGACTAAGGAGATGTTCCTGGTTTACGGTAATGGAGACCTCAGGGTCGAGTCCTTTACCGATTCAAGCTTCCAGAGTGACAAAGATGACAGCAAGTCTGTCTCGGGTTTTGTGTTTACCCTCAATGGAGGGGCGGTATGTTGGAGGAGTTCCAAGCAGAATACCGTCGCAGACTCGACGATGGAGGCTGAATACATTGCTGCAAGCGATGCCGCAAAAGAGGCGGTCTGGATTAAGAAGTTCATTAGTGAACTTCAGGTGGTTCCGTCTATTGTTGACCCAATACCTTTGTATTGCGATAACAATGGGGCTATAGCTTTAGCGAAGGAACCAAGGTCCCATCAGAAATCCAGGCACATCTTAAGGCGGTATCACCTGATCAGGGAGATCATTGATCGACAGGAGATCGAGGTGCGGAGAGTGGATACAAAGGACAACACTGCGGACCCATTCACAAAGGCTTTACCCCAGACTCAGTTCGAGCGGCTGATCGAGATGATAGGTCTTCGATACGCCAGTACATGGCCTTAGTGCAAGTGGGAGATTGTTAGTGTATATGCCCTAGAGGCCATTACTGTATCATACTAGTATGTATATTACTTGATGGAAGCTTGGGATATTCACAGTTGTACAGACAATCTTGCTCAATATAGTAGTGTGCTACTTGGTTTGTCTCTGCTTTAATGTGTACATGTGTGTTTATTTATTATATCACCTATACGCATTAGTAGAGCCCTTAGGATCTTTGCTTGATTACCGGCGTTGTGATGGCGATCACACTCGTGGGGGCTGGGTAATCTACAAGCACATCCTTATACAGGTCCCTAGTTGTAGGACTATCGAGACAGGGCATCGATACTCCGGAGTAGACTAGCGTATGCGCTTCTCATCCCAGTGTGGGAGATGGTCTGTCCCACAGCCATCAGTACGTCGTACTGGAGATAGTATACGGGTGCTCGTTGGGTTACGAGTACACTGGACAGGACTCGTCGGGAACTGACAGGTTGGTATTATACCTATCGTCAGTTATCAGTTCCCAGGTGACATGAGTACAGCTTAGTCCGCTGACTTGACACTGGCACTTCGCCTCGAGTGTGTTCCCACTGCACTTTGATCACTACCCTACCACGGCTCAAAGGAGTCGTGCAAACAGGTGATGGTTGGGTGCAGTCCCGAAGCACTTAGAGGCAGTGACGGTTAGACAGGATTCGTCTCTCCCGGTATTGGGAGTTGACATCGCGCTGTGTCTAGGAGAGCCATTACACGAGTAGTCCCTGGCCAGGGCAAGCGAGATATACTGGTAGGTTTCAGTGTTATCTCAGGGTGTTTTGGGCTTCACTCCGACACGACTTGTACCGCTATTGGGGGACTGACGTTTTACCGCCCCCTAGGCCCGACATGCGATGTATCAGACGAACAGACCAGACTGTACGGAGAATGTCACATTCAGACTCAGTAGGAGTTCAGATGGGGTTTCACCTCGTCAGCCTTCTTGTCGGCATCTACCTGGGGACCGTTACGCACAGCTAGTGCCGCTTGCGGTCTGTGGTTAAACCCACTGCCAGCGTAGTGTCGAGTCTTTAGAGTCCCACACAGAGGGTATTCGCCTCTGGGCAAAACAGAGTAGAGGTCGCATGGTTTTGCGACAGGGTTCGTTCTCATCCGCGCACTTGTGCACGTTTGGAGTCCGGACGGATTATACTGGCAGGCTCTGGTTTGAGCCAGATACTGGTATATATATTTGGGGTTGCTTTTATATCTTGGTCTTCTTGTTCCTCGGAACGAGAATGCAGGTGTGTATGCACAGTTGCTTGAGGCGGAGGATGAGGTATTTCATTAGGGTTTCGGAACGGGTGCGTATGCACAGTTGACAGTTATCATTTTCCAAACCCTAATGGATTTATGAATTATCTATTAATAATAGTAATTAAATGAGAATTATGTTATGGTTGATTTTGTTGACTTGTTGACCATGGTTGACTTGTTGACCATGGTTGAATGTTGACCACCATCATGCTTTAAAAAGTCCTCCTTGATTCATGCTTACATTTCATTAAATGAAGCATGGTAGTGGTCATTCCAAATTGCCATCAACTATTCTCATTTTGAATTATTATCATTTAGATAATTCTTTTTCTTTTTGATATGGTTGCAAAAAGAAAAAGAGAGCTCATTTCTTTCATATCCATTCTCTCTCCTCTCTTCATCGTCTTCTTCCTCTAGCTCAAGGTGATTCCTTCTTATGTGTTGAGATTCCTTCACCTTGAAAAGAAAACAACCCCTAAACACTCTCTACTCTCTCTAGGGTTCAAGGTTTAGCAAGCCGGAAACCCTAGTTCACTCAAAGATCGAGGAAGAGCCCAAAGGTCGAACCTTCGAGGTGGATCCATCTTCGACGGAAAAAGGCGACGAGAAGAGAACCATTCAAGCTACTATAAGGAACAAGAAAGAAGAACAACAACAAGAAGAGAAGGAGTTCAAGTTTAGGTATAACCATCATCATAGTAGCTAACTCTCTTTAGCAAGTATGCTAGTTTAGTTTAGCAAAGATCCGGCTTTTACGGTCCATGTTACAAAGTTTAGAAAAAATTTTGATTTACCGTTTCCGCAACCCCGAAAGTACCGGGAGAGGCAACGTGGACCTAACACATAGGTCTTTTTACAACTAGCACGAGTTCGCCTTGGCGGAATGTCCTTGGTCGGGTCAATCTCTCATATGAGCGCGTCATCTTCGCTTTATAAGCTTCCAGATTTTGTTGCGCCACGAGCCGTATTTCATCAAGGGCATCAAGCTCCTCAAGCCGAAGGTGAGCATTTTCTTCGTCCGTCGACTCGTAATGGACTGCCACTCGTAGAGAGGGTAACTATATCTCGAGGGGTAGTACTTCTTCTGTACCGAATACCAACGCATATGGCGTTGTGTTCGTGGCTGTCTTGAACGTAGTTCGATACGCCCAGAGAGCTTTTTGCAGTCTCTCGTGCCAGTCTTTCTTATTTCGGGACACCGTTTTCTTCATGATCTTTGTCAAGGTCTTGTTGAAGGCCTTATCTAGACCGTTAGCTCGCGGATTATAAACTGAGGAATATCTCCAGTCTATATTGTGTTGTTGCGCGAAGCGACTGATCTTGTGGCTTCTATAAGCTGGCCCGTTATCGGAGATGATCCGTCGCGGAGTTCCAAACTGATATATGACGTGCGCCTTGAAGAAATGGAGGATATTCTCCGTCTTAACTTCCATCAGCGGTACTGCCACTGCCCATTTGGAGAAGTAGTCAATCGTCGCCAGGATGAAACGATGTCCTTTGGACGATGCTGGTTCGATAGGGCCGACTATGTCAGTTCCCCATATTTCGAATAGCCAGCTAGCCACTGTTGGATGGAGTGGATTTGGATGCTGGTGGATGAAGTCCCCATGGATTTGGCATGAGTGGCATTGCTTCACATATTCGAGGCTGTCCTGAATTATCGTGGGCCAGTGGTAGCCCATCCGTTTGATCTTCAACTTCATCTTTGGGCCGACTTGGTGAGAACCGCAGAGTCCGTCATGAACTTCCTGAACGACTCTTTTCGCTTCGTCAGGTTCCAGACATCTCAACCACAAAGAATCGAATGACCTCTTGTACAGAGTATCATTGACGAAGGCGAAAGACAGAGCTCGTTTCATAAGCTGATGTCTTGAGGACGCATCTTCGGGCGTTCGACGGTATTTGAAGTAGTCTATAAAGACTTCCCTCCAATCCTCGGCCTTTTACCGATCTTTAGTTTGCATAGACATCTGCTTAGTCGCTCCGTTTTCTTCGGGTGATTCCAGAGATATTTCCGCTGGGGTAAGCACCCGACGGCTTTGTACCGCAATTCTGACGTCATCGAGGTTCTCGTCAGCCAATTCTTTAGCGAGCTTGGCTAATGCGTCCGCTTTGCTGTTTTCCGCGCGCGGTATGTTCTCCAAAGTATAGGAAAGGATTTGGGTCAAGAGTTGCTGCACCTTCTCGTCGTACTTCACCAAATCTAGCTTGCATGTTTGATAGTCGCCGTTTACTTGACTAACGACCAGTTGGGACTCTCCATATATGAGGAGGTTTTCAATCCCCATGTCGATGGCGATCTCGAGGCCTGCTATCAAAGCTTCGTATTCGGCTTCATTATTTGTCATCGGCTCTGTTAGGGAGAAACCAAAGCGCATTATCCCTCCTTGTGGAGTTACAAAGATGAGTCCTACCCCCGATTTAATTATAGGGGTACTTTGTTTGCGCTTCTTCATGGAAGATGCTCCATCGAAATAAAGCTCCCATCGGGTATCACCACCGTCGATCGCATCAAACGCATGTTCGTCTGGAAGATCGCCATTCAGAGGAGAATCGGCAGGTATCGGATGCTCAGCGAGGAAATCGGCGATGGCCTAGCCTTTTACTGCCTTGAGAGGTTGATGCGTTATCGAGAACTCCATCAAGAGCAGGGCCCATTTAGCGAGTCGCACCGTCAATATGGCCTTCGACATCAAATATTTAAGAGGGTCCACCTTCGAAATGAGACGGACTTCATGCGCCAACGCATAGTGCCTGAGCTTTGTTATCGCGAAGATCAAGGCCAGGCAGTGTTTTTCAATGTGGGAGTAGTTGCTTTCTGCCCCCAGTAGAACTCGACTTAAGTAGTAGAGTGCTCTTTCCTTCCCTTGGTCGTTCTCTTGCGCCCATAATGCGCCTAAGGAACTTTCTAGGGCGGTTGTATAAAGAATGAGGGGCTTTCCCTTGACCGGAGCAGCCAATACTGGTGGGTTCTGCAGGTATTGCTTGATCTCGTCTAGTGCGCTTTGGCATTTTTGGTCCCAGACGAACGGGGTTTCCTTCTTCATCAGGTGGCTGTAAGGACGGCACTTGCCTGAAAGGTTGGCTATAAATCGCCGTATATACACGAGCTTCCCTTGGAGAGACCGCAGCTGTTTGAGAGTCCTTGGCGGAGGCATTTCCATGATCGCCTTGATCTTTGATGGATCTATCTCAATACCTCGGTGTCGGATGATGAATCCCAGGAATTTGCCCGAAGAAACTCCGAATGCACACTTGAGCGGGTCCATCTTCAAGTTGTATTGTCGAAGGTGTTAAAATACGGTCTTCAGATACTCGAGATGTTCCTCGTATGATTTACTTTTAACCACGAGATCGTCGATACAACATTCGACGATTTCGTGTATAAGGTCAACAAAGATTTGCGTCATGGCTCTCTGATAAGTAGCACCGGCGTTCTTTAAACCGAAGGGCATCACCTTGTAACAGAATATTCCCAGAAGAGTCCGAAAAGCGGTGTGCTTTTGTTCTTCGGGATGCATCTTTATCTGATTATACCCTGACGAGCCGTCCATGAAGGAGAAAATCTCATGAGTGGACGTATTATCTATCATTAGTTCGGTGACTGGCACTGGGAAATCGTCCTTCGGGTAGGCTTTATTGAGATCCCGGAAGTCCACGCATATGCGCACTGTCCTATTTTTCTTCATTACCGGGACGATGGTGGCGATCCATTCAGGATATTGAACCTCCTAGATAAAGCCGGAGTCAATCAGCTTCTTGACCTCGGCATTGATACCCATCTCAAGCTCGAGCCGCATTCTTCTTGGCACCTGTTTGACTGGCTTGACGTCCGGGGATATTGCCAATTTGTGCACAGCAATTTCTGAATCTAGTCCCGGCATTTCAGAATAGTTCCATGCGAAGCAATCTTTGTACTGCATAAGAAGGTTTTTCAATGAAGCCACCCTCTTCTCAGACAGCAGCTCACTAATGAATGTCGATCGCGGGTCGCTCGCCATTCCCAACTTAATTTTCTTGAGGTTATCTGCAGTGGTATGGATTCCATCTTCCAGCTTTTTTGGCGCTGGTGGGAATTCTGAGATCACCTCGTCGTTGCTGTTTTCAAAGCACCACGGAAGGTCATCCATGTTCTAGGGCTCTTCCTTTGATATTGTTATCATGTGACAAGTACGAATTCGCTTCCAATCCCAATGTGGGACCGGTTTTTCTTCCATGGCCTTGGGTTCATGCTTCTGCGGCGGTGCTACCCTCCACTTGCCAGACAGAGCGAACTTGCCAAGCTGATACTGATCTTCGACCCAATTCTTGAAGGTGAAGCAATCTTCGGGAGGATGCCCTACCACTCGGTGATAAAAGCAATAGTATGGGTGTGAGACTTGGCCTGCTTGTTCGGGGTGTTTAGACTCCGGCAGTATAAGCATCTGATGTTTTAGAGCGAGCTCAAATATTTTCCTTGTCTTGTCCCGAGGAAAAGAGTATGCTCGACCCATTTTCCTCATGAGGGATAGATCGGAACCGCTCGGTTCCCGCTTGCGTGGCCTCTTAGCCCCACTTTGTTGCTGTTGAGCGCTTTTTTCGCGTTTCGATTTGTTTCTGCCTTTGCGTTGAGCCTTCTTTATAACAGGTTGACAAGGAGCGGCATTTTCATCTTTCACGGCCTGTTGGAGGAGGCGTTGCATTTTGGCTTTCTCGTAGATGGTCATTTCACGGTTATGGCCGTCTCGGACTTTTTGACCAGCTTCCCTTATAAGCTTGTCCATTTGTTCTTCGAACGACGGACTGGGCACTTTTGCATCTGAAACTTTTACTGGTTCAGGATTAGCATCCTCCCATTGAGCATCCGCTTCTTCATCGAAGTCATGCACGACGTAGCAGCCGTGTAGTAACTCTCGTTTCTTTGACCGGATGTATCCAAGCCCTTTCGTTTCCATTCTCCCATTAGGCAGTTTGTGTTGAGTCCCGGGAACGTTCCAGACTTTGTCATAGAACTTGGCTTTTCGAACGGTGTTCTTGAAGGATATCCCCTGGCGCTTCAGCAACCTTTTCAAGCCTTCTGTATAATATCTGGGGAGACGGATGGGCTGAAGCCTATCAAGCGTAGGATCTGCGCCATGCCAGATTTCTTTCTCCACTCTGGTTTCTTCAGAGCGGTAGAATAGAATTGCTTTTTCGCCTTCTCGCCTGGGAGGGATATAGCACGTCTGCAGCTCTTCGACATTGTAAATATCAAGTGCGTCCAGTTCTTTACGGTGTTTAAGCGACACCATGGCGACTTGTAGACTTTGTTCTTCGTCAGCGGACGTTCGTATTGAAGGCAGAGCAGAGAATATAACATGGACCTCATCTTCTGAGTCACTACCAAAGATCAACGTAGGAGCAGATGGTCCCGACTTGTTGTATTGGGGCGGCCCCGAATAAACTATCTCCTCTTCCTCCTCGGTATCACTGCCGAAGACAGGGATGGTGGCATTAGCTTTATTCTCCGGCTTGTGACCCCTCTCCCTGTCTTCGAAATACGGTAAGAAGTATTTGACATCTTCATATTTGCGGACTTCGTTCACGGAGAACGGGTTCAGTTCTCCCGCCACGGTATACTCGAGACCATCCTTAGAATACTTCATACACTGATGTTGTGTAGAAAAGATGATGTTGTACTCGTGTAACCATGGTCGGCCGAGCAGAGCGTTGTAGCATGTCTTGGCGTCTATGACGTGGAACTTAATGTCCGTGATGAGTAGCCCGAAGCGTAGCGTCGGTATCACAGACCCAAGAGTTCTTGATGACTGGGAGTCGAACCCGGAGATAGTGATCTTGTCCCGAGCAAGGTGCTGGACGCTCATGCAGATTTCTTTTAATACCCGCACATTGAGGAGGTTAACGGAGGATCCATTGTCGATCAGGATTTTGCCTATTTTTATATCGTGACAGTATCTTGAGACATAAAGGGGACGATTGTGTTCGCACGTCCCAAGGAGAAGGTCCTCGTCGCCGAAAGCGACATCGGCCGTGTGCACTTCCTCCAATTCATCCTTCATCTTTTCCTCGGCCAGGAAAGCTTGGAATTGCTCCGGATCCTGTAGTGCCTTGATTAATGAATCTCTCGCCTCCTTTGATAGCAAAAGGGCGTCAAGAATGCTGAGCTGCGAGGGTAGTTTCCTCAGATGCGCTAAGACGTTGTAATCCACCTTATTTCTTTTCGGCAGGTCTTTGGCACTTATCTCCTCCACCACTTGGTCATCTAAGACGATATCTTTAGGGACCTTCTCTTTCCTTTTGTCTTTTTTATTTGAGGGTCCGAGATTCTTTTCGAGAAGCGTGCGATTACGCAGCCGGATATTTTCACAGATCTTCGACTCTTCTTCTTTTCCTGAGGTGGACTCTTTAAAGAGGGGGCCAAGCTCCAGCACCTAATCATAATCACTCCCAAATGTAGGCACCTATGATCCCGCGGCATTAACCATGCGACAATTACCGGTAGTTCTTTTAAACCCTTCGGTCATATTTTTATGGTCCCGACGAGTTTTACGTTTCTCCCGCTTAAAATGTTGTCGATAAGCAACATATCCTTGCCACCATCTATCGAAAGCTTTGCACTCTTGAGCGGGGTGTGAAACCTTCTGATGATATAAGCAATAGATGGGGTGCATTTCCATTTTACCAGTAATGTTTCCTTCGGAGGATGGTAGCTTCATACCCATTGATATGGACTTAGCAAACCTTTTCCTCATCTTGAATTTGCTTTTGTCGGTAGTGGATGTATTCTGCTCCAGCGGGAGCGTCTTAGCTCTTTCAACAAGTCGCTGGCGCTTGGCCTATTCAAATATGACCGCCTCGCGTTCCCGGTCAGCTTTACTATTTAAGAGATCTTCATTGAGGAATGCGTCAATTACTTCATCCGATGGCCCCAGAATTTTTGGTTTAGGATCTGCCCCCAGCGTTTCAGCACAAGGAGTCTCCTCATCGTCCATGAACGAATGGGAAATCACATGACAGCTCGCCACGTATTCTTCAGATTCATCAGATGAACTTTCTCCCTCATCTACCTCTTGCAAGACGTGATTGAGGAACTCTTGGAATGTAATGGGAGTCCGTGTCTTCTGGTTGTATTCCTCCAGCGCGTCAATTTGTTTTTGTAAGTATGTGCGCTTGTCACCAGGTTTTACAGACTTCTTAGATTTCTTCTTCTTCTTCTTCGAAGATTTTGACGGCTGGTTGCGAGTGCTCGGGCCCCACCATCAGTCTTTGGAGTTAGACGTGACTTCAACATCCCTTCAATGACCTGCGGTTCCAACGGGTTCTTCCACTTGATCGCTGGGCATGTTTGAAGATCGTTTAGCATCCTCTTTGTCTTGGCTGATAATACAATCTCCCAAGGAGCTTCTTCAACGACAGAGCATGTTGCCCCCGGCTTATTCATCCTCTTAAAGGTGTGGGGCTGCGGGGGATTCACCTTCCACTTGTCAGATAACGCGAACTTGCCCTGTTGGTACTGGTCTTCAAGACAATTTTTGAAGACGTAGCAATCTTCAATCAGATGACCCAGTACTCGATGATAAGGACAGTAGTTGGGCTCATTGACATCATTTGGTTGCGACGGACGTTTTGGATCCGGCAAATTTATGAGTCGGTTGCGCAACGCCAGCTCGAATAACCTTCTTGTTTTATCTCGGGAAAATGAGTAAGGACGTCCTAGCCTCTCCTCAAGGAATACGTATGGGCGTATATTATTTTGAAGAACAACCGGCTTTGACTTGCTCGGTTGTTGTTGAGCGTTAGCGACAACGATCGCTTTTCCCTTCCCCTTGTCATTTCGGGAATCTGGCTTTGGAAGAGGGGGTCTATGGCCCATCTGATCCATTTGCGCTAGCTTGTCAATCAAGGCCTGAAAGGTAGTCGGCTTGAAAAACATCATAAATTGCGAGATGGTTGCTTGCGGATCAAGGGTTCCCACAAACATACCCACTGCAGGAGCTTCTTCAATGCGCTGCTCGCACTTTGACCATAAGTTCCTCCACCGTATAGCATATTGAACCCATGTCTCGCCTGGCTTTACCCTGGCGTTAATCAGTGCCGTCATCGGAGTGCGTTCACTGGCGCTTGCAAAACGCTAGGTAAACAGCAGCTCTATCTCCGCGAATGTCTTGATAGAGTCGTTCGGGAGCTCAGAGTACCACTCGAACGCTGTATCTGATAAGCTTCCAACAAACTGGCGAAGCAACAGCTTGTCATCACCGCCGGTGTTACCGCAGAGTGCCCTGAACTGGGCAACATGCTGGTGAGGATTGCTCATCCCCTTGTAGACATGGAACTTGGGAATCGTGTATTCCGGCGGGTACTTGATCTGGTCGTACCAACTCAAATACGGCCGTCCTTTTTTTACGACTTGGCCGGCTGCTTCAGTCGCATGATGAACCCGTATTTGTTGGGCTATGTACTCGTCCAAATCAGCTTTGGAAATTGTATCCTCTTTAGCTGTCGATAGAGCTGGTGGAGGATTCGACGTTTCTCCCCTATCGTCTTTAAGGACGATCGGGGGATTTTCGGCCGGAGGATCTTGCTGGATCATCATCCCTACCATGTCTTAGAACAGGAGGCCCATACGCTTTATGTTGGCTGCTTGTTCAGCAGCCTCTTTATCCTTCTTCTCCAATATTCGTCGAAGGAATTCGGCGTCAGTTTCTTGCTCCTGGCGTTCATCTGAAGACATTTCAGGGATTTCTTTTGGCCAAGTAAGTGCGGCCATCGCGTTCATCATCTCTTGGGGCTTCTGCTGCTGCTCCTGTGCTTTGGTCACCGATCGCGTGAGCGGTCTATGACCTGTTGATATGCGGCTGTCTTCTTTACCAGATGCCATGTAGACGGTATGAACTACCATGCCCCCAGACTTAGGGCGTTTGGGTTCACCACCTTTGATATTCGCCATAGGTGTAGGGACTTTTTCTGGCCTTCTTCTCTTATGGGCCGTAGAAGTTGAGGGGGTCGTTACTTTGGGCACCCAAGTGGTCGTCAACTTTCGTTGCTTGATCGGAGGATTTTCTTTTTCCCGACCTTTCGACTTCTTCTGTTGGCGAGAGAACTTAGGATCAATCACAGATTCTCGGACTCGTCGCGATGTCTTGTAGATCTTGGAGGACAGCGATTGAGGAGACTGCTCTGGCTTTTCTTCTTCCATGGTAGTCTCTACTGGTGGAGGAGATCTTTTGAGCACCGCAATTGGCGAGTTTCTGCGTACTCTGTTCAGTAGCTCGAAGCTGTTCCCAGTTGGAACAGCAGCGTTAACTTCCATCGTTGGAGCTGGCGAAGTCATCCCAGAAGGGGAGTTGCCCCCGGTCTTCCTTACCCGGCACCAGTGGCATCGTCGGGCACGACGAGTTGTCAGTATTGGCTCAGAGACAGAAACAGCCTCCTCTTGCCCCCGGTTCAGGTGTGGGGCTGTTGCCGGCATCAGCCTATTGAAGACTGATGTCTTTTGAACAGCAGGAGCAGGAGTGGGAGTTGGGACGGTCAGTCTTGTAAAGACCGATCTCTTAGCAGGAGAATCCGCCTTGACGACTTCAGGAGCAGGTCTGGCTACTCCTTTTGGGGTAACCTTTTCTGGGACTGCAAGCTTCATTGCGGGTCCGTGGGAGTTTTGGCCCAGTCTGGAGAAGACCGAGGCACTGGTGTTGGGGACCCATTGAGGGGGGCTGCAGTAACTGTAAGTCGATCGAAGACCGACTTCTTAGGAGCTTCTTGTACGGGCACGGGGGTACTGAAGCTTGTTGGCGGGAGCATAGTTCCGAAAAAAAACCCTGTGGTGGCTTGAGTAATCTGCTCCACGGGCATTGTGAACAAAGAGGCCGCTTGGGGCCCATAGGTTATGCCCCCAGTTGAGGCAGGACGCGAGTTGTTGCTGCAGTTGGAGCATTTCGAACAGGTAGAGTCCATTGATGCTTGATTTCTGCAACAGGCAAAAGACCAAATCTTAGTAACCTAAAATCCAAAGGCAACCATTAACAAACCGCGATTCGTACGCGAATACGACACATGAAGTGTGGAGTGGAAAGAGAAAAATGTCCCACCGGGCGTGCCAGAATCTGTTCCCCTCCGAACGGCGGCCGCGATGTTTGGACGTCTTTCCTGAAATTCGGGGCAGATGCTATATGGTTTTATCCGTCTACCTCTCCGAAGATGTCAAGTTGATTTATGGCACCGTGTATCAGAGGTTTAGACGGATGCGGCCGATGTAGCAGACTTCGTCAGATTCCCCCTCGTTTGAGGGGTTTTTGATTGTGGGGACGCTCTTCCCTGCAGGCGCAAGCCCCTGCAGTTAATTACGCCACCGCATCGCGGTAACCACTTTCTCCTTCTCCAGAATTTCACTTCGTGTCGTATGTGTTTGTTTTATTAGTGATTGCCCGTGGATTGTATACGGAGACTAAGTGATGCCGTCGCCCGTAGGTCGTGGATTAGTCCAAATCCGTATTTACATAGATTTGGGTTTGGTGTTTTAGTTTAAGGATACGTTAGCCATATTTAGGCTAAGATCGACTTAAACATTTGTTAAGGATACGTTAGTCTGATTTGAGACTAAGAACGACTTAACGGGATCATTTAGATCCAACAAAAGAGCATTTTGGAGCTCTATTGTTTAGTTTAATGACGTAGCGGTCAATAAGTAGTTTAAGGACGTTGCGGTCCATATTCCAGTTTAAGGACATGGCGGTCTATATTCCAGTTTAAGGACATAGGGGTCCATCGCCAGTTTAGGGACATAGTGGTCCATCGCCAGTTTAGGGACATAGTAGTCCATAGGTAGTTTAAGAACGCTTAAGTCCGTGGGTTTAAGGACCCCGCAATCCGTGTTTTAGTTTAAGGACACATAAGTTCACGGGTTTAAGGACCCCACAGTCCGTATTGATGTGTGGTTGTCGGGACCCGTCACCTCTTTGACGTCGTTGAGGGATTACACTGATAGGAGTCAAAGGAGTTCGGAGATGTACCCTCGAACCGGATGTAAATTGATTTAAGAGAGCAGCTGTGCTCAGTCAATTTAATTTGAGGACTTACGGCCATGATTGGGCTAAGTCCAGTTGAAAAATATTCAACGCTTTTATTTGTTTTTGGTCTATTAGACCTGTGCTAGGGCTTTGCCCTGGTTTAAATAATGCATTGCACTACTTTCTATTTTTGTTTGGGCTCTGCCCATAAAGGATGCAGAGCATTAATTTTGTTTGGGCTCTACCCATTTATAAATGATGCAGAGCATCAATTTTACTTGGGCTCTGCCCATTTATTGCTTTGCAATTTATTTTAGCCTATTAGGCCTTTTTGATTTGGGCCTGGCCCTTTAGTAAATAATGCTTTGCATTTGTCAGGCGCTTTGTGCCAATCACTGAGCGCAAGCGCTTGTGGTGATGACACGTGTCACGCAAGCGCAGTGCGCTGCGCTAGTGCGCTGCTGACACATGGCGCGCTCTGGTGAGTTGCGCCAATTTCAGAGAGCAAGGCTCTATCTTAAAGCGCATAGCGCAAGTGGTTCAGATGCTGACACGTGGCGCTCTTTGGTGGCTTGCGCCAACTCAAGAGCGCAACAGTGCAAGGCACTATTAACTTGAGAATCTTTTAGATTCCAGAACCAATGGTTCATAAAAAAGTGCAAAGCACTGTTTGTTTTCTTGATCTAATTTAGATCAAGGAAAACAAGTTTCTCTTGTTTTTTCTCGATCTCAGAGAACCAATGGTTCATAAGTATAAAGCACTATTTTTATTTTGTTTTTTTATTGAAGACCATTGATCTTGTTCTTAGATCAATGATCTTATTAGAAGAAATTCTTCTATTTTAAAGGTTTTTACTTTTTTCTTCTTTAAATTTCTTCAGAGTTCTCTCTGTTTGAAGTTCTTGATTTATCACAATGTTCATATCTTTGATTTGGGGTCTAGGGGCATTTATATAGTGCCCATAAATTTGTTAAATTTGTTAAAGAGATTTTTCTCTGAGTGATTTTGGGAATTTTCCCCACCGTTGGATCTTTGATCCAAGAGCTCCTGTTTTATAGAAGAAAATTTTCTTGTTTTAACAAGAACGGAAAGATTTCTTTAAAATTTTAATTCTGTTTGGCGCAAATCCCCCAGCGCGTGACACGTGTCACGCAGCGCACAGCGCAGCGCAACTGCGCTGACAAGTGTCGCGCAGAGTACAACGCAGCGCAACTGCGCTGACGCGTGTCGCGCAGCGCACGGCGCAGCGCATCTGCGCTTACGCACCTGCGCTGACACGTGTCTCACAGCGCAGCGCTTGCGCAACTGAAGAGTTACTTTCTTTAGTTTTGTTTTAAATAGAGTTTTGCTCTGATTGGGCGCGCTGCCTTGGGCGCTGCGCTGATGTATCAGATTTTGACACATGGCGTGTTGCGCGCAGCGCAAAGAATCTGAAGGGTTGCTTCATTTATTAGAATTTAAATTTTCAAAGTAGAGCTTTGCTCTGATTGGGTGAATCAGAAGCGTTGCTTCATTTCCCGCCTTGGAATTTGAAAAGAGCCTTGCTCTGATTGGGGTAAACGGCGTGCTCACCTTCCAGTTTCCGGAGATGACGAATCTGCCCTGTTGGTATTGGTTTTCGACCCAGTTTTTGAAGTCGTAACAGTTTTCGATCGGATGGCCCAATACTTTGTGATAAGGGCAATAATTAGAACTGTTGACATCATCCAGTTGTAGCTGGTGTTTCGGCTCCGGCAGAGTGATAAGCCTGTTATGCACTGCCACTTCAAATAGCCTCCTTGTTTCATCCTCATGAAATGAATAAGGACGTCTTAGCCTTTCCTCGAGGGATATGCATGGACGCATATTGTTTTGACGAACAGCCGGTCTAAGACCACTCGACTGTTGTTGAGTGTTGGCGATGAAGGTCATCTTCCCCTTTCCTTTATCCTTTTTGCTCGATCCTTTGTTTGCGGGGCCGAGATTTTTTTCGAGTAGCGGGCGATTGCACGGCTGAATGTTCTCGCAACTCCTTAATTCTTTCATTTTTGAAATGGATTCCTTGAGGAGAGGGTTGAGGGCAACTCCTTCGTCAGTGTCTCTCCCAAAGGTGATAATTTGTGATCCCTTAGAGTTGGCTATATGACAGTCATCGGCGGCTCTTTTGCGCTCATCTATCGCATTTTTAAGATGTCTACGAGCTTCACACTTTGTCCTGTTGAAGTGTTGCTTTTGAGCGACATATCCTTGCCACCAACACTTAAAGGAGTCACAGTCTTCGGTAGGATGTATGATCTTCTGATGATATAAGCAGAAGTTAGGATGCATCTCTACTCCACCGAGAGTATTTTCTTCAAACGGTGGTAGCTTCATTCCCACTGATAGGGCTTTGGCGAACCTTTTCCTCGTCTTGAGTTTGTTTTTATCCGCAGCGGATGACTTTTGATTTGACGGGAGTGCCTCGACTCTTTAGTCCGGTCGTCGGTGTTTGGCTCCTTCCAGTATGGCTATCTCACGCTCTTGATTGGCTTTAACTTTCAAATGAATCTCATTCAGGAAGGTATCGATCAACTCGTCTTACGGCCGCAGAATTTCTGGTTCAGGGTCCGCCCTCGGTTTCTCGGCGCAAGGAGCCTCTTCATCATCCGCCGATGAGTGAGAGATCACATGAAAACTCGTTACGTAGTCTTCGGATTCATCTGATGAGTCTTCTCCATCATTTTCGCCCTCAACAAAAGAACAAGCTACCCCCATCATGTCCGTCTTCTTTGGAGTGTGCGGCTGTGGTGGGTTTACCTTCCAGTTTTCAGACAGCGCGAACTTGCCTTGTAAGTACTGATCCTCGATCCATCCCTTAAAGACGAAACAATCCTCGATCGGGTGACTTACCATTTAGTGGTAAGGGCAATAATCGGGACTACTTAGATCACCTGGCTGTGACGGATGTTTTGGATTTGGCAGATTAATGAGTCTGTTGCGTACTGCCAGCTCAAACAGTCTTCTCGTTTTATTCTGAAGAAACGAGTAAGGGCATCCTAGTCTCTCTTTGAGGGATGGGCGTGGATGCGCGTTATTTTGGCTAACGACCGGCTTTGAGTTGCTCAGCTGTTGTTGAGCATTGGCAACGATAGTCGCTTTCCCTCTTCCTTTCTCATTTCGAGAGTCCGGTTTTGGAGGAGACAGTCCATGGTCCATCTGGTCCATTTAGGCTAATTTGTCGATCAAGGCCTAGAAGGTGGTCGGCCTGAAGAACATCATGAATTGCGAGATGGTCGTTTTCGGATCAAGAGTGCCTACAAACATGCCTACCGCAGGTGCCTCTTCTATGCGTTGTTCGCATTTTGACCATAGGTTTCGCCATCGTGTTGCGTATTGGACCCATGTTTCGCCGGGCCTTATCCTGGCATTTATCAGTGCTGTTATCGGGGTGCGTTCGCTAGCACTCGCGAATCTTTGCGTAAACAATAGCTCCATCTCCGCAAATGTTTTGACAGAGTCATTAGGTAGCTCCGAATACCATTCAAGGGCTGTTTCTGCTAAGTTGCCGATGAATTGGCGAAGCAACAATTTGTCATCGCCTCCAGTATTGCCGCATAAGGCCCTGAATTGAGCGACATGCTGATGCAGATTCTCTGTCCCTCTATATATGTGAAACTTAGGGATCGTATATCCCGGTAGGTAACTGATTTGGTCATACCAGCCCGGATAGGGTCGTCCAGTTCTAACAATTTGCCCGGCCGCTTCACTCGCCTGATGAGTTCGTATTTGCTGAGCTATATAGTCATCCAGCGCAGCCTTGGAAATGGTTTCATCTTTGGCTGCTGAAAGAGCCGGCGAAGGATTAGATGTCTCCCTTCTATCGTCTTCAACAATGATTGGAGGGTCATCAGCTGGAGGGTCCGGGTGTAACATCATCCCTATATCTTGGAAGAGGAGAGCCATTTGCTTTATGTTGGCAGCTTGTTTGGCTGCCTCTTTTTCCTTCTTTTCGAGGACTCTGCGTAGATAGTCAGCGTCAGTTTCTTGTTCATGACGCTGCTCTGATGATACTTCCGAACTTCCTTTCGGTTCGGTAAGTGCAGCCATCACAGTCATCATTTCCTGAAGCTTCTGTTGCTGCTCTTGGGGTTTTGTCACGGATAAAGTGAGCGGTCGGTGACCCGTCAAAGCACGGCTTTCCTCCTTCCCGAAAGCCATATAAACCGTATGCACGACTATGCCCCCAGACTTGGGGCGTCTGTGTTCAGCACTTTTACGATTCACCATATTCACAGGAGCTTTTTGCGGCCTCCTTTTCTTCCGAGTGATTGACGTTGAGGGAGCCGTTGCAATGGGCACCCATCCAGCTGTTGCTTTCTTCGACTTGACAGAGTAGCCCTTCTCCTGCTGAACCTTCATCTTTTTCTGTCGGCGGAGGTAGCCTTGATCGATCACTGACTCTTGGACTTGACGCCAGACCTTGTAGATTTTAGAGGACAACCGTTGAGGGGGCTGCTCTATCTTTTTCTCTGGAGCATTCTCCACAGGTGAAGGAGCTCGTTTCAACACCGCAGTAGGAGAGTTTCTGCGCACCGTGTTCAGCAATTCAAAGCTGTTCCCGGTTTGAACAACAGCATCGATCACCACCGTTGGAACTGGCGGAGTTATCCCAGAGGGGGAGTTGCCCCCAGCCTTCCTTACTTGGCGCCAGTGGCGACGTCGAGCGCGTCATGCGGGTGGAATTGTTCTAACCGTAGGGGTGACCTCCTCATGCCCCGTGTGTTGGTCAGAATCTGCTGGTATCACCCTTTTAAAGACCGACGTCCGTTGAATGGGGACGGCCAACCTGTCAAAAGCAGACTTCCGAGCAGGGGAAGCAACCTTGGTGATCTTGCCTAAAACTAGAGTAGGGATAGCTATCCGCTTCGGGATAACATCTCCTGGTATTGCTGGCTTTTTCATGAGCCCGTCGAAGCTCTGACCTAGCGTGTTAAAACCTGAGGCAGTGGAGTTGGGCGACCCGTTGAGAGGGACCATGGCAGTAGTAAGTCGACCAAAGACCGACTTCTTTGGGGCTTCTTGCAACGTCATTGGGGCATTGAAGCTCATAGGTGGGAGCATGGTCCCGAAGAATAGCCCAGTGGTGGCTTGGGTTACCTGCTCCACTGGCATCTTGAAAAGAGGGGCTGCTTGGGGCCCATAAGTCACTCCTCCAGCAGAGACTGAGCGAGAGTTGCAGTTGCAAGCAGTGCAGTTTGAAGCCATTGATCTTCTGTTTTCTGCACGGAGCAAGACACCAAATCTTAGTACCTCGAACCCACAGGCAACCACAGCAAACCGCGATTCGTTCGCGAACACGACACACGAAGTGTGGAGTGGAAAGAGGAAAAGGTCCCACCGGGCGTGCCAGAATCTGTTCCCCTCCGAACGGCCGCTAAGACAGGGACGTCTCGCCTGAGATTCGGGGTAAATGCTATTTGGTTTTATTCGTCTACCTCTCCGAAGATGCCAAGTTGATTTATGGCACCGTGTATCGGAGGTTTAGACGGATGCGGCCAATGTAACAGACTTCGTCAGATTCCCCTCGCTTGAAGGGTTTTTGATTGTGGGGACGCTCTTCCCTGCAGGCGCAAGCCCCTGCAGTTAATTACGCTACCGCATCGAGGTAACAATTTTGTCCTTCTCCAGAATTTCACTTCGTGCCGTGTGTGTTTGTTTTGTTTGTGGTTGCCCATGGATTGTATACGGAGACTAAGTGATGCCGTGGCCGGCAGGACGTGGATTAGTCCAAATCCGTATTTACTTAGATTTGGGTTTGAGGTTTTAGTTTAAGGATACGTTAGCCGTATTTGAGGCTAAGATCAACTTAAACGTTCGTTAAGGATACATTAGTCTGATTTGAGACTAAGATCAACTTAACGGAAAGAGCATTTATGGACTCTACCGTTCCAATTTAGGGACGTAGTGGTCCATTTTATTTATGGCCGTCGAGACCCGTCACCTCTCCGACGTCGTTGAAGGATTACAACGATTGGTGTCAGAGGAGTTCGGAGATGTACCCTTGAACCAAAGTTGATTGGGGGTCTTATAATCCAATTTGGGACTAAAGTCTGTTTGAATATTTAAGGATACGCTAGCCATATTTGAGGCTAAGATCAACCTAAACGGGATCGTTTAGATCCGACAAAAGAGCATTTGGGAGCTCTATTGTTCCAGTTTAGGGACGTAGTGGTCCATTGCCAGTTTAGGGACGTGGTGGTCCATTACATTTGTGGCCGTCGGGACCCGTAACCTCTCTGACGTCGTTGAAGGATTACAACAATAGGTGTCAGAGGAGTTCAGAGATGTACCCTTGAACCAAAGTTGATTTAAGGGAGCAGTTGTGCTCGATCAATTTAATTTGAGGACGTATGGCCACGATTGGGCTAAGTCCAGTTGAAGATGTTCAACACTTTCATTTGTTTTTGGCCTATTAAGCCTATGCTAGGGCTTTTCCCTATGTTTAATAATGCATAGAATTAATCTTGGTCTCTGTTGGACCTTTATTTGGGCTCTGCCCCTTTATTTTTATGATGCAGAGCATCTGTTTTGGGATCTACCCTTTTTAAAGTAATGCATTGCATTTTATTCTGGCCTGTTAGGCCTTTTTGATTTGGGCTCTGTCCCTTTTAATAGTACATATCACTTTTGTTTGGTCTGATAGACCTTTCTTTATTGGGCTCTGCCCTTGATAATGCATTGCATTAATTAGTCTGACAGAGTGCCACGTGGCTTGTCAGGTGCTTTGCGCCCATTGAGGAGCGCAAGGCGCAAGTCCATGGGGAGGTGACACGTGTCACGCTCAGGAGAGCGCAAGCGCAGTGCGCTGCGCTGTTGCGCTGCTGACACGTGGTGCGCTCTGGTGAGTTGCGCCAATTCATGAGAACGGTGCTCTATTTTAACAGCGCATACCGCAGATTGTTTTGGAGCTGACACGTGGCGCTCTCTGGTGGCTTGCGCCAACCCAAGAGTGCAACAGTGCAGATTTTCCAAGTGCAGGGCACTGTTTTGTTATTTTGATCAACTTTAGATCAAAAAAAACAAATTTTCTTGTTTTCGAAGAACCAGTGGTTCATCAAAAGGCAATTCCTTCATTTTTGTTATATTTTTATTGAAGATTATTGATCTTCTTCTTAGATCAATGATCTTTTTAGAAGAAATTCTTCTTTTATTCAATGTTTTTACCTTTCCTTTCTTTGAGCTCTTCTCAAAATTTTCTTTAAAGGAGTTCTCTCTGTATTTTTCTTTTTTTTGAGTTGGGGTCTAGGGGTCTTTATATACTGCCCATAAATTTGTTAAGTTTGTTAAATAGATCATTCTCTGAGTGATTTGGGGAATTTTCCCCACCGTTGGATCTTTGATCCAAGGGCTTCTGTTTTATAGAAGACAATCTTCTTGGTTTAACAAGAACAGAAGGATCTTACTGAATTTTGATTCTGTTTGGCGCAAATGCCCCAGCGCTTGACACGTGTCGCGCAGCGCACAGCGCAGCGCATCTGCGCTGACACGTGTTGTGCAGGGCAGGGCGCAGCGCAACCACGCTAGCGTAAATGCGCAGCGCAGGGTGCAGCGCAACCACGCTAGCGCAACTGCGCTGCCACGTGGCGCGCAGCGCAGGGCGCAGCGCAACCACGCTAGCGCAACCGCGCTAGCGCAACTGGCGCGCAGCGCAGGGCGCAAGTCAGCTGAAGTGTTGCTTCTTTAGTCTTTTAATTTTCATTTTAATTTTCAGAACCGAGCCTTGCTCTGATTGGGGAAAACAGAAGCGTTGCTTCGTCTCCTGCCTTGGAATTTGAACAGAGCTTTGCTCTGATTGAGGTAAACAGAGAGTGGTCACGATCCAACATGTGTCCCACCTACTAAAGCAAAACACCATGGATGAAGCTGTGTGCCAGCGATACCGCAACTGATCCCAAGCGGTCAAACCTGCAAGAACTGTGGCACAACGGGGTGATTTGCCAACTCGCAAGTAGAAAACATCAGCAAGTAGAAATAGAATAAAACAACGATTTCCTAGGTCACTATATCCTGAAGGTAATACTATGATATCTAGGTTGACCATGTATGCATATATGTCAAAAATCGAGTCAATGCAATAACATATATAAAAAATCATCTGACATCATATGCCTATATGCATGTGGATATCATCCATGTGTCCATCAACGACAGAAACAATATCATGGAACCTGAGTGTCCCACACCGACACTCGAACATTATGAAAACATAAGCATGAACATACATATATACATACATACATACATACATACATACATATATATATATATATATATATATATATATATATGAGGTTATCAACCACGTGTGTCTATCAACGACACATCAAAATCATGGAACATGAGTGTCCCACACCGACACTCGAACATCATGAAAATATAAGCATGTATGTATGTGTGTATGTATGTATATGTATATGTATATGTGTGTATATATATATATATATATATATATATGAGGGTATCAACTACGTGTGTCCATCAACGACACATAAAAATCATGGAACCTGAGTGTCCAACACCGACACTCAAAACATAATGAAAACCCATGTCCAGTATCGACACGTAAACCCTCATATCTCAAGCACCGCATACTCAGATCGTCCCTCACATCTATCTCATCTCAGGCGCCGCATCCTCAGATCAGTCCTTATATCCATCTCATATCATAACTCCAAAACGATATTCTCGGGATATCCGCAGAGTTCGATACAATCACCGGTAGATAGAGCTCCCCTGCCAGGCTCACCGCCTAACAATACGAGTCTTCTTGCCCCGGGGTACCTCACCGGGTCTGCAATGTACCCGCAGACGGTGCCTATCGCTCCTCGAATCGGGAATACTCACTGCTCAGAACCGAGAAAATTCATGGTGGACACTTCGAAATATCATATCAAGATAAACCACATTTTTAAAACAATACACAATTTCCTTTGAAATTAAACTGCGGTTCTCAAATCCAGAGATCTCATAAAACAGCAACTCAATGCATATAACCATAAAGTACGATGTATGCAACATAGAATAGTAATATGAGCATATCAAGTATATCATGAAAACATGTCAAGTGATAATACTGAACATTGAATGTACTTTTACGGTTAAGAATAATATCATGATAGTGCAATTCTACTGTGTAAGTGGCATGGCAATTACCGATGATGAATGTGTGTGAGCTGGCAAATCTGTATAAGTGTAACATGCGCATCAACGGTAAATGTGCAGGTGTACTAGCAATGATATCATATAACATTAAGTACTGGAAACATGATAGGTATCACATGAGAAATAATCCAACATAAACATGAACTATAATAAGGTAGCCTCTTATGTCAACGATCTCGCCTTATAGTATCAAATGTCGCAATATCCTCGATCATCCTCCTTAATTCATGAGCGCGGATCAAACATTTGATAAACGTATCTCGTACGGTAATCCATCGTATGGTGTCACAAACAGAGCAGAGAATCTATCGTCCTATTCACCAGCAAAGGTACGGATCTATAATCTCGTACGACATACCTTATCAATCACATAACACATCTATATCAATCATATATCATGTCATCTTGCATATACGTCATATATCAATCCAAGTCATCTATTTCTATCATCACAATATCCCACAACGTGTTATCTTATATACCAATATCATATTCTTAAGCAAATATATCCATTAGTGTCAACTTTATCTTATCATCTCTTACTAAATCCCTTAGTCATGTCTGTAAGTTCGTAGCATATCCTTTATCAAAATTATAAGTTATAAAACGATCTTCCAAATCAATGGTTGTCGGGGTGCTATACGCCATCCACCCGATTTCTCCCGTAGATATAAATCTACTCACATTCTAAACTCCTCGCTTAGCCGAAGTCGATGTGCTTCGTCGTCTCGGAAGTCCAAACGAAGGTACCTACAATCAATACACAATCGCAATACTATTAAAACCAATATCCGAAAACTAATACGGCACACGAATTGCTCATAGGTTAGAACCTATAGCTTACGAATGCAAAAACAACCAAACAACCATCGTCGTTGATGCACAAACGTCCAACAACTAATTTAAATTTCAAATATAAAAACCAAGAATTCAAATATCGGAAAACATAACCAAAACACTCTCAAGTAACTCCCAGATTTTGGCTCAGGTCAATTAGGACTAAACAAACAATACAAGGGATAGGTTATGGTAAGTGAGCTACAGGCAAAACTACAATACCAAAGCCAATAGGGGGCCCGGCGAAATCTCCAAAATTTCCGGCGCACTTGATCCCAGAAGGCGCTTTTTGAAAACTTTTTGTTAAACTTTTCATGCATGCAAAAGTACCCAGGCACTGTTCTCAGATCAGTCCTGCTCGAATACTATATAAAATAGTATCCATCATCAAAACGCGATACTCGTATATAAAATCAGTCTCAAAAGGCGTATCCAACATCACATGCATCTGGTGCGCACGGAAATCAAATCCAATACAAGTGCCATGTATATGCACAAAAGCAAACTAAGTGCAATTGGTGTGCATGAAAGCATCTGTCTAGTGCAATGGATGTGCACGACAACAATATCAAGTGCATCTATAGTGCACGAAAATCTCAACCCAGTGCAACTAATATGTACGAATGAAAATCCCAAACAAGTGCTGTTCATCACAGAATATTGCATTTTATACCGCCCATTCTTACGCTCGTGTGTTTATAGGTAGGTGCTTTTAATCCGTGTTTGTTACATGTTTCCAGAATACAGGTTTCCAGTACAAATATTGCAAATCAGGATAAAATCTCCACAGTTACGCCAAATGCAGAACATCTGTCGACAGCAGATAAAAGCCGGGTTCCGGTCATCCATATCCGTCCAGTGCCGAGTACCGGTTCCCGATACAAGACATGTGACAGTAGTCATTCGTGTCTGGGACAAGCACAGAGCACGAGGAGGCTGCACAAGAATCAATGGGTGCGCGGAGCTCGAGGGAGATAAAGTCAAAAGTAAACAAAGATAATGCAATCTTGGACTTGGAAATCTGGAGATATTCTGAAGACTTTTGCGCAGTTTAAAGTTGGCAAACACGAGGAAACAGGAAACCAGGGCAGCTAAGAAAAGCCCACTGCCCAACACCTCTAAAGGGCCGCGGAACCGCGGCCAAAGGGGGGGTCTTGGCCGCGGTTCCGCGGCCAAGTGGGGCCCTCTCACTGTCGAATTTCAGGGGTATTTTGGGTACTTCAATTATGTTCTGGTGGATGCCCTAGAATTCCATTCTCCAGCCTATAAATACAGCAGATCTGAGCCAAACCAAGGGAGCATTTTCTTGAGCTTTTCTTTAGCCTCTTTTTTGTGTAGTTTTGTTCTTCTTCTTCTTCATCTTCATTCTTTCTCCATTAAAATTGTAGTGAGAGCTTTTTGAGTGGAAGATTAATGAAGATGAGGGATTTTTATCTTTCTTGTTAGTTTTGCTCCCCCTTGAGATTCTTGCTTTCTCTTGATCATTCAACCTCTTCATTGAGCTTGAATGGTTAAGGGTTAGTTATTGATCTCAAGGGTCGTATTTTCTCACGGGACTAGCATTTCATTTCACATGCGTTCTCTACCCTTCCCTTGATCTTGCAACCTCTTCATTGAGCTTGCAAGTTTAAGGGTTGGCTATTGATCACATGCTTGTCTTGAGTCCTAGTTTCGTATTCTTTTTATCGCTTTTTATTACTTGCAATTTATTTCCTTGTCTTTAATTACTTGCAAGTTATTTCATGCACTTAATATTTGTAATCTTTTCTTTTCTTTGTTCTTCTCTTTTGCTCTTTGTTGTTCATTTTGTGAATGTTGTAATTATTGTTATTGTTAAGAAGAAATACGGTATTATAAGTTAACATTTATTTGCCAATTCCTTTTCCCGTTATTTTCCATTTGAACTTCGCCCAAACCATACGCAAGCGCTCCGTTAGGCACCCTACCCTGACAAGGTAACGGTGATTCCTAACCGCGACCGGTTGCGTTCGGTTTGGCCGGAGGCGAAAGCAAGAGACAAGAACGGAAGGACAAGGGTAAATAAGCCGGATTCCACGAATACCGCGCTTAAATCCCCTAATCCACGTTGTTGCCAATTGCTTAGCTTCAATTGGTCAAGACTCGGCTCAAAGGTTTTGAGTACGGATTTCTTTAGCTTATAATCTCGTATCTTTTCTTAACAACTTTATACTTGCAAATAATACACATAGGTTAGTCTGAACAAACACATACAAGATTCTTTATTGACTCGTCTAAGACAAGAAGGTAAGATAACACCATCTCCCTGTGGACCGACCCGTGCTCAACCGGCTAGCTGCAAAGCGACACCGTCCTGATCGCGGTTACACTTTAATTCTTTGAACATCCGACACGCCAAAAGCGTGCGATAATATTCTTTTTGTTTTTTTTTTTGGATAATATTTTTGTGGGCAAGTGTGCAGAATTTTGCGTATTTGCAAACTGCAATTGTGGGGAGCAAAGTGTACATTCAAGGCTAAGGTGTTTGCAAACTACAGTGCCAAAGATCCGGGTAGTTTGACCCGCGCAAGCGAACCTTTCAAGCTTACCGGATTTGATTCAACGGGGGTTTCCTAACCCAAAACTTAACGGTACGTACTTTACTAACACCTTCTTCTCAAATCCGACGCATCCAATATACTATTTTTTGCAGGATTCTTTGCAAGTTCGCTAGCAAAATACTAAAAATTGACTAACCCGTATTTGTTGCAGCGCCGCGCTTAAACTAAAAAACGATTGTTTTATTCTTTATAGAATTTTTATTGAATTGCGCATTGCATACATTAATACGGACTTAAGGGCAAGCGAACCCCACAACATACGGTAAAGGATTTCATCACCTTTTCCGTGGCCCACAAATCACGAACTTGAGCATAATGTTTACTCACACAAAAATTTAAAAGAAACTAGATTTTAAACCTTAAGGACTTCGCGCTCACTAGGAGAAGTTGACTGTGTTTAGAACTTTGCTTAACGGTATATTGTTTACGGGGTGTCTAGGAAAGTGTTAACGGCGAAACCGCCAAAAGAGAAAGGGTTATTTAATTAAGGAATTTCGCGAAAGCGTTGGAAAACCTCTCCTTATCTCTGCACTTACCTGGCCTCGTGATCAGTGTATCTTGAGCCTGTTTCTCGACACAGTTTTACTTCGACAATCAAGTTCTGGAGCAGGTCTAGTTGACCTAGGTGAACCCTAGAACGTTTAAGTGTGTGGTATTTTTGTGTCGTGATTATTTTTTTCCATATTTTTTTTTGTATATTTCATTCTTTTGCTAACAACTAACTAAAAAAAAAATAAAAAAATATCACATTCTTTTTCCTCTCCTTTTCTCTACCTTTCTCTCTCTCTCTTCATATCATGGGTACTCCACCTCGCAAAACTCTTGCCGAACTTTGGTACCCACAACCAGACATTACATCTTACGGTTCTTGCTTTGGCCGAACTTCGAACGACCCCTCCATGCCCAAAGTTTCACTGAAAGATCGCATAGCAGCGTCTAGGAAAAACACTTGCACTCCTCATTCCACTTTGTATCAACCTTTTCAACCTCCCGCACCCGCTTATGTTGATACCCCTTCTGCAAGCCGTCCTTTGTCCATCGCTGAACGTATCGAACAATCCCGTAGCCGATCTTTCACTCCTTTCACCGCTTCAAATTCTTGGGATCAACAATTCCATTCACTTTCTTATCCCAATGTTGATCCCACTCCTGTCTAGCCATTCAATTCCTACCAATCCTACCCTACTTTTGCACCTTCCCTAGACATAGCTTCAGAACAGCCTTTTGGGAATTTTCAG
Source organism: Agapanthus africanus (assembly GCA_030015575.1). Lineage (NCBI taxonomy): Eukaryota > Viridiplantae > Streptophyta > Magnoliopsida > Asparagales > Amaryllidaceae > Agapanthus > Agapanthus africanus. Next base: position 175,986,122 of record JASDDO010000028.1, read on the forward strand.
TATCCAAACAACTTCGAATCTTTTACTGAAACCCCTTCACAACCAATGTCTAGTCTAGAACAATCCTTGGAAGATTTTAGGGTAGCGTCAAGCCAACAGATGATGGATTTGAATGCGTCCATGGCCGCTCTCATACAACCTACTGACCCGGTAGCTAGTTTCCAACTAGCTCCTAATTTTTCAATGTATGAAGAGGCGGTCGGACAGGCTGTGAATTTGAGTGGAGAGAGTGAGCTGTACCCCCTTCCAAATCAAACCTACCCGTTTCAAATTGAATCCCAGAACTCCTGTGTTGAAAGTCTATCAAGTGTCCCAAATGAATTATCAGTTGAAGATAGAATGATGAATGAGTTGTGCGACTTCGTAGTGTTTGATTTGCCCGATTGTGAAGGGTCCCTTCCAAGTGAAACCATACATAATCCTTTTGACCTCTACACCTATATCTTAGAACCAGAATCAATTAATATCCATGCTTTTGATGAGGTGTCAGAGAATCTTGATTTTCACTTGATTGAGGATATTGACGCTGGGGATATTTTGGATGATGAACCCGTAGATTTGGCTGAGTTTGTCTCTTCAAATCATCATCCCGAGTCATTAAATGTTTTTCCCGAACAACATATGCGTCTGGACTTTGATGAAATATGCATGGATGAGCTTAACTTTGTGGAGAATTTTGAGGATATTTTTGAGGATGAAACAGTTCTAGATGATGAGTCGGATTTTCCAATTCATCCTGTTCCTTTCACTGACTGTGTACACCCTCCAGAACCCTTAATCAATACCCTTCCTCAACCACTTCCCTCCATCCTTTCCATCGTTCCGACCTTGCAAGAACCCGTATCATTTTCACTCCCTGTGTCTGGTTTATCAAGTTCGGCGTACCCATGGTTTCGCACGAATCTTGAGGGATTTGACCCAATCTCTCGACGGGTTAATAGATTAGCACAATCGCTGTTTACACATCACTCATCACAAATTGTGCTAATCTATTCACTCCATTTGCACCCTCAAGTTCGTACTCCGCTTCTTTTTCCCTTCCGCCATTCTTCTTCTGATATACCGAGACCGTATCCCGCTTCTATCTCCATACGGTCTCGCGTATTCTCTCTCTCTTTTCTTTACGCCTTCTTTCACCAGCCACTGCTTTACAGAGATAAAATCTTTGAATGGTTGGTGCTCACTTTTGGCCTGTGTAAGGCCTTGTATAGCTTGATACTGTTCTTTCCCCCCTAATCCTGAATTTCAACGCTTAACAGTGGAAACATTGTTTTACTTAAGTTTGGGGGGGCACTTTTTTGTATATATTTTTTGTTTTCCTTTTTTGTTTTGTATATAATTTGTTTTTAGGGAGCGCCGGCAATTTTGACCCTTTTAGTATAGCCTGACAGTGAGGGCACTGTCAAGTTTAAGTTTGGGGGTGTGCTCGGTAAGCTTTCTTCCTTCGTATTCATTTGTATATTTTGCATTTGCATACCCTATTAAAAACCCACAAAAATTGAAAATTTTCTAAAAACATAAAAACCTTTCTGTCAAGTAGCTAGTGGAAAAACTCTGATTCAACATTTCGACGGTTTTTGTTTGAAAAGATAGGAATAACTAAATCTTATGTTTAGATTTTGAAAACCTGAAAGATAACTCTCCTTTGAAGTTAACTATAGCTGATATACGTCTTTACATCACACTACACGTGCCGTGAGTTTTTGGGAATTAGATGACAAGTCTTTTATGTTTAAAAATTTTTAAACAGATAAATGATTTTCTAAGGATCAAATAGGTTTGTTCTGAAATAAGTAATGTCAAGAATAGTTTATGAAGTAAAGCGAATATGAAGGAATATTATTGATGCCGTAATTGGAACTAAGTCTGAAAAATAACCCATCTGAAACTTGATTGGAATGATTACACACCAAACCCACTAAACACGTCTTTTATCCAAAAAAATAATTGAACTGCCGGTTATATCTCCGTTCGTATTAAATCATCTGATTTTCACGCCAAACTGTCTTTTGTTTTTGGACCTAGGTAACTTGAGTAATTAAGTCCGCTGGGGTGTTTCTACACCTAATGCCCTAAAACCAACTGGTTTGGGTGCATTGGCCCAAAGCTCGCTAAGAAGCCTAGAAAGTCCAGGTTAAAACAAAGTCAAGCAAGTGTTCTCTCCGAGTTAAAATTCCTAACGGTTCTTTGTGTGAGAATAATCTTGATAAAAGACAGGCTTTTTATAAAAAAAATTTAGCGGAGATATTAAGGTTTTATTCTATGATAAAGACTATTGCACGTTCACAGAGGTGTGTATGAAATGAAAACAAGAAAAAGGTGGAGTGAAAAATACGACTTAGTTTCCTGTTATGGAAGATAGAAATTCTGAAGTTGAAACCTTACTGGAAAACGAAACTTGAAAAATGCTTAACTCTTTATAAAACGTATGTGATCCTTTTAAAATTGTTATCTGGGCTTTATTGTGCGATATGATGACTTTATTCGACCTTTCGGGAACTTAACGACACTATTTGCACTGCACGTAAAGACATATAAAATCTGTAGTTAAATAAGAAGCGAGGTGTGAAAAATAAAGGTTCGATGGTCTAGACTTAGGATTATAGAATTGTTATTTTCTAAAAACAAAACTTTAGGGTTTGAATCTTAGTTATTTTACGAAACCAACTTGACCGGATTTTGTGGGTAGTATCCGCTGAAAACCCTCAGGAGACAACACTCCTCCTACTAGGGACACCTAGAGGTTTAACGGCTTGTTGCACGCGCTCAGTGCAATCGCGTTCCCTGCGAAAGTGCGGTTATCATTTTATTTTTTGTGAATAATTGGTTTTGCTCGGGACGAGCAAAAGTTAAGTTTGGGGGTATTTGTTCATCACAGAATATTGCATTTTATACCGCCCATTCTTACGCTCGTGTGTTTATAGGTAGGTGCTTTTAATCCGTGTTTGTTACATGTTTACAGAATACAGGTTTCCAGTACAAATATTGCAAATCAGGATAAAATCTCCACAGTTACGCCAAATGCAGAACGTCTGTCGACAGCAGATAAAAGCCGGGTTCCGGTCATCCATATCTGTCCAGTGCCGAGTACCGGTTCCCGATACAAGACATGTGACAGTAGTCATTCGTGTCTGGGACAAGCACAGAGCACGAGGGGCTGCACAAGAATCAATGGGTGCGCGGAGCTCGAGGGAGATAAAGTCAAAAGTAAACAAAGATAATGCAATCTTGGACTTGGAAATCTGGAGATATTCTGAAGACTTTTGCGCAGTTTAAAGTTGGCAAACACGAGGAAACAGGAAACCAGGGCAGCCAAGAAAAGCCCACTGCCCAACACCTCTAAAGGGCCGTGGAACCGCGGCCAAAGGGGGGGTCTTGGCCACGGTTCCGCGGCCAAGTGGGGCCCTCTCACTGTCGAATTTCAGGGGTATTTTGGGTACTTCAATTATGTTCTGGTGGATGCCCTAGAATTCCATTCTCCAGCCTATAAATACAGCAGATCTGAGCCAAACCAAGGGAGCATTTTCTTGAGCTTTTCTTTAGCCTCTTTTTTGTGTAGTTTTGTTCTTCTTCTTCTTCTTCTTCATTCTTTCTCCATTAAAATTGTAGTGAGAGCTTTTTGAGTGGAAGATTAATGAAGATGAGGGATTTTTATCTTTCTTGTTAGTTTTGCTCCCCCTTGAGATTTTTACTTTCTCTTGATCATTCAACCTCTTCATTGAGCTTGAATGGTTAAGGGTTAGTTATTGATCTCAAGGGTCGTATTTTCTCACGGGGCTAGCATTTCATTTCACATGCGTTCTCTACCCTTCCCTTGATCTTGCAACCTCTTCATTGAGCTTGCAAGTTTAAGGGTTGGCTATTGATCACATGCTTGTCTTGAGTCCTAGTTTCGTATTCTTTTTATCGCTTTTTATTACTTGCAATTTATTTCCTTGTCTTTAATTACTTGCAATTTATTTCATGCACTTAATATTTGTAATCTTTTCTTTTCTTTGTTCTTCTCTTTTGCTCTTTGTTGTTCATTTTGTGAATGTTGTAATTATTGTTATTGTTAAGAAGAAATACGGTATTATAAGTTAACATTTCTTTGCCAATTCCTTTTCCCGTTATTTTCCATTTGAACTTCGCCCAAACCATACGCAAGCGCTCCGTTAGGAACCCTACCCTGACAAGGTAACGGTGATTCCTAACCGCGACCGGTTGCGTTCGGTTTGGCCGGAGGCGAAAGCAAGAGACAAGAACGGAAGGACAAGGGTAAATAAGCCGGATTCCACGAATACCGCGCTTAAATCCCCTAATCCACGTTGTTGCCAATTGCTTAGCTTCAATTGGTCATGACTCGGCTCAAAGGTTTTGAGTACGGATTTCTTTAGCTTATAATCTCGTATCTTTTCTTAACAACTTTATACTTGCAAATAATACACATAGGTTAGTCTGAACAAACACATACAAGATTCTTTATTGACTCGTCTAAGACAAGAAGGTAAGATAACACCATCTCCCTGTGGACCGACCCGTGCTCAACCGGCTAGCTGCAAAGCGATACCATCCTGATCGCGGTTACACTTTAATTCTTTGAACATCCGACACGCCAAAAGCGTGCGATCAAGTGCATCCAACATGCATGAATAAAAATCCAAAGCAATTGCTTCCACTGACATGAATAAAAATCTTAATCGAGTGCACCTATCATGCATGAATAAAAATCTCTTTCGAGTGCATTCGGCGTGCACAAAATCTCATATCATGCGCCCAACATGCACAAAAATCTAAATCAAGTGCATCAGGTCCGCACAAAACATCGAGTGCAGTAGCGTACACGATAACGAACACCAAGTGCAGACGTTCATGAAAACATAAATCCGGTGCAACAAATGCACGAAATACAAATCCGGTGTAACCAATGCACGAAATACCAATCCGGTGCAACGAATGCACTAAATACAAATCCGGTGCAACCAATGCACGAAATACAAATCCGGTCAAACTGATGCTCGAAATACCAATCCGGTGCAACTAATGCACGAAATACAAATCTGGTGCCAAGTGCAAACGCTCACGAAAACATAAATCCAGTGTAAAAATACACGAAATACAAATCCGGTGTAACCGATGCACGAAATACAAATCCGGTGCAACCGATGCACGAAATACAAATCCGGTGCAACGGATGCACGAAATACAAATCCGGTGCAACGGATGCACGAAATACAAATCCGGTGCAACCGATGCACGAAATACAAATCCGGTGCAATCGATGGACGAAATAAAAAACTGGTGCAACCAATGCACGAAAACTCATCAATATCTCAAATGCTCGAAAAAACGACACCGAGTATCCCAAGGTGGATAGAATCATAAACGTGTGCAACTGCATGCAAAAAACCCATCCCAATGCACTGCAAGCACATATAAGCTATACCGAGTGGATAAGTAAAGGCAAGTGCATAGAACATGCACGAAACCAAATTAACAGTATCGAATCCACGAAACCATATATACGTGCTACGAAGGCACTAATCGATACCAAGTGCAATAGATATGCACAAATTATAAACCAATGTAGCGGTGTATAAAATATAAATCAAGTGCAATAACTGTGCACAAAATATAAATCTCCAGTAGATGCAGCCATGGTGCACAAAAACATAAATCATGAAACCCAATCATCGAAACTCAAGTCCAAGAGATAAAAGTGTGATACTCGAATCACAAAATGCAAATTGCAATAACTGACATTGAGGTACACCTCCTATAATTTCGAAAAAGGCCGGTACGCCCAAGCTGGCAGAGCAAGATCATTTACTTGCCTCCTGCTCACAATATGGCATCCTCGGTCTCAGGGTCCTCATTTTTCTCTGTGGATTACCAATCTCACAATCCTTCTGCTCGTCGTCCTGGTCAGGTGTACTAACGGAACAGTTTTGCTATGGAAATCCTCTGATCACCGTTTGTCCAATCAACATGACCACTCTTAACGGCACATTACTGATGGAGGCATCTGGCCCTCTGAATACGCACGATATAATTGATTCTGGGTGCAAATCTTTATCGCTGCGGTGTCCTGGAAAGAACCTGCTCATGGCTTCTTCCGATCTCACCTATGCCAAACTATACGAAGGTTGGCACCCTTGCTTTAACTCTTTTCTCATAACCGGACAACTGCATCCTCAGCATGGCTTTCCTCTGAAATTTTGCTGTATCTAACGCCTCTGCATGCGTATCAATCCTTTGACATCGATGGAGAATAACAACCGCTCGCTAACATCTCGCACGAACCTCTTGTTCCACTCGTCTTTATTATCGTCCACTTCGACGTCATCTCTTGCTGTCTGCATATTGCAATTCGTCCTCGGCTAAAGTAAATCTGTAGTCTCTCACACGGACTCGAAATTAAGAACTCAGTATCTTCATCACTCTGTAGAAGATATCTAGCCGAATACGTTCTCGGGAACTCGTCCAATCATCAGAGGAATACACTTTATTCGTCTGTTCTTGATCAACTCACAACGCATCTGAGTGAGGTCCTTCTATCCGAAACCGGTCAACTTACCGATCTCATATCGGAGCATCCAACGAACAATGTCCTCTTTTGCTCGATTTACTCTAGATCCAAGTAAGATCCTTCAATTGGAATTCTTCAATTCAACTGAGCCTATGTCGGCACATCAATCTAGCGAATCATATCAGTCGCTCAACTCAAGATAGACTAGCTCTCTTCTGTCACATCTCTTTCTGAAAGCTCCAGCGGTTTCAGTTCATAGACTCTGAAAATGATATCCCATCAATCTCAGCAACAGCTGGGTCATCTTTCTGCACGGTAGACAACATCACGATCTCTAAGGTAGGCTGTACATCAACAGTCCTCTCAATCTGGAAGCCTATATCAATGGCCCGATCATCTGGTGCAAAACCGAACACTCGCCTCAAATGAGAGAGCACAACACAACACTATACCTACATTTTCCTGTGTCACCAGAAACAACATCATGGTCAGTCCTCATCCATGACGAGCTCGTCTTGACCGCAACACTAGCAGCAGCTCAATCTGCGCTCAAACCATGGTGATAGGAACCTCAAGCAGGTATCGATGAAGATAAATCAAGGGAACGAAAGAAATCAACAGATCCCAAATGGGTATATGATCATAGGAACGAATAGCATCATATATCTCAAGACAAGTACATCATAAAGTTTCTTAAGTGGAGTATCGTATCGTAAGTATGCCGCGGAACATACGTACGGTACGTCACACAACTCAAGCTACCTACTCCATTAATCAAGGTCGACCTATGAAATGAAAGTTCGGGTCTAATACCCCCCCGTCAAGTCTAAGTTCCGTAAGGTCAAGCCCAGGTTCCGAAATATATACGCCCTTGACTCCGCAAAGTCAAACCCAGACTCAAACCAAGGTTAAACCTAATGCTCTGATACCAACTTTGTCACGACCCATAATTTAGCACGTGACCAGCACTTAAATTACGCAACGTCTAAAGGCGTAACGTAAATCAAGTATGCCAAAGCCTAGAAAATCTAAACTTTTTTCCGAAAAATAGTGGGGGTGCAGTTTTGAAATAAAGGTATAATGAATCATGTTTTTTCTATAAATGCATAGCTAATGAAACATGAAAATGCAAGTGGATTATACTAGTTGAAGAAATGTTTTGACTTTTTATAAAAAAATTGGGCAGCACCTCCCTTGTATATTTTGATCCAAAAACATATACACAACAATATATAGGCATCCCCAAGCGGGAGCTAGCTCTTCGCCAACCGACGGAATCACAACCACGCAACAATATATATACGATGCCCAAAGGAGAAGATCAACCCCGAAAGAACAAATAAAGAAGTAAGACATTAAAACTCAAGAAAGCGATCATAAACCCATCGCTCTAAATCTCGCACAGTAGCCAAGTCTGACTAGGTCTAACAATATACAATTCTAATTCTCAGATTTGATTTGATCTGATGGAGTTTATCTAAATACAACGGAGTATAAAGTACGAGAGTGGGCACGATCCAACATGTGTCCCACCTACCAAAGCAAAACACCCTGGATGAAGCTGTGTGCCAGCGATACCACAACTGATCCCAAGCGGTCAAACCTGTAAAAACTGTGGCACAACGGGGCAGAGTTGCCAACTCATGAGTTGAAAACATTGTAGGGTTACTAGGCGCTCTCACAAGTGTCTATAAGGCATCAACCATGCCCGATTTAAATTTTAGACGTGCCGAACAACCCTAACCAAGATCTTTAAACTAGAGATTAGGCGAAACAAAGCATGTTAAACACATTAACATCTAAGAGTTTGGGATTACAACCTTTGTAGTCCGATCCTTCACTTCATAAGCTCCGTGTTGAGGTCTCTTCGCTGCGATCATCAAGAATCCGGACTCTAGAGAGGCTCCACAAAAAAAAGATGCAAGCTTGCTTCCGATCTTCGATTACTAAGATGATCTACCTTGAAGAAACTTTAACTCAAGCTCTCACACACTAATGAAGTGAACACCCTAATCTAAATGGCTAGGATAGATTAGGATGGTGAAGTAGGATTTTAGCTCTCATTTATTTTCTTAATCTCACTTATTTTCATCACAACATAAAAAGCTAGAAAACTTTTTCATGAAAGCGGAAGAAAGAAGAAGAACCATTCTCTTTGTGATGAATAATGAATCCATAGTGTGGTTAGAAATGCAACCATGGGTTAAGTATGATAACTTAACCCATGTAAAGACTTAACCATGGTCAAGGGTTGGGTTGGGTTAACAAATATCTACAAAAATATCTTTACAAAATATCTTTGCAAAAACAAAACAAAAAGCTTCTAGAAAAATTAACCCAAATCAAAGCTTAATCATGTTTAATCTCCACTAATCATGTTGCATTAATAACCCTAACATGTTATAATATTATATATCACATATACAATATTTATTGTAACAAAATAAAATAATACAATTAACATATATCGCATATATATCAATGTATTACCCGTGTGAGAAAAAGAATCTTTTAGTGAGCTTATACTAGTTAATGTAATTTAATATATCAAATATATAATTATACATTAAATTATCGAATCAACACTTGATCCGATAATCCGGCAATTTCACAAATAACCGACTAATATAATCTGTATCAGTTCATCGAATCAACACTTGATCCGATGACCCGGCTATATCATATATACCCGGCCGATATCTCATATCGCGAGAATCTAATACGGTATTACATACACGTATTGTTCTCGGTCCCGCACATATCATATATGTGCTCCTACTCCGTTTTGCCTGAGTCAAGAAACCTCTGTGTAGGACTCTAAAGAATCGTCAATACGCCGGCAGTACGTGATGATCATATCAAACACCCACAAGCTGCAAGCGTTCAGCTAAATGTAACAGCCACCCAGGTATTGAGCGATCAGATGATCAACAAGCAAGCCTGTACTTTCTCCTGCGAATCCAGTCAGTAACACTCCCGTAAAGTCCGGTCTCTTCATCTAATATGTCGCATATCTCGCCTAGGGGTGGTAAACGTCAGACTCCAGCAGCTTGATAAGTCGTGTCAATATGAGGTCCATAACAGTTCGAGAAACTACTGATAACACTTACCAGTAAATCTCTGCAATCCTGGCCAGGGATTTCCAGTTATAGCCAATTGAACACAGCGCAACATCAACTCCCTATACCGGGAAAGACGAATCCCCTCCTATCGCTCATTGCCTCCATGTGATTCGGGACTGTACCCAAAAGCCACCTTTTTGCACGCCCTCTAGGACGTGGTATGATTTAAATCGAAGCACAGTGGGAATCACACAAGAATCTATGACGATCTCGGGTCTACAGACTAACCTGTACCAGTGTCACCAGAGAACTGCCAACTGACATAAGGTATAATACCATCTGGGAGTTCTCGGCGAGTCCGTCCAGTGTACCCAGTCTCTACTGAGCACCCGTACACCATCCTTGATGTCAAACACCGATGGATATAGGATCATCCATCACCCATCATATGGGTCAAGATGCGTATACGCTAGTCTACTCTGGTGTATCGATGCCCTGTCTCGATACACCCTCGACTAGGAACAGTTACAGGATGTACTCGTCGACTACCATGGCCCCTTTACAATGATCTCATCATAGTCTCAGTAGTCGAGTACATATCCTAAGGGCTTTATCAACATATAACATAGAGACTATCATAGTACATGTTAAGATAAAGAGCAACCAGATAGCGTGCTATCATGTCGAGCAAGAAATTCCTCCCTATATATGTCCAAGCATCCACTGCAATATACATCGTATGTACAGTAATGGCCTCTAGGGTATACATATAACTAACAATCTCCCACTTGCACTAGGGCCATCTGTTGTGGTATCACATACCCAACAATTAGCTGTGGTTGAAGTATCTCATACTCAACCATCCCATAAAAGTCTCTACTGGGACATAGGCCTTTGTGAGTGGATCCGTGCTGTTGTCCTCTGTGTCTACTCTCCTAACCTCGATTTCCCTGGAGATCAACCATCTCCATGATCAGGTGATACTGTCTAAGAATTATATCTGGATTTCTGATGGGATGGGGGTTCCTTGGCATAAGCTACAACTCCATTGTCACACAATGGTAGGAATGAAGTTCATCTCATGAACTTATATATATCCAGACTGCCTCTTTGGTAGCATCTTTGGTAACAATATATCTTGCCTTTAATCGTCTAGTATGTCACGGTATCTAGCTTGGAACTCTTCCAACATACTGTCCCTCCACTGAGGGTATAGACAATGCCTGCGACTGACATTCAGTCGTCCTTATCACCTTAGAACCTTTCTAGTGATTCTCCCTAGGATCGATTGATACCTTCTTACTACAACTAGTGAGTATCCTAACATCCAATTAGATCTATCTCATAGATCCAAAACCCAGGATTTAGTAGGTATCAACTTGATCCTTTATGGAGAATCCTTGTGATAAGAGGAGATTGACCGAGCGTAGCATAGGAAACTCCTTCCCTATCAAGAGTATGTCATCCACGTACTCTACGAGGATCACTACCATACTCTTTACTACCTTTTTGTATATACAAGATTCATCTACCATTTTGATGAAGTCAAACTCTTTGACTACCTCATCAAAACAAATGTTCCAACTCCGCGATGCCTGCTTTATCACATAAAACATCTTGCACACGTTTCCGCTGCTCCTACTGTCTACGATGCCCTCTGGCTGTGTACTTATAGACGCTCTCTTCTAAAACATCATTTAGAAAAGCAGTCATGACACCCAACCACTAGATATCGTAGTCATGGTATGTAGCAGTGGCAAGTAGGATCTGGATGGACTTAAGCATAGCTTTGAAAGTCTCAACTTTTCCATGTACACCAAGTAATCTTCTCAAGATATACTTGCTCCTGATGGGGATTTAACCCTTCAGATAAAGCAACCAAAGTCCATACTTTATTGATGTATAAGGATTCCATCTCAGATCGGTAAGCATCCAGCCATTCTAACAGAGTCCCACTCCTGATGGCCAGCTCGAAACTAGTTGTGTCATCATCTTATGATTCAATCCTCGCTCCCACTGTCATAGAGAAAACCGAAGTATCTCTCATGTGGGTGAGAAACCCTACTAGATCAGCGGAGAGGCTGAGATTCATTGGAAACTATTGAATCCTTTGGTTCTACCAAATCATCAGCTACAGTCTGTATAGCTTGAACTCTTTCCAGTTCTACCTCATGACCAATAATTTCTTCACAAGAAATTCCCTTTCACAAAGCTGGCATGCCGAGAAACAAAACATCTTTTGTTCCTCGGTTTGGTAGAAGATATTCCCTTGCGAATGCTTGGGATATCCAACAAACATCCACAGAACTGACTTTGCCTCGAGTTTGTCCGGATTTTGCTTTTAGACATAGGCCGGACAACCCTAAATCTCAACTTATTTAAGATATAGGCTCTTCCCATTCCATATCACAAATGAAGTGGTAGGCAACTGATTTGATTGGAACCCTATTCAATAGGTATGCAGCTTCACAAGTGCATAACTCCCAAAAGGAAATAGGAAACTCAGTAGTACTCATCATAGAGCGCACCATATCAAATAGGGTGTGATTGCTCCGCCCCGATACACCGACATGCTGTGGTGTATACGGAGGAGTAATGCTGAGAGAGAATCTCATTCTCCTTTAGAATAGTCCAGGAATCCCGTGCTCAAGTATTCTCCTCCTTGATCTCATCAAAGGACATAATACTTATACCCGTTTTTGGTTCTCTACTTCTAACTTATATTCTTTGATTATCTCAAAAGTTTCGGACTTGTGTTTCAACAGGAACATATGTCTGAATCTTGAGAGATCATCAGTGAATATAATGAATTACAAAGAACCGGACCTGGTGTGTAGACAGGGGACTTTCATACATCAGCATGTATCAATCCCAAGAGTTCACTAACTCTTTCTCTGTTTCCAATAAACGGAGCTGTGGTCATCTTATCTCTGTGACATGACCGGCAAGTTTCACAAGATGTAAATCTAAACTAATTTAAATATGCATCTATATGTAATTTCAGCTAGTCGGGTCGCATTGATATGACCGAGTCTACAATGTCTCAAGAAGGATTCGTTCATTTCTGAACTCTTCCTCTTGTGTGTGTTCTGTACGTTAAGAACTTTGGTTTCATATAGAACGTCTATGCTTTTAGATAACGTGCCTGAACCCATCAACTCTTGATATAGGAAATGTTCAAAATATTATCCAACAATACAAAATTATATTCTTCTTTACTAATAAAGAGACTGATATGATGTTGTATATCAGGTTCGGTATCTAATAACATTCGTTCAGAATCAATGTATTCTGGTAATACAGGGTGATAACTACCAACAAACTTGGCTGCAACACTTGCACCGTTTCTATCTCATGAAATTTATCACCCGTTCTCAGTTCTTTACCTATCTGTAGCCCATGTAACAAATTACATATGTGGGATCCTGATCCAGTATCAAATACCCAGGACGTAAAGGATATTGAGAAACAGTTCTGTGTAATGAACACACCCGAAGAAGATGCATCAACATGCACTTTCTTCGTTTGGGCGGCACGGGAATTCTGGTAATCCCCTATTTCCTGCTGTCTTATAACAATTATAAGTTGGAGCGGGACCAACGTTTCCTAGTGCAGTATAACAAGCAGGTTCGGTCAATACATCCGTATTATTATCTTGATTAAGGCGTGACATAGTCGCAACCAAGAGAGAGAGAAGAAAACACTCAGCGTACGCACTTGCAAGATTAGATTGGTTATCAATTTATCTAATCAGGATGTCTCCCACTGTTTTAGTCAAATCTTTCTTTAAACCCTAAAAATAAAGACTAGCCGGGATTAATTACACCCTACAAGTTCGCCAATCTTTCAGCCAGGCCAGTGCTGGTACTTTGAGGGAGGTTCCCCGTGCTTTCGCACAGACCTAATTAAAATAAATCTCATTTTCCCAGGGGCGTAACCCCGTTAACACCTTTCTAGACACCTACTCGATCGGCTAATTGTAATGTGTAAAACTTTCCCAAGAGTAACTCTTACTCGCAGCGGGTATCGGGATCCAATTATCTCATAGAAGGTATGCAATCTCATTGCAAATTTCAACCCTTGAAATTCCCAATAAATATTTTACCCTTAGCGTCCTATGACCTTGATGCAGGCCAATAAACCATAGTCCGCTAGTCAAGTTCAACCCGTACATTTCAAGATTGAATTAGACCCACGCGCACGACCCTTGACGCAGGCCAACAAAGTCGCACGACTACCCAAACTCAATCGCATCATATGCTTTTGCAGATAAGCATAAATAGCTACCGTATACTACGCCTTGACACAGGCCAACAAACGCAGCACGAATACACTGAAGTACTTATCTGAAATGACGGAGGGCTACGCAGGTTTTTAAGAAAACCATGAGCGTAATGAACTTGATATCGTTGTAGAATCGAGTGGTTTTTAATGGAATGTTTTTGAGGCCTTTTCTAGTTTTGCTAAAGAGGTCACTCCCGGTGAAGGGATCGTCAGCTCTTTCCTCATCGAATAAGGTGCAGGATATTTCACAAATATCACTATGCAAAGTAAAAAACTATAGAAACAATCAAAAGACAAACTGAGTTTGAAGCATCTTCTAGTTTCGCTAAAGAGACCACTCCCGGTGAAGGGATCTCGGTTTTTTCCTTATCGAATAAGGTGTTGGATGTTCTACAAGGAACACCGCTATGCAAAGCAAGAACTAGAGCTACCAGTTTTTGAGAAAAGTTTCTACAACATCTTTAGGTTTCTTTTTAGTTTCATTAATCTCATTAATGAAGTCCCATTTTATTATGCTTCACAAGCATCATATTTGAAACGAAATCAGCAATATAACATATATCTCATATATATAATATAAACATTCATCTCAGGCAGTAATATGATCTCATCACAGAACATTGCAGCAGAAGAACATATATGAAATATTGGATATACTAGGATGTCCGTGTTTTAATACGAGCCAGTATAAAACACGGATTCCACGGTCGCGATGAATAGCCAAACCCATATCCCTAGACCCCTACGAGAGCGGCAAGTAACCCTGCCAGTTCTAGAGTTAGGTGACCCGGTCTCGACTCCTCGAGATGGTCTCCCACTGGACCCTAGAACCCGGTTACTTGTGCTCCCCGCCTTGGGTCTACCTAATGCGGAAAAGTAAATAATATACAATGGTGGCATCATCCTCAGCCCGGAAGTGCCCCAACAAAAGAATATTACATACATATGAATTTTACATGAATGAAAAAGAAAAACTCTCATCTCACATAAAACCCTCGGCAATTGAAAACGCGACGATCCAATATAACATATCACAGCAACACATAATATCTCATATCATCAACGTAAGCAAGTATGCGTATCCCGATTGTCGTTGATGTATAGCAAAGAAGCCGGCAATACACCACATACTACGCTTACGGTCACAGAAAAGAAAGTGTAAAACTACAACAGTTGGAATCCGCAACCTTCTTAGACATCTCATGCCTAACCAAATGAATTCCTTAGACATCACATGCCTAACAATTATAAACCCCGCATTTCAGTCTCATTATCGAAAACTCTTTTCAATATCAAGTCGGGCAATTCAACAAGATTCCCGACAGCCTGATCGAATGATCGTCGCAAACTTTAGTAGACGGCCGCACCCCCGGATGCCATCGACGAAGTGCACTAAGGCGGAACACCGCTGCCGCGAGCACCCGAACGGATGCTTTTGGCGACGGGGTTCTCCTACAGTCACTTGGTCGGGGCTATGGTTCATGTCTATCTATTAAGTTTACCCGGCGAGTATCCGCCTACGCTACGTGATTGCGACAGACTTTTGATCACATCAAAATCCCGTGGCAACCGATCAAATGAGACAAACTGCTAGATTTATAACATTCAAATTAGTTATCTCACAACTACTTATGGATTCCAAATATTATATCACATTCCAGATAAATAGAAAATATTAAACTTTCTAATCGAATAAACAAACACCCAAGATTTCCCAAATAGCTCAATACTTGAGCGGAGTTCAAAAATTATCTATCACATGCCACAGTACCAATGGTCCAGCCGTAGAAGGGTCAAACCAATGCCTCACATGTGGCAATGCTGTACTGCCCCAAACCCTAAGGTTTAGAGGCAGTTCAGACGGTCACATAATCGAGTTAAGGTTTGTGTTCTTCTAAAGGGTCAACCGCGTTACTTGCACGACTTAGAACGTTCTTAAACTACGGAAAAATCCAACGCTTGGAAATTTTCCGGCAGGGGAAAAAGTGAGTTATTGATATCTTTTCGAACATTTTAACACGTTCTAAATTACCCGGAAAAAACTAAACGAAATTAAACTTTCCGATCGAATCAACGAGTTCCCAATACAACCCAGAAAACTCAACACTTGAGTAAAATTAAAAATTCCCAGAACAATCAGGAAATACATACAGATATAACTGTGCAAATTAAAACCCTAATTCCATAGTAGCGCCGAGGAACCGCCGCGCAAGGCATGTCTTTGCCGCGGTTCCGTGGCTCTTTGATGGGCTTACTGGCTCGTTTTTCACAGATATCCTTATAATTCCCTGCTTATATTTTTGAGTATTTTTAATACGAAAAAATCAACATTTTTATAAAATTTCCAGAGAAGGGTAAAATATGGGGTTTCGGGGTTCGATCGGACTTTAAACTTCATCTAGAATTCGCCTAAAGCTCTAGAGAGGCTCCACAAAAGAAAGATACAAACTTGCTTCCGATCTTCAATTACTAAGATGATCTACCTTGAAGAAACTTTAACTCAAGCTCTCACTCACTAATGAAGTGAACACCCTAGTCTAAATGGCTAGGATAGATTAGGATGGTGAAGTAGGATTTTAGCTCTTATTTGTTTTCTTAATCTCACTCATTTTCATCACAACATAAAAAGCTAAAAAGTTTTTTCATGAAAGAAGAAGGAAGAAGAAGAACCATTCATTTTGTGATGAATAATGAATCCATAGTGTGGTTAGAAATGCAACCATGGGTTAAGTATGATAACTTAAACCAAGCAGTGACTTAACCATGGTCAAGGGTTGGGTTGGATTAACAAATATCTACAAAAATATATTTACAAAATATCTTTGCAAAAACAAAACAAAAAGCTTCAAGAAGCTTTTAGAAAAATTAACCCAAATCAAACCTTAATCATGTTTAATCTCCACTAATCATATTGCATTAATAACCCTAACATGTTACAATATTATATATCACATATACAATATTTATTGTAACAAAATAAAATAATATAATTAACATATATCGCATATATATCAATGTATTACCCGAGTGAGAAAAAGAATCTTTTAGTGAGCTTATACTAGTTAATGTAATTTAATATATCAAATATATAATTATACATTAAATTATCGAATCAACACTTGATCTGATAATCCGTCTATTTCACAAATAACCGACTAATATAATCTGTATCAGTTCATCAAATCAACAGTTGATCCGATGACCCGGCTATATCACATATACCCGGCCGATATCTCATATCATGAGAATCTAATACGGTATCACATACATGTATTGTTCTCAGTCCCGCACATATCATATATGTGCTCCTACTCCGTTTTGACTGAGTCAAGAAACCTCTATGTAGGACTCTAAAGAATCGTCAATACGCCGGAAGTAGATGATGATCATATCAAACACCCACAACCTGCAAGCGGTCAGCTAAACGTAATAGCCACCCAGGTATTGAGCGATCAGAAGATCAACAATCAAGCCTGTACTTTCTCCGGCGAATCCAGTCAATAACACTCCCGTACAGTCCGGTCTCTTCGTCTGATATGCCGCATATCTCGTCTAGGGGTGGTAAACGTCAGATCCCAGTAGCTTGATAAGTCGTGTCGATATGAGGTCCATAACAGTTCGAGAAACTACTGATAACACTTACCAGTAAATCTCTGCAACTCTGGCCAGGGATTTCCAGTTATAGCCAATTGAACACAGCACAACATCAACTCCCTATACCGGGAGAGACGAATCCCCTCCTATCGCTCATTGCCTCCATGCGATTCGGGACTGTACCCAAAAGCCACCTTTTTGCACGCCTTCTTGGACGTGGTATGATGGAAATCGAAGTACAGTGGGAATCACACAAGACTCTATGACGATCTCGGGTCTACAGACTAACTTGTACCAGTGTCACCAGACAACTGCCATCTGACGTGAGGTATAATACCATCTGGGAGTTCTCGGCGAGTCCGTCCAGTATACCCAGTCTCTACTGAGCACCCGTACACCATCCTTGATGTCAAACACCGATGGATATGGGATCATCCATCGCCCATCATATGGGTCAAGATGCATATACGCTAGTCTACTCTGGTGTATCGATGCCCTGTCTTGATACACCCTCGACTAGGAACAGTTATAGGATGTACTCGTCAACTACCGTAGCCCCACTAGTATGATCTCATCATAGTCCCAGTAGTCGAGTACATATCCTAAGAGCTTTATCAACATGTAACATAGAGACTATAATAGTACATGTTAAGATAAAGAGCAACCAGATACCGTACTATTATGTTGAGCAAGAAAGTCCTCCCTATATATGTCCAAGCATCCACTATAATATACATCGTATGTACAGTAATGGCCTCTAAGGCATACATATAACTAACAAACATCAGCAAGTAGAAATCGAATAAAACTATGATTTCCTAGGTCACTATATCCTGAAGGTAATACTATGATATCTAGGCTGACTATTGTTAGTTATATGTATGCCCTAGAGGCCATTACTGTACATAGGATGTATATTGTAGTGGATGCTGGGACATATATAGGGAGGACTTTCTTTCTCGACATGATAGTATGCTATCTGGTTACACTTTACCTTAACGTGTATGCGGATTGTCTCTCTGTTACATGTTGGTAAAGCCCTTAGGATCTGTACTTGACTACCTGGATTATGATGCGGATCATACTAATGGGGACATGGTAGTCTATAAGTACATCCTTCAAAGTCCCTAGTCGTGGGTGTATCGAGACGGGGCATCGATATACCAGAGTAGACTAACGTGTACCTTCTCGACCCATACAGATGGGCGATGGATGATCCCATATCCATTGGTGTTTGACATCAGAGATGTTATACGGGTGCTCAGTGGAGACTGGGTACACTGGACGGACTCGCCGAGAACTCCCAGATGGTATTATACCTCACGTCAGATGGCAGTTCTCTGGTGACACTGGTACAGAGTAGTCTGTTGACCCGAGATCGTCATAGAGTCTTGTGTGGTTCCCACTGTGCTTTGATTTCCATCTTACCACGTCCAAGAGGGCGTGCAAAACGGTGGTTTTTGGGCACAGTCCCGAGTCACATGGAGGCAATGAGCGATAGGAGGGGATTCGTCTCTCCCGGTATAGGGGGTTGATGTTGCGCTGTGTTCGATTGGCTATAACAGGAAATCCCTGGCCAGGGTTGCTGAGATTTACTGGTAAGTGTTACCAGTAGTTTCTCGAATAGTTATAGACCTCATATCGACACGACTTATTGAGCTATTGGGGTCTGACGTTTACCACCCCTAGGCGAGATATGCGACAGATCAGACGATCAGACCGGACTGTACGGTAGTGTTACTGGTTGGATTCACTGGAGTGTGAGCGGGCTTGCTCATCGATCTTCAGATCGCTCAATACCCGGGTGGCCGTTACGTTTAGCAGACCGCTTGCGGCTTGTGGGTGTTTGATATGATCATCATCTGCTGCCGGCGTATTGACGAGTCTTTAGAGTCCTACACAGAGGTTTCCTGGCTCAAGCGAAACGAAATAGGAGTGCATATGAGATATGTGCGGGACCGAGAATGATACCAGTATGTGATACTGTATTCGATTCTCGCGATATGTGACATCGATCGGCTATATGCGATATAGCCGGGTTATCGGATCAAGTGTTGATTCGATAAGTTGTTACTGTTGATATTAGTCGGTTATATGCGATATGACCGGATCATTAAATCAAGTGTTGATTTAATGATTTAATGTATAATTATATATTTGATATATTACTTTGCATTAACTAGTATCGGTTCACTTTAAATGGATATTCTCACTCGAGTGTGCGCATTACATATGCGATATGATTTTGTGCATATGTTTGTATCATATTAAATGATGCATGTTTATTTGGTTAAGTGTAAAGAATAAACCCATGGTTAAGAAGATAATTAGGGTTTTGATTTTATCACAAATTCATTTATCCATTCCTTTTTATTTAAATTGTTTTATAAAGACAAAATGGTTTTCTTTTGTCATGAAGCTTAATGAAGCTTCATGAAGGTTTGACTCAAAGACCATTTTGTCTTTATACTAAACCCTAATTATTCCCACTTACAATGGTTTGCTCTCTAGACTTAACCCATGTTAGAAATATGATAAGTATTGCTTTTTCTTTTATTTTAAAAATACTTATCATAATACTAGCTCATCTTCTTCTTCATCTTCAAGTTAGAAACCTTGAGGCCATTAATGGCAACTTGAGCTTGAGAATGAGAAATCCAATTCTAAAGAGAACCCACTTCCTATTTCTTCATCCTCTACCTCTTGCCAAGTAGTAGAGTGTGTTTCCTTCACAAGTTTTCATGACTTGGTGAAGGTGGAGCTTGATCTTTCGATGCCTCGACGTAGATCATCTTCGGCATGGACATCGACGACCTAGCTTGCCCATTCTCCGACGAAGCCGACGCTTGAGCCCGAATTTGATTTAGACAGCGGAGAGGACCTCGTTGCGGAGCTATGGAGGTGGAGCACCGGATCTACAAAGGTTGTATTTCCGTATCTTGTAGTTAAGTGTTAACTAGTTAGCTTTTTCGCCTAGTTTTCTAGCAAACGATCCGTAGTCGGGTCTCTCGGCACCCGTAAAATTTTATTATGGCATGTTCGATGCCTTGAGAGACCTCATCATGGTGCCTAGGAACCCTACAGTGGTATCAGAGCCTAGCTAGAGCCTTAGGCGAAGTTCAGACGGAATTTGAAGTCCGAACGAATCCGAAATCCCAAACCAAACTTGCTCTCTGGACGATTTTGAAAAACCGGGATTTTTCCAGATTAAAAATATTCAGAGAACTCAGTAAAATAATCTAAGAATTACTGTTTAAATTTGAGGGCTTAATTCCTTATAGTAAGCGCGGATCCGCGGCCTTACTGTTGTCTCAGGCCGCGGATCCACCGCCATACGACCTCCATATTTAAAAAGTTTTATACAGTAATTCTTAGTTTTATGTACTGGATTTCCTGGGAATTTTTAATATTTTTTATAGAGCTGATTTTTCTGAGTTGTTTTGGGGATTCGGTGTTTCGATCGGAGTATCAAATTTTGTCTGTGTGGCTTTCCGGATAATTTTTAGAATATGTTAAAAAGTTCGACCGGATATAAATACCCAACTTTTCCCCTGTCGGGAAATTTCCAAGTGTTGGATCTTTCCGTAGTTTAACGACGTTCTAAGTAGTGCAAGTAACGCGATGGACCCTCTAGAAGACAACAAACCTTAACTCGATTATGTGACCGTCTTGAACTGCCCTTTGAACCTTAGGGTTTGGGGCAGTACGGCGTGCCACATGTGAGGCGTTGGCTTGACCCTTCTACGGCTGGACCGTTGGTACTGAGGCACGAACGGAATGTTGTTAGACTTGTTTCATGTGTTGATCTGTATCGGGAAAACTTGGGTGTTCGAATGTTCAATCGGAAATTTTACCATTTTCTAAATTATCTGGAATGGGATACAATAATTGGAACTCACAAATAGTTATGAGATAACTGAATGAATGTTATAAACATAGCACTTTAGTCTCACTTGATCGATTGCCACGGAATTTCGATGCGATCAAAAGTCCGTCGCAATCACGTAGCGTACGCGGATACTCGCCGGGTAAACTTAACAGACAGCCTCACTCCATAGCCCCGACCAAGTGACTGTAGGAGAACCCCGTCGCCGAAAGCATCCGTCCGGGTGCTCGCGGTAGCGGTATTCCGCCTTGGTGCACTTCGTCGACGGTATCGGGGGTGCTGCCGCCTACTGAAGTTTGCGACGAGCATTCGATCAAGATGTCGGGAATCTTGTTGAATTGCCCGACTTGATATTGAAAAGTGTTTTCGATTTTGAGACTAAAATGCGGGGTTTATAATTGTTAGGCATGCGATGTCTAAGTAATTCATTTGGTCAGGCATGCGATGTCTGAGGTGGTTGCGGATTCCAACTGTTGTAGTTTTACACTTTCTTTTCTGTGACCGTAAGTGTAATATGTGATATCGCCGGTTTCGTTGCTATATGTCAACGACAATTGGGATGCGCATATTTACTTACGTTGATGACATGTGATGTTATGTGTTGCTGGATATGCTATATTGGATCGTCGTGTTTGAATAGCCGGGGGTTTTTATGTGAGATGAGTGTTTTTTCATTTTCATTCATGTAAAAACTTGTATGTAATATTCTTTTATTGGGGCGCTTCCAGGTTGCGGAAGTTGTCACCGTTTGTATATTATTTACTTTTCCGCACTAGGATAGACCCAAGGAGGAGGGCACAAGTAACCGGGTTCTGGAGTCCAGTGGGAGACCAACTCGAGGAGTCGAGTCCGGGTCTCCTAACTCCAGAATTGGTAGGGTTTCTTGCCGCTCTCGTAGGGGTCTAGGGGTGTGGGTTTGGCTATTCATCACGACCGTGGAATCCGTGTTTTATACTGGCTCGTATTGAAAACATGGACGTCCTAGTATATCCAATATTTCATATGTTTCTTCTGCTGCGATATCTGTGATGTGATCATGTGATGTTCTTTGATAGATATAGTATATAGTATATATGATATATTATATAGACGTTACTTATGTTTTGCACCCGCGCTAGCCCTGCCCTGCTCTGTCGTTAGTTACCTAACCTAACGGTGCACGAGGGGACATCGAGGCGAATGCGGATGGCATAAGTGTACGTCATATCTATCTGTGATGTTTAGGTATTTAAATGATGGGACTTCATTAATGTGATTAATGAAATAAAAGAAACCTAAGATGTTGTAGAATCGAATTTCAAAATAAAACAGGTAGCTACAGTTCTTGCTTTGCACAGTGGTATATGTGATATATCCTGCACCTTATTCGATGAAGAAAGGACCGAGATCCCTTCACCGGGAGTGATTCCTTTAGCAATAACTGGCAGATGCTACACACTCGGTTTGTCTTTTGATTGCTTTTAAGTGTTTTTTCTTTGCGCAGTGATATATATGATATATCCCGCACCTCATTCGACGAGGAAAGGACCGACGATCCCATCACCGGGAGTGACTCCTTTAGCAAAACTAGAAAAGCCTCAAAAGCACTCCATTTTAAAATCATTTGATTCTACAACGATATAAAGTTCAGTACGCAAAAGGTTTTCTTAAAAACCTGTCGTAGCCCTCCGTCATTTCAGATAGGTAATAGTTAGTATTCGTGCAGCGTTTGTTGACTCAGTCAAGGCGTAGTGTGCGGTAGCTGATTATTGTTTATCTGCAAAGCATATGATGCGATTGGATTAGGGTAGTCGTGCGGCCTTGTTGACTCAGTCAAGGGTCGTGCGGGTGGGTTTAATTCAATCGAGAAATGATGGGTTGAACTTTACTTGTGGTCTATGATTTGTTGACTCAGTCAAGGTCATAGATCGCTTGGGGCAAAATATTATCGGGAATTTCAAGTGTTGAAATTTGCAATGAGATTGCATACCTTCTATGAGATAGTTGGATCCCGATACCCGCTGCGAGTAAGTGTTACTCCTGGGAGAGTTTTATACATTACAATTAGCCGATCAAGTAGGTGTCTAGAAAGGTGTTAACGAGGTTACGCCTCTGGGAAAACGAGGTTTACATTAATTAGGTTCGTGCGAAAGCACGGGGGACCTCCCTCAAAGTACCGACACTGGCCTGGCTGAAAGATTGGCGAACTTGTAGTGTGTAATTAATCCCGGCTAGTCTTTCTTTTTAGGGTTTGAAGGAAGATTTGATAAAAAGCAGTGGGAGCCATCCTGATTAGATAAAATAATAACCAATCTATTCTTGACAGAGCGCACGCTGAGTGTTTTCTTCTCTCTCTCTCTCCTGGTAGCGACCATATCACGCCTTAATCAAGATAATAATACGGAATATTGACCGAACCCGCTTGTTATACTGAGCTGGGGAACATTTGTCCCGCTCCAACTTATAATTGTTATAAGACAGAGCAGGAAATAGGGGATTACCAGAATTCCCGTGCCGCCCAAACGAAGAGAGTGCATGCTGATGCATCATCTTCGGGTGTGTTCGTTACAAAGAACTGTTTCTCTGTATCCTCTACGTCCTGGGTATGTGATACTAGATCAGGATCCCGCAGATGTAATATGTTACATAGGGCTACAGATAGGTAGAGAACTGAGAACGGGTGATAAGTTTCATGAGGCAGAAAACGGGGCAAGAGTTGCAGTCAAGTCTGTTGGTCACTGTCACCCTGTATTATCAATACATTGATTCTGAACGAATGTTATTAGATACCGAACCTGATATACAAAATCATATCTGTCTCTTTATTAGTAAAGAAACGATATAATTTTGTATTGTCGGATAATGTTTTGAACATTTCCTATATCAAAGGTTGATCGGTTCAGGCACGTTATCTAAAAGCATTGATGTTCTAAATCAAACTACAGTTCTTAGTATATGGAACACACATAAAAGGAAGAGTTCAGAAATGAACGAATCCTTCTTGAGGCATTGTAGACTAGGTCAGATCAATGTGACCCGACTAGCTAGAGTTACATTTAGATGCATATTTAAATCAGTTTGAATTTGCATCTTGTGAAACTCGCCAGTCATGTCACAAAGATAAGATGACCATAGCTCCGTTTATTGGAAACAGAGGAAGAGTTAGCGAACTCTTGGGATGATACATGTTAATGTATGTAGGTCCCCTGTCTACACATGCCAAGACCGGTTCTTTTACTTCATTACATTCTCTGATAATCTCTCAAGATTCAGACATACGTTCCTGTTGAAACATGAGTCCGAACCTTTTGAGATATTCACAGAATATAAGTTAGAAGTAGAGAACCAAAATACGGGTATAAGTATTATGTCCTTTGATGTGATCAAGGAGGAGAATACTTGAGCACGGAAATCCTGGTCTATTCTAAAAGAGAATGAGATTCTCTCTCAGCATTACTCCTCCGTATACACCATACTACGATGGTATATCGGGGCGGAGCAATCACACCCTATATGATATGGTGTGCTCTATGATGAGTACTACTGAGTTACCTTTTTTCTTTTGGGAGTTATGCACTTGAGAAGTTGCATACCTATTGAATAGGGTTTGAATCAAATCAGTTGCCTACCACTCCATATGAGATATAGTATGGGAAGAGCCCATGTCTTAAGTCAGTTAAGATTTGGGGTTGTCCGGCCTATGTCTAAAAGCAAAATCCGGACAAGCTCGAGGCAAGGCCTGTAATGTAGATCTGGAAAGGTTCCAGCTATACAAACTGCAGCTGATGATTTAATAGAACCAAAGGATTCAGTAGATTCCAACGAACCTCAGCCTCTCCGCCGATCTAGTAGGGTTCCTCACCCACTTGAGAGATACTTAGGTTGCTCTATGACAGTGGGAGCGAGGATTACATCATGAGATGATGACCCAACTAGTTTCGAGCTGGCCATCAGGAGTAAGACTCTGTAAGAATGGCTGGATGTTTAGCGATCTGAGATGGAATCCTTATACACCAGCAAAGTATGGACTTTAGCTGCTATATCTGAAGGGTTAAATCCCCATCAGGAGCAAGTATATCTTGAGAAGATTACTTGGTGTACTTGGAAAAGTTGAGACTTTCAAAGCTAGACTAGTTAAAGGTTTTCGTCATCAACCAGGCGTGGATAATGATGAAACCTTTTTCCAGTATCTAAGCTTAAGTTCATCCAGATCCTACTTGTCACGGCTACATACCATGACTGCGATATCTGGTGGTTGGGTGTCTTGACTGCTTTTCTAAATGATGATTTAGAAGAGAGCGTCTATAAGTACACAGCCAGAGGGCTTCGTAGACAGTGGGAGCAGCGGAAACGTGTGCAAGATGCTTTATAGGATAAAGCAGGTATCGCGGAGTTGGAACGTCTGTTTTGATGTGTTAGTCAAAGAAGTTGACATCATCAAAATGGTAGATGAACCTTGTATAAACAAAAAGGTAGTAGGGAGTATGGTGACGATCCTCGTAGAGTACGTGGATGACATACTCTTGATAAGAAAAGAGTTTCTTATGCTACGCTCGGTCAATCTCCGCTTATCACTAGAATTCTCCATATAGGATCAAAGTGATACCTACTAAATCCTGGATTTTGGATCTATGAGATAGATTTAATTGGATGTTAGGATTCTCACTAGTTGTAGTGAGATGGTATCAAACGATCCTGGGGAGAATCACTGGAAGTGTTCCAGGGTGATAAAGACGACTGAATGTCAGTCACAGGCATTGTCTTTACCCTCAGTAAAGGGACGGTATGTTGGAAGAGTTCCAAGCTAGATACCGTGACATACTAGACGATAAAGGCAGGATACATCACTACTTAAGATGCTACCAAAGAGGCTGTTTGGGTGTATATTGGTTCATGAGATGAATTTTGTTCCTCCCATTGTGTGACAATGGAGTTGTGGCTTATGCCGAGGAACGCCGGTCCCATCAGTGATCCAGACATATTCTAAGGCAGTATCACTTGATCATGGAGATGGTTGATCTCCAGGGAGATCGAGGTTAGGAGAGTAGACTCAGAGGACAACACAGCGGATCCACTCACAAAGGCCTGTTCCCAGAGAGAGACTTTCATGGGATGGTTGAGTATGAGATATTGCAACCACTGCTACAGATGGCCCTAGTGCAAGTGGGAGATTGTTAGTTATATGTATGCCCTAGAGGCCATTACTGTACATAGGATGTATATTGTAGTGGATGCTGGGACATATATAGGGAGGACTTTCTTGCTCGACATGATAGTATGCTATCTGGTTACACTTTACCTTAACGTGTATGCTGATTGTCTCTCTGTTACATGTTGGTAAAGCCCTTAGGATCTGTACTTGACTACCTGGATTATGATGCGGATCATACTAACGGGGACATGGTAGTCTATAAGTACATCCTTCAAAGTCCCTAGTCGTGGGTGTATCGAGACGGGGCATCGATATACCAGAGTAGACTAACGTGTACCTTCTCGACCCATACAGATGGGCGATGGATGATCCCATATCCATTGGTGTTTGACATCAGAGATGTTATACGGGTGCTCAGTGGAGACTGGGTACACTGGACGGACTCGCCGAGAACTCCCAGATGGTATTATACCTCACGTCAGATGGCAGTTCTCTGGTGACACTGGTACAGAGTAGTCTGTTGACCCGAGATCGTCATAGAGTCTTGTGTGGTTCCCACTGTGCTTTGATTTCCATCTTACCACGTCCAAGAGGGCGTGCAAAACGGTGGTTTTTGGGCACAGTCCCGAGTCACATGGAGGCAATGAGCGATAGGAGGGGATTGTCTCTCCCGGTATAGGGGGTTGATGTTGCGCTGTGTTCGATTGGCTATAACAGGAAATCCCTGGCCAGGGTTGCTGAGATTTACTGGTAAGTGTTACCAGTAGTTTCTCGAATAGTTATAGACCTCATATCGACACGACTTATTGAGCTATTGGGGTCTGACGTTTACCACCCCTAGGCGAGATATGCGACAGATCAGACGATCAGACCGGACTGTACGGTAGTGTTACTGGTTGGATTCACTGGAGTGTGAGCGGGCTTGCTCGTCGATCTTCAGATCGCTCAATACCCGGGTGGCCGTTACGTTTAGCAGACCGCTTGCGGCTTGTGGGTGTTTGATATGATCATCATCTACTGCCGGCGTATTGACGAGTCTTTAGAGTCCTACACAGAGGTTTCCTGGCTCAAGCGAAACGAAATAGGAGTGCATATGAGATATGTGCAGGACCGAGAATGATACCAGTATGTGATACTGTATTCGATTCTCGCGATATGTGACATCGATCGGTTATATGCGATATAGCCGGGTTATCGGATCAAGTGTTGATTCGATAAGTTGTTACTGTTGATATTAGTCGGTTATATGCGATATGACCGGATCATTAAATCAAGTGTTGATTTAATGATTTAATGTATAATTATATATTTGATATATTACTTTGCATTAACTAGTATCGGTTCACTTTAAATGGATATTCTCACTCGAGTGTGCGCATTACATATGCGATATGATTTTGTGCACATGTTTGTATCATATTAAATGATGCATGTTTATTTGGTTAAGTGTAAAGAATAAACCTATGGTTAAGAGGATAATTAGGGTTTTGATTTTATCACACATTCATTTATCCATTCCTTTTTATTTAAATTGTTTTATAAAGACAAAATGGTTTTCTTTTGTCATGAAGCTTAATGAAGCTTCATGAAGGTTTGACTCAAAGACCATTTTGTCTTTATACTAAACCCTAACTATTCCCACTTACCATGGTTTGCTCTCTACACTTAACCCATGTTAGAATTATGATAAGTATTGCTTTTTCTTTTATTTTAAAAATACTTATCATAATACTAGCTCATCTTCTTCTTCATCTTCAAGTTAGAAACCTTGAGGCCATTAATGGCAACTTGAGCTTGAGAATGAGAAATCCAATTCTAAAGAGAACCCACTTCCTATTTCTTCATCCTCTACCTCTTGCCAAGTAGTAGAGTGTGTTTCCTTCACAAGTTTTCATGACTTGGTGAAGGTGGAGCTTGATCTTTCGATGCCTCGACGTAGATCATCTTCGGCATGGACATCGACGACCTAGCTTGCCCATTCTCCGACGAAGCCGACGCTTGAGCCCGGATTTGATTTGGACAGCGGAGAGGACCTCGTTGCGGAGCTATGGAGGTGGAGCACCGGATCTACAAAGGTTGTATTTCCATATTTTGTAGTTAAGTGTTAACTAGTTAGCTTTTTCGCCTATTTTTCTAGCAAACGATCCGTAGTCGGGTCTCTCGGCACCCGTAAAATTTTATTATGGCATGTTCGATGCCTTGTGAGACCTCATCATGGTGCCTAGGAACCCTACAACTATGTATGCATATATGTCAACAATCGAGTCAATACAATGACATATATAAATAAACATCTGACATCAAATGCCTATATGCATGTGGATATCATCCACATGTCCATCAATGACACAAACAATATCATGGAACCTCAGTGTCCCACACCGACACTCGAACATCATGAAAACATGACCATGCATATATATATATATATATATATATATATATATATGAGGGTATCAACCACGTATGTCCATCAACGACACATCAAAATCATGGAACCTGAGTGTCCAACACCAACACTCGAAACATCATGAAAACTCGTGTCCAGTATCGATACGTAAACCCTCATATCTCAGGCGCCGCATACTTAGATCGTCCCTCATATCTATCTCATCTCAGGCGCTGCATCCTTAGATCGGTCTTTATATCCATCTCATATCATAACTCCAAAACTGTATTCTTGGGATATCCGCCAAGTTCTATATAATCTCCGGTAGGCAGTGCTCCCCTGCCAGGCACACCGCCTAATAATACGAGTCTTCTTGCCCCGGGGTACCTCACCGGGTCCACCATGTACCTATAGAGAGTGCCTATCGCTCCTCGAATTGGGTATACTCACTGCTCAGAACCGAGAAACTCATGGTGGACACCTAGAAATATCATATCAAGATAAACCGCATTTTTAAAACAATACACATTTCTTTTGAAATTAAATTGCGCTTCTCAAATCCAGAGGTCTCATAAAAACAGCATCTCAATGCATATAGCCATAAAATACGATGTATGCAACATAGAGTAGTAATATGAGCATATCGAGTATATTATGCAAGCATGTCAAGTGATAGTAATGAACAATGAATGTACTTTTACGGTTAAGAATAATATCATGATATGGTAGTTCTACTATGTAAGTAGCACGACAATTACCGATGATGAATGTATGTGAGCCGGAAAATCTGTATATGTGTAACATGGGCATCAACAGTAATTGTGCAGGTGTACTAGCAATGATATCATATAACATTAAATACTAGAAACATGATAGGTATCACACGATTAATAATCCAACATAAGCATGAAGTATAATAAGGTAGCCTCTTATGTCAATGATCTCGCCTAATCGTATCAAGTGTCGCAATATCCTCGATCATCCTCCACAATTCATGAGCGCGGATAAAACATTCGGTAAATGTATCGCGTACGGTAATCCATCGTACGGTGTCACAAACAGAATAGGGAATCTATCATCCTATTCACCAGCAAAGGTACGGATCTATAATCTCGTACGACATACCTTATCAATCACATAACACATCTATATCAATCATATATCATGTCATCTTGCATATACGTCATATATCAATCCAAGTCATCTATTTCTATCATCACAATATGCCACAACGTGTTATCTTATATACCAATATCATATTCTTAAGCAAATATATCCATTAGTGTCAACTTTATCTTATCATCTCTTACTAAATCCTATAGTCATGTCCGTAAGTTCGTAGCATATTCTTTATCAAAATTATAAGTTATAAAATGGTCTTCCATATCAATGGTTGCGGGGGTGCTATACGCCATCCACCCGACTCTCCCTGTAGATATAAATCACTCACCCGCTAAACTCCTCGCTTAGATGAAGTCGATGTGCTTCGTCGTCTCGGAAGTCCACGCGAAGGTACCTACAATCAATACACAATCGCAATACTATTAAAACCAATATCCGAAAACTGATACGGCACACGAATTGCTCATAGGTTAGAACCTATAGCTTACGAATGCAAAAACAACCAAACAACCCTCGTCGTTGACGTACAAACGTCCAACGACCAATTCAAATCTCAAATATAAAAACCAAGAATTCAAATATCGGAAAACATAGCCAAAACACTCTCAAGTAACTCCCAGATTTTGGAACAGGTCAATTGAGACTAAACAAACAATATAAGGGATAGGTTATAGGGTAAGCGAGTTACAGGAAAAACAACAATACCAAAGGCAATAGGGTGCCCGGCGAAATCTCTAAAATTTCCGGCGCCGCCGGTCTGGGTAGGCCAAAACGTGTTCGTACTTCAATGGTGGTCTTCTAGTGGTTTATCTAGTTTAATGGACTTGTTTGATTTTCTCAAAAATACCCCAGATAGCTCCAGATACCCTGTAGGCCTCTAGGTTTCACAAAACCGACACGGAAAAAATCTAAGTTTATGTATCGGGTTCTATTCTCTGTTCTTGGTCCAGAAATCATCTCTAAAGTCTTATAAACACTCACTACACCTCTATTGCATCTTAACAAGTCTACAAATCACTAAATATCAACTTGGAAATTTCCAAGATCACAAAACCTAACTAAATCACTTTCTAAACTAGACTAGGATATAGTAACACAAAAACTTAACCAAAGGAAAGGAAATATACCTCATTTGGCAAGTCAAGAAATTTCTTGAGTTGCACAAAGTCCTCAAAATCCAAACTTGTATGGTTTAAAGGGTTTAGGATGAGCATGTGCATCTTTTTAATGAAGATGGCATGGGGTTTTGAAAAAGAATTGGAGATGATACATGGAGGTAGTAAGATGAAGGAGATGAAGAAGAATTATGAAGAAGAGAAGAAGAATGAAGAAAGAAGAAGAATGGAGAAGAAGTCAAAGATCTCTCTCTTAATCTCACTCTCTCTTAAGCCCACTCTCTCTCTAAAATATCTCTTTTGTTTTACTCTCTCTCTCTCATTAACCATGGCATCTAATTTCATTTCTTTTCTCTTTTTCTTTCACAAAACTCACAAGTCACAAACAAAAATGAACAACATGCACATGACATGGTGCACTAGCCATGGAAAAATGTAAAAATACGGATTTGGCTTAATCGCGATTAGTAGTGCACTAATCAAGTTTAATTTAAATTTGCATATGATTATTTATAAAAATGCCAAAATCCGATAAATATCTTTTAAATGTATAAATCATTTTAATCTCCAATTATTTTCCAAATATTGGTATATGCTTATACATTTTACGAAAAAGCCCATATTCGCAAATCGAATAGTTTTTGTGAAATATATTATTTTAATATTTAATTCCCAAAAATAATATTTATATTTCTGAAATGTTACAGTCTTCCCGCCCTTAAATAAATTCGGTCTCCGAATTTAAATTTAAATCCCCAAATACTAAAACATTTCAATAATCAGCTCAAATCAACGGGGTTCCGAAATCACGAAAGATATAGAAATACCACAGTGCATCCTGTGCACATGAAAACGAGTGCGAAACTCAAAATCGAAATCCGTCAAGCGTCACCCAATTATCGGAGTTATAAGGGAAATACAAATATCGAATTCCACAACTGGATCCAAATGTACTATAGTCAAATCATAATTCAAATATAGCACGCATCTTGTAAAACCATTTTAAAAGCTGAATAACTCATGCGAAATCTTTCCCAAATCGCCGTGCTATGCGTAGCTCACGGCACAAGTGGCGGACGATCATTGTAAGTAGTAAATATGTACTTATATATATTTTTCTCAAATTATACATCCCGCCTTTTGAAATATCCCAGAAGGTTCTCCTTGTAAAATTTTGTGTCACTCATAGACACGTAGGAAATAACGAGACTATAACTCCTTTTTGAAAACTTTTTGGTAAACTTTTCATGCATGCAAAAGTACTCAGGCACTGTCCTCAAATCAGTCCTGCTCGACTACTATATAACATAGAATCCATCATCAAAACGCGATACTCATAAATAAAATCAGCCTCAAAAGGCGTATCCAACATCACATGCGTCTGGTGCGCACGGAAATCAAATCCAATACAAGTGCCACGAATATGCACAAAAGTAAACTAAGTGCAACTGGTGTGCATAAAATCTTCTGTCCTGTGGAATGGATGTGCACGACAACAATATCAAGTGCATCTATAGTGCACGAAAATCTCAACCCAGTGCAACTAACATGCAAGAATGAAAATCCCAAATAAGTGCATCCAACATGCACGAATAAAAATCAAATCAAGTGCATCCACAGGCATGAATAAAAATCTCTATCGAGTGCATCTAATCATGCACGAATAAAAATTTCTATCGAGTGCATCCGGTGTGCACAACATCTCATATCATGCGCCCAACATGCACGAAAATCTAAATCAAGTGCGTCAGGTCCGCACAAAATATCTAGTGCAGTAGCGTGCATGATAACGAACGCTAAGTGCAGATGCTCACGAAAAGACAAATCCGGTGCAACAAATGCACGAAATACAAATCTGGTGCAACCAATGCACGAAATACTAATCCGGTGCAACCAAAGCACGAAATATAAATCTGGTGCAACCAATGCACGAAATACAAATCCGGTGCAACCAATGCATGAAAACTCATCAATATCTCAAATTCTCAAAAAAACGACAACGAGTATACCAAGGTGTATAGAATCATAAATGTGTGCAATCGCGTGCAAAAAATCCATCCCAATGCACTGCAAGCTCATATAAGCTATACCGAGTGCATAAGTAAAGGCAAGTGCATACAATATGCACGAAACCAAATTAACAGTATCGATTCCACGAAACCATAAATACGTGCTACGAAGGCACTAATCGATACCAAATGCAATAGATATGCACAAATCATAAACCAATGTAGCGGTGTATAAAATATAAATCAAGTGCAATAACTGTATATAAAATATAAATATCCAGTAGGTGCAGCCATGGTGCACAAAAATAAAAATCACGAAACCCAATTATCGAAACTTAAGTCCAAGCGATAAAAGTGTGATACTCGAATCACAAAACGCAATTTGCAATAACTGACATTGAGGTACACCTCCTATAATTTCGAAAAAGGCTGGTACGCCCAAGCTGGCAGAGCAAGATCATTTACTTGCCTCCTGCTCACAATATAGCGTCCTCGGTCTCAGAGTCCTCATTTTTCTCTGGGGATTACCAATCTCACAATCCTTCTGCTCGTCGTCCTGGCCAGGTGTACTAACGGAACAGTTCTGCTCTGGAACTCTTCTGATCACCGTTTGTCCAATCAACATGACCATTCTCAACGGCGCATTACTGATGGCGGCATATGGCCCTCTAAATACGCACGATATAACTGATTCTAGGTGCAAATCTTTATCGCTGTGGTGTCCTGGAAAGAACATGCTCATGGCTTCTTCGGATCTCACCTATGCCGAACTATACGAAGGTTGGCACTCTTGCTTTAACTCTTTTCTCATAACCGGATAGCTGCGTCCCGAGCACGGTTTTCCTATGAAATTTAGCTGTATCTAACGCCTCTGCATACGTATCAATCCTCTGGCATCAACAGAGAATAACAACCGCTCACTAACATCTCGCACGAACCTCTCGTTCCACTCGTCTTTATTATCGTCCACTTCGATGTCATCTCTTGCTGTCTGCGTATTGCAATTCGTCCTCGACTACGGTAAATCTGGAGTCTCTCACACGGACTCGAAATTAAGAACTCGGTATCTTCATCACTTTATAGAAGATATCTAACCGAACACATCCTCGGGAACTCGTCCAATCATCGGAGGAATACACTTTATTCGTCCGTTCTCGATCAACTCACAACGCATCTGGGTGAGGTCCTTCTATCCAAAACTGGTCAACTTACCGATCTCATATCGGAGCATCCAACTATCAATATCCTCTCTTGCTCGATTTACTCTAGATCCAAGTAAGATCCTTCAATTGAAATTCTTCAACTCAACTGAGTCTACGTCGGCACGTCAATCTGGTGAATCATATCAGTCGCTCAACTCAAGATAGACAGCTCTCTTCTGTCACATCTCTGTCTGACAGCTCCAGCGGCTTCAATTCATAGACTCTGGAAATGACATCCCATCAATCTCAGCAACAGCTGGGTCATCTGTCTGCACGGTAGACAACATCACGATCTATGAGGTAGGCTGTACATCAACAGTCCTCTCAATCTGGCAGCCTCTATCAATGGCCCGATCATCTGGTGGAAAACAGAACACTCGCCTCAAATAAGAGATTACAACACAACACTATACCTACATGTTCCTGTGTCAACAGAAACAACATCATGGTCAGTCCTCGTCCGTGACGAGCTCGCCCTGACCGCAACACTAGCAGCAGCTCAATCTGCACTCAAACCATGGTGACAGGAACCTCAAGCAGGTATCGATGAAGATAGATCAAAGGAACGAAAGAAATCAACAGATCCCAAATAGGTATATGATCATAGGAACGAATAGTATCAAAGATCTCAAGATAAGTACATCCTAAGGTTTCTTAAGTGGAGTATCGTATCATAAGTATGCCGTGGAACATACGTACTGTTAGTTGTATGTATGCCCTAGAGGCCAGTATTGTACAGATGATGTATATTATATTGGATGCTTGGACATATATAGAGATGACTTTCTTGCTCGATATGATAGTATGCTATCCGGTTACTCTTTATCTTAACATGTATACTAGTCTCTTTAAACTGTCTTATAGTTACATGTTGATAAAGCCCTTAGGATGTGTACTTGACTACCTGGACTATGATGCAGATCATACTAGTGGGGACATGGTAGTCCATAAGTACATCCTTCAAGGTCCCTAGTCGTGGGTGTATCGAGACGGGGCATCGATATACCAGAGTAGACTAGCGTATACGCCTCTCGACCCATGAGATGGGCGATGGATGATCCCATATCCATTGGTGGTTGACATCAGAGATGGTGTACGGATGCTCAGTGGAGACTGAGTACACTGGACGGACTCGCCGAGAACTCCCAGATGGTATTATACCTCACGTCAGATGGCAGTTCTCAGGTGACACTTGTGCAGGTTAGTCTGTAGACCCGAGATCGTCATAGAGTCTTGTGTGATTCCCACTGTACTTTGATCTCCACTTTACCACGTCCATGAGGGCATGCAAAACGGTGGTCTTTGGGTACATTCCCGAGTCACATGGAGGCAATGAGCGATAGGAGGGGTTTCGTCTCTCCCGGTATTGGGGGTTGATGTTGCACAGTGCTCGATTGGACGTAACAGGGAAGTCCCTGGCCAGGGCTGATCAGAGATTTGCTGGTAAGTGTTACCAGTAGTTTCTCGACCCGTTATGAGCCTCACATCGGCACGACTTATCGGTTATTGGGGTCTGACGTTTACCACCCCTAGACTTGATATGCGACATATCAGACGAACAGACCAGACTGTACGGTAAGTGTTGCTGATTGGATTTACAGGAGTGTGAGCGGGCTAGCTCGTCGATCTTCTGATCGCTCAATACCCGGGTGGCCGTTACGTTTAGCAGACTGCTTGCGGCTTGTGGGTGATTGATATGATCATAATCTGCTACCGGCGTATTGACGAGTCTTTAGAGTCCTACACAGAGGTTTCCTGGCTCAAGCGAAACGAGATAGGAGCGCATATGAGATATGTGCAGGACCGAGAATAATGCGTGTATGTGATACCGTATTTCATTCTCGGGATGAATGTATCGATTGGTTATATGCGATATAACCTATATATCGAATCAAGGATTGATTTGATAAGCCGATACATAGAATACTAGTCGGTTATATGCGATATGACCGGATCGTTAAATCAAGTGTTGATTTAATGATTTAATGTATAATTATATATTTGATATATTACTTTGCATTAACTAGTATTGGTTCACTTTAAATGGATTTTCTCACTTGATGTGCAAGTTGTATATGTGATATACTTTTATGCACATGTTTGTATCATGTTTGATGATACTTGCTCATTTGGTTAAGTGTAAAGAATTAAATCTTGGTTAAATAAATAGTTAGGGTTTTTATTTATTCATTCTTTTATCTTTCTTTTTAATTTGGATTAAAAAGAAATGGCAAAAGAAAACAAAATGGTTGCTTTCATTCTTGAAGCTTGTTGAAGCTTCATGAAGCTTTGACCAAAGTGACTATTTTGTCTTCTTGCTTAACCCTAACCATTCATCTAACCTTAGTCAATTCTCTACACCTAACCATGGTTTACATTATAATAAGTATTGATTTATTTTCTATTATGAAAACACTTATCATATTCTAGCTTCATCTTCTTCTTCATCTTCATGAAGAAAAGCTTGCTACCAACAATGGCAACTTGAGCAAAAGTGTGAGAAATCCAATTCTAAAGTGAACCCACCTCCTATTTCTTCACCCTCTACCTCTTGCCAAGTAGTATAGGGTGTTTTCTTCACAAATTTCACAACTTGGTGAAGTTGGAGCTTGAACTTGTGATGCCTCGACGTAGATCATCTTCGGCACGAAGCCGACGACCTAGCCCGTCCATTTCTTTGATGAAGCCGACGATTGACTCCGGGATTCGAGATGGACAGTGAGAGGATGCCTACGTGGAGCTAAGGAAGTGGAGAACCGGATCTACAAAGGTTGTAGCCTCTCTCCTTTAGTTAAGATGTTAACTTGTTTCGTTTTTCGCCTAAACTCTAGTCAACGATCCGTATTAGGGTTTCTCGGCACCCGTAAAATTTGAAATTGGCATGGTTGATGCCTTGTGAGACTTCATTAGCGTGCCTAGGAACCCTACAATGGTATCAGAGCCTAGCTAAAGCCTTAGGCGAAGTCTAGACGACGTCTGAAACCCGAATACACATCGAAACCCTAACACATCATGCTCTCTGGACTTTTTCTAAAAACTTGGATTTTTCCAGATTAAAAATGCTTAAAAAATTCAGCAGGGAATTCTATGAACTACGGTGCAAAATTTACCTCATGAACAGTCAAAGGTGCGGCGGAACCGCGGCAGAAGCTTGGCTTCTGCGGCGGTTCCGCGGCCAACTAATGGGATTTTCCTGTAATATTTGCACAGTAATTCATTATTTCAGCAGCTGAGTTTTATGGGTATTTTTAATATTTATTCAAGAGTTGAATTTTCTGAGGTGTTTTAGAGCTTCGATGTTTCGATCGGATTATCAGATTTTGTCTATGTGGCTTTTCGGATATTTTGGAATATGTTAAAAATTTCGACCGGATGTAAATACCCAATCTTTCCCCTGCCGGAAAATATCCAAGTGTTGGATTTTTCAGTGGTTTAAGGACGTTCTGAGTAGTGCAAGTAACGCGATGGTCCCTCTAGAAGACAACAAACCTTAACTCGATTATGTGACCGTCTTGAACTGCCCTTTGAACCTTCGGGTTTGGGGCAGTACGGCGTGCCACATGTGAGGCGTTGGCTTGACCCTTCTACGGCTGGACCGTTGGTACTGAGGCATGAAATGAATGTTTTTGAACTTATTTCATGTGTTGATCAGAGTCGGGAAAACTTGGGTGTTCGAATGTTCGATCGGAAAGTTTAATATTTTCTATTTATCTGGATTGGGATACAATAATTGGAATTCACAAACAGTTATGAGATAACTGAATGAATGTTATAAATCTAGCGGTTTAGTCTCACTTGATATTGAAAAGAGTTTTCGATAATGAGACTAAAATGCGGGGTTTATAATTGTTAGGCATGTGATGTCTAAGTATTTCATTTGATTAGGCATGTGATGTCTAAACAGATTGCGGATTCCAATTGTTGTATTTTTACACTTTCTTTTCTGTGACCGCAAGTGTAATATGTGATATCGCCGGTTTCGTTGCTATATGTCAACGACAATTGGGATGCGCATATTTACTTACGTTGATGACATGTGATGTTATGTGTTGCTGGATATGTTATATTGGATTGTCGTGTTTGAATAGCCGGGGGGTTTTTATGTGAGATGAGTGTTTTTCTTTTTCATTCATGTAAAAAACTTGTATGTAATATTCTTTTATTGGGGCACTTCCAGGTTGCGGAAGATGTCACCTTTTGTATATTATTTACTTTTCCGCATTAGGATAGATCCAAGGAGGGGAGCACAAGTAACCGGGTTCTAGGGTCCAGTCGGAGACCATCTCGAGGAGTCGAGTCCGGGTCTCCTAACCCTAGAATTGGCAGGGTTGCTTACCGCTCTCGTAGGGGTCTAGGGGTGCGGGATTGGCTATTCATCACGACCATGGAATCCGTGTTTTATACTGGCTCGTATTGAAAACACGGACGTCCTAGTATATCCAATGTTTCATATGTTTCTTCTGCTGCGATATCTGTGATGTGATCATGTGATGTTCTGTGATAGATACAGTATATAGTATATAGATATATTATATAGACATTACTTATGTTTTGCACCCGCACTAGCCCTGCCCTGCTCTGTCGTTAGTTACCTAACCTAACGGTGCACGAGGGGACATCCAGGCGAATGCGGATGGCATAAGTGTACGTCGTATTTATCTGTGATGTTTAGGTGACTTAAATGATGGGACTTCATTAATGTGATTAATGAAAGAAAAGAAACCTAAGATGTTGTAGAATCGAATTTCAAAAATAAAACAGGTAGCTACAATTCTTGCTTTGCACAGCGGTATATGTGATATATCCTGCACCTTATTCGATGAGGAAAGGACCGAGATCCCTTCACCGGGAGTGACTCCTTTAGCAATAACTGGCAGATGCTACACACTCGGTTTGCTTTTGACTGCTTTTGGATTTTTGCTTAGCACGGCGATATATATGATATATCCCGTACCTCATTCGACGAGGAAAGGGCCGACGATCCCTTCACCGGGAGTGACCCCTTTAGCAAAACTAGAAAAACCTCAAAATCACTCCATTTCAAAACTTCATTTGATTCTACAACGATATCAAGTTCATTACGCTCATGGTTTTCAGAAAAACCTGCGTAGCCCTCCGTCAATTCAGAAATGTAATATTCAGTATTCGTGCTACGGTTGTTTGGCATGCGTCAAGGCGTAGTGTACGGTAGCTGATTATTACTTATCTGTAGCATGAGATGCGATTGGATTAAGGTATTCGTACGGCGTTGTTTGGCATGCGTCAAGGGTCGTATGGGTGGGTTTAATTCGATCACGAATTGTACGGGTTGAACTTGACTAGCGGACTATGGGTTGTTTGGCATGCGTCAAGGTCATAGCACGCTAGGGGCAAAATATTATCGGGAATTTCAAGTGTTGAAATTTGCAATGAGATTGCATACCTTCTATGAGATAGTTGGATCCCGATACCCACTGCGAGTAAGAGTTACTCCTGGGAGAGTTTTACACATTGCAATTAGCTGATCAAGTAGGTGTCTAGAAAGGTGTCAACGGGGTTACGCCTCTGGGAAAACGAGGTTTACATTAATTAGGTTCGTGCGAAAGCACGGGAGACCTCCCTCAAAGTACCGACACTGGCCTGGATGAAAGATTGGCGAACTTGTAGTGTGTAATTAATCCCGGCTAGTCTTTCCTTTTAGGGTTTGAAGGAAGATTTGATAAAAACCAGTGGGAGCCATCCTGATTAGATAAGATAATAACCAATCTGATCTTGCACGAGCATACGCTAAAGTGTTTTATTCTCTCTCTCTCCAGGTAGCGACCATTTCATGCCCTAATAAAGATAATAATATGGATGTATTGACCGAACCCGCATGTTATTCTGTGCTGGGGAACGTTGGTTCCGTTCTTTCTTATAAGAGTTATAGGAATGAACAGGATATAGGGGAATACCAGGATTCCCATGCCACCCGACTGAAGAAAGTACATGATGATGCATTTTCTTCGGGTGTGTTCGTTACAGAGAACTGTTTCTCCATTTGCCCTACGTCCTGGGTATTAGATACCGGGTCAGAATCCCATATATGTAATCAGTTACATGGGCTTAGAAAAGGTAGAGAACTTGTAGAAGGTGATAAAGACATTAGAGTTGGAAATGGTGCAATTGTTGCAGCTAAGACTGTCGGGGAATATCACCTTGTATTACCAACTGGTAATACATTGGTTCTGAACGAATGCTATTACATGCCGAACCTGATATGCAACATTATATCGGTTTCTTTGTTGAGTAAAGAGGGATATAATTTTGTATTACAGGACAATGTTATGAATATTTTCCGTAACCAAAAGTTGGTTGGATCAGGCACGTTGTACAATGGCATTTATGTTCTAAATCAATCAACAGTTCTGAGCATAATAAACACACACAAGAGGAAGAGTTCAGAACTGAACGAATCCTTCTTATGGCATTGTAGACTGGGTCACATCAATGCGACATGATTGGCTAAGTTGCATAAAGATGGATATTTAAATCCGTTTGAATTTTCATCTTATGACACTTGCCAGTCATGTCTCAAAGGCAAGATGACCAAAACTCCGTTTACGGGACAAGGAGAAAGAGTTACTGAACTCTTGGGACTGATACATAGTGATGTATGCGGTCCCATGTCTACACATGCCAGGGATGGTTCATCGTACTTCATTACATTCACTGACGATCTCTCTAGATTCGGATATGTGTTCCTGATGAAACACAAATCAGAAGCTTTTGAGAAATTTAGAGAATATAAACATGAAGTCGAGAACCAAACCGGAAAATGTATTAAAATCCTTCGATCTGATCGAGGAGGTGAATACTTGAGCAATGAATTCCTGGACTTCCTAAAAGAGAATGGGATTCTTTCTCAGCTGACTCCTCCATATACACCACAGCACAACGGTGTATCTGAACGGAGAAACCGCACCCTATTAGATATGGTGCGCTCAATGATGAGTACAGCTGAGTTACCTATTTCCTTCTGGGGATATGCGCTTGAGACAGCCATGGACCTATTGAATAGAGTTCCTATCAAATCAGTGCCTACCACTCCATATGAGATATGGAAAGGGAAGAGACCACATCTTAATTATATTAAGATATGGGGTTGTCCAGCCTATGTCAAAAGACAAAATCCGGACAAACTCGAGGCAAGATCTGTCTTATGTAAGTTTATAGGATATCCCAAAAATTCACAAGGGTATATCTTCTACCATCCCGAGGAACAAAAGGTGTTTGTTTCTCGACATGCCACTTTCTTAGAAAAAAGTTTTCTTATGAAACAGATAAGTGGCATTGAGGTAGAACTGGAAGAGGTTCCAGCGACACAAACTATAACAGAAGACTTGGTAGAAACAGAGGATTCAGTAGTACCCGACGAACCCCATCCTCTCCGCCGATCT
This sequence comes from Agapanthus africanus, assembly GCA_030015575.1. Lineage (NCBI taxonomy): Eukaryota > Viridiplantae > Streptophyta > Magnoliopsida > Asparagales > Amaryllidaceae > Agapanthus > Agapanthus africanus. Next base: position 176,027,842 of record JASDDO010000028.1, read on the forward strand.
AGTAGGGTTCCTCGCCAACCTGAGAGATACTACGGTTTTCTCATGGATGGTGGGAGCGAGGATTGCATCATGGAGGATGATGACCCAACTAGCTTCGAGCAGGCCATCATGAGTAGGGACTCAGTGAAATGGCTGGATGCTATGCTGTCCGAGATGGAATCCATGTACACCAACAAAGTATGGACTTTGGATGTTTCTCCTGAAGGGGTAAAACCCATTGGGAGCAAATGGATCTTCAAGAAGAAACTTGGTGTAGATGGGAAAGTGGAGACTTTCAAAGTTAGACTTGTTGCAAAAGGTTTTCGTCAAAGACCAGGTGTGGACTATGACGAAACCTTTTCTCCAGTGGCTATGCTTAAATCCATCCGGATCATGCTTGCCATTGCTGCTTATCATGACTACGAAATCTGGCAAATGGATGTTAAGACCGCCTTTCTAAATAGTGATTTAGAAGATTGCGTGTACATGACTCAGCCAGAGGGCTTCGTAGACAGTGGGTGCAGCGGGAAGGTATGCAAGCTGCTTAAATCCATTTATGGATTAAAGCAAACATCGCGGAGTTGGAACATCTGCTTTGATGTCGTTATCAAAGAGTTTGATTTCGTCAAAAATCCAGATGAACCTTGTATCTACAAGAAGGTGGCAGAGAGTAAGGTTGTCTTCCTCGTATTGTACGTGGACGACATACTCTTGATAGGAAATGATATTCCTATGCTGCAATCGGTCAAGCTCTTCTTATCACAAAGATTCTCAATGAAAGATCTTGGTGATGCCTCCTGCATATTGGGAATTAGGATCTATAGAGATAGATCCAAAAGGATATTGGGATTGTCCCAATCCAGGTACATTGACACCATACTAAAGAGGTTTAGTATGGAAGAATCCAAGCGTGGGAACTTGCCCACGATCTCTGGAGTCACTCTCTCCAAAGAGATGTCTCCCAAGACTGATTTGGAGAGAGCTCGCATGCAAGGGATACCCTATGCTTCGGCTGTAGGCTCTATCATGTATGCGATGCTATGTACCAGACCCGATGTAGCATACTCACTAAGTGTAGTGAGCAGGTATCAAGCTGATCCTGGAGAGAGTCACTGGACAGCTGTGAAGAGCATTCTCAAGTACTTATGAAGGACTAAAGAGATGCTCTTGGTGTATGGTAACGGAGAACTCCAAGTGGAGTCCTTTACCGATTCGAGCTTCCAGAGTGATAAGGACGACTCTAAGTCGCAGTCGGGATTTGTCTTTACCCTTTACGGAGGGGCGGTTAGCTAGAAGAGTTCCAAGCAGGAAACCGTGGCAGACTCGACGATGGAGGCTGAATACATCGCTGCCAACGATGCTGCTAAAGAGGCTGTCTGGATCAAGAAGTTCATTACTGAACTTGGAGTGGTTCCATCCATTGAGCATCCAATACCTTTGTATTGCGATAACAATGGAGCAGTGGCTTTGGCCAAGGAACCTAGGTCCCATCAGCGATCCAGGCATATTCTGAGGCGGTATCACCTGATCCGGGAGATAGTTGATCGCCGGGAGATCGAGGTCAGGAGAGTTGACACGAAGAACAACACGGCGGATCCACTCACGAAGGCCATTCCCCAGATATAGTTTGAGAGACTCTTCGGGATGCTCGGTATGCGATACTATAGCAGCTGGCCCTAGTGCAAGTGGGAGATTGTTAGTTGTATGTATGACCTAGAGGCCAGTATTGTACAGATGATGTATATTATATTGGATGCTTGGACATATATAGAGATGACTTTCTTGCTCGATATGATAGTATGCTATCTGGTTACTCTTTATCTTAACATGTATACTAGTCTCTTTAAACTGTCTTATAGTTACATGTTGATAAAGCCCTTAGGATGTGTACTTGACTACCTGTACTATGATGCAGATCATACTAGTGGGGACATGGTAGTCCATAAGTACATCCTTCAAGGTCCCTAGTCGTGGGTGTATCGAGACGGGGCATCGATATACCAGAGTAGACTAGCGTATACGCCTCTCGACCCATGAGATGGGCGATGGATGATCCCATATCCATTTGTGTTTGACATCAGAGATGGTGTACGGGTGCTCAGTGGAGACTGAGTACACTGGACAAACTCGCCGAGAACTTCCAGATGGTATTATACCTCATGTCAGATGGCAGTTCTCAGGTGACACTTGTGCAGGTTAGTCTGTAGACCCGAGATCGTCATAGAGTCTTGTGTGATTCCTACTGTGCTTTGATCTCCACCTTACCACGTCCATGAGGGCGTGAAAACGGTGGTCTTTGGGTACAGTCCCGAGTCACATGGAGGCAATGAGCGATAGGAGGGGTTTTGTCTCTCCCGGTATTGGGGGTTGATGTTGCGCAGTGCTCGATTGGCCGTAACAGGGAAGTCCCTGGCCAGGGCTGATCAGAGATTTGCTGGTAAGTGTTACCAGTAGTTTCTCGACCTGTTATGAGCCTCACATCGGCACGACTTATCGGTTATTGGGGTCTGACGTTTACCACCCCTAGACTTGATATGCGACATATCAGACGAACAGACCGGACTGTACGGTAAGTGTTGCTGATTGGATTTACAGGAGTGTGAGCGGGCTAGCTCGTCGATCTTCTGATCGCTCAATACCCGGGTGGCCGTTACGTTTAGCAGACCGCTTGCGGCTTGTGGGTGATTGATATGATCATCATCTGCTACCGGCGTATTGACGAGTCTTTAGAGTCCTACACAGAGGTTTCCTGGCTCAAGCGAAACGAGATAGGAGCGCATATGAGATATGTGCAGGACCGAGAATAATGCGTGTATGTGATACCGTATTTCATTCTCGGGATGAATGTATCGATTGGTTATATGCGATATAACCTAGATATCGAATCAAGGATTGATTCGATAAGCCGATACATAGGATACTAATCGGTTATATGCGATATGACCGGATCGTTAAATCAAGTGTTGATTTAATGATTTAATGTATAATTATATATTTGATATATTACTTTGCATTAACTAGTATTGGTTCACTTTAAATGGATTTTCTCACATGATGTGCAAGTTGTATATGTGATATACTTTTATGCACATGTTTGTATCATGTTTGATGATACTTGCTCATTTGGTTAAGTGTAAAGAATTAAACCTTGGTTAAATAAATGGTTAGGGTTTTTATTTATTCATTCTTTTATCTTTCTTTTTAATTTGGATTAAAAAGAAATGGCAAAAGAAAACAAAAGGGTTGCTTTCATTCTTGAAGCTTGTTGAAGCTTCATGAAGCTTTGACCAAAGTGACCATTTTGTCTTCTTGCTTAACCCTAACCATTCATCTAACCTTAGTCAATTCTCTACACCTAACCATGGTTTACATTATGATAAGTATTGATTTATTTTCTATTATGAAAACACTTATCATATTCTAGCTTCATCTTCTTCTTCATCTTCATGAAGAAAAGCTTGCTACCAACAATGGCAACTTGAGCAAAAGTGTGAGAAATCCAATTCTAAAGTGAACCCACCTCCTATTTCTTCACCCTCTACCTCTTGCCAAGAAGTTTAGGGTGTTTTCTTCACAAGTTTCACAACTTGGTGAAGTTGGAGCTTGAACTTGTGATGCCTCGACGTAGATCATCTTTGGCACGAAGCCGACGACCTAGCCCGTCCATTTCTCCGATGAAGCCGACGATTGAGTCCGGGATTCGAGATGGACAGCGAGAGGACGCCTACGTGGAGCTAAGGAAGTGGAGAACCGGATCTACAAAGGTTGTAGCCTCCCTCCTTTAGTTAAGATGTTAACTTGTTTCGTTTTTCGCCTAAACTCTAGTCAACGATCCGTATTAGGGTTTCTCGGCACCCGTAAAATTTGAAATTGGCATGGTTGATGCCTTGTGAGACTTCATTAGCGTGCCTAGGAACCCTACACGTACGGTACGTCACTCTACTCAAGCTACCTACTCCATCAATCAAGGTCAATCTATAAAACGAAAGTTCGGGTCTAATACCCATTGTCAAGTCTACGTTCCGTAAGGTCAAGCCTAGGTTCCGAAATATATACGTCCTACACTCCGCAAAGTAAAACCCAGACTCAAACCAAGGTTAAACCTAACGCTCTGATACCAACTCTGTCACGACCCGTAATTTAGCATGTGACCGGCACTTAAATTACGCAATGTCTAATGGTGTAACGTAAATCAAGTAAGTCGAAGCCCAGAAAATCTAAACCTTTTTGCGGAAAATATTGAGGTTGCAGTTTAGAAATAAAGGTATAATGAATCTTGTTTTTTTCTATAAATGCATAGCTAATGAAACATGAAAATGCAAGTGGATTATACTAGTGGAAGACATTTTTCGTCTTTTATAAAAAAATTGGGCAGCACCACTCTTGTATATTTTGATCCAAAAACATATACACAACAATATATAGGCATCCCCAAGCAGGAGCTAGCTCTTCGCCAACCGGCGGAATCACTACCACGAAACAACATATATACGACGCCCAACGGCGAAGATCAAACCAGAAAGAAAAAAATAAAGAAGCAAGACATCAAAACCGATGAAAGCGATCATAAACCCATCGCTCTAAGTCTCGCACAGTACCCAAGTCTGACTAGGTCTACAAATATACAATTCTAGTTCTCTGATTTAATTTGATCTGATGTAGTTTATCTAAATACAACGGAGTATAAAGTACGAGAGTGGGCATGATCCAACATGTGTACCACCTACCAAAGCAAAACACCATGGATGAAGCTGTGTGCCAGCGATACCGCAACTGATCCCAAGCAGTCAAACCTGTAAGAACTGTGACACAACGGGGGTGAGTTGCCAACTCGTGAGTAGAAAACATCAGTAAGTAGAAATTGAATAAAACAACGATTTCCTAGGTTACTATATCCTTAAGATAATACTATGATATCTAGGGTGACCATATATACATATATGTCAACAATCGATTCAATACAATGACATATATAAATAAACATCTGACATCATATGCCTATATGCATGTGGATATCATCCACGTGTCCATCAACGACACAAACAATATCATGGAACCTGAGTGTCCCACACCGACACTCGAACATCTTGAAAACATTAACATGTATATATATATGAGGGTTCAACCACGTGTGTCCATCAACGACACATCAAAATCATGGAACCTGAGTATCCCACACCGACACTCAAACATGACGAAAACATAAGCATGTATATATATATATATATATATATATAAAGGTATCAACTACGTGTGTCTATCTACGACACGTCAAAATCATGGAACCTGAGTGTCCAACACCGACACTCGAAATATCATGAAAACCCGTGTCCAGCATCGACACGTAAACCCTCATATTTTTGGCGCCGCATACTCAGATCGGCCCTCACATCTATCTCATCTCAGGCGTCGTATCCTCAGATCGGTCCTCATATCCATCTCATATCATAACTCCAAAACGGTATCCTCCGGATATCCGCGGAGTTCTATACAATCACCGGTATGTAGTGCTCCCCTGCCAGGCTCACCGCCTAATAATACGAGTCTTCTTGCCCCAGGGTACCTCACCGGGTCCACCATGTACCCGCAGACGGTGCCTACTGCTCCTCAAATCGGGTATACTCACTGCTCAGAACCGAGAAAACTCATAGTGGAAAACTCGAAATATCATATCAAGATAAACCATATTTTTAAAACAATACACAATTTCCTTTGAAATTAAACTGCGGTTCTCAAATCCAGAGATCTCATAAAAACAGCATCTCAATGAATATAACCATAAAGTACGATGTATGCAACATAGAGTAGTAATATGAGCATATCGAGTATATCATGCAAGGATGTCGAGTGATAGTTCTGAACAATGAATGTACTTCCACGGTTAAGAATAATATTATGATAGGGAAGTTCTACTGTGTAAGTGGAAAGCCAATTACCGATGATGAAAGTGTGTGAGCCGGCAAATCTGTATAAGTGTAACATGCGCATCAACGGTAATTGTGCAGGTGTACTAGCAATGATATCATATAACATTAAATACTGGAAACATGATAGGTATCACACGAGAAATAGTCCAACATCAACATGAACTATAATAAGGTAGCGTCTTATGTCAATGATCTCGCCTCATAGTATCAAGTTTCGAAATATCCTTGATCATCCTCCTCAATTCTTGAGCACGGATCAAACATTCGGTAAACATATCGCGTACGGTAATCCATCATACGATGTCACAAACAGAGTAGGAAATTTATCGTCCTATTCACCAGCAAAAGTACGGATCTATAATCTCGTACGACATACCTTATCAATCACATAACACATCTATATCAATCTTATATCATGTCATCTTGCATATATGTCATATATCAATCTGATTCATCTATATCTATCATCACAATATCCCACATCATGTTATCTTATATACCTATATCATATTCTTAAGCAAATATATCCATTACTGTCAACTTTATCTTATCATCTCTTACTAAATCCTATAGTCATGTCTGTAAGTTCGTAGCATATCTTTTATCAAAATTATAAGTTATAAAACGATCTTCCATATCAATGGTTGCGGGGGTGCTATACGCCATCCACCCGACTTCCCCCGTAGATATAAATCTACTCACCTGCTAAACTCCTCGCTTATCCGAAGTCGATGTGCTTCGTCGTCTCGGAAGTCCATGCGAAGGTACCTACAATCAATACACAATCGCAATACTATTAAAACCAATATCCGAAAATCAATACGGCACACGAATTGCTCATAGATTAGAACCTATAGCTTACGCATGCAAAAATAATCTCACAACCCTCGTAAACATCCAACGACCAATTCAAATCTCAAATATAAAAACCAAGAATTCAAATATCGGAAAACATAGCGAAAACACTCTCAAGTAACTCCTAGATTTTGGCTCAGGTTAATTCGGACTAAACAAACAATACATGGGATATGTTATAGGGTAAGTGAGCTACAAGCAAAACCACAATACCAAAGCCAATAGGGGGCCCGACGAAATCTCCAAAATTTCCGGCGCCGCCGGTCTTGGTAGGCCAAAACGTGTTCGTACTTTGGTATTGGTCTTCTGGTGGTTTATCTAGGTCAATGGACTTGTTTAATTTTCTCGAAAATACCCCAGATAGATCCATATACCCTTTAGGCCTCTGGGTTTCACAAAACCGACACGGGAAATTTCTAAGTTCGTGTATCGGGTTCTATTCTCTGTTCTTGGCCTAGAAATCATCTCTAAAGTCTTATAAGCACTCACTACACCTCTATTGCATCTTAACAAGTCTACAAATCACTAATTATCAACTTGGAAATTTCCAAGATCAGAAAACCTAACTAAATCACTTTTTAAACTAGACTAGGATATACTAACATAAAAACTTAACTAATGGTAAGGAAATATACCTCATTTGGCAAGTCAAGAAATTTCTTGAGTTGCACAAAGTCCTCAAAATCCAAACTTGAATGGTTTAAAGGGTTTAAGATGAGCTTGTGCACCTTTTTAATGAAGGTGGCATGGGGTTTTGAAAAAGAATTAGAGATGATACATTGAGGTAGTGAGATGAAGGAGATGAAGAAAAATTATGAAGAAGAGAAGAAGAATGAAGAAAGAAGAAGAATGGAGAAGAAATCAAAGATCTCTCTCTTAATCTCACTCTCTCTAAAACATCTCTTTTGTTTTGCTCTCTCTCTCTCTCTCATTGACCATGGCATCTAATTTCATTTCTTTTCTCTTTTTATTTTACAAAACTCATAGGTCACGAACACAAATGAATAACATGCACATGACATGGTGCACTAGCCATGGAAAAATGTAAAAATATGGATTTGGTTTAATCGTGATTAGTAATGCACTAATCGAGTTTTATTTAAATTTGCATATGATTATTTATAAAAATGCCAAAATCCGATAAATATCTTTTAAATGTATAAATCATTTTAATCTCCAATTATTTTTCAAATATTGGTATATGCTTATACCATTTTACGAAAAAGCCCCTATGCGCAAATCGAAAAGTTTTCACGAAATATATTATTTTAATATTTAATTCCCAAAAATAATATTTATATTTCTGAAATGTTACATGGGCTTTAGGTGACGAGAACGATGATGATAATGGGTTTGAAGGTGCTGCGACGAGGAGGAAGACGATGGGTGGAGGTGTGGGTGCTCGACTATGGGAAGAAGGAGTCAATGAAGGTGAAGACGGTGGTGGGATCTCGACGATAAATGGCAAGGGTTGCTTGAGGGGCTGCAGTGATGAGAGAGGGATGTTGCGGTGGTCGGAGGAGGGTGATGGAGATGGGGATCTCAGGGAGAAAGGAGATGGGGAAGAAGAGAGATTGGTTAGGGCGTAGCTTTATTAGAGGAGAGAGAAAGAGATAGAATAGGTAAAAAATAAATATGTATATATATAATAAGTTATGGTTTGTTAACTATATATAGAAATTAAGTTAACATGCATAATAATTAGGTGTTTAAAAGATTCTAATGATTTCCCATATCTTATCAAAACCCTATTTCAAAACTATCATACTTAAATATATCATTTGTTATATATCTAAGGTTACAAAAAAAATATTATGAATTATTTAAATAGGATACTAATAGATTAGCAAACCAAACTTAAAACTAATTATTATATATTTAACCAATAGATAACCATAACCCTAATATATTCTATCTAAGAGATATTATACTCCAAATTAAAGATATAATTCATTGAACAAAATACATGATACTATTATTATACTTTACCATAGTTCTAGGGTGTTACATGTAGCCTAACATGCGACTTGCACCATGTGTGCGCATGCGCATGGGCTTGGCGGCATGCACCACGTGACTTCCACGTGGTGCGCATGCATAGTCTGACATGCGGATTTCACCATGTGACCTTCAAGTAGTGCGCATGTGCCTCCCGGCTTTAACACTTTTACTTTGGCGTTTTTTCTTGCCTTGGTGAAGCTTAATCATCTAGCATCAATTTTTTTACAGGAACAAATACCCCCCCAACTATTTTGCCCATGTAAGTATGTATGTGGGTTAAGTAGTGCAAAGTAATGCATCGCCAGTGATTTTGATGGCTTAGGAAACAGGTTTAGGCCCCTGTTACCCAAGGCTTTTTGTTCGGCACGATTAATTGAATTTTAATACCGCTCTGTTTACCACCAAAAAATGGACTGAGAAGAGAAGGCATCTAGCCTAAATTTGGGGGCAGATACTATATGAAATATATCCATCCACCTCTCCGAATATGCCAAGTTGACTTATGACATCATATATCGGAGGTTTGGACAGATACGACCGATATAGCGTGACTTATCAGATTCTCCCTCTTTGAGGGTTTTTTTTATTGTAGGGACGCTCTTCCCTGCAGGCGCAAACCCCTGCAATTAATTACACTATTGCATTGCGATAATAACTTTCACCTGCTCCAGGAAGATCACTTCGTGTCGTGTTATATTGTTTATTTTGGGATTGCCCATAGATTGTATACGAAGACTAGTTTATGTCGTCGCCCGTAGGGCACGGATTTGTCCAAATCCGTATATATATTATAAATTTGGGGTCGAACTTAGGACGCAGATCTCGTGTAAACGAGGTTCATCAGTTCGAAATTTGTCATCTAAGAATCGTTAGTCATTTTTGAGACTGAGATCAACTCAGGAATATGGTTAAGTCTCATTAATCATGCTTTAGATTGAGATCAAATTAACAAGTATAAACTAAGGACCGTTAGTCGTCTTTTAGACTAAAATCGACATAGATTTAATGATATTTTTATCATATATAAGAAGCAGAAGTTTTGATACTTAATTTAATTATAATTAAGTAATCAAACAATGGTTTACTGTTCAAGTGCGGAAGTGCTTACGGAACACACATGCCATTTTGTTTTCTTTGAAAAGAGTGCACATATACGTTGCACGTGGCTTGCATTTTTTATGGGTTCAGAGTTATATCTGTCCGCATGTATGTATGCGCACATGTATTTAACAAGTCCACGTGTATATCATGTGACACTCGCACATTATGAGTAGTTTTCAACAAGTGCGCACATACGTATATCACGTGACGCACAAGCCTTTATAGGCGGAATCCAATAAGTGCACACATGTGAGTATCACGTGATGCGCACGTTTCCACGGCATTATTTTCCCAAGGACAACAATTTTTTTATTAAGTGCGCACAAGTTTGGGCTCGCACTTGTTTCCATCAGAAAGCAGAAGTTTTCACCAAGAACCAATGGCTTCTATTTTATGTTCTTTTCTTCATCTTTTATTTTTTGAATAAACAAAAGCTTTGATTTTTATCTGTTTTCAAATCATATGCTTGCGTTTTATGGTGCGCATCTTATTTTCTTGGATTTTAGGATCAATCTCAGAAGCAAAGGCTTCCGTATAAAAGCAAAAGCTTTTATGGGAGAGAATAGATTTTATTTTATTTTTTATTTTTACCTATTTTGAGGTTGAAGAATTTTTTTTTTTGCTTGAGCTTATGGTGGGGTCGACTCTCTTTCATTTCTTCCTATGGGGCTCCTATTTTTAGGAGAGAAAAATTTAGGGTTCGTTAGGATTTGTTGCTAACAAATTAGCCTTGCTTTGATTTTATTTCGATTTAATTTGATCTGGTTTGAATTTAATTTGTATTAAATCGATTTGGATCAATTATGGGGCAAATGAGCACTGTTGGATCGATCCCTAGTGCATGCACAACGTTAAATCTCATGATCTCGTATTAATTTGTTTCGATTTGTTTCAAACAAGATATTATTTCTTAGTTTAGGCAGTTGCCACTATAAGGTGGTGCGCATATGCATTGCATATGTCGCTCTATCTCGTACTGATATGCGCTCCGTTGGATCATTGATCCAAGATCAATTTTAATTGTGGTGTGACCTTTGTCATGCGCAAGTGATTTGCACATGTCGTATCGTATGCGATGGCTTTTACCATGCGCAAGTGCTTTGCCCGTATCGCATCGCATACGATGGCATGCACACTTGTTTTGCATGCGATGGGCTTAAGCCATGCGCGCATGCTTTGCACGTGGCGCATCACATCACTTGGATGAAACTTAAAATGGATGCTAACAAATGCCCCAACCGACTGTCCGCATGTGTCTTGCATGTACGTACAACGTTGTAAACTTGCAAACCGTTAGATCTGCTCTGAGACCCATAAGAAGTCGAACCGACTTTGGATTCTTATAAATAGGGACTTCTTTTTCATTGAGGCTGCACCTCGTTTCTTTTTTATTTTTGAAAATTTCTAAAAGCAGTTGTTCTCCTTCAGAGCTAGTACTCTTCAACGAAGATTTTCTTCTTCATGTTCTTTGATTTGACCGGTAAAACCTGTCTCATCGAATTAGAATGTGCATCTGAAGTTTTTGCTTCCTTAAAATAGTGTGCACTCTTTGGTTGCGTATCTATTATTTTTTAGAGAATCTTTTGATTTTCATGGGATGTGTGCACCCTGATGGGTTGTGCACCGTTATTTTAGAAAATCTTTTGATCCTTATGGGTTGTGCGCACCCCTTTGGTTGCACATCCCTTAATTTAAAGAAATCTTTTGGATTCATGTAAGATATGCGCATACCCCATACCCAGAAAATCTTTTGATTTTCCATAAGGTGCATGCACTATGTCTTGATCCTGTTTTACAAACTAACGCTTCCCGTTGATTTTTTTTTGTTTTTTTTCTCAGGTAGGATGTCTTCCTCTGCTGACTTAGGTTATGATCGCCCAATATATTTGCAACCTAATGGGCCTGTCGACAGAGAGGTTCTACAGATGATTAAGGCCCATGATCCTATGCGGTAACATCTTCATCTTTGTGCCGATTGGTTCAATCAAATCATCCGCGGATGTGTCAATTTATAGTGTGAAGATTCGTCTGATCCACTCGAGTTTTTCTGCTATACTAATGCTGCGTCGACAGCTTTAACAGTTGAAATGAATAATTGGATGGCTTGCAATCGGCTACAGCCTTCTTCGGACGGAATTACAAAAAAGATGGTTGTGGATCTTCTCGATCATCGTATAAGTCAAGAAAAGGCCTGACCCTGGGGAGCATCCTATGGCGTAGGGTTGGTCCATCGTTACCTTCCTGGCTACGTTGCTTGGGCCAGATACATCCTATATATGGAGAAGGACTTGTTGATGTTAGGAATATGTATGCCCTTGATGCGATTATTGTATATTATAGCGGATGCTTGGACATATATATAGATGACTTTCTTACTCAACATGATAGTATGCTATCTGCTTACTCTTTATCTTAACATGTATATTTACTCTAGTTTATTTTTTCACTCATACATGTTAATAAATGCCGTAGGATGTTTGCTTGACCACTAGGAATATCATGTTGATCATACTAGTGGGGCATGAGTGGTCCACAAGCACATCCTTGAAGTGTTCTTAGTCGAGGGAATATCGAGACAAGACATCGATATTTCAGATTAGACTAGTGTATACGTTTCTTGACCCTGTATGGATGTGATGGATGATCCCACAACCATCGGTATTTGACACGAAATATTGTACGCAGGTGCTCATTAGAGAATGAGTACACCGAACAGACTCGCCGAGAACTCTTAGATGTTATCATACCTATCATCAGATAACAGTTCTCTGGTGACACTTGTACAGATTAATCTGTAGACCCGAGATCGTCATAGTGTCTTTTGTGGTTCCTACTGTACTCTGATTACCTCCCTATCACGGCTCTACTGAGTTGGGCAAACAGGTGGTAGTTGGGTACAGTTCCGAGTCACATGGAGGCAGTGAACGGTAGGAGGGGTTTCGTCTCTCCCGTATTGGGAGTTGATGTTGTGCTATACTCGATTGACTATAACAGCAAGTCTCTGGCTAGGGCTGATGAAATTTACTGATAAGTGTTATTAGTAGTTTTTCTATTTGTTATAGGCCACACATCTGCATGACTTATCGAGTTATTGGGGTCTGACGATTCTACCCCTAGACTCAATTTGCAACATATCAGACGAAGAGACCGGACTGTACGGTAATTGTTTCTTATAAGCTCTACGGGAGTTTAGACAAGTTTACTTGTTGATCATCTATTTGTTCAATACCTGGTTAGCCGTTATGTGCAACTAGTACCGCTCACGGCTTGTAGATGTTTGATGTGATCATTACCTACTGCCAGCGTATTGACGAATTTTTAGAGTCCCACATAGAGGTTTCCTAGCTCAAGCGAAACGAAGTAGGACATGTGTGGAGATATGTGCGGGAGCTTGATTAAATACGAATATATGATACCGTATTCTAATATAGCGTTTATTGATATTAGCCGGGTTATATATGATATAACCAGATTATTGAATCAAGTGTTGATTTAATAATTTGATATATATATTAACTAATATTATGCTCACTTAACATTTCCTTCTCTTTATATATATATTTATATATATGATATAAATATTTATTCTTTTGTGTCATGGTTGTTGATACAAAGAAGATGGATGTATGAGAATTACATAGGAGACAAGATAAGAGGATAATGATTTCATTATTTGAATTTGAATGAAGAAACAATGAGTCAATATTTTTGGAACATCCTAGTTTGGATGACTCATTTTTTTTTCTTTATCTTATTCATTTAAGTTTATCATTTATATACTTATCCTATCTCCAAGCTCATTCTTACCACAACCATCTTCTTCTTCTTCACTTGCTCTCTAGTGACACTATTCATTCAAGAGTGAAAAGAAAAAGGAAAGTTTTTTAGTGCGCAAAAACCCTACTTCATTAACCTAAATCATTCTAGCAATTTAGTTTAAGTTGTTTCCTTCACTAATAATTTGATTAGTAAGGTGTGAGCTTGAGTGTGAGTTGCCTCAAGACAGATCATTTTGGACGAAGAAGACAACTAGAAAGCTCGTTCCTTTTTTCAAGTGGAGCCCTAGAAAGAGTTCAAGGGACTACTACAAGGAGTTATTGAAGTGTAGGGCTTGGCTAAAAAAGTTGTAGCTTCTCTTCACTTAATTTAGAACTCTAGTTAGCTTTATTTGTAACCCTAAACCTTTAGTATGATGTTGATAGTTGACTTTCTAGAATTTTAAAATTGCATACATGATGTTCTTAAAACCCTAGTAGAGGTGCTAAGATTTACTTTCAGTTGCAACGCACTGGACTTTACCAAGCAGTATGCACGTCCTTGTTCGAGTACCCCAAGATTCAACCTTAGTGGGTTAGAAATTTTGCGGAACAGTGGAACCCAGTGACGAGCACCTTCATGCTATCAGACCATGAGGCATCTATATCTCTGCTGGAGGTCCAGAAGATCTCCAGATTGCCTATCATCGGAGAACACTATGAAGAGATAGTGCCCCCATGAGGAATTCGTCTTTTTTGCAACCCCGGCCAAGGGTAAATTGTCAGAAGAGAACACCATTACTCCTATCCGTATGGGTCTTCAAAAGGTGTTAGGAATATTTGGAGAGCTAGATATACTATCTAAATGACAAGGTGTCACCTTTGACGTATTTATAGCTAGATTCGTGTGCCCGAATATTTTAAAATACGCTAGTGGTGGCATTGCGAATCTCGAAAATCCTTTCGGTCTAAGCAAAGAAGGATTACGGGATGACGAGGCTTCATTAGAAGAATTCTTCCTTCCTGACATTTCTTCTCTCAAATTCGAGGACACTGCCACGCCGGGAATCGATAGGGACTCTTTCTTTCTTGCTTTTATGGGCCTGTGGTTATGTTGGCTTGTGATCCCTGTAGATTCCCTCCTGATGCGCACTTCTGTTTTCTATCCGGTGCATCGTATCCTTTTAGGAGCCCAGTTGGCTATTGGGTTTCGGGATTGGCCTTCCTATATCAAGGTTTGAGTGAACTGGACAACTTGAATGATCCGGGTTCAGAACACATATTCCTGCCGCTTAACTATTTCAGTGCTTGGATCATCTTGCATGTGGGGCGTACAGTTAACACATGCAACCTTCCAATTTTAATTCCAACCGCTTTCCGTTGGTGATGAGGCTTATCCGAGCCGTAGGTATCATATCAAATAGAGATCATCGGGAGTATGCCTTAAGCCGGACAATCTTACAATCAAGAAAAGCATCTTCTTTGAAGACTATGTAATATCCACTAGTGTGCGTCATACTCATGTTGATCGCCCCTTTTTGGACATAGTAAAAGATGGGGCCCTAGCTTTACAGGCTAGGGAGTGGGCATATCTATATTCCATCAGACCCCAATTTCTGGATTATCGGCGGAGTAATACGTTCACCCACGGGCCTCATTGCCCTCATCACTTCTCTTAGCAATTTGGGTTTGAACAAGGAGGTCCTTTTGAGGCCTTCCACTGTCGCCCTGCCCTTACGATGGAGTTGACGGGGCACGCCATTCATCACTTCATGAGGTTGGCCACTGATTCTTGCTTCAGGTTTGCTGATCCTAATCGTATCCCTCGTCCGTTGAATAGCTATAGGTAGTGGTATGCGGACTCCATGAACGGGATCATCGTTCACAAAGCTCATGTTTTTCTCGGACGCCGTATCGAAATAAGGACGAAAAACCAGGATTTTCCTTTAAAATCTCGGTCCTTTATTCCTCCTTCTCTGCCACGAGAAGGGAATAATTCTGAAGCTCTTTCTGGTGCCTCTAAGCTTCGAACAACCATGATATTAGTGGCGTTCGTTCTGATACCACACCGAAGTACCAATAAAGAAAACCGTTTGTAGGAAACGCCCATCATCGCCCACAACTCCCAGATCTTTCAATAGACCAATGCCTTTTTATGTTGCGGCTTTTGAGTTGCAACCCAGTTCGGCTGTCGTGGCTGATGTGGCAGTTAGTTTATCATCTGAGTTTGACATTGGGTATGTTGGACAACATCGGCCCAGAGTGTTAGTTATATGTATGCCCTAAAGGCCATTACTGTACATTGGATGTATATTGTAGTGGATGCTGGGACATATATAGGTAGGACTTTCTTGCTCAACATGATAGTACGCTATCTGGTTGCTCTTTATCTTAACATGTATACTTGCTGTCTCTCTGATTACATGTTGATAAAGCCCTTAGGATGAGTACTCGACTTCCAGGACTATGAAGCAGATCATACTAGTGGGGCCTGGGTAGTCAATGAGTACATCCTTCATTGTTCCTAGTCGTGGGAATATCGAGACGAGACATCGATATTCCAGAGTAGACTGGCGTATATCTTCTCGACCCATGTGATGGGCGATGGATGATCCCATATCCATTGGTGTTTGACATCAGAGATGGTATACGGGTGCTCAGTGGAGACTGGGTACACTGAACGGACTCGCCGAGAACCCCAGATAGTATTATACCTCACGTCAGATGGCAGTTCTCTGGTGACACTCGTACAGCTTAGTCTGTTGACCCGAGATCGTCATAGAGTCTTGTGTGTCTCCCACTGTGCTTTGATTTCCACCCTACCACGGCTCTACTGAATCGTGCAAACAGGTGGTTTTTGGGTACAGTCCCGATTCACATGGAGGCAATGAGCGATAGGAGGGGATTCGTCTCTCCTGGTATTGGGGGTTGATGTTGCGCAATGCACGACTGGCCATAACAGGAAATCCCTGGCCAGGGTTGCAGTGATATAATGGTAAGAGTTATCAGTAGTTTCAGGATAGTTATGGACCTCAAGTCGGCATGACTTATCGAGCTACTGGGGTCTGACGTTTACCACCCCTAGGCGAGATATGCGACATATCAGACGAACAGACTGGACTGTACGGTAAGTGTTACTGGTTGGATTCACAGGAATGTAAGCGGGCTTGCTCGTCGATCTTCTGATCGCTCAATACCCGGGTGGCCGTTACGTTTAGCAGACCGCTTGCGGCTTGTGGGTGTTTGATATGATCATCATCTGCTGCCGGCGTATTGATGAGTCTTTAGAGTCCTACACAGAGGTTTCCTGGCTCAAGAGAAACGAAATAGGAGCGCATATGAAATATGTGCGGGACCGAGAATAATGCGTGTATGTGATACCGTATTCCATTCTCGCGACGAATGTATCGATTGGTTATATGCGATATAACCTGGTTATCGAATCAAGGATTGATTCGAGAAGCCGATACATTGAATACTAGTCGGTTATATGCGACATGACCGGATCATTGAATCAAGTGTTGATTTAATGATTTAATGCATAATTATATATATTTGATATATTACTTTGCATTAACTAGTATTGGTTCACTTTAAATGGATTTACTCACTTGGTTTGTGCACATTGCATATGTGATATATTTTGTGTACATGATTGTATCATGTTTGATGATACATGCAAGCTAGGGTTAGTGTAAAGAATTAGACCATGGTTAAGTTTATGATTAGGGATTTCTTTTTATTTATTCTTTTTGTTTATTTTGGAAAAAAGAAATGATAAAGAAAATAGAATGGTGGCTTGATTTGTTTGTAGTTGAAGTTTCTTGAAACTTTGACTAAGTCACCATTCTTGTCTCATCCTTAACCCTAACCATTCAAGCTAACCATAGTCCATTCTCTACAACTAACCAAGGGTTAGTAAATGATAAGTATTGATTTATTTATCATTTACATAATACTTATCATATTCTTTTTCTTCATCTTCTTCTTCTTCAACATGAGAAAAAAGCTTGCTACATCAATGGTGATCGATGAAAAAGTGTGGGAAATCCAAAACTAAAGTCTACCCACTTCCTATTTCTTCATCCTCTACCTCTTGCCAAGTAGTATAGGGTGTTTCCTTCACAAGTTTTCTTGACTTGGTGAAGTTGGAGCTTGATCTAGCGATGCCTCGACGTAGATCATCTTCGGCATCGTCGTCGATGACCTAGCCCGTTTTTCCTCCGATGAAACCACCGTGAGAGTCATGGTTCGATTTGGACAGCGGAGAGGACTTCATCACGAAGCCTAGGAGGTGGAGGACCGGATCTACAAAGGTTGTAGCCCCTTCCCTTTAGGTATATTTCCGTTTACTTGCTTGCATCGCCTATATATCTAGTTAACGATCCGTATTAGGGTTTGTAGGCACTTGTAAAATTTCAATTGGCCATGTTTGATCACTAGTGAGACTCCATTAGAGTGCCTAGGAACCCTACAGTGGTATCAGAGTCTAGCTAGAGCCTTAGGCGAAGTCCCGACGGAATTAGAAGTCCGATCGACCCAAAACCCCGACTTGAAAAATGCTCTCTGGACAATTCTGTAAAATGTGGATTTTTGTAGATTAAAAATATTCAGAAAAATCAGCAGGAAGATCTAAGGCTTACTGTAAAATTCGAGGGCCTGATTCCATAAAGGCGCCGCGGATCCGCGGCATGAGCATGCTCATGCGGCGGTTCCGCGGCCATTTTGTCGTTTTGTGCATCCAATTTTGCACAGTAATTCTTAGTTGTCTATGCTGGCTTTCCTGGGGATTTTAATAATTTTTTCCAGAGTTGCATTTTCTGGGTCATATTGGGGACTCGGTATATCGATCGGATTGTCTAATTCTGTCTGTGTGCTTTTCCGGATAATCTTAGAATATGTTAAAAAGTTCGACCGAATATAAATACCCACTTTTTCCCCTGCCGGGAAATTTCCAATTGTTGGATTTTTCCGTAGTTTAACGACGTTCTAAGTAGTGCAAGTAACGTGACGGACCCTCTAGAAGACAACAAACCTTAACTCGATTATGTGACCGTCTTGAACTGCGCTTTGAACCTTCGGATTTGGGGCAGTACGGCGTACCACATGTGAGGCGTTGGCTTGACCCTTCTACGGCTGGACCGTTGGTACTGAGGCACGAACTGAATGTTGTTAGACTTATTTCATGTGTTGAGCTGTATCGGGAAAACTTGGGTGTTCGATTGTTCGATCGAAAAGTTTAGCATTTTCTATTTATCCGGAATGTGATACAATACTTGGAATTTGCAAATAGTTATGAGATGACTGGATGAATGTTATAAACATAGCAGTTTAGCCTCACTTGATCGGTTCCCACGGAATTTTGATGTGATCAAAAGTCCGTCGCAATCACGTAGCGTACGCGGATACTCGCCGGGTAAACTTAATAGACAGCCTCACCCCATAGCCCCGACCAAGTGACTGTAGGAGAACCCCGTCGCCGAAAGCATCCGTTCGGGTGCTCGCGGCAGCGGTGTTTCGCCTTGGTGCACTTTGTCGACGGCGTTGGGGGTGCGGCCGCCTACTAAAGTTTGCGACGAGCATTCGATCAGAATGTCGGGAATCCTGTTGAATTGCCCGACTTGATATTGAAAAGTGTTTTCGATTTTGAGACTAAAATGCGGGGTTTATAATTGTTAGGCATGCGATGTCTAAGCAATTCATTTGATTAGGCATGTGATGTCTAAAGAGGTTGCGGATTCCAACTGTTGTAGTTTTACACTTTCTTTTCTGTGACCGTAAGTGTAATATGTGATATCGCCGGTTTCGTTGCTATATGTCAACGACAATTGGGATGCGCATATTTACTTATGTTGATGACATGTGATGTTATGTGTTGCTGGATATGTTATATTGGATCGTCGTGTTTGAATAGCCGGGGGTTTTTATGTGAGATGAGTGTTTTTCATTTTCATTCATGTAAAAACTTGTATGTAATATTATTTTATTGGGGCACTTCCAGGTTGCGGAATTTGTCACCGTTGTTGTATATTATTTACTTTTCTGCACTAGGATAGACCCAAGGAGGGGAGCACAAGTAACCGGGTTCTGGGGTCTAGTGGGAGACCAACTCGAGGAGTCGAGTCCGGGTCTCCTAACCCTAGAATTGGTAAGGTTGCTTGCCGCTCTCGTAGGGGTCTAGGGGTGTGGGATTGGCTATTCATCACGACCGTGGAATCTGTGTTTTATACTAGCTCGTATTGAAAACACGGACGTCCTAGTATATCCAATATTTCATATGTTTCTTCTGCTGTGATTTATCTGTGATGTGATCATGTGATGTTCTGTGAGAGATATTATATATAGTATATATGATATTATATAAACGTTGCTTATGTTTTACACCCGCGCTAGCCCTGTCCCGCTCTGCCGTTAGTTACCTAACCTAACGGTGCAGACGGGACATCGAGGCGAATGCGGATGGCATAAGCGTACGTTATATTTATCTGTGATGTTTAGGTGGACTTAAATGATGGGATATTCATTAATGAGATTAATGAAAGAAAATAAACCTAATTGATGTTGTGGAATCGAATTTCAAAATAAAAACAGGTAGCTACAGTTCTTGCTTTGCATCGCGGTGTTCATTATAGAACATCCTGCACCTTATTCGATGAGGAAAGGACCGAGATCCCTTCACCGGGAGTGACTCCTTTAGCAATAACTGGCAGATGCTACAACCCTCGGTTTGTCTTTGATCTCTTCTATAGTTTCCGCTTTGCACAGTGATATATATGATATATCCCGCACCTCATTCGACGAGGAAAGGGCCGACGATCCCTTCACCGGGAGTGACCCCTTTAGCAAAACTAGAAAAGCCTCAAAAACATTTCATTTAAAAACCATTTGATTCCGCAACGAGATCAAGTTCAAAGAGTTAAAGGTTTTCATAAAAACCATTCGCAACCCTCCGTCATTTTAGGAAGTAGAGTACTTAGTATTCGTGCTGTGTTTGTTGACCATAGTCAAGGCACAGTGTACGGTAGCTAAGTGATGTCTTCCTACACCGCATATGATGCGATTAGTTAGGACAGTCGCATGACTTTGTTGACCTTAGTTAAGGGTCATGTGGGTGGGTCTAATTAATCACGAAATGACGGGTAGAACTTGACTAGTACTTATGATTTGTTGACCATAGTTAAGGTCATAGATGCTAGGGGTAAAAACCTTTATCGGGAGTTTCAAGTGTTGAAATTTGCAATGAGATTGCATACCTTCTATATGATAGTTGGATCCCGATACCCACTGCGAGTAATTGTTACTCCTAGAAGAGTTTTGCACTTTGCAATTAGCCGATCAAGTAGGTGTCTAGAAAGGTGTCAACGGGGTTACGCCTCTGGGAAAACGAGGTTTACTGTAATTAGGTCCGTGCGAAAGCACGGGGAACCTCCCTCAAAGTACCGACACTGGCTTGGCTGAAAGATTGGCGAACTTGTAGAGTGTAATTAATCCCGGCTAGTCTTTCCTTTTAAAGGTTTGAAGGAAGATTTGATAAAAACAGTGGGAGCCATCCTGATTAGATAAAATATATAACCAATCTAATCTTGCAAGAGCGCACGCAGAGTGTTTTCTTCTCTCTCTCTCCTGGTAGCGACCATATCACGCCTTAATCAAGATAATAAAATGGATGTATTGACCGAACCCGCTTGTTATACTGAGCTGGGGAACGTTGGTCCCGCTCCAACTTATAATTGTTATAAGACAGAGCAGGAAATAGGGATTACCAGAATTCCTATGCCGTCCAAACGAAGACAGTGCATATGATGCATCTCCTTCGGGTGTGTTCATTACAAAGAACTGTTTCTCAGTATCCTCTGCATCCTGGGTATATGATACCGGATCAGGATCCCAGATATGTAATCTGTTACATAGGGCTACAAAAAGGTAGAAAAACTGAGAACGGGTGATAAGTTTCATGAGGCAGAAAACGGGGCAAATGTTGCAGCCAAGTCTGTTGGTCACTGTCACCCTGTATTACGAATACATTGATTCTGAACAAATACTATTAGATACCGAACCTGATATACAAAATCATATCAGTCTCTTTATAAGTAAAGAAATGATATAATTTTGTATTGATGGATAATGTTTTGAACATTTCCTATATCAAAAGTTTATCGGTTCAGGCACGTTATCTAAAAGCATTGACGCTCTAAATCAAACTACAGTTCTTAGTATTCAGAACACACACAAGAGGAAGAGTTCAGAAATGAACGAATTCTTCTTGGGGTTTTGTAGACTAGGTCATATCAATGCGACCCGACAAGCTGAAGTTACATTTAGATGCATATTTAAATCAGTTTGAATTTACATCTTGTGAAACTTGCCAGTCAAGTCACAAAGTTATAATGACACCAGCTCTGTTTACTGGAAACAGAGGAAGAGTTGGTAAACTCTTGGGACTGATACATGATGATGTATGTAAGGTCTCCTGTCTACACATGCCAGGACTGGTTCTTTATACTTCATTACGTTCTCTGATGATCTCTCAAGATTCTGACATATGTTCCTGTTGAAACACAAGTCTGAACCTTTTGAGATATTCAAAGAATATAAGTTAGAAGTAGAGAACCAAAATACGGGTATAAGTATTATGTCCTTCGATGAGATCAGGGAGGAGAATACTTGTGCATGGCATTCCTGGACTATTCTAAAAGAAAATGAGATTCTCTCTCAGCATTACTCCTCCAAATAACCATAGCACAAAGGTGTATCCGGGCGGAGCAATCACACCCTATATGATAAGGTGTACTCTATGATGAGTACTACTGAGTTACCTGTTTCCTTTTTGGGAGTTATGCGCTTGAGAAGCTGCATACCTATTGAATAGGGTTCGAATCAAATCACTGCCTACCACTCCATATAAGATATGGTGTGGGAAGATCATGTCTCTTAAGTAAGTTAAGATTTGGGATTGTCCGGCCTATGTCAAAAGGAAAATCCGGACAAGATCGAGGCAAGGTCTGTAATGTAGAACTGGAAAGGTTCCAGCTATACAAACTACAGCAGATGATTTGACAGAACCAAAGGATTCTATAGTCCCCGACGAACCTCAGCCTCTCCGCCGATTTAGTAGGGTTCCTCACCCACCTGAGAGATACCTTGGTTTCTCGATGACAGTGGGAGCAAGGATTGCATCATGAGATGATGACCCAACTAGATTCGAGCAGGCCATCAAGAGTAGGGACTCTGTAAGAATGGCTGGATGCTTAGCAATCTGAGATGGAATCCATATACACCAACAAAGTATGGACTTTGGTTGCGATATCTGAAGGGTTAAATCCCCATCAGGGGCAAGTATATATTAAGAAGATTACTTGGTGTAGATGGACAAGTTGAGACTTTCAAAGCTAGACTTGTTAAAGGTTTTCGTCATCGACCTGGCACGGATAATGATGAAACCTTTTCCAGGGACTATGCTTAAGTCCATCCAGATCCTACTTGCCACGGCTACATACCATGACTAAGATATCTGGTGGTTGGGTGCCATGACAACTTTTCTAAATAATGATTTAGAAGAGAACGTCTATAAGTACACAGCCAGAGGGCCTCGTAGACAGTGGGAGCAGCGGAAATGTATGCAAGATGCTTTATAGAATAAAGCAGGCATCGCGAAGTTGGAACATCTGTTTTGATGGATTAGTCAAAGAAGTTGACATCATCAAAATGGTAGATGAATCTTGTATAAACAAAAAGGTAGTAGGGAGTATGGTGACAATCCTCGTAGAGTACGTGGATGACATACTCTTGTCAGGGAAGGAGTTTCCTATGCTACGCTCGATCAATCTCCGCTTATCACAATGATTTTCCATATAGGATCAAAATGATACCTACTAAATCCTAAGCTTTGGATCTATGAGATAGATCTAATTGGATGTTGGGATACTCACTAGTTGTAGTGAGATGGTATCAATCGATCCTGGGGAGAATCACTGGAAGAGTTCCAGGGTGATAAAGACGACTGAATGTCAGTCACAGGCATTGTCTTTACCCTCAGTAAAGGAACGGTATGTTAGAAGAGTTCCAAGCTAGATACCATGGCAAACTAGACGATAAAGGCTGGTAACATCGCTATTAAAGATACTACCAAAGAGGCAGTTTGGGTGTATATTGGTTCATAAGATGAACTAGGTTCCTGCCATTGTATGACAATGGAAGTGTGGTTTTGGCCCTGGAACCCTGGTCCCATCAGTGACCCAGACATATTCTGAGGAAGCATCACCTGATCATGGAGATAGTTGATCTCCAGGATGATCGAGGTTAGGAGAGTAGACTCAGAGGACAACACGGCGGATCCACTCACGAAGGCCTTTTCCCCAAAGAGAGACGTTTAGGGGATGGTTGAGTATTAGATACTACAACCACTGCTACAGATGGCCCTAGTGCAAGTGGGAGATTGTTAGTTATATGTATGCCCTAGAGGCCATTACTGTACATTGGATGTATATTGTAGTGGATGCTGGGACATATATAGGTAGGACTTTCTTGCTCAACATGATAGTACGCTATCTGGTTGCTCTTTATCTTAACATGTATACTTGCTGTCTCTCTGATTACATGTTGATAAAGCCCTTAGGATGTGTACTCGACTTCCAGGACTATGATGCAGATCATACTAGTGGGGCCTGGGTAGTCAATGAGTACATCCTTCATTGTTCCTAGTCGTGGGAATATCGAGACGGGGCATCGATAAGTCACTCGACTTCTATTGGTGTTTGACATCAGAGATGGTATACGGGTGCTCAGTGGAGACTGGGTACACTGAACGGACTCGCCGAGAACTCCCAGATGGTATTATACCTCACGTCAGATGGCAGTTCTCTGGTGACACTGGTACAGCTTAGTCTGTTGACCCGAGATCGTCATAGAGTCTTGTGTGTCTCCCACTGTGCTTTGATTTCCACCCTACCACGGCTCTACTGAGTCGTGCAAACAGGTGGTTTTTGGGTACAGTCCCGATTCACATGGAGGCAATGAGCGATAGGAGGGGATTCGTCTCTCCCGGTATTGGGGGTTGATGTTGCGCAATGCACGACTGGCCATAACAGGAAATCCCTGGCCAGGGTTGCAGTGATATACTGGTAAGAGTTATCAGTAGTTTCAGGATAGTTATGGACCTCAAGTCGGCATGACTTTCGAGCTACTGGGGTCTGACGTTTACCACCCCTAGGCGAGATATGCAACATATCAGACAAACAGACCGGACTGTACGGTAAGTGTTACTGGTTGGATTCACAGGAGTGTGAGAGGGCTTGCTCGTCGATCTTCTGATCGCTCAATACCCGGGTGGCCGTTACGTTTAGCAGACCGCTTGCGCCTTGTGGGTGTTTGATATGATCATCATCTGCTGCCGGCGTATTGACGAGTCTTTAGAGTCCTACACAGAGGTTTCCTGGCTCAAGCGAAACGAAATAGGAGCGCATATAAGATATGTGCGGGACCGAGAATAATGCGTGTATGTGATACCGTATTCCATTCTCGCGACGAATGTATCGATTGGTTATATGCGATATAACCTGGTTATCGAATCAAGGATTGATTCGAGAAGCCGATACATTGAATACTAGTCGGTTATATGCGACATGACCGGATCATTGAATCAAGTGTTGATTTAATGATTTAATGCATAATTATATATATTTGATATATTACTTTACATTAACTAGTATTGGTTCACTTTAAATGGATTTACTCACTTGGTTTGTGCACATTGCATATGTGATATATTTTGTGCACATGATTGTATCATGTTTGATGATACATGCAATCTAGGGTTAGTGTAAAGAATTAGACCATGGTTAAGTTTATGATTAGGGTTTTCTTTTTATTTATTCTTTTTGTTTATTTTGGAAAAAGGAAATGATAAAGAAAATAGAATGGTGGCTTGATTTGTTTATAGTTGAAGTTTCTTGAAACTTTGACTAAGTCACCATTCTTGTCTCATCCTTAACCCTAACCATTCAAGTTAACTATGGTCCATTCTCTACAACTAACCAAGGGTTAGTAAATGATAAGTATTGATTTATTTATCATTTACATAATACTTATCATATTCTTTTTCTTCATCTTCTTCTTCTTCAACATGAGAAAAAAGCTTGCTACATCAATGGTGATTGATGAAAAAGTGTGGGAAATCCAAAACTAAAGTCTACCCACTTCCTATTTCTTCATCCTCTACCTCTTGCCAAGTAGTATAGGGTGTTTCCTTCACAAGTTTTCTTGACTTGGTGAAGTTGGAGCTTGATCTAGCGATGCCTCGACGTAGATCATCTTCGGCATCGTCGTCGATGACCTAGCCCGTTTTTCCTCCGATGAAACCACCGTGAGAGTCATGGTTCGATTTGGACAGTGGAGAGGACTTCATCACGGAGCCTAGGAGGTGGAGGACCGGATCTACAAAGGTTGTAGCCCCTTCCCTTTAGCTATATTTCCGTTTACTTGCTTGCATCGCCTATATATCTAGTTAACGATCCGTATTAGGGTTTGTAGGCACTTGTAAAATTTCAATTGGCCATGTTTGATCACTTGTGAGACTCCATTAGAGTGCCTAGGAACCCTACACAGAGTTCCCGCTGGAAGGAAAAGATCTTTCAAGTCTCTTTCTGGCACTTGCAAGAAGGAGAAAACTGCGGCCTTAAACGATTCTGTCGTTAATCCAAGGGCTTGTGCTATTTTGACCGCGGACATAGCCAAATAAGGATCAAACATAAATCTTGATCCTTTGGAGGCGAGAATCAAGGAATATGTTGATCTTGCAATGGCCATGGTTGAGTCAGCAACAGAAGATGATGATGCTAACCTTTAAAAAGCTATAGGTGCTTCTGAGCGAACTGCCTAAAAAGAAGCAACAATTAAGGTCGTTGCGGTGATCGGTATATCTCATTCGGTTCCATTCAAATGTTTTGCAATATTCTATATCTTAATTACCCCCCTCCCGTTTTGTAGCAATTTCCATCGAAGAGGCTACTCAAGCTTCATTTGATACACTCCGGGATGAGGAAGAAACAAGGCGAAGGGCCACCCGGGGTTTTGGTATGATTCATCCTTTTCTCGCGTTCCGCTCAATTTATCTTGTACTAATTACTTAATGCTCTCTTATTGCAAGGATTTCTTCGACTGGGATTCGCATAACAGATGCATCTCCTGCTTCAACCGATGTACGCTTTTCAAGGCCAAACGTCCCTACCGATGCTCCAGCTTGATTATTTCAGGAGAGAGGGCTGAAGCGTCCCATGTCATCTGCCTCTAACCCTGATTCCTATGACGATGAGATGACCAATTTAACGACTGCGCATAGGTGGTCTGTGCAGATTGCTCGAGAGGAAGAGGCGCACCATCTCCGTGAATAAGCCGAGCATCAGGCTTCTTTAGGTAAAAGTAGCTTTTTTTAATATAGCCGGTGCTAGTTCCAGTGCTCAGGCTCCCTTGGATGTTCCGAAAGAAGGTGAGATCTTGCTAATCGAGCCCACGGAGCCGGTGGTTGAATCTTATGATTCTGAGGCCCACGATCCCACCGTCGATATTACAGACGACATGGGCGTTACTCCATATTCTACTGCTTCTATAGGTGGATCCCAGTTATCTGCTTGGGAAACTAGCGTTGCGATGGCTGTCATCTTTTCTAGGGATGGGACCCCTGCTCTTGATTCTGTCTCTTCCATAGGGATGGAGACAGACATTAGCGGCTTTGTTAAGACGGGTTTCGAAGTCAGCAGCCCTATGGGGATGGCTACGGCAACTACCTCACCAATTCCCGCAGGCCCCACTGGTATGCTACATCTCATTAATAATTCTGAATTCTCTTTGACCTCCATTAAGCGTGCTTGCTAATGATTTCTTTATCTTAGATGTTGCCGCAATGGCCATTTTATCGCTTATATGGATCGAGCACTGTATCGCTTATATCCAATCTGATGAGAAAAGGTTGGCTCAAAAGAAGGCGGAGGGTCTCGCAACCGCTATCGAGCTTGGCCGCTTAAGAAAAGAGTTGTTAGCCGCCGCCCATTGTGTTGTGATTCTCTGAAAGGCCCTTGCTCATGCCATGACCCATGGTCTGGCTTTGGAGAAGGAAATTACAGCCACAGAAGCAATGGTGGAAAGCCATAAAGCTGATAAACGTGAGATTGATAACTGGCTCGCCGAATGCCACTGTAAAAAGGAAGAAGTCGAAGCTTTATTTTCCGCGCTGGTAGAGTGGGAAAGGGAACTAGAACAAAAGAATAACCGCGTGGCTGACTGTTTGAGGGTTCCGCCTTTGTAGTTGCTTTATTGTATTCCCTTTTTTGTTTTGCAGAAACCGTGCCTTTCATGAATTTTGACTTGTAAATGAAGGACATTTTTTTGTACAAGTTGTATTTTTATTTTGATAAATAAAAGAACAACTACCTTTTAAGTCGCACTTTTTATCAATGTGCTGAAATGACCCGGCTTATTTTATATACTCGTTTCGGAGTGTTCAGTTTACCCTTCCCTCAGGCTTATAGGTAAATGCTTCCTAACGTTAAATAGACATAATCCTTATAGATACAGGAGTCTGTTAGGTTTGTGGTACTAGGTTAAGTCCATCATACCATCGCGTTGGCTGATATTTTCCCAACTTACAATCCCTAAGGTTGAGATTCGAGTAGCCACACGATTGTCGTGTCTCTGATCCCTTCTCAGGTTGGACACGTCTTCAAGTAGTCTTCTTAGGTTGGAATATCCCCAATACCATCGGAAGATCCCGCGTTAGGTATTTCTATGGTGCTATATTAGAGTTTAGGCTCTATTTGAAGCCTCGATGAGTCATGATCGCACCCTTCTACAGTGGGATGATATCCAATGGTCTTTAGGCCTTGTATATACCGCCATTAAGACCCGAAGTTAGGAATATGTCGTTACTTTGATTCATTTTGATCCTTGGGTTTGTTAATGATGTCTCACTCGCACTTCACCGGAGTTAGTCGGGCATCCATATAGTTTATGTGCTATACCTTCGAGACTTAGTTATCCATTTGGCAGAGTGTAGGGAGACATATTGCTCCTCTCATTCTTGAATCACCTATTTGAACTACCTGCAGGCAGTAAATTTTCGTTTTTTATCATTTTTCTTTTTGTTTTTCTTCTCCGCGATGCTCTATCCTTTCAGCTTTTTATATCGTGAAAGTCACAATTGCCCAATCATTTCGGCTATTTACTCGTGGTGCCCAATCATTTCAGCTATATTTTTTTATTTTCACTGGCTGCTTTTTATTGCGAGTTGCCCCATCATTTCAGCTATTATTTCTTTTATATACTTGTCGATTTTTTCATGAGTCAAAGACTTTGGGTTTGATACCAGCTTCGGCATCGGTATCACTACAACTGGGATATTATTAGGAGCGACTCATCATATGCCATCACCAATTTTCGGCCAATGGCGGCTTAGGTAACAGGTTTAGATCCCTGCAAACTAAGGATTTTTAGACTTTACGAGTCGTAATGGTCTCATAAAGGTATTTCTCCCTATGAGACATGGCGATCTCATAGGTGTATTTTCTCCTTAGGAGTCGTGAGGACTCCTAAGTGTGTTTTCTTCTTATTAGTCGTAAGGATCTTACAAGAGTATTTTCTCCTTGTCAGTCGAGTGGACTCACAAATGTCGTTCACCATGTCAAGAAATATTTCTCACCTTTGGTGGGACTTAGTTGGGAATATATTTATTTACGTCCGTGGATTGTATACAAGAGTCGATATTGAACAACATATAGGGCATAAATTTGTGCGGTTATGATGGGTTAAAAACATGTTTAAATCCATGTAACTTAAGGCTATTGAATTTCATAAGCCGTGAGGGTCTTACAAAGGGTATACTTTCCTTACGAATCGTGAGGATCTCGTAAGTGTATTTTCTCCTTAGGAATCGTATGGATTCCTAAGCGTGTTGCTCCTTTGTGAGTCATAAGGATTTCATGCAGGTGTTTTCTCTTTACAAAGTCGAGAGGATTTTGCAAATGCAAATTTTCATTTCTTTTTACCGAGTTCGAGCCCTCCCGGGTTTTCACAAGATCGCCGGTAGCCCTGCTGTTTTTACTTACGGAGCCCCTTCAGGTTTTCATCAATGCCTGTTTTGCTTGTGGACGTACCGTTTTTTTTCCGCCGTGGATGATCCAACATTTCTCGAGGAGACAGGCGGCCCGTAAGATAACACATTATCAGCTGTAGGTCATGACATTTTTCGAAGGATCGCATCTTCGGCAGAGCTTCCTGGCCAGTGGGGGTCTGGGAAAGATATGGATTGTTTATGCCTGTGAGTTGTATACGGCCGGTTATATGATCCGTACTGTAGAGCCAAATATATTAGTTTAGGGACATTTTGGTCTAACATTAGTTTAAGGAAATTTCGGTCCATCATTAGTTTAGGGACGTTTTGGTCCACGGAAATATAGTATGGGGTCATATTGTTTGTGCCCGTAGATTGTATACGGTGATCAATATAGAGATCTACCATAGAGCAATGATTGATTGTTTTCGCTGAAAAGTGTGTTGTAAATAATCTCAATCAAGACGGTGTCGCTCTTAGCTAGCAGAGATGGGTATGGGGCGTCCTAAGGAAAACATGAAACCTTTATCTTGCCTTAGACGAGTTGATTGAAATATGGGTTGATTGTTTGTAGATCTATTTTGATACGGATATAGATTTTATAAAGAAGAGACTTGTAGGGTTCATATGATTTAGTAGTAATGGATGAATAATTAAAAATGACTCTTTTTATCTTTTAATAGTTTAAAACTATATCGATAGTGATGAATGTAGATTAGGGTTCTTTTGGATGAAACTAGGGTTTCCCCACTCTTAACCCATGTCCTTGCATTGATCTCTATTCATGTCTAGCCTTTAACAAAATAAGAGTTAATCTAATCTTAAATCGCGGTCGAAACTATCAATAAATTGGTAGCGCGGCCGATAAGGATGTTAACAATTGTTTTGCTAAAGTTTATAAACTTTAAAAGATATAAAAGAAGTTAAGAGATTTAATCATCCATTGATCTACCCTAACTTACGAACCCTAGCAAGCTAGGAATTACTCGCTCATGGTTTGAGATTTAGAAGGAAGGATAGAAAAGGAGATCATAATGTAAATGCAGAAAGTAATGCAGAAATTAAATGCAGAAAGTAAATGCGAAATAATTAAACTAATGATCTATCTTTATTAATCAACTTATCATTTACAAATCCTTTTTGAGTGTAGAATACAAAGAAGCCTATTTTCTCTCGATCTATATCTCATAGGAAGTAGATGTTCATTCGATTGATCACGTTAATTTATCACGTCGATTCGTGGACCTGTCTTGGATCTCTTGATCTTCTCAGTGATTTTGGTGATGTAAAAGGTGATTCTTTTCCAAGTATTGCTCTCGGGCCTTTAATAGCCCTAGAAGCAAAAACCCTAGATCCTATGTGTTAGGACATTTTGTTGTGATCACCCCTAAAAAATTCCAAATCCATTGGCTACAAGGAGGTCGCGGATCCGCCACGGATATGGGTATTTGGCCGCGATTGGGTGACGTCATGGTGCAATCAGGGTTTTAAAATTCTTGGGCTTCTAGGTGTTGACAGGTGGAGATTGTTGTGATGTCAGGATTCTTTAAATCTTTCTCTGAATCTCCGCAATTATTGATTTTACGATTTGATTCAACTTTATCGACAGATTTTATTTCCAACATCTCGGATATCTCGATCTCCAGACCTTAGCTCATATCTGCACAATATCTCAATTCATAGTACTAGTAATATTTGTTATTTATTTTGAGATATTATCCTAACCATTAGTATGATATGATATTTTACGAATATTGATTAGGATTATTTGATATGATGTGCATATTCATATAAATATTATATGCATATATTTTCCTTCATAATGTTAATTATTATATATAAACATATGATAAAGAGTATTTTTCAAATAAACCCACATATATACCATAATTACAATAAACACTTTTATGTATTTAACAAAAGTAAGGAAAATGTTCCATCAAATGTACAATATTTTCGACTGAACAAATACCCTCAAACTTAACTTTGATCGTCCTGAGAAAACTAGTTATTCAAGAGAGGGAGAAAAAAAAGGAAAAGAAAAACCAAGCACACTTTCGTAGGCAACACAATTGCACTTAGCACGTGCAACAAGCCTTTAAACCTCTAGGTGTCCCTAGTTGGAGGAGTGTTGTCTCTTGAGCGTTTTCAGCAGATTACACCCACAAAATCCTATAATGAAAGAAAGAAGATGAAAGTTATATACACAGATGAGAGCATATAAAAGAAAGAACTTGAAAAGAAAAGTTTCAAACTACACTAGCTTTTTAGTTGCCATGAGCCCTATCTTAATAGTCATGAAAAGATGTCAGAAATCAAATCATCCCTCAATAAAACGTCGCCTTTAATCTTCCTCCCTATCTTTCTTCCAAACATCGATCATATACCCCTACGTATGCTTAAAAGACATCCCTACACTTAGATAATTCAATTCAAGCTATAATACCCTTGTCCATCTTCCTTAATAGGTGAATACTTTCAGATGGAATTGCTCATGTTGGGATTCCTTAGCACCTAGCCTATGGTTTGCAAGCATCACACATGCCACAACAAAAATTCAAGGAGGTGCTAAACAATGAACCTAAAGATCATACTAGAAAACTAGGGTAACAAAACTTGTAAACCAACATTACAAAGAGAAGTGAATGAAAATACAACCTTTGTAGATCCGGTCCTTCACTTCTAAAGCTTCGTGTTGACGTCCCTTCGCTGCGATCATAGTAGTCCCGAACTCTAGAATGGATTTTCCCGGAGAAATGATCAAGCTAGCTCGTTGACTTCGAGGCCGACGATGATCTACGTCGAAGTGACTCAAACTCAAGCTTCCTCTTCACTTGGTCAAGAACTTTGTGAAGAGAACACCCTAAACTAAATGGCAAGTAGTAGAGTATGATGAAATAGGAAATGGGATCACTTTATATTTTGATTTCTCACTTTATTTCTTCACTTGGAAAAATCTAGCAACCTTTTTCTTTTGGATGAAGAAGAAGAAGAAGAACAAAATTAAGTGAAGTTAATTATCATCGTGCAACCATGGGTGAGTTAGTTTTTATCCACTAACCTTTGTAGAGACTAAACCATGGTTCAAGTTAATGGTTTGGTTAATAAATATCTTAAGTGAGACAAAGTTAGTGGACTTGGTCAATGGATGCTTCAAGCTTCATGAAGCTTCAAGAATGAAAAAGTGCTTACTAATTTTGAATTACAAAATAAATATAAACCTTTACCATTAACTTAAATAGGGTGTAAGTCACTCATACACCCAAGTTTGCATGTATCATCAAGCATGATACAAACATATACATAAACATATATCATATATATACATTATGCATATAAAGTGAGAAAAAGTTATCTTAAGTGAACCAATACTAGTTAATGTAAAGCAATATATCAAATATATAATTATACATTAAATCATTAAATCAACACTTGATTTAATGATCCGGCATATCACATATAACCGACTAATATCTAGTGTATCAATATATCAAATCAACACTTGATTCGGTAACCCGGCTACATCGCATATAACCGACCGATGATACAAATCGCGAGAATAGAATAAAGTATCACATACTCGTATTATTCTCGGTCCCGCGCATATCTCATATGCGCTCCAATTTCGTTTCGCTTGAGCCAGGAAACCTCTGTGTAGGACTCTAAAGACTCGTCAATACGCTGGCAGTAGGTGGTGATCATATCAGTCACTTACAAGCCGCAAGCGGTCTGCTAAACGTAACGGCCACCCGGGTATTGAGCGATCAGAAGATGAACGAGCAAGCCTTCTCACATTCCTGTGAATCCAATCAGTAACACTTACCGCGCAGTCCGGTCTATTCGTCTAATATGTCGCATATCATGCCTAAGGGTGGTAAATGTCAGACCCCAGTAGCTTGATAAGTCATGCCAATATAAAGTCCATAACGGTCGTGAAACTACTGATAACACTTACCAGTAAATCACATCAACCTTGGACAGGGATTTCCAGTTATGGCCAGTCGAGCATAGCGCAACATTAACCTCCAATACCGGGAGAGACGAATCCCCTCCTATCGCTCATTGCCTCCATGTGACTCGGGACTGTACCTAAAAACCACCTATTTGCATGACTCAGTAGAGCCGTGGTAGGGTGGAAATCAAAAGCATAGTGGGAGACACACAAGACTCTATGATGATCTCAGGTCGACAGGCTAAGCTGTACCAGTGTCACCAGAGAATTGCCATCTGACGTGAGGTATAATACCATCTGGGAGTTCTCGGCGAATCCGTTCAGTGTACCCAGTCTCCACTGAGCACCCGTATATCATCTATGATGTCAAACACAAATGGATATGGGAACATCCATCGCCCATCACATGGGTCGAGAAGATATACGCCAGTCTACTCTGGAATATCGATGCCCCGTCTCGATATTCCCGCGACCAGGAACATTGAAGAATGTACTCATGGACTACCAGGCCCCACTAGTATGATATGCATCATAATCATGGAAGTCGAGTACACATCGTAAGGGCTTTATCAACATGTAACAAAGAGACAACATGTGTACATGTTAAGATAAAGAACAACCAGATAGCGTACTATCATGTCGAGCAAGAAAGTCCTCCCTATATATGTCTAAGCATCCACTACAATATACATCTCATGTACAGTAATGGCCTCTAGGGCATACATATAACTAACAATCCCCCACTTGCACTAGGGCCATCATATAGCAGTGGTTGTAGTATCTCATACTCAACCATCCCATAAAAGTCTCTCTTTGGGAAAAGGCCATTGTGAGTGGATCCGTCGTGTTTTCCTCAAAGTCTAC
This sequence comes from Agapanthus africanus, assembly GCA_030015575.1. Taxonomy (NCBI): domain Eukaryota; kingdom Viridiplantae; phylum Streptophyta; class Magnoliopsida; order Asparagales; family Amaryllidaceae; genus Agapanthus; species Agapanthus africanus. The sequence continues at coordinate 176,062,375 of JASDDO010000028.1, forward strand.
TCTCCTAACCTCGATCTCCCTGGAGATCAGCTATCTCCATGATCAGATGATACTGCCTTGGAATATTTCTGGGTCACTGATGGGACCATGGTTCCTGGGCAAAAGCCTCACCTCTATTGTCACACAATGGTAGGAAGCTAGTTCATTTCATAAAGAAATATACACCCAGACTACCTCTTTGGTAGCATCTTTGGTAGCGATGTATCTAGCCTTTATCGTCTAGTTTGCCACGGTATCTAGCTTGGAACTCTTCCAACATACCATCCCTCCACCGAGGATAAAGACAAATCCTGTGACTGACATTCAGTCGTCCTTACCACCCTGGAAGCTATCCAGTGATTCTCCCCAGGATCGATTGATACCATCTCACTACACCTAGTGAGAATACTAACATCCATTTAGATCTATCTCATAGATCCAAAACTCAGGATTTAGGAGGTATCACCTTGATCCTATATGGAGAATCCTTGTGATAAGAGGAGATTGACCGTGCGTAGCATAGGAAACTCTTTTCCTATCAAGAGTATGTCATCCACATACAGTACGAGGAATACCACCATACTCTCTACTACCTTTTTGTATATACAAGGTTCATCTACCATCTTGATGAAGTCAAACTATTTGACTATCACATCAAAACAGATGTTCCAACTCCGCGATGCCTGCTTTATTCCATAAAGCATCTTGCACACGTTTCCGCTGCTCCCACTGTCTATGAAGCCCTCTGGCTGTGTACTTATAGACGCTCTCTTCTAAATCATTATTTAAAAAAAGCAGTCGTGACACCCAACCACCAGATATCGTAGTCATGGTATGTAGCAATGGCAAGTAGGATCTGGATGGACTTAAGCACAGCCACTGGAAAAGGTTTCGTTATTATCCACGCCTGGTCAATTACGAGAACCTTTTACATGTCTAGCTTTGAAAGTCTCAACTTTTCCATCTACACCATGTAATCTTCTCAAGATATACATGCTCCTGATGGGGATTTAACCCTTCAGATATAGCAGCCAAAGTCCATACTTTGTTGGTGTACACGGATTCCATCTCAGATCGCTAAGTATCCAGCCATTCTTATAGAGTCACTACTCTTGACAGCCTGCTCGAAACTAGTTAGGTCATCATCTCATGATGCAATCCTCGCTCCCACTGTCATCGAGAAACCGAAGTATCTCTCATGCGGATGAGGAACCCTGCTAGATTGGCGGAGAGGCTGAGGTTCGTCGGGGACTATTGAATCCTTTGGTTCTACCAAATCATTAGCTGTAGATAGTATAGCTGGAACTCCTTCCAGTTCTACAAAACTGACCTTGCCTCGATCTTGTCCGGATTTTGCTTTTATACATAGGCCGGACAACCCCAAATCTTAACTCACTTAAGAGATGGGCTCTTCCCATACCATATCTCATATGGAGTGGTAGGCATTGATTTGATTGGAACCCAATTCAATAGGTATGCAGCTTTTCAAGTGCATAACCCTCAAAAGGAAACAGGTAACTCAGTAATACTCATCATAGAGCGCACTATATCTAATAGGGTGCGATTGCTCCGCCCTGATACACCGACGTGCTGTGGTGTATACGGAGGAGTATTGCTGAAAGAGAATCTCATTCTCTTTTAGAATAGTCCAGGATCTCCATGCCTAAGTATTCTCCTCCCTGATCGCATCAAAGGACATAATACTTATACCTGTATTGGTTCTCTACTTCTATCTTATATTCTTTGAGGTTCTCAAAAGCTTCAGACATGTATTTCAACAGGAACATGTGTCCGAATCTTGAGAGATCATCAGTGAATGTAAAGAAGTATAAAGAACCAGTTCTGGCATTTGTAGACTGGGGACCTTCATACATCACTATGTATCAGTCCCAAGAGTTCACTAACTCTTTCTCTGTTTCCAATAAACGGAGCTATGGTCATCTTATCTTTGTGACATGACTGGCAAGTTTCACAAGATGTAAATTCAAACTGATTTAAATATGCATCTAAATGTAACTTAGCTAGTCGGGTCGCATTGATATGACCTAGTCTACAATGCCTCAAGAAGGATTCGTTCATTTCTGAACTCTTCCTCTTGTGTGTGTTCTGTACGTTAGGAACTGTCACTACTACAATGGGGTTGCCCCTACGGATAATTAAATCCGTAGGGGCAGATATTTCTTGCCCCTACGGACTAAGCCGTAGGGCCCAATGGTTGTCCCTACGGTGCCCGACATTTTAATTTAAAAATATTAAATCGTAATTTGTTGTTTGGCCCTATGGAGCCGCAAACCAATAACCTACGGTTATGTCCGTAGGGGCAGCTAAATGGGAATTTAATAAAAAAAAAGGCACAGAAATGCCCTACGCCTCGATCTCTTTCCCTCTCGTTCCCAAAATTTTCTCTCGTTCCCGCATCTCCAATTTTCTCTTCGTCGCCACCGCTCGCCCTCCGTTCTCAGCCCGCCACTGTAAGTGCACGGCGGCACCCCGGCCGTCAATCCGACGCCGGAATGCGGAAGCGGTGAATAACTTAAATTTTGCGGACTTTGCAAACCGGCACCACCGCGCACTAAACTCCGGATCGTAACCATTAAACTAGTCTAGCTAACTAACAAGAAAGGGAATAGATATACCGACTGATCCGAGTCCTCCGGTCTTCATCTCCACTCCGATTTCCTCGCGGGATCTCCGTCCGTCTCCTCCTCGTCGGAAAGGGCACCACGAAGCCGGTTACTTTTACGGGCTCCCGCCTCTATACCGAGGCAACTCGGGCATGAAGCCGGCAACTCGACATGCCCAAGGTTTGCTGTAGGATGTGTAGGGTCTATGTCTCATTGGGGTTTTGGTTGCCTTTTGAAGATGGAGAAATGAAGGTATGAAAAATGGTGCTTTCATTTTTCTTGGCATGAAAAGAGATCAAGAATGAAAAACACTCTCAAGGATGAAGCTCTCTCCTTCTCTTTTCTTCTTCTCACTCAACCATGAAAAACTTATGAACTTAGAAATGGAGGAGGAATGAATATGAAGCAATAAGGGAGGTGAGTGTAGGAGATGAGAAGAGGTGACCACATCAAGGGACAAGAAAACATCAACCATGCTTTACCTTTTTCAAACCATACCCTTTCATGTCATAAGTAAAAGCAAGTCAAGGTGCAAAGAAATGAAAACTATCATAATCAATCATTATGCAATAAAACCCTCCACAAAGTGTTATTTGCACAATTGCAAATAACCCCCTCCATCGGAAAAGTCCGGCCGGGAAAGAACAAAGGAAAACCGGCCGGAACGGAATGCAAACTGGCAACTCCAGAAAACTGGCCCCGTAATAAATTACAGGAAAACCCCGATACTGTGCATACACACCCGCATCTGTATTCCGACCGGATACAAATGCAAAGAGACAAAATCTACACTGTACTAAACTAGGACCGGCTTAAACCAAAGCCGGCTAGTAATATCCGTTCGATCCTGATCCGTGCAATACCGCACATATCTGATCGAACCCTGCCATATACCTATACGGCTACTAGTACAAACAGTCCGATCCTGATCCGTGCAATACCGCATGTATCTGATCGGACCCTGCCATATCTCCATACGGCCTCTACAGCGTTTAGCCCGAAAGCTGAGTAACTGAAAGTGTGGTGGACTCTAAAGACTCGTCAATACTATGGCTGTGGATTTAACCACCAGCACGTCAGAGGTATAAGCCAATACGTGACGGGCCACCAGCTATTGACCAAAAGGGACGTCGATGAGCGAACTCATCCTGATACCCTACTGAGCCTGTCAGTGACAATATCCGTGCAGTCCGGTCCGTTCGTCTATGAGTATCGCATGGCGGGCCTAGGGGGTTGGTAAAAGTCAGACCCCCAAAACCGGTACAAGTCGTGTCGGAGTGTAGCCCAGAACATCCTGAGATACTACTGGAATACCTACCAGTAAATCTCCTTGCCTTGGCCAAGGACTTCGTGTAATGGCTCTCCTAGACACAGCACGACCTCACCCCCAATACCGGGAGAGACGAACCCCTGAAGATACGCTCACTGCCACCATGTGGCTCGGGACTGTACCCAACTAAAACCTGTTTGCACGACTCCTTTGAGCCGTGGTAGGGTAGTAATCAAAGTACAGTGGGAACTCACACGAGACAAATGACGATCCCCAGGTCGATGAACTAACCTGCACACATGTCACCAGGGAACTGCCATCTGACGTCTGGTATATGACCAACTAGCATGTTCCCGGCGAGTCCTGTCCGGTGTACTCATAACCCAATGAGCACCTGTATACATCTTAGGTGATCCAACTGACACCGGTGGCTTGTGAGACCGGCCACCGCCCCTCGTCGGGGTCTCGACTGTATACACTAGTCTACTAATGGAGTATCGATGCCCGGTCTCGAAACTCCCACGACTAGGGACCTTTAAGGATATGCTTGTAGACCCCCAGCTCCCACTTATATGATCGCCCTCATACTGCTGGTGGTCAAGCAAGAATCCTAGGGGCTCTATCAACGTGTAATAGCGACATGTCATGTCACCTAAAGCAGTACACGATGATAAAGGTAAACCAGATAGCATACTATCATCTCGAGTAAGACTGTCCTACCGGGATAAGTCCTCCATCAATCATTACAATCACGTACCTGTGATCTAATAATTGACTCTGAGGGCACTATCTCCAACAATCTCCCACTTGCACTCAAGGCTAATTATTGCGATGTCGCATACTCACAGCCCGTGTGATACCGAACATCCAACTCCTCTACTAGTCAGTCTCACAAAGCTCGTTTGCGGAACTATTGCGTTCGAGGAATAGCCTCAGTGAGTGGATCCGCTTAGTTGTTTCTTTCTATGTCTCTCTATATCTCAAGTTCGCGGAGAAAACCATCTCCCGAAAAGAGCAATATCTGTCTTAGACTGTCTGGATGTCTGATGGGACCGAGCTCATAAATGAACTCCAAATCCAAACTTCTTAGACTGTATCGTCAACTGAACTTAATCAGTATCCTGCGCGCCATGCCTCCCTCAGTATTGCCTTGGACCACCTGTCCAAAATACTGCCCCTCATCAGAAGGAAAACTATAACTCTGACAACCTCCTTGTCGTCCATGTCACCTTGGAAGCCTGGAATGATAACTGTCTCCTGAATGAGGCTGTCGTTATCATATCCCTAGAACATCCACTTATGTTCTAAAACTGCTTCCGACTGTTTCTCCAGGATTGGATTAATGTCAACTTATTGCATCTAGTGCAAGAACAACATCTGGTGTGGTACTTGACATCTCACGATTGACTCAATTGCCTGAGCAAGTGATCTGCCAATCATGCCCGTCCCTCTCCCCTTTAGTCTGTAAGACACCTTTGGAGAGGGTGACTCCATTACCTGCAGGTACACTACCGTGCATGGAGTCGTCCATTCTAAATACTCTTAGAATGCAGTCTAAGTACCCTGATTGGGAAACCACCCAAATCTAGATCTAAAACCATAGATCTAGTAACCAATATGTCTGATACAAAATCCATTTCCTTTGTGGAGAAACAACTGTGTGACGACCAAAGTATAACCGATCGTAGTGTAGGAGTTTCCTTTCCTACTCTGTGTATATCATCCAAATACCAGGATATCACACCCTACTACCTTCTCAACAGATCCATCCCCTATTCTGATGAAGTCAAACCCATGACTGTCACGTCGGAAATAGATGATCTATCTCCGCTACATCTGCTCTAGTCTATAAATAGACATAAGCAACCTGTCCACCAATCCTTCCGCTGCTCCCACTGACTATGACAACCCTCTGGCAGAGTCATATAGACGCACACTTCTAAAACTGGTTTAGAACGACGCTATACTCATCCTCCCGCCGGGTCTCGCAACCTGGAACAACAGCAATGGTAATTGTGGGTAAACAAGAACTTCCCTGTCACCGTCCTTGAGGCTACCGTAGTGCCTCTCGGGTGCCTGAAGTTACCCACCTTATCTGCGGAGTGGCCAATGGAATGTCAATCCAGATTGAATCTTTAGGTTCCTTATCAAATCTTCAGTAATCGTTTGTGGTTCTGGAATCACTTCCAGTTCTACCATACTCCCACTACTGTTTTCTGAAAAAATCCATTTTTAATAAAACTGTGGCGAGTCTAGAACAATATTGCTATTGTTCATCCAGATGGTAGAAAATCAACCCGCGTCATAGCCTGGGTCAACCCACAAACAGCCATTACAGAAACGTGCCTTGAGTTATCCAGAGTCTGGTTTTAAGCATAATCCGGACAACTCCCCGTACCTTAACATCGTTAAGATATGAACTGTTCTATATCCAATATAGAAACAGAGGCACTGATTTAATTGAACCAGATTTAAATCATGCAGCTGTCCCCAGCGCATGTCAACTAAATGGAAGGAGGCCGATCAGCGTTACTCAACTTAGGAGTGCTTCCAATTATGAGTAACCTGAAAGAGAAGCAAGATCTCTTAGTCATTACCATCAACTGAATACCATACACAAGTATCTACATCTTCGATCACTTTGAAGAATCCCGATACTTGCTACACCTGGTTCTCTACTCTATTCAAATACCTATAACTCCTCAAAACTTAGACCCTGTGTTTCTACGAAACACATGTCTAAGAACTAGAGAAGTTAAAAGCAAACAGAATACAGTATGAGGACCAACCCCTCTATCCTGATGGACCCTGGACAACATACAATTCTCTGTATAAGTCCCTTGAGTCTGATAACTCATTCACTGTGTGTCGTAGGTTGAAAACTGTACTTATGGTTATGAAGAATTACACCGCTGTTTAATGCTCCTTACCTAACCATCCACTGATATGGGTAAATGTCGTAGACATAATTTCAGAAAGGTATATCTCACTCTATGAAAATAGACGTACAGATATATCAATTTGAAATTGGTGCATAACTGCGGATATTCAAAACCAAATATTTGCCGACCGGCAAACAGCCCAGGTGATTTCCTCAAATATCACCGATTACAACGAATCCCGATATAATGAGGATGATCACCCAATTCCCAATAACTTACTCCCACTCATCATCTGTAAAACCATACAGATGTGAGAATCGTACCTGGTAAATACATACCCTGGAGTAAGTATCTAATTGGGAAATCAGTTTTCCTTTAACAGTACACAGTGAAACTGAAACATTGAAATGTTCCGATGGGGTATCCTGGTATTCCTAGTAATGCCTCTTCCAGATTCACGACTGTAACCGTATAATTCTTTGCCACCTTTCCAAATCCCTTCATATGTCTTTAGTCTTTACCTTCTGCACACCCCTTAGGCCAAATGGTTTTCTTCCTTCCCTACCGTTCGGCACCAGCCTATGGTTTGGAAGAAGACTATCCAATAAGCATAATGGGTATACTGTCCTAATCCTAGGAACACTCGCAATGAGAGAGGGTGAAGATAAAAGACAACCGAATAAACCTTATTCCTATTTCTCCTGAACCAGAATCCATCCCCGAACTGGAACAAGTTCCATTCGAGTTCGTATATAACCATACGATGGAGTATCCAAATAAACTGTGGATCTTCGTAGTGATACGGAGTGTCCTGGAGAAATACAAAGGTGATGTGGGAGTGGTAACGAAATATTTGGTTTGGTCGTGAATATCTGTTGCAATTTACTTTGCCCTCTTACTAATCCCTTGCTTTGTCTTAATCTTAATACCTTCTGCACACCGTTTAGGCTAATTGGTTTTCTCCATTCCCTACCGGTCGGCACCAGCCTAAGGTTTGGAAGAAGACTATCCAATCTGCATAATAGGTGTACTATCTCCTAAACCAAGGAGTACTCATAACTTGAGAAAAGGTAAAAGGGAAAAGACAACTGAATAATCCTATCCGTTTTCTCCAGAACCGGAAACCATCCTCGAATTCCTTCGAGTTCGTATCTAACCATACGATGGCTTTGTCCAATGGAAGTGGACGTTCGCAGTAATACGGGGTGTCCTGGAGAAAAGGGTAAAAGTAGGAGTGGCAATGAGGTCTGCAACTCTGACAATCCAAAAGCCGGTGTAAAGAAGGTTCGGTCAACTTGGTCACTGAGTCATAAGTCTTGGGTCGGGTCAATGGTCGCTGCCAAGAGAGAGAGAAAAGAAACACTCAGCATGCACTCTAACTTAGATCAGAATGGTTACCAATTTATCTAATCTGGAATCCTCCCACTGTACCTCAAATTCTCCTCCAAACCTGAAAGAAGAATTAGTCGGGGTCACCCGAGGAGTAAACTAACTCATCAGTGGGAATCGGGATCCAACTCTCATCGCATGATAACGTGACGGAATCCGCTCACGGTATCACACTCCAGAAGGTATGCGCATATCTGGCAAGTTTCAGTACTTTTGAAACTCCCGATGTGATTTCTGCCCCATGCTCTTATGACCTTGGCGTGAGGTCAAAATATCATAAGTCACATGTCAAGTTCTGCCCATCATTATCCAGGTTAATTTGAATCCACCCGTACATACCCTTGACGTAGGCCAAAATAGTAGTACGACTGTCCCAAACCAACGCATCTATCTATGCAACAGATAAATACCCGGCAGCTACCAAACACTATGCCTTGGCGTGAGGTCAAAATACATAGCTTGAATACTACCGAATATTTAACTGAAATGATGGAGGGCTACGAATGGTTTCTGGCGAATACCTTTAACGTAATGAACTTGATATCGTTGAAGGAACGGATAGCTTTTTAGAAACATAGTGACGACAACTTCCGCTAAAGAGGTCACTCCCGGTGAAGGGATCTCGGCTCTTTCCCCGTAGAATGAGGTGCAGGATATTCCAAATGAATACCACGGTGCACAGCAAAAGTAATCGGCTATAGTGAAGTTAATGCCCTGACGCAAACTTCTGTCCAAGGGGTCACTCCCGGTGAAGGGATCTCGGCCCTTGCCTCATCGACTGAGGAGCAGGATATTCCAATGAATACCACGATGCAAAACAAAAGTAAACATCCTTGCAATAACAGCTTTTGAAAAGTGTTCCAACAACATCAGATTAGGTTTGTTTTTAACTTTGCATTGATCCGAATCAATGCAGTCCCATCATTTGATCACACCACAAAGAACGAAAATATACTGATGTACGTATATGCCATCCGCATTCGCCACTGGGTCCCGTCATTACCCGTTAGGTTACCTTACTAACGACAGAGCGGGGACTGGACTAGCGCGGATGCAAAACATATACAACATCTACTAATATATATACCAATATATTATATTTCGCTCAAGGCGTGAATAGAATGCAACATCACAGAGAATGAACAGCATCACAGAAACAATACAGATATCTGGGATCCCCGGGTTTCACAGAGCCGCTGAAACCCGACATTCCCCTGGTCGTGTGGATAGCCTGTGCAATGAAATCCTAGACCCCTACGGGCGCGGGAAGTCACCCGCCAAAACCTGAAGCGAGGCAGCCCCCTTCAGCGCCGTGAATGGACCACCCAGCACTTCACGGAATCCGGTAACTTGGGCACCCCTCCTGGGTCAACCTGTACCCCCTACGAGTGCGGCGAATAGCCCGCCAATCCTAGAGTGAAGCCCCTTCCGTCTCAATGCCATGAGATGCGGGCTTGTTGCCCTCCAGAACCCGGCTATCCGTGCACCCCTCCGCGGGGCAATCCTAGTACAGAAAGTAAAATATACATACACCGGGTACATCGACCGCAACCAGGTCGTGCCCCAAAAGAATAATACAAACTGGCAGTGACGGCAGTCCACATGTCGGACGCTCGCCCCGCAATATCAAATGTACATAATACAACCACAACAGTACTAGCATTGCATCCAGGCTATCCCCCACGACCGATCCGCAACATCACAGCAAATACATAGAACATCAACGTGAAAGTCACGTTCGCAAATCCGTCTAACCGGGCTATAGCAGTTAGACCGGATTTACCGATCGAGTGACATTCACGGTCGCAGATATAATGTAAATACTGTGAAAAATGTGTTTAAAATTTTCCGATTGATCAAACATTAACAAGTGGGCCCCCAAACAAAACTGTAGCAACCACAGAAAACCTGGGCCCAATTTTAATATTCCAAAAACCACACTTATCACTCAGAAACACACTGAAAAAATTTGGGGTGGTGAACAGTAAAATCCGCGGCGGAAGAGCGGCCAAAGCAGGGATTTGGCCGCCCTTCCGCGGCGGTATGGGGAGATCGAGGTACCAAATTTTTACAGTGTGCTTAGTTTTCCCTGCACATCATTCTGAGACCACCTGAAAAAATTTTGGACTCAAAAAAAATTCGACAGAAACTGATGTGCAAAAAAATACGGGTTTTCGGGATTTTGTTCGATCGGAAACGTAAAACACATTACACAAAAGCTAGACGAAGTTAATGGCGAGGCTCTGATACCACTGTAAGTGCACGGCGGCGCCCCGGCCGTCAATCCGACGCCGGAATGCGGAAGCGGTGAATAACTTAAATTTTGCGGACTTTGCAAACCGGCACCACCGCGCACTAAACTCCGGATCGTAACCATTAAACTAGTCTAGCTAACTAACAAGAAAGGGAAGAGATATACCGACTGATCCGAGTCCTCCGGTCTTCATCTCCACTCCGATTTCCTCGCGGGATCTCCGTCCGTCTCCTCCTCGTCGGAAAGGGCACCACGAAGCCGGTTACTTTTACGGGCTCCCGCCTCTATACCGAGGCAACTCGGGCATGAAGCCGGCAACTCGACATGCCCAAGGTTTGCTGTAGGATGTGTAGGGTCTATGTCTCATTGGGGTTTTGGTTGCCTTTTGAAGATGGAGGAATGAAGGTATGAAAAATGGTGCTTTCATTTTTCTTGGCATGAAAAGAGATCAAGAATGAAAAACACTCTCAAGGATGAAGCTCTCTCCTTCTCTTTTCTTCTTCTCACTCAACCATGAAAAACTTATGAACTTAGAAATGGAGGAGGAATGAATATGAAGCAATAAGGGAGGTGAGTGTAGGAGATGAGAAGAGGTGACCACATCAAGGGACAAGAAAACATCAACCATGCTTTACCTTTTTCAAACCATACCCTTTCATGTCATAAGTAAAAGCAAGTCAAGGTGCAAAGAAATGAAAACTATCATAATCAATCATTATGCAATAAAACCCTCCACAAAGTGTTATTTGCACAATTGCAAATAACCCCCTCCATCGGAAAAGTCCGGCCGGGAAAGAACAAAGGAAAACCGGCCGGAACGGAATGCAAACTGGCAACTCCAGAAAACTGGCCCCGTAATAAATTACAGGAAAACCCCGATACTGTGCATACACACCCGCATCTGTATTCCGACCGGATACAAATGCAAAGAGACAAAATCTACACTGTACTAAACTAGGACCGGCTTAAACCAAAGCCGGCTAGTAATATCCGTTCGATCCTGATCCGTGCAATACCGCACGTATCTGATCGAACCCTGCCATATACCTATACGGCTACTAGTACAAACAGTCCGATCCTGATCCGTGCAATACCGCATGTATCTGATCGGACCCTGCCATATCTCCATACGGCCTCTACAGCGTTTAGCCCGAAAGCTGAGTAACTGAAAGTGTGGTGGACTCTAAAGACTCGTCAATACTATGGCTGTGGATTTAACCACCAGCACGTCAGAGGTATAAGCCAATACGTGACGGGCCACCAGCTATTGACCAAAAGGGACGTCGATGAGCGAACTCATCCTGATACCCTACTGAGCCTGTCAGTGACAATATCCGTGCAGTCCGGTCCGTTCGTCTATGAGTATCGCATGGCGGGCCTAGGGGGTTGGTAAAAGTCAGACCCCCAAAAGCGGTACAAGTCGTGTCGGAGTGTAGCCCAGAATATCCTGAGATACTACTGGAATACCTACCAGTAAATCTCCTTGCCTTGGCCAAGGACTTCGTGTAATGGCTCTCCTAGACACAGCACGACCTCACCCCCAATACCGGGAGAGACGAACCCCTGAAGATACGCTCACTGCCTCCATGTGGCTCGGGACTGTACCCAACTAAAACCTGTTTGCACGACTCCTTTGAGCCGTGGTAGGGTAGTAATCAAAGTACAGTGGGAACTCACACGAGACAAATGACGATCCCCAGGTCGATGAACTAACCTGCACACATGTCACCAGGGAACTGCCATCTGACGTCTGGTATATGACCAACTAGCATGTTCCCGGCGAGTCCTGTCCGGTGTACTCATAACCCAATAAGCACCTGTATACATCTTAGGTGATCCAACTGACACCGGTGGCTTGTGAGACCGGCCACCGCCCCTCGTCGGGGTCTCGACTGTATACACTAGTCTACTAATGGAGTATCGATGCCCGGTCTCGAAACTCCCACGACTAGGGACCTTTAAGGATATGCTTGTAGACCCCCATCTCCCACTTATATGATCGCCCTCATACTGCTGGTGGTCAAGCAAGAATCCTAGGGGCTCTATCAACGTGTAATAGCGACATGTCATGTCACCTAAAGCAGTACACGATGATAAAGGTAAACCAGATAGCATACTATCATCTCGAGTAAGACTGTCCTACCGGGATAAGTCCTCCATCAATCATTACAATCACGTACCTGTGATCTAATAATTGACTCTGAGGGCACTATCTCCAACAGCCACCACCCTCCGTTCTCGGCCCGCCACCACCCTCGTTCTTCCTCGTCGAGTTCCTCATCGCCGATTCCGTGCATCGTCGACCGCCAAGCGTCTCCACCGTTTACAAGTAAGTAAATCTCCAATTAAACATAATTGTGATGATGTTAGGGCTAGGGTTCAGGGTTCGGGTAGGGATGAGGGTTAGGGTTAGGCATCGGGTTCAGTTTATGTTAGGGTTAGGGTTAAGGTTAGGGTTAGGGTTGGGGCTCGACTGGGGCTGGGGCTGGGGCTGGGGTTGAGGTTGGGGTTTAGCTGGGGCTGGGGCTGGGGTTAGGGTTAGGTTGGGGCTGGGGCTGGGCTGGGGCTGGGGCTGGGGCTGGGGTTAGGGTTAGGTTGGGGTTGGGGTGGGGCTGGGCTGGGCTGGGGCTAGGGTTAGGATTAGGTTAGGGTTTGCTGAATTTGGCAAACCTGAGAGGAATTTCCAGCAATTTTAGCCTAGTTTGATTACTAAAATTATTGTTGTTCGAGAAAATCTTGGGTCCTTCTAATCAAACATTGTTTGTTACTGTATGTCAATGAGTACTAATAAAAGAAAAAACCGATTTCAAGTAGAAATTAGGTATGTACAATGTTCTAATATAAAAATTAAGAAATCCCTTTTATTTAACTATAAAGCATATGTTTCATATTAACAATAGGAGTTTGGCAAATCAAGCATGGTTAATTATATACGGATCTATGTTTATAATTATGAAAAAGAGTATCAACTTAGAACTTTCATACTATCATGTTGATATGCATGGTGATCTGATGAATGTGTCTAAATTTTATGTCATCTCCTAGAAATACCTTGATGCCTTGTATCGATAAATTTCAGGTTAATTAGTTAATTAGGCATATGGATTGTTATATTATAGGTGAGCCGAATATCAAGAAATTGTAGGATTATTGGATTTATGAGTTTTGATAATCATTGATTTGATAAAAAATGGTAATTTGTAATATCTTAGTTTTTCCTAAGATAGGGTTTCTATTTAATTAATGATGGGTGCATTATTTAGGACATTCATTTACTATCTAAAATATTAGTTTACTTAAAGACATACTCATGGGTGAGGCATATATTTAGTTACATGCGGAACATTTCCATATTATTGCATTTTTCTCTAATATGAATTGTGCATGTCTATTGATCTAAAGAGTACTGATTTATATTTATCATAACAAGAACATTGACATTACTTGTTAAAATTCTTCCATATCTACGAGCCAAGTTGATAATTCTCTTAATTAACTTCATGTGCATGTTTCAATGACGGAGCTAGGATTTGGGGTCAGGTGAGGCTAGAATCTAAATCATTGGAAACTAATTTTGCATGTGTTTCGCACGTTTGCATATATAGTTTCTGTTTTATGTGTATATGTACGTATATGAGCGAGTTGGCTGTGTTGGGGTTGGATTTTTTTTCTGTTGTAGGGAGGGGGGCAGTTAGGTTGTGAGTGAAAGAGAGAGAGAGATTACTTATAGCGGGTTTGTGTTTCTCAAGTTCTCGATCTTTTTTTGCGGTATCTTATGGATGATCACAAGTTGATCTACACATCTTACATAAGATATGTATAGAAAAACACGTTGTTTGAAAGTACTTTACATGTTCAAAACGGTCTTTTAATTCTATAAATATTACACTTCTGAAATTAGTCCACGTATTTATGTATATATTAGAGAATTAATAATACATAACCTGTGAATTCTTATTTGAAGACTATTTGTTTATTATGAACCTAATAAACTGCCTAATTAGTATGGTTCTATTATTAATTTGCAGGATCGCTATATCTATGCAATTATGAACACATTTTCAGATGTGCCGCCAGGGTTCCGCTTCTATTCTACCGGAGAAGAACTCGTTGGTTACTACTTAAGAAAGAATGTAGCTTCCAAAAGAATTGACCTAAATGTCATAAGGGATGTAGATTTGTACAAGATTGAGCCATGAGATCTTCAAGGTGACGTATATGATTGATTTCCTATTATTTCTTGTCCAATTACATGGGTTACTCATTGACTAGTTTACTCAAGTAGAATATTGTAGGATAGCGGCAGAAGAACAAAGTGAATGGCACTTTTTTAGCCATAAAGATAAGAAATATCCAACGGGAACTCGCTCGAATAGAGCAACAAAAACTGGTTTTTGGAAAGCAACAGGAAGGGATAAACCAATATACTCGAAACACAATTTGATTGGAATGGGGGAAGACCTTGGTCTATTATATCGGTAGAGCACCAAATAGGCAAAAGATGGATTGGATTATGCATGAGTATCGACTTGAATCAAATGAAAATGGTGCCCCTCAGGCAAGTATTAACTTTTATTTTGTTGATTTTTCTATCTTATATATTGATCATACCAATTATCTTTCTTGTTAATTTACACAAATAAAATGGAATAGAAAAGTAATTCAAAGTCAACATTTTGTGTTGTCTTGGGGTATCTCCTATATTGAAGAATGATGATTCATGATGAATTTGATTTGTCCTATCGCCTTTAATTAATCTTAGAAAATCAGTACAATCTCTCTCGGGCCAAAAGGTTGCCCCTACGGTCCTTACATATTAATTTAAAAAATATAAATCGTAAATTGTTGTTTACCCCTACGGAGCCGCAAACCAAGAACCTACGGACTTATCCGTAGGGGCATCTAAATAAAGATTTAATTAAAAAGGAACGGATCGATCCCTACGCTCATTACCTAAAAATTATTTTCCCATCGCGCAGGGGGTTGCGGTTAGGGTTGGAGTTAGGGTTGGGGTTAGGCTGGGGTTGGGGCTAGGGCTGGGGTTAGGGTTAGGGTTAGAATTAGGGTTGGGGTTAGGGGAGAAGTGAGAATTGTTTTAATGACGCAAGTCAGAGGCTGTTTATTATTGATTTAAGCGAGGAAATGGTCATTAACAGAATAGAACGAAAGAAACAGAGTCATATAAACGGCTCTAAAAATTTGGAATAAAACGATGTAATGGTCATATGATATGTATGCATGTGTTTATGTGATATGTGCGTATGTATGCATTTAAGTAAAAACAACCCTACACTTAAGCGAAATCATAAATTGAAACACACATATATAGAATACAACTCATACATGGGTATCCTCAAATCTAACTTTGATTATCGATAATTTATTCTTTTCAACGACAAACACACACACAAAGCATATACACGGATTTTCTCCTTTGTCAGTAACCATCCCGTTTTTAGATTTCTCAATATAGTCATCATAACCTACAATTTATATGATACAGTCTAACATGGCCCATGAGTACGTCAGGGTTAAGGACCGGATGTATGTGAATTGGCAACAACGTATGCAACCTAAGTTTGTCACTGGAGTTTCTGCTTTCATTGAATTTGCACGCGCACATAATAAGAAGGAGAAGACAGTAATGTGACAGAAGAAGAAGGAGAAGACAGTAATGTGGCAGAAGAAGAAGAAAATGACATTCCTTGTTCTCTGTTTCGGCGTCAATCTTCTGATATGAACTAATGATGGCTTTCACATTGGCTTTTCCTTTTAGAGACTTCTTAGTGTCCAATGGAAAGTATACATCAGATTTTTGCAGGTCAGGTTCTTCTATGACTTTCAAGAGTTTCAACTGATTCTGTAAATTACACCCTTGTTGGGTGATACTTTTACCACTTCTCACTGCAGGTGCGCTCTCTAATATCCATTTTGAATGTAATATTATAGATATTCATGCCCGTTTATGTCAAAATTACTTATATTGTCAATGTTTGATTGTCTAGTTGTTGGTGATGCGTCCATATCAGGGAAAGAGGCCACTCCCGCTCCTCCAGGTATGTTTATATATTATATAGTGCATGTATATTGATTTAGAATGCTATATCATAAATATACACACATTCCTTTTGCTCTTACTTAGATAGTAATTTTTATTATTGTCTAGCTGTAGGTAGTGACAGTAGTTGAAAATAAAATTGAATACTATATAATTTTTATATGTGCTCGCATGCGGGAATGATTGTAAGTCGTGGACCTGTACAATAAATTCTTATTTGGTATTTGTTTGAAATCAAATTGAATACTATATAATTGATAAGTTTGTTATATTTGTATTTAGTTTGGAATTAACACAATATTTATTCACGCAGCATGCACTTATGAGAAATAGGGCACCACGCGTCCAACTCATTATCATGTGCTGCTTGATGAGATTAGATTTGCGTCTGATGATCTACAAGAGCTTGTTCACTCCCTGTCTTATGTGTAAGCAGCACTATATGAGATTTTATCTTGTTAATATGTATCTACTGAAATTAATTAATAATATTCAAATTTTGATACATGCAGATACCAGAGGAGCACATCTGCTATCTCTGTAGGTAAGGCTTTGAATTTGTTGATTTTGGTATTTCTTGTCAATTTTATAGATCAGTATGTACTAAATATAATGTTCTGACAGTTGCTAGGGGGAAGGCAGCATTCCCCCTCTTTTTTACCCTTGATTATTGCTATACCGGTCCTCATGCCGAGTGGTTCGGCCGGTATATAGGGGATGAGAGCCGGCTCGTGAAGAACTATCCACTTCACGTTGAGTGGGGAAAGCAGCACCGACGCTCATTCGCCTTCTTCTTTGATCAGGCTCGGGTATTAATATATATTTTCATTTTTGATATAATACAATATTAAGAGTTATTTTCTAATATACCTCATATTAAGAGTTATTTTCTAATATTGCAGACAGCTCAGACCCTGGCGCAAGGTGGTATATCGAGCGTGCTGTCCGCATATCTTGCCGTCCACGGCACCTCGACAGATCCCGCCACGGGCGATCTTCGATATCCCGACGTCGCTACCCAGGAGTATTGCGTAAGTGTTAATATTTTTTCTACCCAAATTCGAAATCTTATTTTTAGAAGGTTCAAGTTTCAATTTTATACTTATACTTTACTGCTTAATGTGGGTGTAGGAGAGGGTGGTTGAGCAGGACGAGGCCTCGGGGATCGATTTTACCGGACAGAGCGATCCGAGACTGCTGACCCCAGTTCTGGACGCCGCACACGGAGGGCACCACGGAGGTTGGGAGAGAGGCCGGAGACTGGGCCCTAGCAGGGCCCATATGAGGTTGGACTCCACCCCGGCGGTTAATTCCTCCGTTTCCAGTGACCGACGTGTCCATCAGGAACTGGAGAGCTTGAGGGCCACCGTTCAGGAGTTGAAGGAGATGCTGGTATGTATACTACTTTATAGTAAAATATCATGTCATATTATGTAGATATCAACATATCCATAATTAGTACGTAGCTTGAGCTTATTTGGTTTTAGACTTAAGTTTGATTAATCATACATACATATGTAATTAAATTAAACAACGGTTTTCCAAACTAGATATCCAAACGGGGTTTCGAAATAACTTAATAATGATACGAATTCGGATAATACATAATTCTTACACGCTTCTTACACACGTTAGGTCCAGACGCGACAGGGTACATCGACCGAGCCTCCACATGCATCTCCTTCGGCTGCGGCTCCGCAAGCCACTATATCGGCTGCGGTTCTGCAGACAGCTCCTATAGCTCCACCACCCGCTCAGACTCCCGCAGCCGTGGCTCCACAAGCAACTACCTCAACGGCGGCTGCGTAGACCACATCGCCAGCTCCACAGGCCGCTCAGACTCTCGCTCGCGCCGAATTGCAGAGTTTATTGACCGAGGAGCAGGCGCACGTTATTCTATCGTTATTCAGAGGTGGAGCTGGACCGAGCTAGGGTAGCTTTTTGGTTCTTATTTTTTGAAATATGTATTTATTTATATCATATATATTGTACTACATTTTGAAACGATATTGATTTATATTTATATCATATTCAGTTTTTTTGTTTCTTTTGTATATTATATGCGTGAGATGTGATTATGAATACTGCGATATATGTTGTGTGATGATTAATTTTATATTTTATTGTTATATATATTATTGTTCACAGGGCGGGAAAAAATCAGGCAGCCCTTTTTCAAAAAAGAAATACAGATAATGTGTACCTACGGATTAATCCATAGGTACCCTTTTTCAAAAAAGAAATACAGATAATGTGTACCTACGGATTAATCCGTAGGTACACATGTTACCCCTACGGCTTAAACCGTAGGGGCAAAATATCAGCAGTAACTGATATTTCCCCCCTGATCTCAGTGTCAGGGGGGTTGGTCTTGCCCCTACGGATATATCCGTAGGGGCCAGTGCTTAGCCCCTACGGAGTTATCCGTAGGGGCAAAATATCAGGATTTCTGAGATTTTTCCCCTACGGATAGGTACCTACGCAGATATCCGTAGGGGACAGTACTTGGCCCTACGGATATATCCGTAGGTACAGTTAATATATTTTAAAAAATCGTAAATAATATAACTTTTTTTACCCTACGGCCTACTCCGTAGGGGAAACGGGCCCTACACAGAAATCCGTAAGGACAAGATTTTGCCCGTAGGGTCAAGTTCAGGGCTTCAACTTGCACCTGCAGCCTTTGCACCTACGGGGTCTTTTTTCGCCCCTACGCACATATCCGTAGGGGAAGTGGGTTGCCGCTACCGATAAATCCGTAGGGGCAACCCTTATTTGTAGTAGTGTGTGGTTTGATTTAAAATGTATATGCTTGTAGATAACGTGCCTGAACCGCTCAACTCTTGATATAGGAAATGTTCAAAACATTATCCAACAATACAAAATTATATCCTTCTTTAGTAAATAAAGAGACTGATATGATGTTGTATATCAGGTTTGGTATCTAATAGCATTCATTCAGAATCAATGTATTTGGTAATACAGGGTGATAACTGCCAACACCTTGGCTGCAACAATTGCACCATTTCCAACTCTTGAAACTTATCACCCTTTCTCAGTTCACTACATATCTGTAGCCCATGTAACAGATTACATATAAGGGATCCTGATCCGGTATCAAATACCCAGGACGTAGAGGATACTGAGAAACAGTTCTATGTAATGAACACGCCCGAAGAAGATGCATCATCATGCACTTTCTTCGTTTGGGCGGCATGGAAATTCTGGCATTCCCCTATTTCCTGCTCGGTCTTATAACAATTATAAGTAGGAGCGGGATCAACGTTCCCCAGCTCAGTATAACAAGCGGGTTCGGTCAATACATCCATATTATTATCTTGATTAAGGTGTGACATGGTTGTTACCTGGAGAGATAGAGAAGAAAACACTCTGCGTGCGCTCTTGCAAGATTAGATTGGTTATATATTTTATCTAATCAGGATGGCTCCCACTGTTTTTAACAAATCTTCCTTCAAACCTGAAAAGGAAATACTAGCCGGGATTAATTACACTCTACAAGTTCGCCAATCTTTCAGCCAGGCCAATGCCGGTACTTTGAGGGAGGTTCCCCGTGCTTTCGCACGGACCTAATTAAAATAAACCTCGGTTTCCCAAGGGCGTAACGCCGTTGACACCTTTCTAGACACCTACTTGATCGGCTAATTGTAAAGTGTAAAACTCTCCCAGGAGTAACAATTACTCGCAGTGGGTATCAGGATCCAACTATCTCATAGAAGGTATGCAATCTCATTGCAAATTTCAACACTTGAAACTCCCGATAATGGTTTTTACCCCTAGCACCTATGACCTTGGTTATGGTCAACAAATCATAAGCACTAGTCAAGTTCTACCCTTCATTTCGTGATTAATTAGACCCACCCACTTGACCCTTAGCTAAGGTCAACAAAGTCACATGACAGTCCTAACTAATCGCATCATATGTTGTGTAGGAAGACATCACTTAGCTACCGTATACTGCGCCTTGGCTAAGGTCAACAAACGCAGTACGAATACTAAGTACTCTACTTCCTAAAATGACGGAGAGTTGCGGATGGTTTTTAAGAAAACCCTTAACGCTTTGAACATGATCTCGTTGCAGAATCAAATGGTTTAAAATGGAGTGTTTTTGAGGCTTTTGCTAGTTTCGCTAAAGAGGTCACTCCCGGTGAAGGGATCTCAGCTCTTTCCTCGTCGAATGAGGTGCAGGATATTCACAATACCATTATACAAAGCAAGAACTAGAAAAACAGTCAAAAGAAAAACTGAAGGTTTTAGCATCTGCAAGTTATTGCTAAAGAGGTCACTCCAGGTGAAGGGGTCTCGGCTCTTTCCTCGTCGAATGAGGTGCCGGATATTCTACAAGGAATACCGCTATGCAAAGCAACAACTAGAGCTACCTAATTTTTGAAATTCGATTCCACAACATCTTTTAGGTTTATTTTCTTTCATTAATCTCATTAATGAATGTCCCATCAATTAAGTCAGCTAAACATCACAGATAAATATAACGTACGCTTATACCATCCACATTCGTCTTGATGTCCCGTCATACAACGTTGGGTTAGGTAACTAACGGCAGAGCGGGGCAGGGCTAGCGCGGATGTAAAACATAAGCAACGTCTATATAATATATTATATATACTATAAACAGTATCTATCTGAACATATCACATGGTCACATCACAGATAACGCAGCAGAAAACAACATATAAAATATTGGATATACTAGGATGTCCGTGTTTTATTTTGAGCCAGTATAAAAAACGGATTCCAAGGTCATGATGAATAGCCAAACCCACATCCCAAGACCCCTACGAGAGCGGCAAGCAACCCTACCAATTCTAGAGTTAGAAGACCCGGACTCGACTCCTCGAGATGGTCTCCCACTAGACTATAGAACCCGGTTACTTATGCTCCCCTCCTTGGGTCTATCCTAATGCGGAAAAGTAAATAATATACATCGACGGTAACATCTTTCACAACCCGAAAGTGCCCCAATAAAAAAATATTACATACAAGTTTTTACATGAATGAAAATGAAAAACACTCATCTCATATAAAAAACCCCGGCTATTCAAACACGACGATCCAATATAACATATCCAGCAACATATAATATCACATATCATCAACGTAAGTAAATATGCGTATCCCAATTGTCGTTGACGTATAGTAACGAAACCGGCGATACCCCACATATTACACTTACGGTCGCAAAAAAGAAAATGAAAAACTACAACAGTTGGAATCCGCAACAACCTTAGACATCATAAACCCGTAATATCTCATATTGCGGATTTCATGCCTAAAAAATGAATTCCTTAGACATCGCATGCCTAACAATTATAAACCCCGCATTTTAGTCTCGATATTGAAAACACTTTCCAATAATTAGTCGGGAAATTCAACAAGATTCCCGACATCCCGATCGAATGCTCGTCGGAAACTTTAGTAGACGGCCGCACCCCCGATATCGACGACGAAGTGCACTTAGGCGGAACAACGCGGCCGCAAGCACCCAATCAGTAACACTTACTGCACAGTCCGTTCTGTTCGTCTAATAGGTCGCATATCATGCCTAGGGGTGTTAAACGTCAGACCCCAGTAGCTTGATAAGTCATGCCGATATAAGGTCTATAACGATCGTGAAACTACTGATAACACTTACCAGTAAATCACATCAACCCTGGCCAAGGATTTCCAGTTATGGCCAGTCAAGCATAGCGCAACATCAACCCCCAATACCAGGAGAGACGAATCCCCTCCTATCGCTCAATGCCTCCATATGACTCGGGACTGTACCTAAAAACCACCTGTTTGCACGCCTCGGTAGAGCCGTGGTAGGGTGGAAATCAAAGCACAGTGGGAGACACACAAGACTCTATGACGATCTCGGGTCGAAAGACTAAGTTATACCAGTGTCACCAAAGAACTGCAATATGACGTGAGGTATAATACCATTTGGGAGTTCTCGGCGAGTCCGTTCAGTGTACCCAGTCTTCACTGAGCACCTGTATACCATCTCTGATGTCAAACACCAATGGATATGGGAACATCCATCGCCCATCACATGGGTCGAGAAGATATACGCCAGTCTACTATGGAATATCGATGCCCCGTCTCGATATTCCCATGACCAGGAACATTGAAGGATGTACTCATGGACTACCCAGGCCCCACTAGTATGATCTGCATCATAATCCTGGAAGTCGAGTACACATCCTAGGGCTTTATCAACATGTAACAAAGAGACATCATGTATACATGTTAAGATAAAGAGCAACCAGATAGCGTACTATCATGTCGAGCAAGAAAGTCCTCCTTATATATATCCAAGCATCTAGTACAATATACATCTCATGTACAGTAATGGCCACTAGGGCATACTTATAACTAACAGCTCACACATTCTTCATGCGACCGTTAATACTTCTTGAGGTACTAACCGACCAATTACTAAATATACTCGCTCATTAAAGCGTAATTATCCTTGTCTTTCAACACCTAAGGCTTAGCAGTGGCTCGCAAACCAGTTGGTCTACAGCACTAGGTGATAAAACACCCTCGCTATATTTTTTTATGCTGCCTTAAGTAATTACAAAACCAGTGTTCATTTTTCTTCACCATTTATATTTTCTGTTTCCTTCATACTAAGGCTTTTAGACAAGAGCATTTTAAGGTATCATGTACTATCCCAAGTTTCAACATGTGTGCAAGTGCATATAGTACGGTATCAACGTTCAAATATTTGGACTCAAGAATAGGAACTATTTTTCAGACTTATTTTTATCCTTAGATTAGTAATTTCCTTCATCTTACTAACCCTTGAAACAATGGCTCATGACTACTTATTACTAGTTTCGTTTAAGAAAACATCTAACTTCTTTCTTTTCTCAAACTCTTTCTATCTTTCATATGTAATTTTTCACTTTCTAAATTTCATTATCAAAAAAAATTGTGCTTATATTTAGTATAATGCAAAAAAATAATGCGTGAATAAGCACAAATCTCCCACAAACCTATTTGCAGTAGTACCCTCACTGATATCATCTGTTAAGCTTAAAACCTGTAGACTTAGAAGGAAAAGTTAGTAACCGGGACAAGAAATAATGACAGTGAAAATCCTCCCCAAATCTTATTTTTGGCTCACAATTTTGTAAAAATTTACTTTCTTTCAAGAGCCAAAATATTTTCTCCCCCCTCCCTAAACTTGAGTAAAATAGTATTAAGCATTTAAAATTATGAGGGAGGTAAAGTTATTGGTCTATGCAAATCTTTACAAAGACCAAAAGTCAACACCAACCATTCGAATACTTTATCAATGTAACACAAAGGTTGGTGTTAGATTATAGATGTGAAGAAGTGGGGAGATAGGAGGCGGAATTGATTGGGTTTATGTCTCGGTTGGTAGAGACGAAACGGTGATGGTGCACTACTCGCATTCTCGTTCTTGATAAGAAGAAGGGGTGGCGGTTCGACTTCTTTGGGTGGTTGATTCATCACAACTCCCACGTCTTCTAGAAATGTGAGTTCTTCAGCAAAAATATCTTCCAAACTTTCATCAAGATTCCAAATGATAATCTCATTGGAAAGGGAGTTATGAAACTCGGATAGCTCGACTAAATCAATCGACAAGTCGAAGGGTTCGAACTTAGGTGTGAACTTATTGACATAAGGGTTTTCACTTGTATAATAGATAGTAGGGTCAAACCATAACACACTAGTGGCGTCGAGATCAGAATCATGAAGCTCCTCAAATTCGCAACTGTCGGAAGCTATCTTTTCGACAGACATACATGAGCATTGGGTTCTGATGGTTGACTTCCTAGCTTGTAGATGTTAAACTCAATTTTCATCTTCCCAAAGGACAGGTTCATTGAACCCTTACGACAATTGATTATCGTGTTTGAAGTTGCTAGGAAAGGCTGACCTAGAATAACCGAAATTTGGTTCCGTGGATTCGTTACAGGCTGTGTATCTTTAACTATAAAGTCCACAAGAAATATAAATTTCCCGACTTTGATTAACACGTCCTCTAGCTCACCCCTAGGTTGGGTGATAGACCGATCAGCCATCTGAAGAGTGCAATGCGTAGGTTTCAACTCTCCTATCCCTAATTGCTTGTAGACAGAATACGAGAGAAAGTTAACACTAGCACCTAAATCGAATAGAGCGCGATTGATATTATTACCCCTAATGGTTATTGATATTGTAGGACATCCGGGGTCCTTACGTTTCGTGGGCACCAATTGGGTAAGAGAATTGCTCATATTACTCGCTAAGAAAACATTTTTAGGTACTTGAGTTTTCCTCTTTCTAATGCACAAGTCCTTTAAAATTTTTACATAGGACAAAACTTGTTTGATAGCATCTAGGAGAGAGATATTTATGCTTAAAATGTCCACAATCTTCTCTATTTGGGGACTTGGTTTGTTGTCCCTCAACTTATGTAAAAAAAGAGCTTTATCAATAAGGGTTGGGTCCAACTTTTGAGGAGAAGTTTGTGGGGATGGAATGGATCCCAGAATTGAAGTTGGGATCATTTTAAGTTGACTCAAGGAACTAGGCTGAGGGTTTGAGCCTAGGGAAGAACGGAGAATAGGCTCGGAAGAAGAGGATGGACTAGAAGAATTAGGGTTAGAAGAAATAGTCGGGGTTTCATTTGATTCAACATCATCAACTTGTTCACCGACATGATTGTTCAGCACTCTTCCAGATCTCAATGTGGTTACGGCACTCACATTAGAACTTTGTGAGTGGCCAGGATTCGATAGAGGTTGAGATAGAAGTTTCCCTTTCTCTCGCTCACTCATCGCGGCATTTAACTGTGCAAGTTGTGCTTCTATCGATTTAATACTTTCACCGTGGGAAGCAGTGTGCTACACTAACGTTTGGATAGAAGATGTTAAATTAGTCGTCGTTTGTGTGGATTGTTTAATAAACGTTTCCAAGTTACGTTCGAGCACAGAGATTTTATCGGTACCGGCCGTTGAAATATTATTATAAGGATCAAATTTGTTGGTCAGGTTTTGAGAAGGTTGTGGTTGAAAGGGGTGTTGATTTTGTTGTGGTGGCTACTGCTGCTATGGGGGAGGCCTTTGATAGTTTCTTGGGAACCGTTTTTTATTTTGAGTTTGGTTTTGGTTCTAATAAAAATTAGGATGACTCCTCCATCCCTGATTGTATGTGGAAAAATAAGGATCGTTTCTAGGTCATTGCTGAAAAGCAGCATTAGTTTGTTCTTGATCTTGAAACGGAGGATTCAAAGAACATTCTTCCGTTAAGTGTGATGGGTCATAATAGCAACCACACACGGTTTTTGGGAGCGTAACCTGGTTTAGGGAAGCTGATGCGAATTTTTTTTCCATAACTTCGAGTTTCTTTTGCATCGCGGCCAATTCGGCTTTCACTGCGATGGAAACATCGAGCTGATGAATACCTGCCCTAGATGAAGTTGGTCTAACGCTTTCCCACATCAAAGTTTGTTCGGTGAGATCTTCCAGAAATTGCCAAGCTTCACCATCGTCTTTAGACATAAAATGGTATTGACAAATGGTTTCAAGCATCTGTCAAAGTTTGTTCTGCGAGATCTTCCAGAAATTGCCAAGCTTCACCATCGTCTTTAGACATGAAATTGCATTGACAAATGGTTTCAAGCATCTGTTTTGTCGCCGGATTAACACCCTCATATATAATTCTGCAAAGATCCCATCTATTGATTCCGTGATGAGAGCATTGGACAAGAAGGTCTTTAAACCGTTCAAAGCATTTCCAGAATGGTTCGTTGGGAAGTTGGGTAAACTGGTTAATCTCGCTTCGAACACGGGCGGTCTTATGATTGGGATAAAATTTCTTAAGGAATGCTATAACGAATTCATCCCATTTGGCGATAGAGTGTGTGGCAGTACGATAAAGCCATTTTTTTGCTAGATCTAAAGAAGACGTAATCTCATAGCATCCACAGAAAGC
This sequence comes from Agapanthus africanus, assembly GCA_030015575.1. Taxonomy (NCBI): domain Eukaryota; kingdom Viridiplantae; phylum Streptophyta; class Magnoliopsida; order Asparagales; family Amaryllidaceae; genus Agapanthus; species Agapanthus africanus. The sequence continues at coordinate 176,088,800 of JASDDO010000028.1, forward strand.
TGTGTAGTGCCCATCATTGCACATACGTTTTCGAATTTGGTTATGAAAACATATGCGTCTTCGGATTTAAGCCCGTGAAATTTGGGCAACAAGTTGATGAAGTGGGGTTTAATTTCGAAATTATCCCCAGGCTGGTGGAAGAGACAGATAAGTAGGAAGGGGTCCATAGACAAGGTAGCATCTTTCTTAAAGAGAGAGATGCGGTGGATTCTACGCACCTACGGGTGGTGGCAGGGTGGTGTTGTGAAAATCTGATGGAGAACCGTCCATCTCGGTCGATGTGGTGGGTGGAGGGGAAATAGAAGATGAAGAAGTACCGAATTCGGAGTCAATAGAAGAAACGTGGACAAGATGGGAACTAGAATCCCGTATCCAGCCGATCATGCACTAAGCGAGTTTAGTGTATGTGGCAGCGTGTGTGAGAACGATTTAAAAAGGTTTGTTTTGAAAAAGTGTTGGACGTGAGGCTTGACTCAACAAATCACAAAATGCACAATCAATCCCTATAGCTAAGGTCGCATAGGTCAAGCACTAGACCGCTCCTAGACTTCTAAAGGACAAGTCGCAGGATCAATCCTCTACCACCTCTTTATCGCTCTTGTGGCCAGGTAAGTGGGAGGTATCCGCTATATGAATCACCGAAAATAGCGGGCCTAATTAAGTAATCACTTTTCTTAGTCACACTTGTCTAGACACCACAAAAGTAATGCGGATAAGCGATAGATTACCCATGAATTTCCTCTGTCCTATTTGAGCGCGACGGTCTTTAGAGTCTTGGTCTAGATATTTTTAAATTAATGTAAGGTTATGCAGATGCTTATTTTGTGATTTGTGGGCTCTAGGAAGGGTGATGAAATCCCCACCTAATTTGAATTTTGGTTTTTCCCCTTAAAGTCCCTTTTAGAAATATGCACAAACAAACCAATTTCAAAACACGCAAAAAGATTTTTGAGCGGCGATATTTTGCAAAGAATCCTGCAGAAAATCAGATTATTGGATCATAGAGGAGAGAGAAAGATCAGTGGAAATCACCTGAAGAATTTTAGGGGCACAACTCTACAGAGCCGCCACGGTTCTGCCGCAATAAGCATGCAAATGTCGCGGTTCCACTACGCTATGGTGAGTTCGTCTGCTGATTTTTCTTCAGTAGTCTTCTATTCTCCACTGGGCTTTGTTGAATGTCTCTGAATCTCTGTTTCCTCAATCCAGTGACTCCAAATTCCCTCACAAAAGTCGCACAATAATCGTTAAATACATAAGATGCGGTTTTGGTTCTCTTTATAATATGTTTATTGGATTTTATAAAAATTCAACATGAATAGCAAGAAAAAACTTACGCACGTATCGCCAGCAACGGCGCCATTTGATTGATCGTTTTTGCTGAAAAATGTATTGTAAATAACCGCAATCAAGACGGTGTTGCTCGTAGCTGGCCGAGAAGAATACGGGTCATCCTCAAGGAAACGTGGAACTTTTATCTTGCCTTAGACGAGTTGATTGAATTATTGGTGATTGGTTGTAGATCTATTTTGATAAGGATGTAGATTTTATAAAGAAGAGACTTGTAGGGTTCATATGATTAGTAGTAATAGGTGAATAATTAAAAATGACTCCTTTTATCATTTAATAGTTTAAAACTAGATCGATAGTGATGAATGTAGATTAGGGTTCTTTTGGAAGAAACTAGGGTTTTCCCACTCTTAACCCCTGTCCTTGCATTGATCTCTATTCATGTCCAGCTTTTAACAAAACAAGTGTTAATCTAATCTCAAATCGCGGCCGAGACTATCAATAAATTGGTAGCGCGCCCGATAAGGATGTTAAAAATTGTTTTGCTAAACTTTATAAACTTTAAAAGATATAAAAGAAATTAAGAGATTTTATCATCCATTGATCTACCCTAGCCTACGAACCCTAACAAGCTAGGAATTACTCGCACATGGTATGAGATTTAGAAGGAAGGATAGAGAAGAAGATCATACTGTAAATGCAGAAAGTAATGCAAAAATTAAATGCAGAAAGTAAATGCGAAATAATTAAACTAATGATCTATCTTTATTAATCAACTTATCATTTACAAATCCTTTTTGAGAGTAGAATTCAAAGAAGCCTATTTGCTCTCGATCTATATCTCGTACGAAGTAGATGTTCATTCGATTGATCACGTCAATTTATCATGTCTATTCATGGACCTTTCTTGGATCTCTTGATCATGTCAGTGATTTTGGTGATGTAAAAGGTGATTCTTTTCCAAGTATATCTCTCGGACCTTTAAATAGCCGTAGAAGCAGAAACCCTAGATTCTATGTGTTAGGATTTGCTGTTGTGATCACCCCCAAAAAATCCCAAATCCAACGGCTACAAGGAGGCCGCGGATCCGCCGTGAATATGGGTATTTGGCCGCGGTTGGGCGGCGTCATGGTGGAATCAGGGTTTGAAAATTCTTGGGCTTCTAGGTGTTGACACGTGAAGATTGTTGTGATTTCAGGATTCTTTAAATCTTTCTCCGAGTCTCCGCCATTATTGATTTTACGATTTGATTCAACTTTATCTGCAGATTTTATTCCCGACATCTCGGTTATCTCGATCTCCAGACCTGAGCTCATATCTGCATAATATCTTAATTCATAGAATTAGTAATATTTATTATTTATTTTGAGATATTATCCTAACCATTAATATGATATGATATTTTAAGAATATTGATTAGGATTATTTGATATGCATATGCATATTTAAATTATCAAAATATCATATAAATATTATATGCATATATTTTCCTTCATAATGTTAATTATAATATATAAACATATGATAAAGAGTATTATACAGATAAACCTACATATGTACCATAATTACGATAAACACCTTTAAGAACTTAAGAAAAGTAAGGAAAATGTTCCATCAAATGTGCAATATTTTCGACTGAACATGCAACATATTATTTTAAGGACATTACGGTCCAATACCTGTTTAAGGACATTGTGGTCCATTATTATCATTCATGAGATGACATATTAGTTAGGGACATTCCGGTCCAATATTCCTAGATTTGGGAAGAAAGGATAGCCTAAGAAAATTTCATTCCGATACCAGTTTAAGAATGTAGTGGTCTAATATTGCATAATGGGAAGCATACAACTTTCAGAGTTTTGACTGAAGAAGATAGAGAGCGGACAAAAACGTCGTCATCTATTATTGACCTAAATCACGACTCTTCAAGCATAGTATTTTTTGAGGAATCGACCGTTTATTGGTCGAAATGGCCTTTCTCCATGCATATCCATGAGCAGGTAGGCTATATCTATGATTTATGGGCTTTCATAGTTTGGTTCGAACTTCCCCCATTTTGCACGATTGGGAATCATCGATCTTTTGACAACCAGCATGAGTTCTCCTTGGCGAAATGTTCTTGGCCTGGTTAGTCTTTCATATGACTGCGTCATCCTTGCCTTATAGGCTTTTAGATTTTGCTGTGCTCCACGGCGGGTTTCATCGAGAGCATCGAACTCCTCGAGCCAAAGAGGAGCATTTTCTTCATCCGTTAATTCGTATTGAACTGCCACACATAATGAGGGGAGTTCTATCTACAGTGGGAGTATTGCTTCAGTGCCAAACACCAATGCATATGGTGTTGTATTTGTGGCCATCTTGAATATTGTTCGGTACACCCAAAGAGTTTCATGCGGCCTCTTATGCCAGTCCTTTTTGTTCCTAGACACCGTCTTCTTTATAATCTTGGTTAAGGTCTTGTTGAACGCTTCAACTAGACCATTGGCCCGAGGATTATAGACCGAGGAGTATCTCCAGTATATCTTGCATTGCTGTGCGAAGAGGGTTATTTTGTGGCTTCTATAGGCTGGTCCATTATCCAAAGAATATCCGTCGCGGAGTTCTGAACCGGTATATGACATGAGTTTTGAAGAAGTGGAGCATATTCTCCATCTTCACCTCCCTTAGCAATACTGATTCTGCCAACTTAGAGAAGTAATCAGTTGTTGCTAGTGTAAACCGATGTCTTCTGGATGACGCTGGTTCGACAGAGCCGATTATATCCGTTCCCCACGTCTCAAACGGCCAACTAGCTACTTTCGGATACAGCAAATTTGGATGCTGATATACAAAGTACCCATGTATTTGGCATGAGTAACACCGTTTCATATATTCAAGGCAGTCCTGAATCATCGTGGGCCAGTAATAGCCCACATTTTTATTTTCAGCTTCATCTTTGGACCTGCTTGAAGCACATTCCGTCGTGTACTTCTTGGACGACTTTCTTTCCTTCCTTCGGTCCTAAGCATCTTAACCATACGAAATCGAAGGATCTCTTATATAGAGTATCATTGACGAAAGCGAATGATAGAGCTTGTTTCATGAGCTGATGTCTAGATGACGCATCTTTAAGTATGTGTTGGGACTTGAAGTAGTCAATAAAGGCTCCCCTCCAGTCTTCAACTTCTTCCTCATTTTCTGTTTGGAGAGTATATTCTTCGATCGCTCCTTTTTCTTAAGGTAGCTCCATCAGAACTTCCGAAAATATATCTGCTGTCGTAAGGATCCTGTAGTTTTGAACAATGATCCTTACGCCATCGAGGTCTTCGTCGGCCAATTCTTTAGCCAACTTGGCAAACGCATCCGCCTTACTTTTTTCTGCTCATGACATGTTTTCCAGGATATATGAAGGGGTTTTGGTTAGTAGCTACTGCACTCTTTCACCATATCTTATTAGTTCTGGTTTGCATGTCTTATAGTCACCATTTACTTGACTGACAATTAGCTGAGAATCTCCATATATTAGGAGATCCTTGATTCCCATATCGATAACAATTTTAAGATCGGCTATCAAAGATTCATATTCCACATCATTATTGGTTCTAGGTTCCGTCAAGAAAAGAGCATACCGTAATATTCATCCTTGTGGAGTCACGAAGATATGACCTACCCTAGCTTTGATTATAAGAGTGTTCTTCTTTCGCCGCTTCATGAAAGATACTCTATCGAAGCAGAGTTCCAATCGAGACTCGCTTTCTTTTTTCTCCTCTTCGATTGCGTCGAACGCGTGTTCATCTAGAAAATCGCAATTTGGAGGAGATTCGGCTGGTATCGGATGTTCCGCAAGAAATACGGCAATGGTTTATCCTTTCACCGCTTTGAGGGGTCGATATGTTATCAAGAATTCCGTCAGCAGGAGGGCCTATTTGGTAAGCTTTCCTATTAGTATGGCCTTAGACATCAGATACTTAAGAAGATCCACCTTTGATATGAGATGGACCTTATGCGCCAAAGCATAGTGTTTGAGCTTTGTTATTGCGAAAATCAGCGCCAAGCAGTACTTTTCGATAGGAGAGAAGTTGTTTTTTTCCCCTAGGAGAACTTGACTTAGATAGTAAAGAGCTCTTTCTTTTCCTTGATCGTTCTCCTGTGCCTGCAACGCTCCTAGAGAACCCTCAAGGGCTGTTGTATATTGGATAGGGGGCTTTCCGTTAACTAGAACGGCTGATACTAACGGATTTTTCAGGTATTATTTGATTTCCTCCAATGCGTTTGGGCATTTCTGATCTTAGACGAACGGGGTCCCCTTCTTCATCAGATGGATATAGGGGAAGTATTTTCTGGATAGGTTGGGTATGTACTGCCGGATATATGCGAGCTTTCCTTGGAGAGATCGCAATTGTTTAAGGGTTCTTGGCAAGGGCATCTCGATAATTGCTTTGATATTCGAGGGATCAATTTCAAAACCTTTGTGGCGGATGATGAAGCCTAGGAATTTTCTTAACGAGACTCCAAACGCGCACTTTAAAGGGTTCATCTTCAGATTATATTTCCGAAAACGCTCGAACACGATCTTTAGATACTCCCGGTGATCTTTGTGAGATTTGCTTTTGACCACGAGATCATCGATGTAGCATTTGACAACCTCATTTATGAGATCCCTGAATATCTTCGGCATGGCTCTTTGGTATGTGGCTCTGGCGTTCTTCAAACCGAAGGACATAACCTTGTAGCAAAACACGTCAAACGGTGTCCGAAAGTCGGTATTCTTCCGGTCTTCAGGATTCATCTTTATCTGCTTATATCCTGAAGATCCATCCATAAAGGAGAAGACTTCATGGTTGGATGTGTTATTGATCATTAGCTCGGTAACAGGCACTACAAAGTCATCTTTCGGGCATGCCTTGTTGAGGTCCTAAAAGTCCACGTAGATCCGAACCGTCCCATTTTTCTTCATCACCGGAACGATATTAGCGATCCAGTCGGGTTATTGAACTTCTTGGATGAAGCCGGAGTCGATTAATTTCATGACTTCTGCGTTGATACTCATATCGAGTTCAAGCGACATTCTTCTTGGTACCTGCTTGATCGGCTTTGTCTCTGGTGATATGGCCAGCTTGTGTATCGCTACCTCTGGATCTAAACCCGGCATTTCGGAGTAGTTCCAAGCGAAGAAATCTTTGTACTTCATAAGCATATATTTTAATCTGGCTACTTATTTTTCGGATAGCAGCTCACTGACAAAAGTCGATCTCAGATCATTCTCCGTTCCCAAGTCGATTTTCCTTACGTTTTCCTCCGTGGTATGTATCCCATCCTCTGGCTCTTTTAGTGCCGGTGGAAATTCTGAAATCTCTTAATCATTGTTTTCGTTTGTGAAGCATCTGAAGAGGTCAGTCATATTCTCGTTATCTCTCCTTTGAAACTGTTATCATGTGGCAGGTATGAGTCCGCTTTCATTTCTTCGGTTGAGAGGGTCCCAGTCTGATGGTATAAGTTTTCTTTTGCTCGTGCTTTTGTGGCGGGCTTATCCTCCAGCTATCAGACAACATGAACCTGCCTTATTGAAATTTGTCCTCCATCCAGTTCTTGAACGTGAAACGGTCTTCAAGGGGTGACCTATTGCTCGGTGATAGAAGCAATAATCCGGATGATAGACTTCATTTATCTGTTCGGGGTATTGAGACTCCGGAAGCATAATCATTTGGTGCTTCATGACAAGGTTGAATATCTTCCCAGTCTTGTCTCGAAGGAATGAATACTTCCAACCCATCTTCTTTATGACAGAAGAGCTCCAACTGAACTTTTCTCGATTGGAGAGTGTCTTAGACTCTCTTTTTCGTCCTTGAATGTAACTCATGATCCTCACCTTATTTTTGTCTCCACTTCGGGATTTTCTTTCTTTGCGAGAGTACACAGGGAGTTGTTGATGAAGAGCATTGTGATCTACTTCTCCTACTGATTGTTCACTGAGATGTTATGTCTTAGCATTTTCATATATGATCATTTCATGGCTGTGGTTGTCTCGGCTTCCTTGACAAGCTTTCTTTATTATCCTGTCAATTCACTCTTCAAATGACGGACTTATAGTTCTTCGAGTGAGATTTTTCTCTCGTTCGGCGACATAGCTACTTGAGGAAACATTTTCTTCACCATTCGAGCTTTTTATGGTGTGGCAGCTGTAGATTTGCTCCATTTCATGGACTGAACATATCCCAGCCCAGTTGTTTCCATCTTCCTGTTTGGATTCTTTTGTTGAGTCCTTGGGATATCCTAAATCCTTTTATAGAATTGGGCTTGACGAACAGTTTGTTCGAGAGGCGCATCTTGACGCTTTAATAGCTCCTTATATCCCTCTGCATAGTATCTTGGAATACGGATGGGCTGGAACTTGTCATGAATCGGATCGGCTCTATACCAGAATTCTTTTTCTACCTTGGTCTCCTTGGATTTATAAATGAGGATCGCCTTTTCACCTTCCGCCTAGGAGGCATGTAAAAAGTTTCCAAACGCTATATCGATTGAGCGCGTCAAGTTCCTTATAATATTGATGTGGAGCCATCATAATATGTAGGCTCTGATTCGCTTCGGCAAGAGTCTGCGTTGATGGGTGAATGGAGAACACTGCATTAGTCTCGTCTTCGGAGTCGCTGTCAAAGACCAGGATACGGGTCGAGCGTCCGATTTTATTACTCTCCCTCTAAGGCTATCGAGTAGACTATTTGTTCGTTTTCTTCAATATCACTTTCCAAGACTGGGATGGTGGCTACAGATTTTTGCTTATTTTTCGGCTTGTGGCACTTTTCAGATCCTCAAAATCCGGCTGAAAGTATTTTGCATCTTTGTACTTTCGCTCATCATTTACCGAGAAAATATTGATTTCTCCCATGACGGTGTACTCTAGGCCATCTTTGAAATACTTCATACACCGATGTTGTGTAGAAGGGTAGATGTTGTACTCATGTAGCCAAGGCCTGCTGAGTAGAGCATTATAATAGGTCTTAGCATCAATGACATGGAATTTGATGTCAATGATGAGCTGCCCGAAATGGAGCGTCAATATTACAGACCTAAGCATCCATGACGACTGCGAGTTGAACCCCGAGATCATAATCTTGTTTTGAGCAAGGTGTTGAACATTCATGCATATCTCCTTCAACACTCTCACATTGAGGAGGTTGACGGAAGATCCATTATCGACAAGGATTTTCCCTATCTTGATGTCGTGGCAATAACCGATAACATAGAGCGGTCGATTATGCTCGCATGTACCGAGGAGTAGATCTTCCTGGCTGAAGGTAATGTCAGCCGTGTGGATCTCTGCAAGTTCATCCTTTATTTTCTCTTCCGCGAGGAAGGTTTGGAACTGATCAGGTTCTTCTAAGGCTTTGATCAAGGAGTCTCGTGCCTCTTTGGATACCAGAAGGGTATCCAATATGCTCAATTGTGAGGGTATCTTCCTCAAATGCAGAAGGACTTTATAGTCCACCTTGGTTTTCTTGGGTAGTCTTTTGCGGCGAGCTCTTTGGCCACCTCTTCATCGAGGGCAATCTCTTCAGGCATTTTCCTCTTCCATTTATCTTTTTTATTAGAACCCTTATTTGTGGGTCCGAGATTCTTTTTAGGCAAAATATGGTTGCGCAGCTGAATGTTCTTGCAATCCTTTTCCTCCTCTTCTTTTTCCAAGATAGAGCTTTTGAAGAGAGGGTTGAGGAGCATTTCATCCTCAGAATAACTCCCGAACGTAACAACCCGAGATTTTTTCCCTTTTGAACTGGTACCAACCATAAGATAGTTACCAGTTGCTTCTTTATGCACTGCCATCTCGCTGCTCTCATATCGACGAGCGTGAGCCTCGCACTTCTCCTTCTTGAAGTGTTTTCTATTGGCAACATATCCTTGCCACTATTTTTTGAAGGCATTGCATTCCTCAATGGGATGAGCGATCCTTCGGTAATACGAGCAGTACTTCGGGTGTCCTTCTCTACCATCGAAGTATGGAACCCTAGGAGTGTACATAATGAATAGTGGCAGTTTCATCCACATAGATAAAGCTTTCGCAAACCTTTTCTCGGCTTTGTTCCTGCTCTTATTCTTTGCAGGCATGCTTCGGTTCGGTCCGAGAGCTTTATGACTCGTCTTCACCGTAGCTTCTTTATTCAACACTGATATTTATCCTTTTCGTATATGGGAGTCTCGCGTTTCTGATCATATTTGCTCTTTTGAAAAGCTTCTTTCAGCAGCCTTTCAATTGGGTCTTCATCTGGCAGTTTCGGGATTTTAGATGCCGATTCTGCCCCCAGTTCGTCCATGTCGCTTTTCAACGCTAGCGGGGCTTCTTCATCATATAGGGATGAATGGGAGACCATATGGCAGCTTGTTACATGTTCTTTTGTTTCCTCCGATGAGTTATTTTCCATCTCGTCGTCACTGACCTTGCCCTCAAGAATATGCTTGAGGAATTCTTCGAGCATGACCTGTGTTCGTGCTTTCTGGTTGTATTTTTCCAGCGTGTCTATATACTTCTAGAGATCTGTGCGTCTGTCGACATTTTCAGCAGGCTGCACAGGCTTCTTAGTCTTATTCTTTTTCTTGGAAGGCTTCGAAGGCTTGACTTAGGGGCTTTTCTCCTTATCAGTGATTTTCGATGCGGGACGCGATTTCAGAATCCCTTCTATAATCTCGAGATCGAGCGGACTTTTCCACTTGATCGCCGGGCATGTTTGTAGATTTTTCAACATTCTTTTAGTTTTTACCGAAAGAAATACTTCCCATGGTGCTTCTTCCACAAATGAGCAGGATGCCCCCTGCATATCCACTTTCTTAGGAGTGTGCTTTTAAGGTGGTTCTACCCTCAAATTGTCTGACAGTGCAAATTTTCCCTGCTGGTATTGGTCCTCTACCCAGTTTTTGAAGACGTAGCAGTCTTCAATTGGGTGGCTTAGTACCCGGTGATAGGGGCAGTAGCTGGGGTTATTGACATCACTAGCTTGTGCGGGTCGCCGCGGTTCTGGAAATATAATCATACTGTTTCGCATAGCCAGCTCGAATAATCTCCTCGTCTTATTGCGAGAGAATGAATATGCACATCCTATCCTTTCTTCTAAGGTCGGGCGTGTACGGCTGTTGTTTTAGCAGACGGCTGCTTTCGGACCGCTTGGTTGTTGCTGTGTATTGGCAACAAAGGCTGCTTTTCCCTTGCCCTCATTATTTCGGAGATCCTTAACGGAAGAGGAAGGACCATGGCCCATCTGATCTATCTGGGCCAGTCTATCAATCAGCGCCTGGAACATGGTGGGCTTGAAAATGGTCATAAATTGGGATACGGTCGATTTAGGATCGATAGTCCTAATGAACATCCCCACAGCCGGGGATTCCTCAATGCGCTGTTAACATTTAGACCACCAATTTTTCCAACGGATCACTTATTATACCGGTGTTTCTCCTGGTTTGACCTTGGAATTGATCAGCACGGTGATTGTAGTGCACTCACTCGTGTTGTCAAACCTTTAAGTGAATAGCAGCTCCATCTCAGAGAAGGTCTTTACGGAGTCATTTAAGAGCTCCGTGTACCATTCAAAAGTCGTCTCTGATAGGCTTCCGATGAATTGGCGAAGCAGCAATTTATTATCGCCTCCGGTATTGCCATACAGAGCTCTAAACTGCATGGCATGTTGACAGGGGTTACTTGTTCCTTTGTATATATAGAACTTTGGGATCGTATATCCCAGTAGGTATTTCATCTGGTCGTACTATGCCGGATATGGTCGACTAGTTTTGACAAGTTGATTTACAGCTTCGTTGGCTTGATAAAATATGATTTGTTGGGCGATATAGTCATCCAATGCTGCCTACGAGATTGTTACCTCCTTGGTCGTTGATAGGGCCTGAGGAGGACATAACATTTTCCTTTTGTCGTCCTCGATAATCACCGGTGGTTCTCTAGCCAATGGGTCTGGTTGGAGTATCATTCCAACCATGTCTTGAAACAGAGGAGCCATCTGCTTTATATTACCAGCCTGCTCTGCCGCTTCCCGGCCCATCTTTTCAAGCATCCGTCGCAAGAACTCGGTATCAGTTTTCTATTCCCGATCTTTATCCGGAATTTCTTTAGGTCCGGTAAGTGCTGCTACCTTGGCAAGCATATCTTGGAGCTTCTCTTATTGCTCCTGACCTTTCGTTAGTGACCGAGTTTGCGGTCTATGACTAACGGAAGCACGACTCTCCTCCTTACTACCAGCCATATAGATTGTGTATATTGTTATGCCCCCGGACTTAGGGCGTTTGGAACTCTCATCTTTGGATTTTGCATCCGGCGCTAGAACTTTCTCCAACCACAGTCTTTTTGTTGGAGATAGTGCCCTCAAAGTCAATTATTGGATCGCAGGTACGTGATTGCAATGATTGATGCAGGACCTATACCGATATGACAGTCTTACTCGAGATGATAGTTTGCTTTCTGGTTTGTCATTATCATCATATACATGCTTTAGTTCACTATTGCATGATGATAGAGCCCATAGGATTCTTGCTTGACTACCAGCAGTATGATGGCGATCATATACGTGGGAGCTGGGGTCTGTAAACACATCCTTAAAAGTGTCCCTGGTCGTGGGAGTTTCGAGACAGGGCATCGATACTCCAGACTAGACTAGTGTATACAGTCGAGACCCCGACGAGAGGCGGTGGCCGATCTCACAACCCACTGGTATCAGTTGGATCACCTAAGATGTATACGGGTGCTCATTGGGTTATGAGTACACCGGACAGGACTCGCCGGGAACATGCTAGTTGGTATTATACATATCGTCAGATAGCAGTTTCCTGGTGACATGTGTACAGGTTAGTTTGTCGACCTGAGATCGTCGTTTGTCTCGTGTGAGTACCCACTGTGCTTAGATTACTACCCTACCACGCTCAAAGGAGTTGTGCAAACAGGTTTTAGTTGGGTACAGTCCTGAGCCACATGGAGGCAGTGAGCGGATCGTCGGGGATTCGTCTCTCCCGGTATTGGGGGTTGATGTCGCACAGTGCACGTGTGGCCATCACTAGAAATTCTCGGCCGAGATAGTGGAGAATTATTGATTTGGATCAGTAGTTTCTCAGATGGTGATGGGCTTCATACCGATACGATTTATCGCGTTATTAGGGGTCTGATTTTATCCACCCCCCTAGACTTGATATGCGATACTCTTGAGACGAACGGACCGGACTGTATGTATATTGTCACTGTTAGGCTCAGTAGGGTTTATAGATGAGTTCGCTCATCAGCTTCCCTTCCAATCAATACATAGGCAAACCGTTACGTACAGCTTGTACCTCTGACGTGCTAGAGGTTATACCCAGTGCCAGTGTATTGATGAGTCATTAGAGTCCCCCACAGACACTTTCCCAAGTTCGGGCGAAACGTTGTAGAGGCCGTATGGTTTTATGGCAAGGTTCGGAAAATGCACGTGCGTTTTCGTACGTGTCGTTTTTCGGGCAGATAATACTGGTCGGCTTTGGTTTAAGACAAATCCGAGTATTATACTGTGTAGATATAATATCTTTGTCTCAGATGCATTTTTTATTCGGTCGTAATACAAATGCGAGTATGATTGTACTGATACTGAGTTATCCTGAAATCCGTTTCAGGATCACTTTTGGAAGTTGCCAGTTTCCAGTTTTCTATCGGCCGTATTTAACATTCGGTTAAATGCGGATTTATCTTTTCTTGAGATGAGTGTGGAAGGTTCTAGAAGCATCTAGATAGTGACTAGGATGATGAGGTGGCATGTGACTCATTTGTGCTTTAAATGTTCATTAATGTTTTGGTGACTAAGGGTGATGATTCATTAGTTACATTAATGTGTTCATACTTGGTGCTAAGATATTTTCTCATGATAAGCTTTGCTTACACTCACCCACCTTGCTCCTACACTCACCCCCTCTTCCTATATGATGGCCGGCCCCCTCCCCTCCTCTTGATACACTCTCTCACTTGTTGATTGAAATATGTATAAGTTTTGGTGAATAGAAATTAGATGTGATCCATATCTCATTTCCATTCGATCCAAAAGGCAACTTCATTAACCATTCTTCTATAGTCTTGGACGTAACGAGACAAAGTATTCTACTCATTCTCTACATCATCTTGGTCGTCTCTTCTAGCAAACTTGACGATCGAGTTGCCTTGGTTCAGAGGCGGGAGCCCGTTTAAAGATCCGTCGACGTGGTTCCACCTGGACGAGAAGACTAGAGATCGAGGAGATCGGAGCAGCCGCAACAAAGCGTGGGATGATGGTTGAAGAACGAAGGACTCGGATCGTTCGGTATAACTCTTCTACCCATTTTGTAGTTTGTTAGTTTAGCTTTAATGGCAAATCCGGATTATAGTACGCGATAGTGCCAGTTGTAAAAAGTTTTTGTTCCGTATTTGGCGTCTGTTAGACGGCCGGGGGGCTACCGTAGACTTACAGTGGTATCAGAGCCTCACCATTAAGCTATACTAACTTATGCTAACACGTTTAAAAGATCGATCGAACGGAATTTCCGAAATCGCAATTTTATGCACACTACGTTTCTGTCGATTTTTCAAAGGGCCTAAAAATAATTTTGCATATCACAGAAAAGCGTGCAGGGTTTTCTAAGCATACTGGAAAAGGTTGGGCACGTGATCCCACAAGGGCACCGCGGAACAGCGGCGCTTCAGTGGGAATAGTGCTTCAGTTTTTTCCAGAGAGCTTCTATGTGGAAATTATGGTTTTTGATATAGTTCTTTTGGACCCAGATTTTTTTACTGTACAGCAGATGTACGTGGTGCCCACTTCGGGAAATTTAGTCGATCGAAATTTTAAACTTGTTAGTATGCAGTATTTACATTATATCTCCGACCGGGAATGTCATTTGATCGGTAAACTGCGTCTAATTGCTATAGTTCTTTTAGACGGGTTTGCGAACGTGACATTCGCGTTGATGTTCTGTGTTGTGCTGTGATGTTGCGGATATGTCGTGGTGGATAGCAGGGTGCAGTGATAGTGCAGTTTGGATTTATTTGTATATTTGATATTGCGGGGCGAGCGTCCAACATGTGGACTGCCGTCACTGCCTGTTTATATAATATTCTTTTGGGGCACGACCGGGTTGAGGTCGATGTACCCGTTGTACATATTTTTATTTCTGTACTAGGTTTATCCCGCGAAGGAGTGCATGGATAGCCGGGTTCTGGAGGGCAACGGGTCCGTATCTCATGGCTTTGAGAGGCAGAGAGACCTCACTCTAGAATTGGCAGACTATTCGCCGCACTCGTAGGGGGTACAGGTTGACCCAAGCAGGTGCTCAATTTACCGGATTCCGTGGAGTGCCGGGTGTTCCATTCACTATGTTGTGGGACTACCTCGCTTCAGGTTTTGGCGGGTAACTTGCCGCACCCGTAGGGGTGTAGGTTTCATTGCACAGGCTATCCACACGACCAGGGGAACGTCGGGTTTCAGCAGCGGCTCTGTGAAACTCGGGGATCCCAGATTATCTGTATTGTTCTGTGATGCTTATTACTTTTCTGTAATGTTGCATATTATCACGTCTGGAGCGATTATTGTATATTGGTATACATACTATTAGATTTTGTATATGTTTTACACCCACGCTAGTCCAGCCCCCGCTCTGTCGTTAGTTAAATAACCTAACGGGTAATGACGGGACCCAGTGGCGAATGCGGATGGCATATACGTACATTTTATTTTCGTTCTTTTCTGGTGTGATTGATTGATGGGACTACATTGATTCTTATCAATGCAAGGATAAAACAAACCTATATTTGATGTTGTTGGAACAAATTTTAAAAGATTGTTATTACAAAGATGTTTCCTTTTGTTATGCATAGTGATATTCAGTTAGAATATCCCGCACCTCATTCGATGAGGCAAGGGCCGAGATCCCTTCACCGGGAGTGACCCCTTGGGCAGAAGTTTACGTCAGGGTAGTAACTTCAATATAGTCGATTACAAGTTGCTTTGCATCGAGGTATTCAGTTAGAATATCCTGCTCCTCATTCCAAGAGGAAAGAGCCGAGATCCCTTCACCGGGAGTGACCTCTTTAGCAAAGGTTTTCGTCACTATATTTTTATAAAAGCTATCAAGTTCCTTCAACGAGATCAAGTTCATTACGTTAAAGGTTTTTCGCCAAAAACCATCCGTAGCCCTCCGTCATTTCTTATGGATAGTCAGTAGTATTCAAGCTATGTTTGTTGACTAAAGTCAAGGCATAGTGTTTAGTAGCTGCTGAGTATTCATCCGTTGCATAGATAGATGTGTTGGTTTGGGACAGTCGTATTACCTTGTTAACTAAAGTCAAGGGTATGTACGGGTGGGTTCAAATCAACCTGGACAATGACGGGTAGAACTTGACATGTGACTTATGATTTGTTTACTAAAGTCAAGGTCATAAGAGCATGAGGCAAAAATTACATCGGGAGTTTCAAACATACAGCAAACTTGCCAGGCATGCGCATACCTTCTGGAGTGTGATAACTTAAGTGGCTTCCATCAAGTTATCATACGATGATAGTTGGATCCCGATTCTCACTGATGAGTTGGTTTACTCTTCGGGTGATCCCGACTAATTCTTCTTTTAGGTTTGGAGGAGAATTTAAGATTACAGTGGGAGGTTTCCTGATTAGATAAATTGCTAACTATTCTGATCTAAGTTAGAGTGCACGCAGAGTGTTTCTTTTCTCTCTCTTTGGCAGCGACTTTTGACCGACCCTAGACTATGACTCAGTGACCAAAGTTGACCGAACCTTCTTAAAATACTGGCCTTTAGATTGTCTTAGTTGCATAAAAAATTGCCCCTCCTTCTTTTACCCTTTGCATTTCTCAGAACACCCCGTATTACTACGGATATCTACTTCCATTGGATAGATCCATCGTATGGTTATATACGAACTCGAAGGGACTTCTTCGAGGATGGATCCAGGTTCAGAAGAAATAGAACTAGTTTATTCAGTTGTCTTTTGTTATCACCTTCTCTCAGGTTGCGAGGGCTCCTTAGTTTAGGAGAGTACACCTATTACGCTTATTGGATAGTCTTATTCCAAACCATAAGCTGGTGCCGAAAGGAAAGGAATGAAGAATACCAATTAGCCTAAGTAGGGTGTACAGAAGGTAATATATAAAGACAAAATGAAGGGATTAGAAAGAGGGCAAAGTAAATTGCGACTGTTATCATTCACGACCAAACCGCGTACTTCATCGCCACTCCTATTTTCACCTTTGCTTTTTCCCCAGTTTGGGAGAAATAGAATAAGGTATTATTCAGTTGTCTTTTATCGTCACCTTCTCTCAAGTTGCGAGTACTCCTAGGATTAGGAGAGTACACCTATTATGCTTACTGGATAGTCTTCTTCCAAACCATAGGCTGGTGCCGAACGGTAGGGAAGGAAGAAAACCATTTAGCCTAACGAAGGTGTACAGAAGGTAACGACTAAAGACAAATAAAGGGATTTGGAGAGATGGCAAAGAAATATACGGTTAAAGTCATGAATTGGATTATGGAAGAGGCATTACTAGGAATACCAGGATACCCCTACGAGACATTTTAATATTTCAGTTTCACTGTGCATTGTTAAAGGAAAACTGATTTCCCGATTACATACTTACTCCAGGGTATGTATTTACCAAGTTTCATTCTCATATCTGTATGGTTTTTACTGATGATGAATGGGAGTAAGTTATTGGGAATTAGGTGATCATCCTCATTATATCGGAATTCGTTGTAATTGGTGATATTTGAGGAAATCACCTGGGTACAGTTTCCAACCTACGATGCACAGGTTTTTGAGTTATTCAACTCAGCGGACTTATACAAAGTATTGTATGTTGTCCAGTGTCCGTCAGGACAAAGGGGTAGGTCCTCATACTATGTTTTGTTTACTTATAACTTCTCTAGTTTTTAGACAAGTGTTTCGTAGAAATACAATGTCTAAGTTTTGAGAAGTTATAGGTATAAGAATAAAATAGAGAACCAGGTGTCACAAGGATCGGAGATGTAGATTCTTGTGAATGGTATTCAGTTGATAGTAATGGTTTTGAGAAACTTGTTTCTCTTTCAGGTTACTCATAATTGGATGGATTCCTAAGTTGAGTAATGCTGATTAGCCTTTCTCCATTAAGTTGATATGCACAGGAGACAGCTGCATGATTTGAATCTGGTTCCAATTAAATTAGTGCCTCTATTTCTATATTGTATATAGAATGGTTCATATCTTAACGATATTAAGATACGGGGAGTTGTCCGGCTTATGCTTAAAACCAGACTCTGGATAACTCAGGGCACGTTTCTGTAATGGCAGTTTGTGGGTTGACCCGGACTTAGTCGAGGGTAAACTTTCTACCATCTGGAAGATCAATAGTGATATTATTCTTGACTCACCACAGTTTTAGTAAAATGGATTTTTTCAGAAAACAGTAGTAGGAGTATGGTAGAACTGGAAGTGATACCAGAACCGCAAACGATTACGGAGAATTTAATAGGACCTATATATTCAATCAGGTTTGACATTCCATTAGCCACTCCGCAGATATGGTGGGTAACCTCAGACACCCGAGAGGTACTCCGGTAGCCTCAAGGACGGTGACAGGGAGGTTCTTGTTTACCCAGACTTGACACTAATGTTGTTCCAGACTATGAGACCCGGTAGGAGGATAAGTATAGCGTCTTTCTGAGCTGGCATTAGAAGTGCACGTGTATATTATTCTGCCTGAGGGTTGTTGTGGTCAGTGGGAGCAGCGGAAGCGTAGTGGGCAAGTAGCTTATGTCTATTTATAGACTCGAGCAGTTATAGCGGAGATAGATCATCTATTTTTTGATGTGAAATTCATGGGTTTGACTTCATCAGAATAGGAAATGGATCTGTTAAGAAGGTAGTAGGGTATGATGTCCTGGTATTTGAATGACATACACATAGTAGGAAGTAAAATTCCTATACTACGATCGGTTGTACTGTGGTTGTTACACAGTTGTTTCTTCATAAAGGACATGGATATAATATCAGACATTCTGGTTACTAGATCTATTGTTTTAGGTCTAGATTTGGGTAGTTTCCAAATATGGGTACTTTGACAGTATTCTAATAGTATTTTAGAATAGATAACTCCTGGCATGGTGGTGTACCTGCAGGTGATGGAGTCACCCTCTCTAAAGGTGTCTTACAGACTAAAGGGGAGAGGGATGTGCATGATTGGGAGATCACTTGCTTAGGCAATTGAGTCAATCATGAGTTGTCAAGTACCACACCAGATGTTGTTTTTGCACTAGATGCAGTAAGTTTATATTAATCCAATCCTGAAGTAACATAAGGAAGCAGTTTTGGAACATAAGTGCATGTTCTACGGATTTGATGGCGGCAGCCTCCTTCAGGAGACGGTTATCATTCCAGGCTTCAAAGGTAACATGGATGACAGAGTGATTGTCAGAGTTATAGTTTTCCCTCTGGCGAGGGACAGTATTTTGGACAGGTGGTCCAAGAGGATACTGTGGGAGGTATGGTGCTGGATACTGATTAGGTTCAGTTATTGATACAGTCTAAGAAGTTTGAATTTGGAGTTCATTTATGAACTAGATCCCATCAGAAATTCAGACATATTCTAAGACAGGTATTACTCGATTCGAGAGATGGATTTCTCTGCGAACTTGAGATTAAAAGAGACATAGAAAGAAACATCAAGGCGGATCCACTCACTGAGGCTATTTCTCGAACACAAGAGTTTTACAAACTAGCTTTGTGAAACTGATTAGTAGAGGAGTTGGGTGTTCGGTATCACACGGGCTGTGAGTATGCGACATCGCAATAATTAGCCTTAAGTTCAAGTGGGAGATTGTTGGAGATAGTGCCCTCAAAGTCAATTATTGGATCGCAGGTACGTGATTGCAATGATTGAGGCAGGACCTATACCGATATGACAGTCTTGCTCGAGATGATAGTTTGCTATCTGGTTAGTCTTTATCATCGTATACATACTTTAGTTCACTATTGCATGATGATAGAGCCCATAGGATTCTTGCTTAACTACCAGCAGTATGATGGCGATCATATACGTGGGAGCTGGGGTCTTTAAGCACATCCTTAAAAATGTCCCTAGTCGTGGGAGTTTCGAGACAGGGCATCGATACTCCAGAGTAGACTAGTGTATACAGTCGAGACCCCGACGAGGGGCGGTGGCCGGTCTCACAAGCCACTGGTATCAGTTGGATCACCTAAGATGTATACAGGTGCTCATTGGATTATGAGTACACCGGACAGGACTCGCCGGGAACATGCTAGTTGGTATTATACATATCGTCAGATAGCAGTTCTATGGTGACATGTGTACAGGTTAGTTTGTCGACCTGAGATCGTCATTTGTCTCGTGTGAGTTCCCACTGTGCTTAGATTACTACCCTACTACGCTCAAAGGAGTTGTGCAAACAGGTTTTAGTTGGGTACAGTCCCGAGCCATATGGAGGCAGTGAGCAGATCGTCGGGGATTCGTCTCTCCCGGTATTAGGGGTTGATGTCGCACAGTGCACGGGTGGCCATCACTAGAAATCCTTGGCCGAGGTAGTGGAGAATTACTAATTTGGATCAGTAGTTTCTCAGATGGTGATGGGCTTCATACCGACACGATTTATCGCGTTATTAGGGGTCTGACTTTATCCACCGCCCTAGACTTGATATGCGATACTCTTTAGAAGAACGGACTGGACTGTATGTATATTGTCACTGTTAGGCTCAGTAGGTTTATAGATGAGTTCGCTCGTCAGCTTCCCTTCCAATCAATACATAGGCAAACCGTTAGGTACAGCTTGTACCTCTGACATGCTAGAGGTTATACCCAGTGCCAGTGTATTGATGAGTCATTAGAGTCCCCCACAGACACTTTCCCAAGTTCGGGCGAAACGTTGTAGAGGCCGTATGGTTTTATGGCAAATTTCGGAAAATGCACGTGCGTTTTCGCACGTGTCGTTTTTCGGGCAGATAATATTGGTCGGCTTTGGTTTAAGCTAGATCCGAGTATTATACTGTGTAGATATAAAATCTTTGTCTCAGATGCATTTTGTATTCGGTCATAATACAAACGCGGGTATGTTTATACTGATATGGGGTTATCCTGAAATCCGTTTCAGGATCACTTTTGGAAGTTGCCAGTTTCCAGTTTTCTATCGGCCTTATTTAACATTCGGTTAAATGCGGATTTATTTTTTCTTGAGATGAGTGTGGAAGGTTCTAGAAGTATCTAGATGGGGACTAGGATGATGAGGTGGCATGTGACTCATTTGTGCTTTAAATGTTCATTAATGTTTTGGTGACTAAGGGTGATGATTCATTAGTTACATTAATGTGTTCATACTTGGTGCTAAGATATTTTCTCATGATAAGCTTTGCTTACACTCACCCACCTTGCTCCTACACTCACCCCCTCTTCCTATATGATGGCTGGCCCCCTCCCCTCCTCTTGATACACTCTCTCACTTGTTGATTGAAATATATATAAGTTTTGGTGCATAGAAATTAGATGTGATCCATATCTCATTTCCATTCGATCCAAAAGGCAACTTCATTAACCGTTCGTCTATAGTCTTGGACGTAACGAGACAAAGTGTTCTACTCATTCTCTACATCATCTTGGTCGTCTCTTCTAGCAAACTTGACGACCGAGTTACCTCGGTTCAGAGGCGGGAGCCTGTTTAAAGATCCGTCAACGTGGTGCCACCTGGACGAGAAGACTAAAGATCGAGGAGATCGGAGCAGCCGCAACAAAGCGTGGGATGTTGGTTGAAGAACGAAGGACTCGGATCGTTCGGTATAACTCTTCTACCCACTTTGTAGTTTGTTAGTTTAGCTTTAATGGCAGATCCGGGTTATAGTACGCGATAGCGCCAGTTGTAAAAAGTTTTTGTTCTGCATTTGGCGTCTGTTAGACGGCCGGGGCGCTACCGTGGACTTACACTTTTGTAAGAGGCCGTAATAGGAGGAACCGTTATGACAGGCACCTCTTTTCGAGAAGACCGTCGCTGTATTGTAGAGGAATGATCATTCTCATCTCAAACCTTGGACTTCTTCAGTCAACAAGAATAATTTTCGTCAAGAACGGAGTCCTGGACTTTTCTCCAAACTCTATGAATCTGTGAAGAGAGTCACTGATAAAAACGCTATGGCTTTGGGTGTATTGGAGCTTCTGCAGGGGAAACTGTCTTCTTTAATATCGCAGTAGGAAAATTCTTGTGAACACTTCTGAGTCGTTCGAAAATGTTTCCGGTTGGAACATAGCATCAATAGCCACAACAGGAGCTGGTGGGGTTGGTCCGGAGGGCAAACTGCCCCCAGCTTATCTTACTCGACACCAATGGTGACGCGAGCATGTCTTGCAATGCGAACCATCTCAACATCAGAGGCTCCCTCATCATGCCCCCTACATTGCTTGGGGATTTCGCCTAGTGTCAGCCTATAAAAGACTGACATTCTTGTTTAAGCCGGAGTAGAGGTGGCCAATCTGTTAAAGACAGACTTCCATGTGGTGAAACACTCTTGTTTGCTTCACGTAGAGCAGGAGCAGGGAGAGACAGCCGTTTTGGGGAAACCCCCTCAGGGATCAAGGGCTTCTTTGTGGGGCCCGTCAGCCTTCGCTTTTGCCTGTCGAAGACTGAAGCTTTAGCGCTGGCAGGCTTGTTAGCAGGGCCTGTCGTGGTAGCTAGCCGATTAAAGACCGACTTATGCGGAGCTTTTTCTTTAGGTGTTGAGGCGCCGAAGTTCAAGGATGGGAACATGGTCCTATAGAACAATCCGGTGGTTGCTTGAGAGACTTGCTTTGCCGGCATGGAGAAAATCGAAGCCGCATTAGGCCCGTAGGTGGCTCTCCCGGATGGGATGGAGTTAGAATGAGAGTTGCATTTAGAGCTGGTGAATACCATTGAATCTGCACGGAACTGAAACACCAAATTTTAGTATCTCAAATTCCAAGGGCAACCATAAACATAGCGAACCACGATTCTGTTCACGAAACACAACAGAGGAAGTGTGGAGTGGAAAGAGGAAGAGGTCCCACCGGGCATTCCAGAATCTGTTTACCGTCTAAGACTGGATTGAGGATCGGAGATGTCTAGCCTGAATTTAGAGGGAGGTGCTATATGGAACATGTCCATCCACCTTTCCAAAGATGCCAAGTTGATTTATGATACCGTAAATCGGAGGTTTGGACATATACAACCGATGTAGCGTGACTTATCAGATTCCTCTTCTTTGAAGGGTTTTTGATTATGGGGACGCTCTTCTCTGCAGGCGCGAGCCCTGTAGTTAATTACGTTATCGCATTATGATAACAACTTTCACCTGCTCTAAGAAGATCAATTCGTGTCATGTTATATTATTTATTTTGGGGTTCCCCGTGGATTGTATACGGAGACTAGTTTATGTCATCGTCCGTAAGGTGCAGATTAGTCCAAATCCGTATATATATTATAAATTTAGCGTCGAACTTAGGACGCAGATCTCGTGTAAACGAGGTTCATCAGGTCGAAATATGTCATCTGAGGATTGTTAGTCATGTTTGAGACTGAGATCAACTCAGGAATATGGTTAAGGCTCGTTAATCCAGTTTTGGATTAAGATCAACTTAACAAGTATAAACTAAGGACGGTTAGTCTTCTTTGAGACTTAGATCGACTTAGATTTAATTATATTTTTATCAAATATGAGAAGCAGAAGTTTTGATACTTAATTTAATTTTAATTAAGTAATCAAACAATGGCTTACTGTTCAAGTGTGCAAGTGCTTATGGAACGCACATGCCATTTTGTTCTATTTGAAAAGAGTGCACATATGCGTTGCATATGGCTTGCATTTTTTATGGGATCAGATTTTTATCTATGCGCATGTATGTATACACGCATGTATTTAACAAGTCCACGTGAATATCACGTGACACTTGCAAATCGTTGGTAGTTTTCAACAAGTGCGCACACGAGTATACCACGTGACGCACATGACTTTATAGGCGACATCCAACAAGTGCGCACCCGTGAGTATCACGTGATGTGCACATCTCCAGGGCATTATTTTCCCAAGGATAGTAATTTTTTTATTAAGTGCGCACTAGTTTAGGTGAGCACTTGCTTCCATCAGAAAGTAGACGATTTCACCAAGAAGCAATGGTTTCTATTTTATATTCTTTTCTTCTTTTATTTTTTCAAGAAGCAAAAGCTTCGATTTTTATCTGTTTTCAAATCATATGCATGTATTTTATGGTGTGCATCTTATTTTCTTGGATTGTAGGATCAATCTCTCACAAAGGTATAAACTTTATGAGCGATGGACGAACCCTAAGATTATTTGATCTTGTATAGTGAATCAATGGATTCGAAAAAAGCAAAAGCTTATGTATAAAAGCAAAAGCTTTTATGGGAGAGAATAGATTTTATTCTCTTTTTATTTTTACCTGTTTTGAGGTTGAAGAAAATTATTATTTATTGCCTTGAGCTTATGGGGGTCGGCTCTCTTTCATTTATTTCTATGGGACTCCTATTTATAGGAGAGAGAAAACAAGGGTTTGTTGCTAATAAATTAAGCTGGTTTTGATTTTATTTCAATTTAATTTGATCTGGTTTGAATTTAATTTGTATTAAATCGATTTAGATCAATTATAGGGCAAATGCGCACCGTTGGATCGATCCCTAATGCATGCATGGCGTTATCTCATGATCTAGTATCAACTTGTTTTGATTTGTTTCAAAGAATATTTTATTGCTTTGTTTGGGCAGTTGCGCAGTTCAAGGTGGTGCGCACATGCATTACACATGTCGCTCTATCTCGTACTGATATGCACAACGTTGGATCATTGATCCAAGATCAAGTTTAATTATGGTGTGGCCTTTTTCATGCGCAGGTGCTTTGCACATGTCGCATCGCATATGATGGTTTTTGCCATGCGCACGTGCTTTGCCCGTGTTGCATCGCATGCGACGGCATGCACACTTGTTTTGCATGTGACGGGCTTAAGCCCTGAATGCGTTCTTTGCTCGTGGTGCATCGCATCACTTGGATGAACCCTAAAATGGGTGCGAACACGCTCGTTTCTTATCATTTTGTCAATAAACAGTGCTATTTAATTCGTGTCTGCTCATTAGTGCAGGTTACATATACATAGGCAAAAACACTGGAAACAATGCTCTGTATGTACTGATTACGACAGAATTGAGCCAAAATTGTAAACAGGACGTAAAAACGATCAAGTCTAATAAGTTTTGCAAAAAATAATGTTATGTACAAAAAATAAATCATTTTTGTCCAACATGATGTGAACATTGTAAGTGTATATGTGCTCCTTGCCGTGTCAACTACGGCTATGCAGAATAAAAAACTTTAAAACTTGAGCACAATACACTAAAATTCTCAAGATACAAGCCCAAACACCAAACTAAACAAACCCTAACTAGAGTTTTAGCTACCTGGTTGAAATTACAACCTTTATAGACGGTCCTTCGGGTCTTAAAAGTTGACTCCTCAAGCTCCTTGGGTTGATGAAACGAGCTTTCGAAGCCGGTCTTCCATGTCAAAGACGATCCACCCGAGGATGCCGATTCAAGCGATAGCTTCGTCCAAAGCAACTAAAGATCAAGTCTTGCTAAGCCAAGATGCTTAGATTGGTATAGTTTGTGAAAATAAATGCTCTCTTTTAATCCTCACAACTCGAAAGAGAGAATTTAGTAAGAAGATGGAGAGGTAGCAAGTAGAGAAATTTTCTTACTTGAAAAATATCAACCATCTCATAAAATATCTCTCTCACACTCACTCTCATCTCTTCACCCTTAAAACAAAAGAGTGGGTGGGCTTGGTGTCTCACTAAGGTGAGTCATAAGCCCATACACTTCCAAGTTTAAGATGAAGAAAAAAGAGAGAGTGTGTGTGTGTGTAGCCACCTCACTAGTATACATATACATACAAATATATGAATACAAATGCATGTATATAAATAAGTATACTAAAACCTGTATTTATAATAAATACGTATAACGTATTTCTACCAAAATACGAATATCGTATTTGTACCAAAAATACAAAATATGCGTATACATATTTAGGAAGAAATACTTGATACAAATACACGTATTTATACAAATACACGTATTCGTATAAATACCGTATTTGTGTTAAAATACAAACACCCAAAAGAGAGCAATATAATACTAGTATAAAACCGGCTGTCTTTCAAACCATCTTGTACTACTAAACCGTCCGATTAAAGCACGTGCATAAATACTCGTGTTCAATCGAACACCCCTTCGTAAAACCATATGCAAACTACACCGTTTCGCCAGAACTGGGAAACTCTCTGTGTAGGACTCTAAAGACTCGAAAATACACTGGCAGTGGGTTACGTCAGTGGCACCAGCTGTACGTAACGGCTACCCTAGTATCTATCGAAGGGAAGATCGACACGATAACTCGTCCGAAAACCCTGTTGAGCCTATAGGTGACATTCTCTGTACAATCAGGTCTGTTCGTCTAAGAGTATCACATATCGGGCCTAGGGGTGGTAAACGTCAGACCTCTAATTAATAGTGCAATAAATCATGTCGGTGTGGAACTAAATACACCTTGAGAAACTATTGGTGTACCTACCAGTAAATCTCACATGCCCTGGCCATGGACTTTGTGTATTGGCTAACCGTACACAGCGCGATATCAACTCCCAACGCCGGGAGAGATGAATCCCTTATATCCTCTACTGTCTCCAAGTGCTTTAGGACTACACCCAACTACTACCTGTTTGCATGACTCATTTGATCCGTGGTAAGATAGTAATCTAAGTACAGTGGGGACACACTCGAGATGAATAGTGATGTCAAGTCAACGGATTAACATGTACTCATGTCACTAGGGAACTGCTAACTGACAATAGGTATAATACCAACCACCAGTTCCCAGCGAGTTCGTCCAGTGTAACTCATAACCCAATAAGTATCTGTATACTATCTTTGGTATCGTATACCAATGGTTGCGGGATAGGACACCTCCTCTGACGGGGATAAGAAGTATATATACCGGTCTACTCGGGAGTATCGATGCCCAGTCTCGAAAATCCTACAACTAGGGACAAGTTTAAGGATGTGCTTATAGACTACCCAGCGTCCACTAGTGTGACTATCATCACAACGTTGGTAGTCAAGAAAAGATCCTAAGGGCTATATCAACATATATTAGCGATATGTTAAAAGAAACATATCATATGTTAAGATAGACTCAAAGCATATAGAATACTATCATGTTAAGCAAGATTGTTATTATATCTGTATATATCCCAATCTTCCAAAATGTAATTTACAATCCAGTACTTTACAATAATGTCCTCTAGGGTATATATCACTAACATTCTCCCACTTGCACTAAGGTCATGTATTGGTATATCGCAGAACTAGCATCTCGAATAACCTCTCGAACTGCATCTGAGGGATGACCTTTGTGAGTGGATCTGCAGTTTTGTTCTCTGTGTCTATTCTACACACCTCGATCTCCCGGCGATCCACGATCTCCCTGATTAGGTGATACCGCCTCAAGATATGTATGGACTTTTGATGGGACCTTGGTTCCTCCGCTAAAGCTATAGCCCCGTTGTTGTCATAATACAAAGTTATTGGGTCAACAATAGACGGAACCACCTGAAGTTCTGTAATGAACTTCTTCATCCAGACTGCTTCTTTTACGGCGTCACATGCAGCGATATACTCTGCCTCCATCGTCGAGTCAGTAACGGTGTCCTGTTTGGAGCTTTTCCAACAGACAACCCCTCCATTGAGGGTGAAAAACATAACCCGACATGGATTTAGAGTCATCCTTATCATTCTGGAAGCTGGAGTTAGCGAATGCCTTGATGTGGAGGACTTTACTGCCGTATACCAAGAATATCTTCTTAGTCCTTCTCAGGTACTTGAGAATGTTCTTTACTGCTATCCAGTGCTTCTCCCCATGGTTTGACTGATACCTGCTTACCATGCTCAGTGCATAAGCAACATCTGTTTTGGTACATAACATCGCATACATTATAAATCCTACTGCAGAAGCGTAGGGTATAATACTCATGCAATCCCTTTCCAAATCAGTCTTGGGAGACATCTCTTTGGAGAGGGTGATCCCATGAAAAGCCGGTAGATTACCGTGCTTGGAATCTTCCATACTGAATCTTTTCAGTATGGTGTCAATATACCTGGACTATGAAAGTTCCAACATCCTCTTAGACCTATCACGATAGATCTGGATCCCCAGAATGTATGAGGCATCACCCAGGTCTTTCATGGAGAACTTCTATGACAAGAATACTTTGACTGATTGTAGAATAAGAATGTCATTTCCTATCAGGAAAATTTCATCCACGTACAAGACGAGGAATACCACAGTTCTCGCTACAATGTTACTATAAATGCATGGTTCATATGGATTTTTGATAAAGTCAAATTGTTTGACCGTCTCATCAAAGCAGATGTTCCAACTCTGCAATGCCTGCTTTAATCTATAAATGGATTTAAGTAACTTGCACACTTTTCCACTGCTCCCACTCTCTATGAAACCCTATGGCTGATTCATATAAACACACTCTTCTAA
Source organism: Agapanthus africanus (assembly GCA_030015575.1). Taxonomy (NCBI): domain Eukaryota; kingdom Viridiplantae; phylum Streptophyta; class Magnoliopsida; order Asparagales; family Amaryllidaceae; genus Agapanthus; species Agapanthus africanus. The sequence continues at coordinate 176,116,681 of JASDDO010000028.1, forward strand.
ATTTCCATTCAGAAAAGCGGTCTTTATGTCCATCTGCCAAATTTCTTAATCATGGAAGGCAGCAATGGCAAGTAGGATCTGAATGGATTTAAGCATAGCCACTGGAGAAAAGATATGCAGCGGATATGCAGCAGATTCTAGTGCATAACCCCAGAAGGATCGCGATAACTCAGCATTACCCATCATGGAACGCACCATATCCAATAAGGTGCGGTTTCGCCTTTCCGATACACCGTTGTGTTGAGGTGTTTATGGAGGAGTAAGCTGAGAGAGAATTCCATTCTCTTTTAAATAATCTAAGAACTCGGCACTCAAGTATTCACCACCTCGATCAGATCGAAGTGTCTTAATACATTTGCCTGTTTGTTTTTCCACTTCATTCTTGTATTCCTGGAATTTCTCAAAGGCCTCGGATTTATGTTTTATCAAAAATACATGTCCATACCTTGAGAAATGATCCGTAAAAGTAATGAAATAGGAATAACCACTTCTTGCATGTGTAGACATTGGACCACACACATCGCTGTGTATAAGTCCCAAGAGCTCGGTGGTTCTTACTCCGTGTCCAGTGAATGGAGTCTTTGTCATCTTTCCTTTGAGACATGATTAACAAGTTGTATAAGATTGATATTCAAACGGATCCAAATATCCCTCTTTATGTAACTTCGTCAATCGTGTTTCATTGATGTGACATAGTTTACAATGACATAAGAAAGCTTGATTTAATTCTGGAATCTTTCTTTTGAATGTGTTCTGGACATTGAAAACCTAGTGTTGATTTAATACGTATATACCGTTGTCTAGCGTACTTGACCCAATCAAACCATGATTAAGGTGAATGTTTACAACATCCCTTACAAATGTAAAATCGTAATTGTCTTTAGATAGTAAAGATACAAAGATGATATTATATGTCAAACAAGATAAAAAAAAACAGTTACGTAAAACGAAAATGTGTCCACTTGTCAATCCTAGGTAATATTCCCTTACGGAAACAGCATCCACACTCGCTCCGTTAGCAACCCTGAGGGTCATATCACCTGTCGTTATAACTCTACGGCTTCTCAGTGCCTGCAATGAATTACAAATATGAGATCCTGAACCGGTATTCAATACCCAGAAAGTAGAGTTGATTGGCAGACAATTTTCAATCATAAACACACCTAATGTCGAAACCACAACTTGCTTCGAATCCTGGTTCTTGGCTTTCCAAGCCCTGCAGTCCTTCTTCCAATGACATTTCCTTTGACAATAGAAACATTCCTTTTTTCCTACTGTCGACTTTTGCTTTGCCCTTTCTCTGTACCTTTTTAACACCACCTTTCGGCTTGGTGGAGGCCTTCTTTTCCTTCCCCTTGGCTTTCACCTTAGATCTAGAGGAAGAAGATTCCCAATAAGCAGAGCGGGTGTCTCCTTGGTTTTCTTTAGGGTTCCCTCTGCACTCCTCAACATATTAAGGAGTTCTGGAAGTGTAACTTCCTTCCCTTGAATTTTAAAATTCAATATAAATTGGGCATATGTAGAGGGGAGGAACTATAGAATCAAGTCCGTATACAACTCGTTCTCCAAACTGGTCCCAAGATCCATGAGCTCTTCAATATAGTTGATCATTTTAAGGACGTGGTCCCCTACAGATGACCCGATAGCCAACCTCGCCTGAAATAATTTCATTGAGGTCTCGTATCTTGCAATACGAGATTGCTTTCCATATAAATCTTTGGAATGGAGGAAGATGGAAGCTAAGTCCATCTTCTCATGCCGCCTCTAGTGTTCATTATCCATTGAGGCCGGCACGAGGCACTTAGCCTTCGCACAGTCTATTTCCCATGCCTTACGGATTTCAATATCCGCGACGGTGGAATCTGGACCAGGGACGGCTGGGGTTTTAGTAGTAAGGAGGTAGCCCAGCTTGTCATGGGTAATGGTCATCTGGACATTCCTTAGCCAATCTTTATTGTTTGGCTCTGTCAATATATTTTTATCCGGTGGTAACTTAAGCCCTGTCATCTTGGTCGCTGCAATTAAGAGAGAGAGAGAAAAAACACTCAGCATGATGCACTTGCAAGTTTAGATTGGTTATTAGTTTATCTAAACAGGATGGCTCCTACTGTTTTCTCAAATTCTCTTTCAAACCATAAAAGAATAACTAGTCGGGATTAATCGCACCCTACAATTCTTGATTAACCTTTCGGCCAGGATAATGTCGGTAGATCGAGAGAGGTTTTACAACGCTTTCGCGAAATTCCTTAATTAAATAACCACTTTTTCCTGAAGGCGTAGCCCCGCTAACACCGTTCTAGACACCTACTGTCACGACCCGAAATGGCACGTGACTGGCACTTGAATCATATGAAGTCTATAGGACCCTATCTAATTCAAATAAGCTAAAAAAATCCCAGAAATCTAAACCATTTTAAAGAAGAAGCGAAGAAAACATATTTTGAAGCAAGTGGTTTTAATAACATAAGCCGAAGTATGCATTTTTAAAATCTCAAGTCTTTTCTGAAAATTTCGGCCGAGTTTCCTTTGTAAATACTGGCCCCAAAAGGGTACAACATGCATAAAATGAATAAAGGCATCCCCAAGCGGGAGCTAGCTCTTTGTCAATTGACGGTCACAACCACACAAGCAATATAATATACAACGCCGAAGGACGAGGATCAAAACTCAAAGGAAACTCAAAATCAACAAGAACGCCATAATAATACAACACGCGACTCTAAGGTCAAAATAATAAACAAATGGTTTTCTAAGTCTGAAATAAATATATAAGTCTGGTTGATGGAGTTACTAGATACAATGATTAAAAATGAATACAAGGGTGATCACGATGTGTGTGAACCTACCTACCAAAGCAATCACCCGAAAAGAAACAGTGTGCCAGCAAAACCGCAACGAACCTGTACGGCAAAACCTGCAAGAAATTGTGGCACAATGGGTGTGAGTTGCCAACTCGTGAGTAGAAAACATTACAGAGAAGAAATCGTATGTATGACTCAATCCTAGATCAAAACGATCAGTAATATATATCCTCAATATGATAAAGTCTGAAGCATAATAAGGTGGTAAGGGTAAACATCTATACAAAAGTATAATACCAAGTGCTCGTGTCAGTGCCTCAGCTAAAAACATATCGTAAACATATGGTATGATCAGTGTAATCAACATGAAATCAGTGTCAACTATATCATGAAGGTAATACTATGATATCTAGGATGACCATATCAGTATAGGTGCCAACAATATATACTCAAATCTATAAGTATGTGGATATCATCCAACTATGTAATCAATGCCTGTATGCATATGGATCTCATCCACGTGTCAACCCATGACACAACAACATCATGCATATAAATATCATAAAAACAAATGCATGAAAGTCTGAGGATGTAAATCAACGTGTGTCCCTCACGACACATCCAAATCATGGAACCTGAGTGTCCAGCATCGATACTCGAAACATCATAAAACCCGTGTCCAGCATCGACACGTAAATCCTCATATATCTCAGGCGCCGCATCCTCAGATCGGCCCTCATATCTATCATTAATATAAAGATCGTACGGTAAATCTATCGTACGGCATCCTAAATCTAGTTACGGGTAGAATCTCACATTTATCTTATCATTTATCTGGTATCCTTATCATCATATCCTGTATTAAGGGTATTGATCTAAGTCTAGTAAAAACTGATACCATCTGCATATATATGCGTGTATGAAACACACGCCTAAAGGCCCGTTATAATCTTATGTCATATCTCATAATACGAATCAAAACATATCACCGATCTCATAGCATCATGCCTAATCTTATCGACTCATCTCCAAGTACCATATACAATCCTCATCATCCTTATATATATATATATATATATATGAGAATAATGGAGGAAAGAGGCCATAGGAGGGAATTCCCTCCTATGGCGTCGAAAAAATACCCCCTCCACCAATTTTTCCGACGATCGGCCCCCATCATCTTCATCGTCATCGTCTAAGATGTGCGTACACCAAATTTCATGTGATTCTACAACTTTTTCACCGTTGATTTAGCAATGTAAAAAGTTCTATTGTCGGTAAACCGTTAATTTTGAACCCACTAAATCAACGGTGAAAAAGTTGTGGAATCACATGAAATTTGGTGTACGCACATCTTAGACGATGACGATGAAGATGATGGGGGCCGATCGTCGGAAAAATTGGTGGAGGGGTTATTTTTCCGACGCCATAGGAGGGAATTCCCTCCTATGGCATCTTTTCTCCATTATTCTCTATATATATATATATATATATATATATATATATATATACACACATAGTCCCATACTTATATGTGTGTATATATATACATATCCCCATATACGCACAAGTAAAGCAAAGTAAGCATGTGTGTGCGTGTGGGTGTAAACCTTATTCTAGGGTTCGCGATTAAACTAACTAACGACACTATCATCCAATTATACTAAAATTATCCTTGACTCCCAAAGTCTATCTAGATAATCATAATCTCACAATTAAACATATAAATATATCCATATAATATTTACCATACACTACACTACGAACTGCGGGGGTGCAATACGCCATCCACCCGACTTCCCCCGTAGATATATATCTACTTGCCTCGATCTTCGCTTGCTGGAATCGATGACACCACGCTCATCCTCGTCATCTCGAAGTCCACGTGGGGGTATCTACATGTCATAACATATCGTGTTGCATTAACATTCAATTCAAAACCAAAACGACACGCTAGAAGCCTATATGTAACTCGTCTCTTCGTGGCTGCATGGACTGCGTTCTAATGGCTATACTCATATCTGGAGCCTCCCAAGCAATGTATCCCATCACATGATATCCGAATTATGTCGAACTTTTCGATCGATTCGTCAGAGTCTCATAATCCCCCAAGAGCTCAACATCTTGAGTAAGGTTTAATAGTATTCCAGTACATGCCACAGTACCTGTGCACCAGCCGTAGAAGGGCAAACCCAAGCCTCATAAATGGCACCGCTGAACTACTGTAAACCTTAAGGTTTCAAAGTGTTCTCATGGTCATTATATCGAGTTAGGGTTTCATTCTTCTAGAGGGTCCACGGAATTACTTGCTTGTTTCTCTGAATAATTTAAACGTGGAAAAATGGGTTTCTGGCATTCGATCGTCTTCTATCGACTCTTAATGTACCTACGTGAAGTCGTCTCTAGCTAGAATCAATCAATCTGATGACCTCGCATCGGGGTAGGCAATGAATCACATGTCTTAGTCCTTCCTCCTTGGGTGACTAGCGATCTTCTATCATATCTCTAAGTACAACTCGTGCGGCAATAGCTCCAAACATCTGGGACGATATCTCATCATTCGCAGGAACAACTGGCTCATTCGTCCGCATGCTAAACAGTGCCTCAATCATCAAGTATAGTCGGTGCATTGACGGTCATCACAATCTAGCTGGACTCTAGCAGTGGCCTAATCCTCTGGTGCTGATCTGCACGTCCGAGAATTCTCGTAAAAGCGATATATCAAACGCACATGGCGCAAAAACACACTAGCGACGCATCTATGCAAATCGTATGTCCTTAGAATCACGCCCTGGTCAGTCCTCATCCATGTCGAGCTCGTCCTGACGCAACTCTAGCCATAGCTCTCTCTGCCCGTGAAATCGTGGCAGCAAAGACCATAAACCAATATCGATGAGGATAGATCATAGGAATGAATATAATGATGTGCAAGGAAATGTACATCCTAAGGTTTCTTAAGCGGAGTAGCGTATCGTAAGTATACCGCGGAACATACATACGGTATGTCACTCTACTTAAGTCACTTACTCTATCAACCAAGGTCAACCTACGTGACGAAAGTTCGGGTCTAATACCCCATCGACAAAGTCTAAGTTCCGTAAGGTCAAGCCTAGATTCCGTATATATACAAACGCCCTAGGCTCCGCATAGTCAATCATAGACTCGAACCAAGGTTAACCTAGCACTCTGATACCAACTTTATCATGACCCGAAATGGTACGTGACTAGCACTTGAATCATATGAAGTCTATAGGACCCCTTCTAATTCAAGTACGCCAAAAAAATCCCAGAAATCTAAACCATTTTAAAGAAGAAGTGAAGAAAACATATTTTGAAGCAAGTGGTTTTAATAACATAAGCCGAAGTATGCATTTTTAAAATCTCAAGTCTTTTCTGAAAATTTCGGCAGAGTTTCCTTTATAAATACTGGCCCCAAAAGGGTACAACATGCATAATATGAATAAAAGCATCCCCAAGCGGGAGCTAGCTCTTCGTCAATTAACGGTCACAACCACGCAAGGAATATAATATACAACGCCGAAGGGCGAGGATCAAAACTCAAAGGAAACTCAAAATCAACAAGAAAACCATAATAATACAACGCGCGACTCTAAGGTCGAAATAATAAACAACTGGTTTTCTAAGTCTGAAATAAATATACAAGTCTGTTTGATGGAGTTACTAGATACAACTGATTAAAAATGAATACAAGGGTGGTCACGATGCGAGTGAACCTACCTACCAAAGCAATCACCCGAAAAGGGACAGTGTGACAGCAAAGCCGCAACGAACCTGTACGGCAAAACCTGCAAGAAACTGTGGCACAACAAGGGTGAGTTGCCAACTCGTGAGTAGAAAACATCACAGAGCAGAAATCGTATGTATGACTCAATCCTAGGTCAAAACGATCAGTAATATATATCCTCAATATGATAAAGTCTGAAGCATGATAAGGTGGCAAGGGTAAACATCTAAATATAAGTGTAATACCAAGTGCTCGTGTCAGTGCCTCAGTTAAAAACATATCATAAACATGTGATATGATCAATGTAATCAACATGACATCAGTGTCAACTATATCATGTAGGTAATACTATGATATCTAGGGTGACCATATCAGTATAAGTGCCAACAATATATACTCAAATCTATAAGTATGTGGATATCATCCAACTATGTAATCAATGCCTGTATGCATGTGGATCTCGTCCACGTGTCAACCCATGACACAACAACATCATGCATGTAAATATCATAAAAACAAATGCATGAATGTATGAGGATGTAAATAAACGTGTATCCCTCGCGACACATCCAAATCATGGAACCTGAGTGTCCAGTATCGACACTCAAAACATCATGAAACCCATGTCCAGCATCGACACGTAAATCCTCATATATCTCAGGCACCGCATCCTCAGATCGGCCCTCATATCTATCATCAATATAAAGCTCGTACGGTAAATCTATCGTACGGCATCCAATATCTAGTTACGGGTCGAATCTCACATTTATCTTATCATTTATCTGGTATCCTTATCATCATATCCTGTATTAGGGGTACTGATCTAAGTCTAGTACAAACTGATACCATCTGCATATATATGCGTTTAAGAAACACACGCCTAAAGGCCCGCTATAATCTCATGCCGTATCTCATAATACGAACCAAAACATATCACCGATCTCATGTCATCATACCTAATCTCATCGACCCATCTCCAAGTACCATGTACAATCCTCATCATCCATGTACAGGTATACGTATATATATACATAGTCTTATACCTATGTGTGTGTGTATATATATATATACATATCCCCATATACGCACAAGTAAAGCAAAGTAAGCATGTGTGTGCGTGTGGGTGTAAACCTTATTCTAGGGTTCGCGATTAAACTAACTAACGACACTATCATCCAATTATACTAAAATTATCCATGACTCCTAAAGTCTATATAGATAATAATAATCTCATAATTAAACATATAAATATATCTATATAATATATACCATACACTACACTACGAACTGCGGGGGTGCTATACGCCATCCACCCGACTTCCCCCGTAGATATATATCTACTCACCTCGATCCTCGCTTGCTGGAGTCGATGACGCCACGCTCATCCTCATCATCTCTAAGTCCACGTGGGGGGTACCTACATGTTATAACATATCGTGTCGCATTAACATCCAATTCAAAACCAAAACGACACGCTAGAAACCTATAGGTTAGAACCTACGGACTACGCATGCAAGAATAACCAACAACTCTCAACGATTGATGTATAAACGTGAATCGACCGATAAAAACATGAATATCAACACTTCAATTAAAAATCGTCACGAAATACATGGCAGCAACTCATGAAAATGGTCCCAGATTTTGCCCTAAGTGAAATTAGCCAATTTTGCATATGGGAAGGGTCTAGTTTACTGGAGATAAGGCTATGGAACAAATACGGATCCCAACATCACTGCTCTGGATGCAAATTGTGGCCAGAAGGAATATATTTGCGGCCAGGGTAAAGGGTTAGGGGCTAGGTTTTCAGTGATAGCTTCCTAGGTACCTGCATGTATCACTGTGTTTGCGAAATAAATCCTAGTGTCCCCAGGTGATAGCAGATATCAATACAACCTCACAATTCTCATAATTCTCGGATATCGGGGTTTCTGAGTTTATGAATTGGGGTTCTAGTCTATGGTTTAGCCTACTATGCAATCCCTACAGGGGTCTAAGGTCACTACTAAGCCACAATTTCACCTTTAGATTCTCAAATCAAACCCTAATTCTCAACATGGAATTTTCTAAGTTCACAAAACCACTCAATATCGATACTAAACAAGTATAGATGCTTAAGGAATTGAAATACTACACTAATGGTGCAGAAATTACCTCATTTGGCAACTCAAGAATTTTCTTGAGTTACCCCAAATCTTCAAAATCCGATTTTTCTTGGTCCAAAGTGTTGGTAGTGAGCTTGAGCATGTTTTTAATGAAAGTGAGATAAGGTTTTGAGGTGTTTTTAGTGTTGAAGTGAGGAGGTAGAGGGGAGAGGGAGAGAGGGCAGCATCCATGGTGAGATGAGGGTGAGAAAAGATGGAAATGATAGTGAAAAACAATGGCCAAGACCAAGGTTGACCCCTCATATCTCTCTCTGTCTTGCCCATACCCTATTGTTTAAAATTTTCCTTTCTTTTTCTTTATCTTTTCTATTCTTTTGTTTTCTTTTCTCATCTCTTTTAAAACTAAACCAAGCATGATGAAATGAGGAAAAAGCCATGAAAGAAAAATGTAACAATGTAAAAATGACATGGTGCATGTCACATGCACAAAACCAGCTTAATACACGATTAGTGATATTTAATCGCGATTAGCATTAAAATGGAATAAAATAAATTATATGAATTTATAATTTGCTTAAATCACATAAAACACCCTCTTTCTAGCAATTTCTATAATTTCCTAAATATTTTCCGATTTATCGGTATTTAATTATACCGCATTTTAAAATATTCATAATATTTATTATTTAATTATAAAAATTCCCAAAAATAATATTTTATTTTTCTAAAATGTTACACCTACTTGGTTTATAGCGTTGATTGCAAAGTGAAAAACTCTCCCGAGGAGTAATAAAACTCACGGTGGGATCAGGATCCGACTATCATTCTGTGACAACTTTGAAAGAATCCTACCAAAATCATCACACTCCATATGGTATGCAAAACTAGCAAGTTTCCTTTTCCTTTGAAACTCCCTATGTGGATTTTCCCCCATACGCTTATAACCTAGACAAAGGCAAAAATATCATAAGACGCAAGTCAAGTTCTACCCGTCATTGTCCAGATTAATCTGAACCCATTCGTACAAACCCTTAACGAATGCCAAAATAGTTGTACGCATGTCCCAGATTAACGCATCTATCTATGCTACAGATGAATACCCGGCAATTACCAATCACTATGCCTTGGCGATCGTCAAAATACATAGCTTGAATACTACTGAATACCCATCTAAAATGATGGAGGGCTACGACTGGTTTTGGCGAAAACCGTGAACGTAATGAACTTGATATAGTAGAAGAAACCATGATAGCTTTTAAAAGGAGTGGTTTAGACTCCGCATTTAAAAGTTATTTTTAAAGAAAACCGAGTGGTTTTGAAATTGTTCCAGCGATTTACCTTTGGTTTGTTTTCTTTATATTAAACAATATTTATGATGTCCTATCATTTAACCCTATCATTGCAGAAAGAAACGAAAATAGAACGTACGCTTATGCCATCCACATTCTCTATGGGGCCCCGTCATGCACCGTTAGGTTACTTAACTAACGGCAGAGCGAGGACAGGGCTAGCGCGGGTGCATAACATAAGCAACGTTTATTATATATAATCTATATATATAGCCATTCGCCTCACACAATAATAGTCATTCCAGAACACAGATCACAGCACAAGTAACACAGATGAATATACTGGATATACTAGGATTTCCGTGTTTCGTTTAAGCCCATAACGAAAAGCGGATTCCACGGTCGTGATGAATAGCCAAACCCCCACCCTAGACCCCTACGGATGCGGAAAACTACCCGCCAAATCCCCGAAGTAAAGCAACCTCCCTTAATGAGATGAGTAGACCACTCGGCACTTCAAGAACCCGGTAGTTTGTGTACCGCACCTTGGGTCTATCCTAAGTGTAAGAAAAGTAAATGAAATAATACAACGGTGGATACAACCTCAACCCGGATGTGCCCCGCAAAAGAATATTACATGAATAAAAAAAAAGAACACTCTTCTCACATCCCCCCGGCTATTCAATCACGACGATCCAATACTTCATATCCACAAACCACAATCACGAGATACTAGATATGTGCAACCCGTACTAATCGACATATAGAAATTAGTCGACGTTTCAAAACACATATACGAACTTAAAAAGAATAAACGATGTTAAAATTTCAATTTAGAAACACTCCATATTGTCCAAACACAAAGATAACACAATATGAAATCTGGGAAAAATTAAACAATACCATAAATCCTAAATTCAAGAGTACAGAACACCACAAAAAACTCAAGACCCAACTCTAACAGAAAACCGGCCATAGTGGGAAAAACACCATTTCCGGCATTTTTTTCTTGGAGTTTGTTTCTCGTTTTTCTCTGGTATTCTAGTTACTTTATGAGGAGCATTATGCACTTATTTAAAAAAAATTTAGAACCCTTTTTAAAATCGACAGAAACTTGGATCTAGTTTTTATAGTTTCGGAGTTGTTTCGGTTTCGAAACTTTAAACTTTTTCCATTCAGTTAGTTAAGTGTTTGGGTAGGCTCTGATACCAGTGTAAGTGTATATGTGCTCCTTGCCGTGTCAACTACGGCTATGCGGAATCAAAAACTTTAAAACTTGAGCACAATACACAAAAATTCCCAGGATACAAGCCCAAACACTATACTAAACAAACCCTAACTAGAGTTTTAGCTACTTGGTTGAAATTACAACCTTTGTAGATGGTCTTTCGGGTCTTGAAAGTTTACTCCTCAAGCTCCATGGGTTGATGGAACGAGCTCGCGAAGATGGTCTTCCGTGTCAAAGACGATCCACCCGAAGATACCGATTCAAGCAATAGCTTCGTCCGAAGCAACTAAATATCAAGTCTTGCTAAGACAAGAAAATGTTTAGAGTGGTGTAGTTTATGAAAAAAAATGCTCTCTTTTAATCCTCACAACTCAAGAGAGAGGATTGAAGAAGAAGATGGAGAGGTAGAAACTAGAGAAATTTCCTTACTTGAAAAATATCAACCATCTAATAAAATATCTCTCTCACTCTCACTCTTATCTCTTCACCCATAAAACAAAAGAGTGGGTAGGCTTGGTGACTCACTAGGGTGAGTCACAAGCCCACACACTTCCAAGTTTAAGATGAAGAAAAGAGAGTGTGTGTAGCCACCTCACTAGTATACATATACATACAAATATATAAATACAAATGCATGTATATAAAAAAGTATACTAAATCCCGTATTTATAATAAATACGTATACCGTATTTCTACCAAAATACGAATACCGTATTTGTACTGAAAATACAAAATACACGTATTCATATTTATAAAGAAATACATGTATTTGTATCAAAACACAAATACCCGTATTTATACAAATAAACGTATTCGTATAAATATCGTATTCATGTTAAAATACAAATACCCATAAGAGAGCAATATAATACTAGCATCAAAACTGGCTGTCTTTCAAACCTGCTAGTACTACTAAATAGTCCGATTAAAGCACGTGCATAAATACACGTGTTCAATCGAACACCCCTATGTAAAACCATATGCAAACTACACCGTCTCGCCTGAACCGGGAAACCATCTATGTAGGACTCTAAAGAATCGAAAATACGCTGCAGTAGGGTTAACCACAAGCACGTCAGTGGCACTAATTGTACGTAACAGCTACCCAGGTATCTGTCGAAGGGACGATCGACACGATAACTCGTCCGAAAACCCTACTGAGCCTATAGGTGACATTCTCTGTACAGTCCGGTCTGTTCGTCTAAGAGCATCGCATATCGGGCCTAGAGGGTGGTAAACGTCAGACCCCTAATAGCGCAATAAGTCATGTCGGTGTAGAACCAAATACACCCTGAAAAACTACCGGTGTACCTACCAGTAAATCTTACTTGCCCTAGTGTTCATACCATAATTTTGCATTATTTTATTCCCCATTCCTATTCAGTTTACAAATAAACAGGTGCTTTTGACCCATGTCTGCTACATAGTTGCATGTTACAGATTCTCGGAACAAAAACAGTGAAAACGATGAAAACACGATACAAAAGTGAGACTACGACAGATAAATGGTGGAATCTTGATCATGCCTACAGTTTGAAGACTAAACGAAGATCAATGAACAAGTTCACAAAGTACAAAGGCAGCGCAAGGTTCAAGACTTTGACACGAAGCAAACGGTAAAGTCCACGATATTGTTTACTGTAGAAATCTGGAAGAAAAATAGAAGACAATCTGAGAAACCAAGTGAAGAAAACCAAAGGAAAATGCAACAGGAAGAAATTCAGAAAAACACAGCCAGAGATCACACTATTTGGCCGCGGAACCGCGGCTAAACATGGGTTTTGGCCGCGGATCCGCGGCCATTTAGTGCCCGTGTCGGTGGAAAATTGTAAGCTGGCGGCGCGTTGACTAGCCTTCTTTAGGGGTAAAATTGTAAAAGCACATGTGCGTCGATTGTAGCCCTAGGGTTTCTATGATCTATAAATAGAAACCCTAAACCTCTTTTTAAGGATGCCTCTTCTTGTGCCTCATTGTAAATCTCAAATTCAGATCTGTAAATTTCTGTAAGGAATGAAGAGTGCATCAAATTAGAGTAAGTTTTCTATTCTTGCCCTAGTTTAGATTTCATTAATTGCCCTAGTTAATTAGTATAGATCATGTTTTTCAATTCCCCAATGAGCGAGTAGTCTCCTCGCTTGTTAGGGTTAGATTTGGGGAAGGCTTGAGAGATGAAGATCTCTCATCCCTTTCTTGCCCATCACACATTTTTATAGGACTCCATGCATACATGCACACACCGCTCCCTATGGCACCCTATCCCACGAGGTAGCGGTAATAATACACAGCATCCCAGTGGACCGACCCGTACTCACCGGCTAACTACCAAGCGACGCCGTTCTTGATTGCGGTTATTAAATATTTTTGATCTATCTTTTGAAGCGCATAAGCACGCTAAAAATCCATAAAAATCAAATGGCGCCGTTGCCGGGGATGGCGTGTTATTTTCTTTTTGTAATTTCGGGTTAATATAAATTAAAAAAATCATAAAAACTGAAAAAATTAAAAAATATATAAAAATTTATCATCTTTTGTGAAGGGTATTTTTGTTTGAATTTTGCAGGACCGAAGAACAAATTCAGATTTGGAAAAATTCAAAGAGCGAAACAGAAAAAGGCAGATCTGAAAAGCAGAGAAAAATCAGACTAGACGAGCAGAAGAAATCTTGGGAACTGAACCGCCTCCGCCGCCTCGTTTCCGCCGCTGCAACCCAATTCTGGCCGCGCTTCCGCCGCAAGGAGGTGGCCTCATCATCTAAAAAAAAACTCATTGTAAGTTTTCTCTCTCCTCCTCTGAATCCCCTGATATCTCCTCTGTAAATTTGCCTGCAGGATTCTTTGCGCTAAAAAATCTCTCCCCCTTCCAATAATTGATATTGTGCAGGATTCTTTGCGCCGCGCTAAAAAAAAATTTTTTTTTGCAAGTGTTTGATTGTGTTTACCACTTTGCATATTTAAAATTGACTTTAAGGGGCTTTTACACCAATCCAGATTGGGTGGGGATTTCATTACCCTTCCCAGGACCCCAAAAATCTTATAAGGCAAATTGTATTGACCTTCAATTAATTAAAAAAGATTAGACTCAGCCCTAAAGACTTCGCGCTCAATAGGACAAAGGACTAGTTGTAGGCATCGACCGTTGATCCTAACCTGACTTTGTGGTGCCTAGGCTAGACAGGTAGTAAAAGGTAACTTTAAAAGGCCCGTCTCACGGTGATTCGTGAGCGAATCCCTCCTTTCTCTACTTGTGCTTACCTGGCCACAATTGGCGGTGAAGAGGCGGTTTAAAGTCCTATTTCTTGCCCTTTGGAACAGTTAGGAGTTGTCTACCTGACCTAGGTTACCCTAGATGTAGGTCTGATTGTGCATTTGTGGTTGATTGAACGTATGTCTAAGCCTTTTATCGAAAATCTTTTTGCAAAAAGCTCCATTAAAAAAACACAAAAAGGAAAAAAATTTACAACAAAAAAAGGGACTTGTAAATTTTGTCGCTAAGAAATCCGTGCACCCCACTTACAACCACCTTCATTTTCTTCCCCTCTCTTACATCATAGGTACCCCACCTCACAAAACCCTCGCCGAACTTTGGTACCCTGAACCAAACTTTGCTTCCTACGCGAATTGTTTTGGTCGATTTACGGACGACCCCTCGATGCCCAAAATTTCTTTGAAAGATCGAATAGAAGCGTTTAGGAGAAACAGTTGGACTCCGCAATCCACTGTGTATCAACCGTGTCAACCTTCACCACCTTCTTATATTGATATTCCTTTTTCGAGTACTGTTCTAACTCCGAAACCCATGTCTATTGCTGAACACATTGAACAATCGTGTAACCGATCTTTCACTCCTTTCAACACTTCCAGTTCTTGGGATCAACAAGTCAATTCACCTTTTTATCAAAATGTTGATCCTACTCCTGTCCAACCATTCAATTCCTACCAGTCATATCCGACTTACGCGCCTTCCCTAGACATTGCTTCTACACAACCATTTGGGAGTTTCCAGAATCCAAGCAACTTTGAATCTTTTACTGAAACCCCTTCACAACCCTTGTCTAGTTTGGAATAGTCGTTGGAAGCTTACATGGTAGCGACAAACCAAATGATGAGGAATGTGGATGCATCCATTGCCGCCCTTATGCAACCTAGTGAACCGGTAGCTAATTTCCAAGTAGCTCCAAATATTCCAATGTATGATGAGGCGGTTGGACAGAGTGAGAATTTGAGTGGAGAGAGTGAGCTGTGCACACTTCCAAATCAAACCTACCCATCACCAATTGAATCCCACAACTCCGGTTTTCAAACAAGTGTCCCAAATGATTCACCAGTTGAAAATAAAACGTTTAATGAGTTGTGCGACTTTGTAGTGCTTGATTTACCAGAATGTGAAGGGTCCCTTTCAAGTGAAACCATCACCAATCCTTTCAAACTTTACACCTCCAATCTAGAACCAGAATTGATAAATATCCATGCTTTTGATGAGGTGTCCAAAAAAATTGACTTTCACTTGATTGAGGATATTGACGCAGGGAATATTTTGGATGTTGAACCCGTAAATTTAACTAAAATTTTATCTCCAATTCATCATCCCGAGTCATTAAATGTTTCTCCCGAACTTCATATGCGTCTTGATTTTGATGATAATTGCATGGATGAGATAACTTTTGAGGAGAATTATGAGGATAGTATTGAAGAGAGTATTGAGGATAGTATTGAGGATGAACCGGTTTTGTTTGATGTGTCGGATTTTCCAATTCATCCTCCTGAACCTTTAGCTGTTATACTTCCTAAATCACCTCCCCTCCTTTCCATCGTTCCGACCACACAAAAGATCACGCAGGAGGACTGTGAGCTTGAAAGATTTCTCTTCGATCATAGCAGTTTGGACGCCACTAGTGCTTACCTCTTTGAATCTGACACAGTTCTCACAGCTGATAACGATTACGAGTGTTTCACTTTTTCGGACGATTTTGAAGACTCACCGCCCGAGTTTGATTCCTTTGAATTTTCAGATGAGTTAGTTGAACCATCAAACTCGGTTGCTTACAGTCATTTCGAACCATTGATGAAATCCTTCAAGTTCGAGATAGATTACTTAGGTGAGAATAAGACTATCCCTAAATCACTCCCTTTCATCCTTCCCATCGTTTCGACCGCGCAAGAATCCGTCGCGCTTCCATTTTCAATGAATGGTTTAGCAAGTTCAACGTACCCATATTTTCTCGCGAATCTTGAGGGATTTGACCATATTTCTCGACGGGTTGATAGATTATCACAATCACTTTTAACACATCGGTCATCACAAATTGCGCTAATTTATTCACTCGATTTACGCCCTCAAGTTCGTACTACACTTCTTTCTCTCCTCCACCATTCTTCTCCGAATATACCGAAACCATATTCCACCCTTCTTCCCATACGGTCTCAAGTGTTTCTTAACTCCTTTCTCTACACTCCATTCTTCCACCAACCCTACCATTATCACGATAGAATTTTTGAATGGTTGGTGCTAACCTTTGGTCTGTGTAAGGCCTTCTATAGTTTGATTTTTCTCCTCCTTAACACTGAACTTTAACGATTAAAACAGTGGAAACAGTGTTTCACTTAAGGTTGGGGGGGCTTGTTGTATATTTATTTTGTTTTTCTTTTAACAATAAAAAAAATTATTATAAATAAATAAACAGGGGAGTGCCGACATTTTGACCCTCTTGGTATAGCATGACAGTGAGGACACTGTCAAGTTTAAGTTTGGGGGTATCTCGGTAAGCCTTCTTCCTTCGCATTCATGTGTACATTTTTGCATTTGCATACTTATTTTAAAACCCATAAAAATTTAAAAAAATTTAAAAATTATAAAAATTGAAAAATTCAATTTTGGCCATAATTGACTTGAGTTTGACAAGAAGGTTAACTAGCAAGAGGAAAAACTAGATCTTAGATTTCGTAAATTAAAAACCCTAAAAATAACCTTTCTTAAAATTTAACGGTAGAAAGTATATGTCTTTATAGTTTATTTAGAAATGGGCAAATTTCGAGTTCACTTCTTGGGATAAGTTAAAAAAAGGAAAAGTATTGATATCTTTATTAAAGTATAAGTTTGAAAAATAATTCCTAAGCTTAAGTCTAAATACTGAAAATATATACCCTACAAATTGCATAACCACGGACCTTGAAACTTGGAATAGTAGAAGAGACCTTGAAATGCTCTTGTCTAAAGTCCTTAGTATGAAGGAAAATAAAATAAAATACAAGTGTGAATACAGAGATAATAAAAAAATGAACACTGGTTTTTGTAATTACTTAAGGCTGCATTAATAGAAAAAAATATTAGCGAGGGTGCCTTATCACCTAGTGCCTTAGACCAACTGGTTTGGGAGTCACTGCTATAAGTCTTAGGTGTTACAAGACTAGGAATTACGATTTAATGTGCAAACACATTTTGTAATCGGTCGTTGGTACCTCAAGAAGTATTTACGGTCGCATGAAGAATGTGTGAGCGATTTCATATAAAAAATCACCAACTAAAAGTACTTTGGACGATGGACAAGAGTATAATAGCTTTATTTGAATTCCCAAGTGTAGGGGTGATATATACAAACACGTGGGGGCATGTGATTGGGGTTTGGATGAGAGATAGGGATGAAACATAGGACTTATATCTTTAATAAAGATGATAAAAATTCCTAAGTTGAGATAGAACCCTAGAAGGAAAACTTAAAAGATGCCAAAAGCTAAGTAAATTCACAAGAATATATATAATCTTAAGTTAAATGATAAGAAAGCGTGAAAAATACGGGTGGATAATTTATGAGTCGAAGATAAAAGAATTCCTTATTGGAAAACCTAATTGGAGAATAAAAGTCAATAGGCCGAATTGATAGGATTTTGTGGGTAGTATCCGCTGAAAACCCTCAGAAGACAACACTCCTCCTACTAGGGACACCTAGAGGTTTAACAGCTTGTTGCATGAGCTTAGTGCAATCGCGTTTCCCTGCGAAAGTGAGGCTAGGTCTTTTTCGAGAATAAAACTATGTTTGCTCGAGGACGAGCAAAAGATAAGTTTGGGGGTATTTGTTCATACCATAATATTGCATTATTTTATTCCTCATTCCTATTCAGTTTACAAATAAACAGGTGCTTTTGACCCATGTCTGCTACATAGTTGCAGGTTACAGGTTCTTGGAACAAAAACAATGAAAACGATGAAAACACGATACAAAAGTGAGACTACGACCGATAAATGGTGGAATCTTGATCATGCCGACAGTTTGAACACTAAACGAAGATCAATGAACAAGTTCACAAAGTACAAAGACGGCGCAAGGTTCAAGACTTTGACACGAAGCAAACGGTAAAGTCCACAATATTGTTCACTGTAGAAATCTGGAAGAAAAATAGAAGACAATCTGAGAAACCAAGTGAAGAAAAGCCAAGGAAAATGCAACAGGAAGAAAGTCAGAAAAACACAACCAGAGATCACACTATTTGGCCGCGGAACCGCTACCAAACATGGGTTTCGGCCGCAGATCCGCGGCCATATATTGCCCGTTTCGGTGGAAAATTGTAAGCTGGCGGCGGGTTGACTAGTCTTCTTTAAGGGTAAAATTGTAAAAGCACATGTGCGTCGATTGTAACCCTAGGGTTTCTATGATCTATAAATAGAAACCCTAAACCTCTTTTTGAGGATGCCTCTTCTTATGCCTCATTTCATCTATCTAAATTCATATCTGTAATTTTCTGTAATGAAGGAAGAGAGCATCAAATAAATTAGGAGTAAGTTTTTCTATTCATCGCCCTAGTTAAATTTTATTTTCATGCCTTAGTATAGTTTTTTTATCTGCCCTAGTTAGATCTTTAATTCTCTGCCCTAGATAGATAGTTTAGAAATGTTTTTCAATTCCCTAATGAGCGAGTAGTCTCCTCGCTTGTTAGGGTTAGATTTAGGGAAGGCTTGAGAGATGAAGATCTCTCATCCCTTTCTTGCCCATCACACGTTTTTATAGGACTACATGCTTACATGTACACACCGCTCCCTACGGCACCCTATCCCACGAGGTAGCAGTGATACCGTAGTATAAAGGACCGGTTGAGCGTGTCTTCCATGGAGGTTAGGGTAAGAATTAAGAAAGGAAGGACAAGAATCTAGAGGAAGAAATATCGTTTCTTCCCGATGGTACTAATCCACTTTATTAATTGTTACCATAACACCTAATAGATCATAATTTGGGCATAGAAAGCGGTGAGGAATATTGACTTTCCAAACCTAACCTAAACATAACCCTAGCAAGATTTAGATCTAGATTAATTTAGTTTTTAGATTTAATAAAACCGACACCAATCGGAATTAACTCGTTAGAACAATTAGGAAATACACAATATCCGTATAGACCGACCCGTACTCACCGGCTAGCTACCAAGCGATGCCGTTCTTGATTGCGGTTATTAAATATTTTTGATCTATCTTTTGGCATAAGCATGCTAAATAACATATCAATCACCTGGCCAGGGACTTTGTGTATTGGCCAACCGTATATAGTGCGATATCAGCTCCTAATACCAGGAGAGACAAATCCCTTCTATCCTCTACTACCTCCAAGTGCTTCGGGACTGCACCCAACTACTACCTGTTTGCACGACTCATTTGATGCACGTGCTTAGTGCAAGTGGGAGATACTACAACAACTGGCCTTAGTGCAAGTGGGAGATTGTTGGGAATATGTATGCCCTAAAGGCCATTATTGTATGATATAGTGGATGCTTGGACATATATATATAGTACTTTGTTGCTCGACATGATAGTATGATATCTGGATGCTCTTTATCTTAGCATGTACACTTGTATTATTATACTGTCTCTCTGATACATGTTGATAAAACCCTTAGGATGTTGGTTTGACTACCAAGACTATGATGCAGATCATACTAGTGGGGCTTGTGTAGTCCGCAAGCACATCTTTTAACATATACATATGTTAAGAAAGACTCAAACCAGATAGCATACTATCATGTTGAGCAAGACTGTTAGTATATCTGTATATATCCTAAGCTTCCAAAATGTAATATACAATCCAGTACTATACAATAGTGGCCTCTAGGTCATATATCACTAACAAACATGATCAAGTGTGAACGAGTGAATGGCTCATATGGATCAAGTGGGCAAGTACTATTATGAAGTATACTAGTGGGAGCACAAATAAGCTTGGGCAAGTGTGTCACGACCTAAATTATTTGCTCGCGACCAGCACTTAAATCACGCGACGTCTACAAGCGTAACGTAATTCAAGTAAGCTGAAACCCAGAAAACTAAATCTTTTTAAGAAATAATGAGGTGAAGCTTTGAAATAAAGGTATAGTAAATCATGTTTTGTCTTTTGAAAACTTGGGCAGCACCTCCCTTGTAAAAACTAACCCCAAAAACGGGTACAACACAGAATATTATAAAGCATCCCTAAACGGGAGCAAATCACGCCCAACGGCGGAAACAACCACCACACGCATAAATAACAAGTATACGACGCCCAACGGCAAAGATCCACACAAGAAAATAAAGTAAAGCAAGACATCAACCCCAAAAGCGAACATAAAACCCATCGCTTAAGTCTCGCTACTATAAGTCTTCTAAGTCTTCAACATATACAATTACTAGTTTGATTGATGGAATTGACTAGATACAATATGAAATATAAATACAAGAGGGGCACGATCCAACATGTACTACCTACTAAAGCAAAACACCCGAAAGCAAGCTGTGTGCCAGCGCCTGTAAGTATTGTGGCACAACGGAGGTGAGTTGCCAACTCGTGGGTAGAAAACATTATCAGGTAGAAATCGAAATAAACAACGATTCCTAGGTCAACTATATCATAAAGGTAATACCATGATATCTAAGGTGACCGTATCTGCATATGTACCAACACATAATAAATGCCTATCAGCAAGTGGATATCATCCAACAATATAATCAATGTATGTATGCAGTTGATCTCGTCCAACAATATAATCAATGCATATTGCAGTGGATCTCGTCCACGTTTCAACCACTGACACAACAACTCCTGCATGTAAATATCATAAAAGCATATGCAGGTAAAAATCAGGATATAAATCAACATGTTTCCCTCGCGACACAACAAAATCATGGAACCAAGGTGTCCATATCGACACTTGAAACATCATGAAACCCGTGTCTAGCATCGACACGTAAATCCTCATATGTCAGGCACCGTCACCATGACCGGCCCTGATGTCAGTACATCTCATGGAACCTGAGAGTCCACATCGACACCTGAAATCCACGTAGCATGTCTGAACATGACTCCGGTTGGTATCCCCCAGATATCCGCCGTCCAAATAATATCACCGGTAGGTAGTGGTCCCTCTGTCAGGCTCATCATCTACACCACGAAATCACCTCTTGCCCCAGGGTATCATACCGGGTCCACCATGTGCCCACAGACGGTGCCTCCCACTCCTCGAATCGGGTATCACATGCCAATCTTAGAAGCGAGAAATCACATGGTGGACGCACTGAAATATCATATAAGGAGAAACCGGGTTTTCAAACAATACATAAATTTCTTGAAACATCCTGCGTTTCTCAAATCCATAAATCATATGAAAATCATATATCAATGCGTAAATCCATGTAAATATGATATATGTAACATAAAACAGCAATATGAGCATATTAAGGGAAAACCGCTCTTTTAAATGAATCCAACTTTAAAATATATCATGCGGTTCCCAAATCCTCCGAAATCAAGTGCAGCATCATATGAGGTGTACATGTAACTGTAGCAAGGTATAAGTATCTACATGTAAGCAAGTATATATGATGCATTTCATAAGCACAATAGCACAATAATCAACGTCTCAAAATCACATGTCAATACAATACCACTTAGGGGTATATGCAGCTATAGCAAGATATGTAGGTGTACATGTCAGTATGTATGCATGAAGTACATGTAGCTGTAACCAAGTATGTGGGTGTACATGTCAGTATGTATGCATGAAGTACATGTAGCTGTAACCAAGTATGTGGGTGTACATGTCAGTATGTATGCAACATTTAACAGGATGCAAGCATGTCCGTATATCTCATGCAACGTGGAACAGTGATATGAACATAGCAAATATATCATGGCATGATATAGAAATTCTACTGTGTAGTGACATGGTAATTATCGATGATGAAGGTGTGTGAACCGGCAAATTTGTGTAAGTGTAACATACACATCATCGATAATGGTGTAGGTATACTAGCAAAGGTATATTTAATGCAATGAGAATAACATGATCGTAGCATAAAGTACATCATCAGCTAAAAACTATAAGGTATACGTGTCTACAATATATCCAAGTCGGTGAATCCATCAATCGGCATCCAGCCTCACAACATCATATATGGTACAATCTATCGTACGGCCTCCTCTAAACAAGGGTATGGATAAAACAACAGATAAAAACTCATCGCGTATGGTAAATCCATCATACGGCGGCATTAAAACAAATCTAGGGATTCTATCAACCTATACAATATCGGGGGTACGGATCTAAGTATCGTACGGTATATCACTCAATATGTAAAAACATTATCCATATATATATACCTATCTCTCAGGTCACATCCATGTCAAACTCGTATCAGGGGACCTACAAAGGTATCAAAAATCTCATATCGACTCGAATCCATATAACGACATATCGCACTAAATCATCATATCACATCGTATATTTGTTCATTACATTAATATGTCGCATCACGATATAAAAACGTCACGCTTGTTCTTTTTCAATTCATACCTATCATGATTCACTTATCATTTATATTCTCATATGTCAGTATGTCCATTAGCATCAACTTCTATTATATTATCGTTTGTAAATCCTACAATCATGTCCATCGCATATTATTTATCAGGATAAAATAATCAAACGATATTCCATATCGATATTTGTGGGGGTGCTATACGCCATCCACCCGACTTCCCCCGTAGATATAAATCTACTTACCTTCTAAACTCCTCGCTTAGCCGTAGTCGATGCGCTTCGTCGTCTCGAAATCCACACGAAGGTAGCTACAATCAATATGAAATCGCAAAGCTATTAACATCAAATTCCGAAATCCAAATACGGCACGCGGTGCGCTCATAGGTTAGAACCTATAGCCCACGCATGCAAAACAACCCTCGTCGTTGATGTACAAACGTCCAACGCCATAATACAATATCCAGTCGCAAAACCAAGAAATCCAAATACCGGAAAAATATAGCCAAAACCCCAATCTAGGGTCGCTATACATGAAAACTGCCACGCCAAAAACCCAATGATACCAATACTCATTCACAACACAATAAATATCGTAGATAATAATATATACGTTATCTCTACGACAATTAAAACCCACGTTTAATTTTACCGAAAAGCCAGTAAGCATCTTAAAACCATTTTAGCACAAAGCTAGATGTTTAAACATTTCAAGTGATCACAATCATCACAAAGTGGCTTAATTGAGTCACCCAAACCCTTACTACCATTTTTAATCTCACCCAAATAGAATTTAGAAAAACTTAGTTTGCTAATAGACTCAATTAGACAAATTAGGAATTTAACAAATATCATTCTCACAATTTGATTAAGCTTTCCCAAGTCTACATTTATCACTTAACCAAATCAACAAATAAAAAGCCTAACTTGATTTTCATAACCTTTTCATGAAAAATTCTAAACATGCAATTAAAGCTATATTAACACCTAATAAGCAAGCTTTAAAGAATTTAAACAACAAATTAAAGATTAGGGTTAGAGTTTATACCTCACAAACTAGATCTCAAATTAGCAACAAACTCTAAATTTTAGCATCCAAAAAGATCACTTTCATGAAGATCTAAGCTAGTTTATGCTTAAGGAATAATGGGTAATGATTTATATTAGAGTTTGTGGGATTATTTGAGGATTTTTTGTGATTTATTTGAGCTTGAGGAAGATGAAATTGAGCAAGAGAAAAGAGAGAGCAGCACATGAGGGGGGCTCGGCCACAACATAAAGTGAGGGGGTTTTGTGAAGTGTGTGGAATAATCTAGCTAAAAACAACAATAAATGCATATTAAAGCAATAAATATCTAAGCCACCTCATTTCCTTTCTTTAAAATTTTCTTTTAAACTCACAAATATCTAGATATTTTAGTATGAATGGATTAAGCTTAATCTAGTGATTATATTAGCATAGATTCATATTAGAAGTAATTAACCCAAACCAAAATTGTAATTACCACTAATTAAGTGCATAATTAACAACTCAAAATAATAATTTAATTAGGAAAAATATCAATGTGAACCAAAACTTCCAAATGACCAATAAAACCCGCAAACTAGCACTATTCTAATTAAACTAGGTGTAGTCAAGTCTATACTGAAATTTGATCACATTCCGGGTTTTTACGGAAAACACAGACTATTTTACTCTAAAAACGGAAAATTCGCATAACGATTTCCAAAACGTTACAAAGTGGGCATGGTTCATAAGTTTTTGATAAAGTGTGATTTGAAGTAGGAACACATTACCCACTTGGTCATCTCCTCTGTCCTTGAACTCCAGAGTAAAATCTTGTTGGAAATAAAAGAAAAAAAAGTATCACAGAAAGATGATATAGATACCAGAAGACTACAGGAAGAAGATGGGACCCAAAGCCTCTTTTATGGCCGTCGATTTATTCAATATAGCCGCAAATAGCGGCCTGGCCTTAGCCAAATGGACTCGTGCTCTTTTGGCGGGTCCCTCTCTATCATGTTAAGCCATTTTTATAATTCTTTTTTCTTATTTTGTAGCTTATAAATAGCAGATCAAAGATTAAGTTAGGGGTTGGTTTTTGGAGTGAGAAATGAAGTGTGTTATGTTTGATAGCTTCTTCTTCTCTCTCTTTGAGCTTTCATTTGAGTGCTCCGTTAAGGTGGTTGAAGTTGATATCTATCTTGTAGCTCAAGCCCTCCATTTTGTGAATAAAGAATTGCACTCTTTTGCTTTAATTTCTTTGCTATTTTCTTTACTTGCTCATTCATATTTCTTCTCTTGTGTTTTCTTTTTTTCTTTTGTGATGTTTGAGTCAATTCTTTAGCTATAATGATGGTGAGGATGGAGAAGAATGGTTTAGCCTTCCTCCTTCTCTTATAAATGTTTAATGTGCTTAAAATGGACTGTAAGTTTAAGATTGCTTATTGGTGATATGTTTGATATGGTATTTTGATTTTGTGGTTATTTGGTAACCTAATCATATAGCATAATCTCTCCAAGTTTCCATTTAGCAATTTTAATGTTAGAATCAACACTAGTGTTAAGATTGCTAAGTGTTTAGATAGGTTATTTTGTTAACAAGTTGTTTGACACCCTTCTTCATACATATACCCTATACTATCTGTTCATATCATAATTTTGCACTTTTATACCACTCATTCTTGGTCACATTACATATAGGTAGGTACTTTTGATCCATGTTTGATACATAATTGCAGGTTACAGGTTCTCAGTCTAAAGTAATGCAAATCGCAAACAATCATGAAAAATTCAGAACAACTGCCAACAACGGATAAAAATACGGGTTCCGCTCACCATTCGTCAGGTGCCGCTTACTAGTTCAGGGGACAAGATCAAGCAAGGGTCATTCGTGTCTCAAACAAGCATAGAGAATGAGAGAGGCAGCACAAGAATCAAGAAAGAAACGCGGAGCTCAAGAATAATCAAGGGAAAAGTCCACTCATTTTCATGTTTGGAACTGTTGTAAATCTGGGAGTATTTTGGAATGATTCTGCAAATAGAAGTGTACTAAACAAAGTAATAAAGCAACACAAGACAGCCTAAGAAAAATAGACCCTCAACTCCCCAGAACGGCCATGGTTCCGCGGTCTACACCCTCTATAGGCGGCGGATCAGCGGCCAATATGTGACCTCTCGCGCTAACTTTTCACGGGTATTTTTGTCATTTTATAAGGGCTCAGAAAAAGACCCTAGGGTTTCACTTCACTGCCTATAAATACTCCAGATCAGAGCCATGCTAAGGATATAATTTTTTTCACTAGTTTTTAGTTAGAATTTAGTGTAAACTTCTTCTTCTTCTTCTTCATCTTTCCTCCATTAAAATTATAGTGAGAGCTTTTGAATGGATGACAAATGAAGTGGAGAGTTTTTATATGCATGTCTTGTTAATTTGTAAACTAGTTTTTCTAAATTGATTGTTCTTTTCTTAGTTAAATAGTTGTTGATTTTATTTGTTCTTTTTCTTTTTCTCTTTTATTTTATCATTACAACCATGATACTCAAGTGTGATCTTGCCTAGGTGAGTCCCAAGTAACTAGTTGTCACCTTCTACTTCATTTCTTTCTATCTTCTCTACTTGTTTTTCTTTTTCTTTTTTATATATAATGAGTGAGTAGTTTTCTTACTTGTTAGAGTAGGATAAGGAAATTTTGAGAGAAGGAAATCTCCCTCACTCTTTTCTTTGCCCGACAACTTGAGTTGAACTCTCGTCAATGAAACTACAATCTGCTCCCTACGGCACCCTATCCTCTATGATAGCAGTGACACCCTAGCGAGACCAGTTGTGGTTGAATTGACCGGAGGTTATGGTTAAGAGCCAAGAACGGACGGACAGGACCAAAAGAAATGAACTAAGAGTTGGAAAGCCTAACTTATACTTGCAGGTTTCCTTCCCAGTCGTGTTAATCCCCATTGTTGCCGATTACCGTAACATCGATATCAAGAGTGGAAATGAAAAAAGTGAGCAAACTCCTAACTCAAACTAACCTAATCGTAACCCTAAAAAGCTTCCATTAACTTACACATCTAAAAACTTAGTTAGCTAGGAACAAACTCGGATAATTTCGACTTAACTCGTTAAAATACTAA
The DNA here is from genome assembly GCA_030015575.1 of Agapanthus africanus. Lineage (NCBI taxonomy): Eukaryota > Viridiplantae > Streptophyta > Magnoliopsida > Asparagales > Amaryllidaceae > Agapanthus > Agapanthus africanus. The sequence goes on from JASDDO010000028.1 coordinate 176,143,749, forward strand.
GAAAAAGATTCACATCTCTCCGTGGATCGACCCGTACTCAACCGGGTAGCTACTAAGTGGAACCGACTTGATTGCGATAAATAGAACTTAAAGAACGCATAGCATAAAACTCTAATAATCACTATCACCCCATACTTAGCAAGTTTAACACTAACTATACTTCTCATGTGCTAATTTGTTATTTGTGATGTTGTATGCTTGCTAGCCCTTGTGCTTAGTTTTGATATATCATGCTCAGACATACAAACGGTAAATGAGAACATAACGGATATTTTCATACCTCGCGTTGAGAAATCACATCGTTTTGAAGGTTTATACTTCGCAACCGCTTTGATAAGCCATGCTTCATGATCGGGTCCAACAAGAAGAGGGAGCACTCATGATCAAGAGAAAGTTGAAGAATTCTCCACGATTCGCCATCCGAACCGGAGCCACGACTGATTTTCTTTTCTTATACTTCGTTTTCTATTTTTTGTGACACAAACCTAAACCAGACCAAATTATTTTCTCTTGAATTTGACTTAAAAACCCTTAATCACCAATTCCCTATGTATCGACCAGTACTTGCCAAATAGCTACAAAGGGTCGTGCACTTGCGGTTATATATTTTAAAACGAGACCAAGCTCGCGTGTTCTTAATTTCTAAAAACTTTTTTCTTTTCAAATCATATAGGCCTGCGCGCGTGAGGTCCCAACAAGTTTTTGGCGCTGTTGCACGCTTAAGGCGTGGGCCCGTGAGGTCGCAACAAGTTTTTGGCGTCGTTGCCAGGGATGCGGTAGTCATTAGGGGTTGTTATTTTTGGTTCATTTGTATATACAAAACTAATTTTAACAAAAAAATTCAAACACAAAACAAAAACTAACTTTTCTAATATTTTGTTCTCTATCATTTTGATATGCTCTCACTCTGAGTTTAATTGGAAGATTTAAAGTATAAAAATAGGACACTAAAAGGAAAAGGAGCACACTGTACAAAGTTGGAATCCCAACTCCAATAGTTGGCCTCCTATTTATACGATTTGGCTGCAAATTGTAGCCCAAATTGCTCTGATTGCTCCAAGTTTTTGGTGTTTGCTTCTTTTTCCTATTTTGCTCCATTGATACTTTAAATTTCACAATGGTGTGTGTGCGGCATATTGGCCATATATATCTCTTTTCCACTAAATTTTCCGTTATTTCCGACATTTCAATTTTAGACAGACCCAGCGAATGTGCAGAGCAATTTGCACTTTCAAGAATAGGGAGAATTTGAAATACAGTGGTAAAGATCGGGATATTTTTGCTCATGCAAGCGAACATTCAAGTACTCGTAAATCGAAAAAAAGGGGGCTTGTTAAACCAAACATTTCGAAATGTATTTTCTAAACTCCTCTCAAATTCGACGCATTCCAATATTCTATTTTCTACAGGATTCTTTGCAAGTTCCCCGCTAATAGCCAAAAGAGAACTAACCCGTACTTGTTGCAGCGTCTACTCCTAAAATTAAAAAGATGTGCTTGATTGTTTAATTGCTTAAATTCTTTTATTGATTGCGCATTTGCTTACTTTAATACGGACTTAATGGTAAAGAACCCTTACAAGATACGGTAAAGGATTTCATCACCTTTTTCCATGGCCCACAAATCACAAAACCGATCATTCTTTCATACCTACAGTAATTTTAAAATCAATTATAACTCTAAATTTAAGGATTCACACTCAATAGGGAAAGTTAATTGTGTTTAGAACACCGCTTAATATTATATTGTTCACAGGATAGGCAAGTGCGATAGGCGCAACCGCCGAAAGAGAAAGGGTTATTCTAATTAAGGAATTTCGTGAAAGCGTTGGACAACCTCCCCATATCTCTGCACTTACCTGGATTCGTGATCAGTATATCTTGAACCCATTTCTCAACGCAGTTTTACTTTGACAATCAGGTTCTTGACTAGGTCTAGTTGATTTAGCAAAACATAGACTGTTAGGAATGTGATATTCTTTTTTTTGTGATTTTGTGAATGCTTGTTGATATGGGTGACATACAGTTCAATTCGATTCTTCATGATCCATATTCTTTTGTTAATACAGATACCCAATTCTTTTGTTCAAACTGTCAAGATTCCTCCCATATTTTCAATAACTGTCCTTTCTTAGGGGGTGACCAACCATGCCAAAATTTTGATATTGGTCCACCCCTAACACTCTTGAACCCATTCCCACTTCAAATATAAAACAATTGATTGAAAACTCAGAGAAAGAGGTCGACAAGATGGTTGCTTTAGCATCGCTACCATCGCAACCCTCCCTTCCTGAATCAATTGACACATCAATAGGGTATGATAGTGAGATGGATACTAGGTTGACCGTTTTAGAGAAAGATTTAGAAGTGGTGATTGCAGTCGCTAGCCATGTTCATACAACAATCTGATCAATTTTTTCACGCTCAATCTCAATCATCGAATAGAATCGACAAACAAGTGAAAGATTTAGCTGTACGTATTTTAGGGAGTGAACACAGTCAATTTGAAATCAATAATACCAATATCTGTCAGTTAGGAAGTCAACTGAGTGGGATAAATGATCAAACAAATTTTGATGATTTCATAGATGATGATGATATAATTGATTTGACTGAGTGTTATAAGAATAAGCAAGAAAGCCTTTCGAGTCAGTCCGATAGTAGCCTTCAGGTACCAAATAGACCTCTTATCATTTATGATCTTGAGGATGATTTAACTGATAAACTTCTTGAAGATGAGATTCTTACTCCGATTGATTATGGAGATAAAATTTTAGAGGAGGAGACATATGAAAATTACGGGTATGGTTTCAATATAATTCACAATCAGGAACCCACGACTTTAGTATTGCCAATTGATATATTTTTTGACGAAATTCCTCACATTTTTCGATAATATCAACCTACCCATAAGTCAGTTTGTTGAGGGAGAACTTGAATTGGAAGATGTGAGTGGTATTGATGAGAATATGATTGTGGAGGAGTATTAGGAAGAAAATAAAATTGACAAACATTCTTTCTTGCCGATTTTTGAGGAGATATATGCGGATGAGCTTGATATTCTTGGTGAGTTTGAGTCACGATCAATTTGGGAGCGTCCTAGAGACCTCACTTTTACTGAACTTTTTAATGATAAACTCCAGTTTTTAAACGAACTTGATCTCGAAACTCAACACATGCTTCTTGAAAATAAAATTCATTTGGGCAACAATTCTTCGACTCCTTCAAAATTTCTTCTTCATGTTCAACGTTTTCTAATCCCTACTTTCACGCATCCATGCCCGACACTAATATCTAACCATACCACTAACTTTTTCTTTTTCATTTTTGTATACTATTTCTTTTACCAACCCTAGTCTTATATTGAATTTTTTTTTGAATGGCTGGTACTAATTTCTGAACCAACATAATCTCCTAATTTTTAACTGGAATTAGTTAACACTTTGTAAATACCTTTTAGCTTCTTAGCTCTTAGGTTTCCTTTTGGTGAATAAAAACCCATCCTATATGTCTAAGTCTAGCAACCGGTGACGGAGACAACGATGAAGATATCGTAAATCTCAGGTTTGGGGGTGAGCAATTTGTTTGCTATGTTGCATCATGTGTAAATTTTGCATTGCATACATATTAAAAAACCCAAAAAAATTGAATTTTTTTCAAAAACATAAAAATTTTGTCGTCAAATTAGCTAGTGGGGAAACTTAGACTTGAAATCCGACATTTTAGCTTGATAAAATAGAAACAACTAGATATTATTTTTAGAAATTGAAAACCTGAAAGATAACTCTCCTTTGGGTTTAACAATAGCTAATATACGTCTTTACATCACACTACACATGTCGTGAGTTTTAAGAATTAGATGGCAAGTTTAAGATATCTTAAAACTTATAAAAATTGATAAACTTCTGTAAGATCAAATATATTTGTTCTGAAATAAGTAATATCAAGAGCAGTTCATAAATTGAAGTGGATATGAAAGGGTATTATTGAAAGCTTTAATGGAGGCTAAGTCTGAAAAAATAACCCATATAGAACTTGAATGGAGTGATTACACACCTTATCCACACAAACACATTTTTTGATGTAAAGAAAAACTGACAATATCTCCATTCACACTGCTTTCTGAATATTTTAACGCATAAAAATGGTTCTTTTGTTTTGTGGCCTTGGTGTCTTGGGCAATTAAGTCCTATAGGTGTCGATATAATTAATGCCCTAAAACCATCTGGATTTGGAGTCATTGACCCAAAACTCACTAAGTCTCCAATCGCCAAATAAAACAAGTCAAGCAAGTGTTCTCTCCGAGTTAAAAGTCTTCACGGTTCTTTGTGGAAGAATAATCTTGGCTGGAAAGGGTTTCGATTATAATAGTTTTTTAGCGGAAATATGAAAGTTTGATGTGAAAGATTATAAGACCTTTTGCAAGATCACGAAAAGTGTGTATGAACAAAAATATGTGAAAGGATGGAGTGAATAATAAGACTTAGTTTTCTGTTAAAGATGATAGAAATTCTGATTTGAGACCTAGCTGGAGAATGAAACTTAAGAAAAGTTTAAGTCTTTAAAAATTCTCCTGGTCCTTTTGAAGTTTTGTCTGGTCTATGTTTGTAGCATGATGACTCAAATTGAAGTTTTTTTAAATGTAACGACGCTATTTGCATAAACACGTAAAGACATATAGGATATTAAGTTAAATAAGAAGTGAGGTATGAAAAATAAGGGTTCGACGTTTCTGACTTAGGATGAAAGAATTTCAAGCTTAGATACTGAACTTTAGGATTAGAATCAACTGTTACCTCACAAAATTCCTCCTACTAGAGACACCTAAATGTTCAACGGCTTATTGCACATGCTCAGTGCAATCGCGTTTCCTGCGAAAATGAGGTTAGGATTTTGTTTTGCTCAGGACGAGCAAAAGATAGGTTTAGGGGTACTTTTTCAATCTCCATGAGCCGTAAGGGTCCCAAAAAGTTGTTTTCTCCTTGCGAGTTAAGAGGATCTCGTAGGTGTACTTTCTCCTTAGGAATCATGGGGATCCCTAAGTATATTTTCTCTCGTAAGTCATAAGGATCTTACAAGAGTGTTTTCTCCTTACGATCCAAGAGGACACGTAAGTGGCTTCTTCTCCAAATTAATAGCTTGGTTAGCCAATGGAAGATATTTGTGTGCAACTTCATTGTGGGTAGCCAGTGGATAGCATACAGTGTTCAATTTATGACAGGTCACAGGGCAGCAATGGCTTAGGAAACAGATTTAGGTCTCTATCCCTTAAGGCTTTTCAACTTTATGAACCGTGAGGGTCTCATAAAATTATTTCTCCCTATGAGACAAGAGGATCTCGTTAGTGCATTTTCTCCTTAAGAGTCGTGGGGACTCCTTAGCGGTATTTTTTCTTGAGAATCGTAAGGATCCCACAAGAGTATTTTCTTCTTACGAGTCGAGATGACCCAGTAAGTGGCTTCTTCACTTTATTGTTTGTGCTGAAGTGACCTGGCTTAATTTATTTACTCATCCCGGAGAGTTCAATATACTCTTCCCTTAAGCATACGGATAAAACCATCCTAACGTTAAACATACATAACCCCTATTAAAACAAGAGTCCGTTAGGTTTGTGGTACTGGGTTTAGTCCATCGCACCGTTACGTCAGCCAATTTCTTCTCGATCCATGTCCACTAGAGTCGCTGGTTTGACTAGCGGCGTACTTGCTGTATCACCCAACTCTTCCGATGCGGTAATATAACGTCTCAAGTAACCTTCTTAGGCCGGGGTATCCATATTGTCGTCGGACGATTCAGTGTTAAGCGTCACCATAGCGCTTTACCTTGACGTCAGACTCCATTCTTCGAGTCCCAAGGAAGTCATAGCCGCATCCGTCTAAGGTGGGATAACATCCAATGGTCTTTAAGCATCGTATATCTTGCCATCAAGACATGAAGTTAAGAATATGCCGTCACTTTACTTTTTTCTTGATGATATTGCGTTGATTCTTCACTGAAGTTGGGTAGACATCCATATGGTCTCTAGGCTGTATATATCACCATAGAGATCTGGAGCTAGAAATTTGCAATCACTCCACTTTTTCTTTAGTTCTTTAAAGCTTTGTTGACACCACGTCTGTACTCTGCTGGAGTAAGAGGGACGTTCAAATAGTCTTTAGGCTTTATGTATACCGTCAAGACTTGGTTTTTAGTTTGGCGAAGCATGCTGGAAAATATGGTTCACTTTCTTTTATTTGTGCCCATGGATTGTCTACAAGGGTCAGTATTGACCTACTTGCAGGGCGAAAAAAATTTCTTTCCTTTTTTATATCCACGATACTCAATCATTTCAGCTTTTCTTATCGCGAAAGTCGTGCTCAATCATTTCGGCTATTTATTCATGGTTCCCAATCTTTTCGGCTATTTCATTTTATTTTTACTCGCTGCTTTTTATTGCAAGTTGCCCAATCACAGCTATTATATATATTTTATCATTTTTTTAATGTTTCCCGGTTTTACGACTTAGGGGTCGAGAGTTTGGACTTCAAGTCGGTATCAGCGTTGTTAACACTGAAGCACGTATGCCAGGAGTAATTCATCATCCGCCTGGGGAAACTTGGGATTTGAAACCTATTTTGGCATTAGTATCTCTACAACTGGAATATTTTCAGGAGCGACACATCAATTATCATTGCCCATTTAGACAAAGGTGTCTTAAAAACATGTTTAGATCATTGTAATCTAAGGATTTTTCAATCTTTATGAGCCGTGAGGGCATCATAAAGTTATTTTCTTCTTATGAGTAGAGAGGATCTCATAGGTGTATTTTCTCCTTAGGAATCATGGGGATTCCTAAGTATGTTTCCCTTACGAGTCATAAGGATCTCGCAAAAGTGTTTTCTCCTTGCAATTCGAGACAACTCACAAGTGTCATTCATCGTTTTGGGAATATCACTCAGCTCCGATGGAACTTTGTAGGAGATAAACGAATTTGCGCCCTTTCGGGTTTTCATATACTCGCGGGTATCCTGTTGTTTTTACTCACAGAGGCCTTTCGGGTTTTCATCCGTGCCCTTTTTACTTATAGACATACTGTTTTTATGGGTTTGCGCCCTTTCCGGTTTTCACAATCTCGCGGGTAGTCCTGCTGTTTTTACTCATGGAGCTCTTTTAGCTTTTCATTCGTGCTTTTTTTGCCTGTGAACATACTTTTTTTATAACTCTCGGATGTAGCTTCGCTATGGGTGACCCAACATCGCTTGTCGGTGGGGCTTGGGGATGACTTCATTGCTGGTGGAGCTGCATAGCTGTAACATTTCAGAAAATATAAAATATTATTTTAGAATTTAAATAATAAAATATAAATTTTATGAATATTATATAATTATAGAAATGAGTTTTAGTAAAATAGTATATTTATATACCTATACTTTGGAAAATAATTGGAATTTTAAAATGAATTATCATTTATGGAGGCATTCGATTGATTTGGATTTTTATGAATATATAATTATTTTCATATAAATTGATATTAAACTTGACTAGTATTTTACTAATTATGTATTAAATCATGTTTATATATCATGACATGCAACATTCTATTTTGTAACATTTGTTCATATCTTACACCATGGCTTCATCTTTATCTTCTTCTGAATTTGTTTTAAAAGAAAAGAAAATAGAAATGAGAAAAGAAAAGATAAGAAAAGAATAGGAGACATAGGAGTATGGGAAAGTATAGGTGAGAGGGAGAGAGAAAGCCATGGCAACCATTCTTTTGTTGCCTTCTTATCTTTTTCATCTCTCATTCTTTTCTCCACCTCCTTCTTCCTCTTCTCCACCTCCATCACCTCACTACCACCTTGAAAACACTATGAAAACTTCATCAAAATATCACTACACTTCACAAAAAATATTCCTCATCTCATCCTACACACTATGTGGTGATAAAGTTCTTGTTTTGAGCACTTTTGACTATATGGGAATTTTCTTGAGTTGTCATTCAAGGTAAACACTCACCTTTCTTCAAGTTATTAAGTTTTCTAACCTCTTATATTAGTTTAGAGTTAAAAAGTTAATGTTTTATGAACTTAGAAATTCTAGGATGGTCTTTAAAGGTTTAAAATAGTAGTGATATAGTAGAGGGTTTAGAGAGTGTTTACTACCCTTTAGTGATAGAATTCCTTATCTGAAATGAGTTTGGTATGTTCAAAGTCGAACTTAGAATTTTTCGACATCGGTTTTTCATTAACTTTTGATATTCAAATGGAATCTGGGATAACTCTAAAACTTTGAAAATTTATTAGCAGATACAGTATGATGTGCAGACACATAGGAAGCCACCCTAGAAAGCCAAGCCCAAACCCCCATGTTGAGGCCGCCGTTTTATTTAATTTGGCCGCAATTTTCCGCCCTATTTTAGAATTAGGGTCTGAAACTTGGTCTGTAGCTCACTCATTAGAAAACTAGACCTACCCTATATGTAAAAAAATTTAATTTCACCTAATGTGGAATCTGGAGTCATTTCACTTATTTTCTGTCGATGTTTCCGGACTTTTGAAACTTGGTTTTTGATATTTGAGTTTTGACTCAGTTGTTTGACGTTCGTACGTCAACATCGGGGGTTGTTTTATTGTTTTAAAACGCGTTAACAATAGATTCTAACCTATGTGCCTTTCGCTTGTCGTATCGGTTTTGGATATGAATTTCTATGGAATTCGATTCGGGTTTTCATTAGATTTTGGTTATGGACTTGATTTGTAGGTACAAGCGCGTAGACTTCTAAGACGACGAAGGAGGGAAAGGAATTCGTTGGGATTGACAAGAGCAAGGCGTAGTAGGTGAGAAGATGTATATCTATGGAGGAAGTCGGGTGGATGGCGTATAGCACCCCATGACCGTAGTACTAGGATATGATTGATCAAAGAATTTGTTAACCGCAATCAAATATGGCGTCGCTTGGTAGCTAGCCGGTGAGTATGGGTCGGTCCACAGGGATTTTGTGTGTCTTCATTTTATTCTAACAAGTTAATTCCAAACGGTGTTGGATTGATTAAATCTAAAAACTAAGTTGATCTAGATTAAAATCTTGCTAGGGTTAGGTTTAGGTTAAGTTTGGAAAGTCAATATTACTCACCGTTTTCTATGCCCTAATTAAGATCTATGAGGTGTTATGGTAATAATTAATAAAGTGGATTAGTACCATCGGGAAGAAACGATGTTTCTTCCTCTAGGTTTTTGTCCTTCCTTTCTTAATTCTTACCCTAACCTCCATGGAAAATATGCACAACCGGTCTTTTATACTACGGTATCACCGCTACCTCGTGGGATAGGGTGCCATAGGAAGCGGTGTGTGTATGTATGCATGGAGTTCTATAAAAATATGTGATAGGCAGAAATGGGTGAGAGATCTTCATCTCTCAAACCTTCCCTATTCCTAACCCTAACAAGTGAGGAACTGCTCACTCATTAGGGAATTGAAAAACATGTTCTAAACTAATTAACTAGAGCATATAATAAAAATTAACTAGGGCAGATAATAAAAATCTATACTAGGGCAGAAAAGAAAATTTAACTAGGGCAATAAAAAGAAACTTACTCTAATTTTTATTTACTGCTCTCTTCAATCATTTACAGGAATTGAATTCTGAATTTGGATAGATACATTGAGGCACAAGAATAGGCATCCTTTATTTGATGGCTCTCTCCATACATAGAATTCTGAATTTTTGATCAATGAAAAGAGGCATACCTCAAATAGAGGTTTAGGATTTCTATTTATAGAGCATAGAAACCCTAGGGTTACAATCGATACACATCTGCATTTACAATTTTACCCTAAGAAGACTAGTCAACGCACGCCACACCGTCACAAAATTAGCACCGACACGGGCTTCACATGGTCGCAGATCCACGACCAGAAGGCATGTTTGGCCGCGGTTCCGCGGCCATATTGGGGGCTTATGGGCTCTTCTTCTCTGGTAATTCTCCTATTGCTTTTTCCTTGGCTTTTCTTCACTTGGTTTCTCAGATTGTCTTCTGGTTTTCTTCTAGATCTCCAAAGTGCATAATATCGTGGACTTTACCGCTTGCTTCGTGTCGAAGTCTTGAAACTTTTGCTGTCTTTGTTTTTTGTGAAATTGTCCATTGATCTTCGTTTATTCTTCAAACTGTAGGCATAATCAAGATCTTTCCATTTGTTGGTCGTAGTCTCACTTTTGTATCGTCTTTTCATCATTTTCACTGTTTTTGTTCCGAGAACCTGTAACCTGCAACTATGTAGCAGACATGGATCAAAAGCACCTGTTTATTTGTAAAATGAATAAGAATGGGGAATATAGTAATGCAAAATTATGATATGAATAAATACCCCCAAACTTATCTTTTGCTCGTCCTCGAGCAAACCTAGTTTTATACTTGAAAAAAGACCCAGCCTCACTTTCGCAGGGAAACGCGATTGCACTGAGCTCGTGTAACAAGCAGTTAAACCTCTAGGTGTCCTTAGTAGGAGAAGTGTTGTCTACTGGGGGATTTCAGCGGATACTACCAACAAAATCCTATCAATTCGGCCTATTGACTTTTATTCTCCAATTAGGTTTTCTAACAAGAAACTCTATTATCTTCGGCTCAGAAGTTATCCACCCGTATTTTTCACGCTTCCTTATTATTTAACTTAAGATTATATATGTTCTTGTAAATTTACTTATCTTTTAGCATCTTTTAAGTTTTCCTTCTAGGGTTCTATCTCAACTTAGAAATTTTTTCATCTCTATTAAAGATACAAGTTCTATTTTTCATTCCTATCTCTTTTCTAAATCCCAATCACATACCCCTACATGTGCGTATATATCACCCCTACACTTAGAAATTCAAATCAAGCTATTATACTCTTGTCCATCGTCCAAAGTACTTTTCAATTGGTGAATTTTAGATGAAATTGCTCACACATTCTTCATGCGACCGTTAATACTTCTTGAGGTACCAACAACTGATTACAAAATGTGTTTGCATATTAAGGCGTAATTCCTAGTCTTGTAATACCTAAGGCTTTTAGCAGTGACTCCCAAACCAGTTGGTCTAAGGCACTAGGTGATAAAGCACCCTCGCTAAATATTTTTTCTATTTATGCAGCCTTAAGTAATTACAAAAACCAGTGTTCATTTTTTTTAAGCTCTTTATTCACACTTGTATTTTTATTTTTTTTATTTTCCTTCATACTAAGGACTTTAGACAAGAGCATTTCAAGGTCTCTTCTACTAATCCAAGTTTCAAGGTTCATGTTGTGAAATTTGTAGGGTATATATTTTCAGAATTTAGACTTAAGATTAGGAATTATTTTTCAAATTTATACTTTAATAAAAATATCGATACTTTTCCTTTGTTTTAACTTAGCCCAAAAAGTCAACTCGAAATTTTCCTATTTCTAAATAAACTATAAAGACATATACTTTCTACCGTTAAATTTTAAGAAAGGTTATTTTTAGGGTTTTTAATTTACTGAATCTAAGATCTAGTTGTTCCTAGCTAATTAACCTATTTGTCAAACTCAAGTCAATTATGGCCAAAATTGAATGTTTTAATTTTTATAATTTTTCAAATTTTTCAGTTTTTATAATTTTATGATTTTTCAATTTTTATGGGTTTTAAAATAAATATGCAAGTCCAAAAATATACATATAAATGTGAAGGTAGAAAGCTTACCGAGCACACCCCCAAACTTAAACTTGACAGTGTTCTCATTGTCATGCTACACCAAGAGGGTCAAAATTGTCGGCACTCCCCTGTTTAGTTTTTATTTTTTATTTTTATTGTTAACTGAAAAAGAAAAATATATATATACAAAAAGTTCCCCCCAAACTTAAGTGAAATAATGTTTTCACTGTTTAAACGTTAAAGTTTAGAGTTAGGAGGGAGAAAAACACAGTATCAAGCTATACAAAGCCTTACACAGGCTAAAGGTTAGCACCAACCATTCAAAAAAATTATCGTTATAATGGTGTGGTTGGTGAAAGAATGGAATATGGAGAAAAGAAATCAGAAACACACAAGACCGTATGGGAAGGAAGGTTAAATATGGTCTCGATATATTAGGAGAAGAATGGCGGAAAAGAGAAAGAAGTGTAGTACGAACTTGAAGGTGTAAATTGAGTGAATAAATTAGCACAAATTGTAATGACCGATGTGTTATAATCGATTGTGCTAATTTATCAACCCGTCGAGAAATGGAGTCAAATCCCTCAAGATTCACGAGAAAACATGGGTATATTGAACTTGGTAAACCATCCATTGAAAATGGAAGCGTGACGGATTCTTGCGCGGTCAAAATGATGGATTCCATCAATGGTTCGAAATGACTTGGCTTGAGTTCGAGTTTCTGAGGTGAAACAATTGAAGCTAAAATTGGTGAAACTGTCTCGAACTCGAAGGATTCCATCAATGGTTTGAAATCACTATAAGCAACCGATTCGGATGGTTCAACTAACTCATCCGAAAATTCAAAGGACTCAAACTCGGGTAATGAGTCTTCAAAATCGTTCGAAAAAGTGAAACACTCGTAATCATTATCGGTTGTGCAAACTGTGTCAGATTCAAGGAGGAATGCACTAGAGGCGTCAAAACTGCTGTGATCAAACAAAAACTTTTCAAGTCACAGTCCTCCTGCGTGATTTCTTGCATGGTCAGAACGATGGAAAGGATGAAGGGGAGTGATTTAGGAAGGATTACAGTTAAGGGTTCAGGAGGATGAATTGGAAAATCCGATTCATCAAACAAAACTGGTTCATCCTCAATACTATCATCAATACTCTCCTCAATACTATCCTCATAATTCTCCTCAAAAGTTATCCCATCCATGCAATTATCATCAAAATTAAGACACATATGAAGTTCGGGAGAAACATTTAATGACTCGGGAAGATGAATTGGAGAGAAAAATTCAGTCAAATCTGCAGGTTCATCATCCAAAATATTCCCTGCGTCAATATCCTCAATAAAGTGAAAATCATTTTTTTTGGACACCTCATCAAAAGCATGGATATTTATTAATTTAGGTTCTAGATTGGAGGTGTAGAGGTCGAAAGGATTGGTGATGGTTTCACTCGAAAGGTGTAGGGTTCCTAGGCACCCTAGTGAGGTCTCACAAGGCATCGATCATGCCAAATTAAAATTTTAACGGTGCCGAGAAACCCGACTACGGATCGTCGGCTAGAAGTTTAGGCGAAAAAGTAATCTAGTTAACAGTTAACTAAGGGATACGGATATACAACCTTTGTAGATCCGTTTGTCCACCTCCATAGCTCCATGAAGAAGTCATCTCCGCTGTACAAATCCGAAATCCGGGCTCTTGCGTCGGCTTCATAGGAGAAGAAGCGGGCTAGGTCATCGACGACGTGCCGAAGATGATCTACGTCGAGGCATCGCTAAATCAAGCTCCGACTTCACCAAGTCCAAAAACTTATGAAGAGAACACACTCTACTACTTGGCAAGAGGTAGAGGATGAAGAAATAGGAAGTGGGTAGACTTTAGAATTAGATTTCTCACTCATATGCATCAATCACCATTGATGGAGGTGAAGCTTTTCTTCTTGAAGTCAAGGAAGAAGAAGAAGAAGCTTATATGAGTTAATTCTCAAAATGAAAAGAATAATGAATTCTTATCATCTTAGAACCATGGTTAGGTGTAGAGTATTAATCATGGTTTAGTGGAATGGTTGGGTTAAGCATGAGACAAAGATGGATACAAAGTCAAACATACAAGAAGCTTCATGAAAACAACAAATAAAGCCTCCATTTCTTCTCATGCTAAAGTATTTTCCAAAGAGAATAAATGTGTATATATATATATAAATAAATAAGAAAAGAAAAACCCTAATTATCCACTTAACCATTGTTTAATTCTTTACACTTAACCAAAAATTCATGTATCATCAAACATGATACAGTCTAGTGCACAATATCATATCGCATATGCAATGCGCACACCCGAGTGAGAAAATCCATTTTAAAGTGAACCGATACTAGTTAATGCAAAGTAATATATCAAATATATAATTATGCATTAAATCATTAAATCAACACTTGATTCAATGATCCGGTCATGTCGAACATAACCGACTGGTATCATTAGTAACAACTTATCGAATCAACACTTGATCCGATAACCCGGCTATATCGCATATAACCGATCAATGTCACATCGCGAGAATCGAATACAGTATCACATACCGCATTATTCTCGGTCCTACACATATCTTATATGCGCTCCTATTTCGTTTCGCTTGAGCCAGGAAACCTCTGTGTAGGACTCTAAAGACTCGTCAATACGCCGGCAGCAGGTGATGATCATATCAAGCACCCACAAGCCGCAAGCGGTCTGCTAAACGTAACGGCCACCCGGGTATTGAGCGATCTGAAGATCGACGAGCAAGCCCGCTCACACTCCAGTGAATCCGACCAGCAACACTACCGTACAGTCCGGTCTGATCGTCTGATCTGTCGCATATCTCGCCTAGGGGTGGTAAACGTCAGACCCCAATAGCTCGATAAGTCGTGTCGATATGAGGTCTATAACACTTCGAGAAACTACTGGTAACACTTACCAGTAAATCTCAGCAACCCTGGCCAGGGATTTCCTGTTATAGCCAATCGAACACAACGCAACATCAACTCCCTATACCAGGAGAGACGAATCCCCTCCTATCGCTCATTGCCTCCATGTGACTCGGGACTGTACCCAAAAACCACCGTTTTGCACGCCCTCTTGGACGTGGTAAGATGGAAATCAAAGCACAGTGGGAACCACACAAGACTCTATGACGATCTCGGGTCAACAGACTACTCTGTACCAGTGTCACCAGAGAACTGCCATCTGACGTGAGGTATAATACCATCTGGGAGTTCTCGGCGAGTCCATCCAGTGTACCCAGTCTCTACTGAGCACCCGTATATCATCTCTGATGTCAAACACCGATGGATATGGGATCATCCATCGCCCATCTGTATGGGTCGAGAAGGTATACGCTAGTCTACTCTGGTATATCGATGCCCCGTCTCGATACACCCACGACTAGGGACTTTGAAGGATGTACTTATGGACTACCATTTCCCCACTAGTATAATCCGCATCATAGTCCAGGTAGTCAAGTACACATCCTAAGGGCTTTACCAACATGTAATAGAGAGACAATCAGCATGCACGTTAAGGCAAAGAGCAACCAGATAGCATACTATCATGTCGAGCAAGAAAGTCCTCCCTATATATGTCCCAGCATCCACTACAATATACATCCAATGTACAGTAATGGCCTCTAGGGCATACATATAACTAACAATCTCCCACTTGCACTAGGGCCATCTGTAGCAGTGGTTGTAGTATCTCATACTCAACCATCCCATAAAAGTCTCTCTCTAGGAACAGGCCTTTGTGAGTGGATCCGCTGTGTTGTCCTCTGAGTCTACTCTCCTTACCTCGATCTCCCTGGAGATCAACCATCTCCATGATCAAGTGACACTGCCTTAGAATATGTCTGGATCACTGATGGGACCGGCGTTCCTCGGCATAAGCCACAACTCCATTGTCTCACAATGGTAGGAACATAGTTCATCTCATGAACCAATATACACCCAAACAGCCTCTTTGGTAGCATCTTAAGTAGCGATGTATCGTGCCTTTATCGTCTAGTATGTCACGGTATTTAGCTTGGAACTCTTCCAACATACCGTCCCTTTACTGAGGGTAAAGACAATGCCTGTGACTGACACTCTGTCGTTCTTATCACCCTGGAACCCTTCCAGTGATTCTCCCCAGGATCAACTGATACCGTCTCACTACATCTAGTGAGAATTCTAACATCCATTTAGATCTATCTCATAGATCCAAAATCCAGGATTTACTAGGTATCACTTTGATCCTATATGGAGAATCCTAGTGATAAGCGGAGATTGACCGAGCGTAGCATAAGAAACTCTTTTCTTATCAAGAGTATGTCATCCCGTACTCTACGAGGATCGTCACCATACTCCCTACTACCTTTTTGTTTATACAAGTTTCATCTACCATTTTGATGATGTCAAACTCTTTGACTAATCCATCAAAACAGATGTTCCAACTCCGCGATGCCTGCTTTATCCTATAAAGCATCTTGCACACGTTTCCGCTGCTCCCACTGTCTACGAGGCCCTCTGGCTGTGTACTTATAGACGCACTCTTCTAAAATATCATTTAGAAAAGCAGTCATAGCACCCAACCGCCAGATATCGTAGTTATGGTATGTAGCCGTGGCAAGTAGGATCTGGATGGACTTAAGCATAGCTACTGAAAAGGTTTCATCATTATCCACGCCTGGTTGATGACGAAAACCTTTAACAATTCTAGTTTTGAAAGTCTCAACTTTTCCATGTACACCAAGTAATCTTCTCAAGATATACTTGCTCCTGATGGGGATTTAACCCTTCAGATATAGCAACCAAAGTCCATACTTTGTTGGTGTATAAGGATTCCATCTCAGATCGCTAAACATCCAGCCATTCTCACAGAGTCTCACTCCTGATGGCCAGCTCGAAACTAGTTGGGTCATCATCTCATGATGTAATCCTCGCTCCCACTGTCATAGAGAAACCGAAGTATCTCTCAGGTGGGTGAGGAACCCTATTAGATCGGCGGAGAGGCTGAGCTTCGTTGGAATCTACTGAATCCTTTGGTTCTACCAAATCATCTGCTGTTGTTTGTATAGCTGGAACCTTTCCAGTTGTACATAACAGATCTTGCCTCGAGCTTGTCCGGATTTTGCTTTTAGACATAGGCCGGACAACCCCAAATCTTAACTAGCTTAAGACATGAGCTCTTCCCTTTCCATATCGCATATGAAGTGGTAGGTAACTGATTTGATTCGAATCCTATTCAATAGGTATGCATCTTCTCAAGTGCATAACTCCCAAAAGGAAATAGGTAACTCAGTAGTACTCATCATAGAGCACACCTTATCATATAGGGTGTGATTGCTCCGCCCCGATATACCGTCGTGCTATGGTGTATCCGGAGGAGTAATGCTGAGAGAGAATCTCATTCTCCTTTAGAAAAGTCCAGGATTTCCGTGCTCAAGTATTCTCCTCCTAGATCACATCAAAGGACATAATACTTATACCCGTATTTTGGTTCTCTACTTCTAACTTATATTCTGTGAATATCTCAAAAGGTTCAGACTTGTGTTTCAACAAGAACATATGTCTGAATCTAAAGAGATCATCAGAGAACGTAATGAAGTATAAAGAACCAGTCCTGGCATGTGTAGACAGGGGACCTTACATACATCAACATGTATCATCCCAAGAGTTCACTAACTCTTTCTCTGTTTCCAATAAACGGAGCTGTGGTCATCTTATCTCTGTGACATGACTAGCAAGTTTCACAAGATGTAAATTCAAACTGATTTAAATATGCATCTACATGTAACTTCAGCTAGTCGGGTCACATTGATATGACCTAGTCTACAATGCCTCAAGAAGGATTCGTTCATTTCTGAACTCTTCCTCTTGTGTGTGTTCCGTATACTAAGAACTGTAGTTTGATTTAGAACATCAATGCTTTTAGATAACGTGCCTGAACCGATCAACTTTTGATATAGGAAATGTTCAAAACATTATCCAACAATACAAAATTATATCCTTTCTTTACTAATAAAGAGACTGATATGATTTTGTATATCAGGTTCGGTATCTAATAACATTCGTTCAGAATCAATGTATTTGGAATACAGGGTGACAGTGACCGACAGACTTGGCTGCAACTCTTGCCCCGTTTTCTGCCTCATGAAACTTATCACCCGTTCTCAGTTCTCTACCTTTTTGTAGCCCTATGTAACAGATTACATATCTGGGATCCTGATCTGGTATCACATACCCAGGATGGATACTGAGAAACAGTTCTCTGTAATGAACACACCCGAAGATGATGCATCAGCATGCACTCTCTTCGTTTGGGCGGCACGGGAATTCTGGTAATCCCCAATTTCCTGCTCTGTCTTATAACAATTATAAGGTGGAGCGGGACCAACGTTCCCCAGCTCAGTATAACAAGCGGGTTCGGTCAATAATCCGTTTTATTATCTTGATTAAGGCGTGATATGGTCGCTACCTGGAGAGAGAGAGAAGAAAACACTCAGCGTGCACTCTTGCAAGAATAGATTGGTTATTATTTTATCTAATCAGGATGGCTCCCACTGCTTTTTATCAAATCTTCCTTCAAACCCTAAAAGGAAAGACTAGCCGGGATTAATTACACACTACAAGTTCGCCAATCTTTCAGCCAGGCCAGTGTCGGTACTTTGAGGGAGGTCCCCCGTGCTTTCGCACGAACCTAATTACTGTAAATCTCGTTTTCCCAGAGGCGTAACCTCGTTGACACCTTTCTAGACACCTACTTGATCGGCTAATTGTAATGTATAAAACTCTCCCAGGAGTAACTCTTACTCGCAGCGGGTATCGGGATCCAACTATCTCATAGAAGGTATGCAATCTCATTGCAAATTTCAACACTTGAAATTCCCGATAATATTTTGCCCCAAGCGATCTATGACCTTAACTGAGTCAAAAAATCATAGACCACAAGTAAAGTTCAACCCGTCATTTCTCGATTGAATTAAACCCATCCGCACGACCCTTGACTGAGTCAACAAGGCCGCACGACTACCCTAATCCAATCGCATCATATGCTTTGCAGATAAACAATAATCAGCTACCGCACACTACGCCTTGACTGAGTCAATAAACGCCGCACGAATACTAACTATTACCTATCTGAAATGACGGAGGGCTACGACAGGTTTTTAAGAAAACCTTTTGCGTAATGAACTTTATATCGTTATAGGATCGAATGAATTTTAAAATGGAGTGCTTTTGAGGCTTTTCTAGTTTTGCTAAAGGAGTCACTCCCGGTGAAGGGATCGTCGGTCCTTTCCTCGTCGAATGAGGTGCGGGATATATCACATATATCGCTGTGCAAACCAAAAACTCTTAAAAGCAATCAAAAAACAAACCGAGTGTATAGCATCTTCTAGTTATTGCTAAAGGAGTCACTCCCGGTGAAGGGATCTCGGTCCTTTCCTCATCGAATAAGGTGCAGGATATATCACATATACCGCTATGCAAAGCAAGAACTGTAGCTACCTGTTTTATTTTGAAATTCGATTCTACAACATCTTGTAAGTCCACGTTGCGACCCCCGGTTCTTACGGGGAGGCGGAAACGGTATAAAAATCAAATTTTTGGCGCATGGGGCAACATGGACTAAACAAGGTCGGGATCGTGTCTAAACTAAACTAGCAAACAAGCTAAAGAGAGTTAGCTACTCGGAAAGATGGTTATACCTAAACTTGAACTCCTTCTTCTTGAAACCTTGTAGAGGTTGATAGTTCTCTTCTCGTCGCCTTCTTCCGTCGAAGATGGATCCACCTGAGGGTTCAACCTTCGGGCTCTTTCTCGAACTTGGAGAGAAGTAGAATCTCCGGCTTGCTAATCCTTTGATCCTAGAGTGAGTAGAGAGTGTCCAAGGGGTGCTTTTGTTTTAAGGAGAAGGATTCTCAACACATGAGAAGGGTTCTCCTTTTGCCAGAGGAAGAAGAAGATGAAGTGAGGAGAGAGAAGCTAAATGATAGAATGAGCTCTTTTCTTTTTGCAACCATAACAAAAAGCAAAAGAATTATCAAATTAATAATACTAATGAAAATGAAAAGGTTGATGGAAAGTTTAGGAATGACCATTATCATTTCAAACATTAAATGAATTTGCTAGAATCAAAGAGCATCTTTCTTTTGTAATGATGATGGTCAAAACTTCAACCATGGTCAACAAGTCAACCATGGTCAACAAGTCAACATAAAAACCAACCATGACACAATTTCATTTTATTAATATTATTAATTGATATAACATAAATCCATTAGGGTTTGGAAAAAGACGACTGTCAACTGTGCATACGCACCCGTTCCGAAACCCTAATGAAAGTCCTCTTCCTCTTCCTCAAATAACTGTGCATACACACCTGCATCCTTGTTCCGAGGAACATGAATACTGAGAGATAAAAGCAACCCCAAAACATGTACCGGTATCTGACTCAAACCAGAGCCAGCCAATAATAACCGTCCGGACTCCAAACGTGCACAAGTGCGCGAATGAGAACGAACCCTGTCGCAAAACCATGCGACCTCTACTCTGTTTTGCCCAGAGGCGAATACCCTCTGTGTGGGACTCTAAAGACTCGACACTACCCTGGCAGTGGGTTTAACCACAGACCGCAAGCGGCACTAGCTGTGCGTAACGGTCCCCAGGTAGATGCCGACAAGAAGGCTGACGAGGTGAAAACCCCATCTGAACTCCTACTGAGTCTGAATATGACAGTCTCCGTACAGTCCGGTCTGTTCGTCTGATACATCGCATGTCGGGCCTAGGGGGCGGTAAAACGTCAGTCCCCTAATTGCGGTACAAGTCGTGTCGGAGTGAAGCCCAAAACACCCTGAGATAACACTGGAAGCCTACCAGTATATCTCGCTTGCCCTGGCCAGGGACTACTCGTGTAATGGCTCTCCTAGACACAGCGCGATGTCAACCCCCAATACCGGGAGAGACGAATCCTGTCTAACCGTCACTGCCTCCAAGTGCTTCGGGACTGCAGCCAACCACCACCTGTTTGCACGACTCCTTTGAGCCGTGGTAGGGTAGTGATCAAAGTGTAGTGGGAACACACTCGAGGCGAAGTGCCAGTGTCAAGTCAGCGGACTAAGCTGTACTCATGTCACCTGGGAACTGATAACTGACGATAGGTATAATACCAACCTGTCAGTTCCCGACGAGTCCTGTCCAGTGTACTCGTAACCCAACGAGCACCCGTGTACTATCTCCAGTACGACGTACTGATGGCTGTGGGACAGACCATCTCCCATACTGGGATAAGAAGCGCATACGCTAGTCTACTCCGGAGTATCGATGCCCTGTCTCGATAGTCCTGCGACTAGGGACCTGTATAAGGATGTGCTTATAGATTACCCAGCCCCCACTAGTGTGACTGCCATCACAACGCTGGTAATCAAGCAAAGATCCTAAGGGCTCCACTAATGCGTATAAGTGATATACTGAAATAAACACAAGTACACATTGAAGAAGAAACAAACCAAGTAGCATACTACTATATTGAGCAAGATTGTTTATACAAGGTGAATATCCCAAGCTTCCATCAAGTAATATACAAACTAGTATGATACAGTAATGGCCTCTAGGGCATATACACTAACAATCTCCCACTTGCACTAAGGCCATGTACTGGCGTATCGAAGACCTATCATCTCGATCAGCCGCTCGAACTGAGTCTGGGGTAGGGCCTTGGTGAATGGATCTGCAGTGTTCTCTTCTAAAGCAACCCTCCGAACCTCGATCTCCTTGCGATCCACGATCTCCCTGATCAGGTGATACCGCCTCAAGATGTGTCTGGATCTCTGATGGGACCTGGGTTCCTTCGCTAAAGCTATAGCCCCGTTGTTGTCGCAATACAGAGGTATTGGGTCAATAATGGACGGAACCACCTGAAGTTCTTTCAAGAACTTCCTCATCCAGACAGCTTCTTTTGCGGCATCAGATGCAGCGATGTATTCCGCTTCCATCGTCGAGTCTGCAACGGTTTCCTGTTTGGAACTCTTCCAACACACCACCCCTCCATTGAGGGTAAAGACAAAACCCGACATGGACTTGGAATCATCCTTGTCACTCTGGAAGCTGGAGTCAGCAAAGGCCTCAATCTGGAGGTCTTTTCTGCCATACACCAAGAACATCTCCTTAGTCCTTCTCAGGTACTTGAGAATGTTCTTTACCGCTATCCAGTGTTTCTCCCCAGGGTTTGACTGATACCGGCTTACCACACTCAGTGCATAAGCTACATCCGGTCTGGTACACAACATCGCATACATTATAGATCCTACCGCAGAAGCGTAGGGTATAATAGACATGCGATCCCTCTCCAAATCAGTCTTGGGAGACATCTCTTTAGAGAGGGTGATCCCGTGACAAGCCGGTAGGTTACCGCGCTTGGAATCTTCCATACTGAATCTTTTCACTATGGTGTCGATGTACCTGGACTAAGAAATTCCTAATATCCTCTTGGATCTATCACGATGGATCCGGATCCCCAGGATGTAAGAGGCATCACCCAGGTCTTTCATGGAGAACCTGTGTGACAAGAAACCCTTGACAGATTGTAGCATCGGAATGTCATTTCCTATTAAGAGAATGTCATCCACGTATAAAACGAGGAATACTACAGTTCTCGCTACAAATCTACTATAGATGCATGGTTCATCTGGATTTTTGATAAAGCCAAATTCCTTGACCGTCTCATCAAAACAGATGTTCCAACTCCGCGATGCCTGCTTTAGTCCATAGATGGACTTAAGCAACTTGCACACCTTTCCGCTGCTCCCACTTAGAATGAAACCCTCTGGCTGATCCATATAGACACACTCCTCTAAATTTCCATTAAGAAAAGCGGTTTTTACGTCCATCTGCCAAATCTCATAATCGTGGAAGGCAGCAATGGCAAGAAGGATCCGAATGGATTTCAGCATAGCCACTGGAGAAAAGGTTTCGTCATAGTCCAAGCCAGGTCTTTGACGGAAACCCTTTGCTATAAGTCTAGCTTTATAGGTCTCAACCTGTCCATCTACACCAATCTTCCTTTTGAAGATCCACTTGCATCCTACGGGTTTTACCCCATCTGGAGCAATGTCCAACGTCCATACTTTGTTGGTGTACATGGACTCCATTTCGGTCCGCATTGCATCCAGCCATTTTACCGAGTCAACGCTCTGAACGGCCTGCTGGAAGCTAGTAGGCTCATCATAATCTATGATACAATCCTCTCTATCCCCGTCTATGAGAAAACTGTAGTATCTCTCGGGCGGATGAGACTGCCTACTACTCCTGCGGAGCGGCGTAGGAATGTCCTGTTCTTTCGAACCCTCTGGTTCCACTAAGCTTTCAGTAATAGTCTGAGGTTCTGGAATTTCTTCCAGTTCTATTGCGCTCCCACTTACTTCTTTTTCCAAGAACTGATGTTCCAGAAAATAGGCATTACGAGAAACAAGGACTTTTTGTTCCTCTGCGTAATAGAAAAGATACCCCCTGGAGTTCTTTGGGTATCCCACAAACTTGCACAGTACTGAGCGTGCCTCGAGCTTGTCCGTATGCTGCTTTTTGACATAAGCTGGACATCCCCAAATCTTCAGGTACTGAAGATAGGGTTTCTTCCCACTCCATAACTCATATGGTGTGGTAGGCACAGTCTTAGTAGGAACTCGGTTCAAAAGGTATGCAGCTGTTTCTAGCGCATACCCCCAGAATGATTGCGGTAACTCAGCGTTACTCATCATGGACCGTACCATATCCAATAGGGTCCGGTTCCGTCTCTCCGATACACCGTTATGTTGCGGAGTGTATGGAGGAGTAAGCTGAGAGAGAATCCCATTCTCTTTTAAGTAATTCAGGAACTCGGCACTTAAGTATTCTCCACCTCGATCCGATCTTAGAATCTTGATACTTTTACCGGTTTGTTTTTCAACTTCATTCTTATATTCCTGGAACTTTTCAAAGGCTTCGGACTTATGTTTCATTAAGAAGACATAACCTTACCTTGAAAAGTCATCCGTAAAAGTAATGAAGTAAGAATAACCGCTTCGCGCATGTGTAGACATTGGACCGCACACGTCGCTGTGTACGAGTCCCAAGAGCTCGCTCGCTCTTACTCCGTGTCCAGTGAACGGAGTCTTTGTCATCTTTCCTTTGAGACAGGATTGACAAGTGGCATATGATTGATATTCGAACGGATCCAAATATCCTTCTGTATGTAACTTAGTCAACCTTCTCTCATTGATGTGACCCAGTCTACAATGCCATAAGAAAGTCTGATTGATATCGGGAGACTTTCTTTTGTGTGTATTCTGGACATTGAAAATCTGTGGTTGGTTTAATACGTATATACCATTGCTCAGAGTACCTGACCCAATCAGAACTTGATTAAGGTGAATGTTTACAACATTACTTACAAACGCAAATTCATAACCTTCTTTAGAAACCAAAGATACAGAAATGATATTACAAGTTGCGTTGGGTACAAAAAAGCAATTACGCAAAACCAAAACATGCCCATCTGACATTCCCAGGTGATAATCCCCCACGGCTTTAGCATCCATGCTAGCTCCGTTCGCAACTCTGAGGGTCATGTCACCTGCCTTCAAAAACCTATGGTTTCTCAACGCCTGCAAAGAATTACAGATATGAGATCCTGATCCGGTATCCAATACCCAGGAAGTAGAGTTTATAGAAAGAAAGTTTTCAATAACATACACACCTGAAGCTGAAGCCGTAACCTGCTTCAGTTCCTGTGTCCTGGCCTTCCAAGCCGTGCAATCTTTCTTCCAGTGTCCACTCTTGTGACAATAGAAGCATTCCTCTTTACCCACAAGCTTCCCCGCTATCTTTGTTGCCTTTTCCTTTCCCTTCGTTTCCACTTTACTAACACCGCCCCTAGGTTTGGCAGGGGCTTTCTTCCTCTTTCCCTTGGCTTTCGCCTTGGACCTAGAAGAAGAAGATCCTCCTACAAACAAAACGGGTGTTTCCCTACTTTTCTGTAGGGTGCCCTCTGCGCTCCTCAGCATGTTGAGGAGTTCTGAAAGTTCAACTTCCTTTTCTTGCAAGTTGAAATTCAGTATGATTTGGGCGTAAGTGGAAGGAAGGGACTGGAGAACTAAATCCGTATAGAGTTCACTATCCAACGTGGTCCCAAGTTCTGCGAGCTCCTCAATGTAGCCAATCATCTTAAGCACGTGGTCCGCTACTGATGATCCGACGGCCAACTTTGCCGAAAATAACTTTTTCGACACTTCGTATCTTGCGATACGAGACTGCTCTCCATACAGTTCTTTTGTATGAAGAAATATGGATTCCAAGTACATATTCTCGTCCCTCCTCTGGCGATCGTTGTCCATAGAGGCAAGCACGAGGCACTTGGCCTTCGCGCAATCAATCTCCCAAGTCTTACGGATTTCCTTATCCGCGATGCTGGAGGTAGGACCTGAGACGGGGGGAGCTTTGGTGGTAAGAAGATACCCCAGCTTGTCGTAAGTGATTGCTATTTTGACATTCCTTAGCCAATCTTTGTAGTTTGGCCCTGTCAGTATGTTTTTATCTAGAAGTAACTTAAGTCCAGTCATTTCGATTTGGTCGCTGCAGGGGGGAGAGAAGAAACACTTTAGCACGATGCTCTTGCAAGTTTAGAATGGTTTTTAATTTGTTTAAACAGGATGGCTCCCACTGTCTCTCGAATCCCTCCTCAAACCATAAAGGAAGGGATCAATCCCACCGTACAATACTTGCTTAACCGTTCAGCCAGGCCAGTGTCGGTACTTCGAGAGAGGTTTTCCAACGCTTTCGCGAAGTTCCTTAATTAAATAACCTTTTTTCCCTGGGGGCGTAGCCCCGCTAACACCTTTCTAGGCACCTACTAGGTTTATAGCATTGATCGTTTAGTGAGAAATTTCCCGAGGAGTAGCATATACTCACAGTAGGATCGGGATCCAAATATCATCGCGTGACGAAACTGAAGGAATCCTACCAGAATCACCACACTCCAAATGGTATGCAAATCTAGCAAGTTTCAGTACTTATGAAACTCCCGATGTGGATTTTTGCCCCATGCTCTTATGACCTTGGCGTGAGGTCAAAATGTCATAAGTCACATGTCAAGTTCTTCCCATCATTATCCTGGTTAATTTGAACCCACCCGTACCTACCCTTGACGTAGGACAAAATGGCAGTACGACTGTCTCAAACCAACGCATTCTATCTATGCAACAGATAAATATCCGGCAGCTACCAATCACTATGCCTTGGCGTGAGGTCAAAATACATAGCTTGAATACTACCGTATATTTAACTGAAATGATGGAGGGCTACGAATGGTTTTGGCGAAACCGTGAACGTAGTGAACTTGATATAATCGATGGAACGAGATAGCTTTTAGAAGGAGTGGCTCAAGCTCCGCATTTAAAAGTTAGTTTTGAAAAGAACCGAGTGGTTTTTCGAAAGTGTTCCAACGACTTTAGCTTGGTTTATTATCTTGCATTAGTTCTTTTAATGCGTGATATTCTTGCATTAGTTCTTTTAATGCGTCCCATCATTTAATCCTACCATTGCAGAAAACAACCAAAATATGACGTACGCTTATGCCATTCGCATTCGCCACGGGGTCCCGTCATCACTCGTTAGGTTACTTAACTAACGACAGAGCGGGGGCTGGGCTAGCGCGGCTGTAAAACATAAGCAACGCCTAAATATAAAGCAATGATAGACATTACAGATCACAGATGAATACATTGGATATACTAGCAATCCGCAATCCGTTCGAGCCTGCAACGAAAAGCGGATTACACGGTCGCGGTGAATAGCAAATACACCACCCAAGACCCCTACGGGTGCGGCAAACTACCCGCCAAGTACCCGGTAGTTTGTGCACCCCTCCATGGGTCTATCCTAGGAGCAAAAACAGTAAAAAAGAATTATACAATGACGGCTACAACCCCGACCCGGTTGTGCGGCCAAACAAATAATATTATTACATCAATTTACATTTACAAATGAATGAAAGAAAAACAAAAGCTCATCTCACATCCACCCCGGCTATTCACCCGCGACAGTCCAACACATTCATATACACATTCCAATATCAAACACAGATCACAGAGATGTATAACCCCGACTAATCGACTTATAGCGATTAGCCGACGTTCAATACATGCAAACATCACAGATATAACCATCATAGTCAAAGTGCAGTGAAGTTCGGAAAAAATACGGAATTATAGGACCCCAAAAGAAAATTTCTGTTCTGGAAAATCTGGGCACATATAATATATTTTAAAAATCCCAAAACCAACACAGAGACACACTGCACGAAACCCGATCACCAGAAGACTACAAACGGCGGCGGATCCGCAGCGCTAAGAATAGGTGAGGCCGCGGATCCGCGGCGATTTGAATGAATTAGGGGATCGTTTTTCTTGGGTGTTCACACAAAACCCTGAGCCGAATTTAGGTGTATAACAAATCTTGTTTTGACCAAAAAAAATTTAACAGAAACTATGGTTTTGCAAAAGTTTGGTTTTTGGATTTTTTCGGTTCCGAACTTCGTTACACTTCACTACCAAGCTAGTTTAAGTTTAGTTAGGCTCTGATACCACTGTAAGTCCACGTTGCGACCCCCGGTTCTTACGGGGAGGCGGAAACGGTATAAAAATCAAAATTTTAAAGCATGGGGCAACATGGACTAAACAAGGTCGGGATCGTGTCTAAACTAAACCAGCAAACAAGCTAAAGAGAGTTAGCTACTCGGAAAGATGGTTATACCTAAACTTGAACTCCTTCTTCTTGAAACCTTGTAGAGGTTGATGGTTCTCTTCTCGTCGCCTTCTTCCGTCGAAGATGGATCCACCTGAGGGTTCAACCTTCGGGCTCTTTCTCGAACTTGGAGAGAACTAGAATCTCCGGCTTGCTAATCCTTTGATCCTAGAGTGAGTAGAGAGTGTCCAAGGGGTGCTTTTGTTTTAAGGAGAAGGATTCTCAACACATGAGAAGGGTTCTCCTTTTGCCAGAGGAAGAAGAAGATGAAGTGAGGAGAGAGAAGCTAAATGATAGAATGAGCTCTTTTCTTTTTGCAACCATAACAAAAAGCAAAAGAATTATCAAATTAATAATAATAATGAAAATGAAAAGGTTGATGGAAAGTTTAGGAATGACCATTATCATTTCAAACATTAAATGAATTTGCTAGAATCAAAGGGCATCTTTCTTTTGTAATAATGATGGTCAAAACTTCAACCATGGTCAACAAGTCAACATAAAAACCAACCATGACACAATTTCATTTTATTAATATTATTAATTGATATAACATAAATCCATTAGGGTTTGGAAAAAGACGACTGTCAACTGTGCATACGCACCCGTTCCGAAACCCTAATGAAAGTCCTCTTCCTCTTCCTCAAATAACTGTGCATACACACCTGCATCCTTGTTCCGAGGAACATGAATACTGAGAGATAAAAGCAACCCCAAAACATGTACCGGTATCTGACTCAAACCAGAGCCAGCCAGTAATAACCGTCCGGACTCCAAACGTGCACAAGTGCGCGAATGAGAACGAACCCTGTCGCAAAACCATGCGACCTCTACTCTGTTTTACCCAGAGGCGAATACCCTCTGTGTGGGACTCTACAGACTCGACACTACGCTGGCAGTGGGTTTAACCACAGACTGCAAGCGGCACTAGCTGTGCGTAACGGTCCCCAGGTAGATGCCGACAAGAAGGCTGACGAGGTGAAAACCCCATCTGAACTCCTACTGAGTCTGAATGTGACAGTCTCCGTACAGTCCGGTCTGTTCGTCTGATACATCGCATGTCGGGCCTAGGGGGCGGTAAAACGTCAGTCCCCTAATAGCGGTACAAGTCGTGTCGGAGTGAAGCCCAAAACACCCTGAGATAACAATGGAAGCCTACCAGTATATCTCGCTTGCCCTGGCCAGGGACTACTCGTGTAATGGCTCTCCTAGACACAGCGCGATGTCAACCCCCAATACCGGGAGAGACGAATCCTGTCTAACCGTCACTGCCTCCAAGTGCTTCGGGACTGCACCCAACCACCACCTGTTTGCACGACTCCTTTGAGCCGTGATAGGGTAGTGATCAAAGTGTAGTGGGAACACACTCGAGGCGAAGTGCCAGTATCAAGTCAGCGGACTAAGCTGTACTCATGTCACCTGGGAACTGATAACAGACGATAGGTATAATACCAACCTGTCAGTTCCCGACGAGTCCTGTCCAGTGTACTCGTAACCCAACGAGCACCCGTGTACTATCTCCAGTACGACGTACTGATGGCTGTGGGACAGACCATCTCCCACACTGGGATAAGAAACGCATACGCTAGTCTACTCCGGAGTATCGATGCCCTGTCTCGATAGTCCTGCGACTAGGGACCTGTATAAGGATGTGCTTATAGATTACCCAGCCCCCACTAGTGTGACTGCCATCACAACGCTGGTAATCAAGCAAAGATCCTAAGGGCTCCACTAATGCGTATAAGTGATATACTGAAATAAACACAAGTACATATTGAAGTAGAAACAAACCAAGTAGCATACTACTATATTGAGCAAGATTGTTTATACAAGGTGAATATCCCAAGCTTCCATCAAGTAATATACAAACTAGTATGATACAGTAATGGCCTCTAGGGCATATACACTAACACATTTTAGGTTTCTTTTACTTTCATTAATCACATTAATGAAGTCCCATCATTTATATACCTAAACATCACAGATAAATACGACGTACACTTATGCCATCCGCATTCGCCTCGATGTCCCCTCATGCACCGTTAGGTTAGGTAACTAACGGCAGAGCAGGGCAGGGCTAGCGCGGGTGTAAAACATAAGTAACGTCTATATAATATATCATATATAATATATAAAGTATCTATCACAGAACATCATATGATCACATCACAGATATCGCAGCAGAAGAATATCATATGAAATATTGGATATACTAGGACGTCCGTGTTTTCAATACGAGCCAGTATAAAACACGGATTCCACGGTCGTGATGAATAGCCAAACCCACACCCCTAGACCCCTACGAGAGCGGCAAGCAACCCTACCAATTCTAGAGTTAGGAGACCCGGACTCGACTCCTCGAGTTGGTCTCCCACTGGACTTCAGAACCCGGTTACTTGTGCTCCCCTCCTTGGGTCTATCCTAGTGCGGAAAAGTAAATAATATACAAACGGTGACAACTTCCGCTACCTGGAAGCGCCCCAATAAAAGAATATTACATACAAGTTTTTACATGAAAGAAAATGAAAAACACTCATCTCACATAAAAACCCCCGGCTATTCAAACACGACGATCCAATATAACATATCCAGCAACACATAACATCACATGTCATCAACGTAAGTAAATATGTCCATCCCAATTGTCGTTGACATATAGCAACGAAACCGGCGATATCACATATTACACTTACGGTCACAGAAAAGAAAGTGTAAAACTACAACAGTTGGAATCCGCAACCACCTCAGATATCGCATGCCTGACCAAATGAATTACTTAGAAATCGTATGCCTAACAATTATAAACCCCGCATTTTAGTCTCAAAATCGAAAACACTTTTCAATATCAAGTCGGGCAATTCAACAAGATTCTCGACATCCTGATCGAATGCTCGTCGCAAACTTCAGTAGGCGGCCGCACCCCGACGCCGTCGACGAAGTGTACCAAGGCGGAACACCGCCACCGCGAGCACCCGAACGGATGCTTTCGGCGACGGGGTTCTCCTACAGTCACTTGGTCGGGGCTATGGAGTGAGACTGTCTATTAAGTTTACCCGGCGAGTATCCGCGTACGCTACGTGATTGCGACGGACTTTCGATCACATCAAAATTCCGTGGCAACCGATCAAGTGAGACTAAAGTGCTATGTTTATAACATTCATTCAGTTATCACATAACTTTTGTGAATTCCAATTGTTGTATCCCATTTCGGATAAATAGAAAATGTTAAACTTTCCGATTGAACATTCGAACACCCAAGTTTTCCCGATACAGATCAACACATGAAATAAGTCTAACAACATTCAGTTCGTGCCTCAGCACCGACGGTCCAGCCGTAGAAGGGTCAAGCCAACGCCTCACATGTGGAACGCCGTACTGCCCCAAACCCGAAGGTTCAAAGGGCAGTTCAAGACGGTTACATAATCGAGTTAAGGTTTGTTGTCTTCTAGAGGGTCCATCGCGTTACTTGCACTACTTCGAACGTCGTTAAACTACGGAAAAATCCAACACTTGGAAATTTCCCGACAGGGGAAAAATTGGGTATTTATATCCGGTCGAACTTTTTAACATATTCTAAAATTTATCCGGAGAGCCACACAGACAAAATTTGATACTCCGATCGAAACACCGAATCCCCAAATCAACCCAGAAAATTCAACTCTGGAAAAAATATTAAAAATTCCCAGAAACACCAGAAATAATATATAAGAATTACTGTGCAGAATGTGATGCACAAAAAGACAAACTCGCCGCGGATCCGCCGCCTGAGACTACTGTAAGGCCGCGGATCAGCGCCTCATCTAATGAATTATTCTCCTGAGTTTGCACCGTAATTCTTAGTTTTATTTTATGTATTTTCTAGAAATTTTTAATTCACAAAAATCCGCATTTTAGAAAAAATTCCAGAGAGTAATTTTTGGGTCGGGTTTTGGTTCGATCGGACTTCAGATTCCGTCTGGACTTCGCCTAAGGCTCTAGCTAGTCTCTGATACCACTGTAGGGTTCCTAGGCACCCTAGTGAGGTCTCACAAGGCATCGATCATGCCAAATTAAAATTTTAACGGTGCCGAGAAACCCGACTACGGATCGTCGGCTAGAAGTTTAGGCGAAAAAGTAATCTAGTTAACAGTTAACTAAGGGATACGGATATACAACCTTTGTAGATCCGTTTGTCCACCTCCATATCTCCATGAAGAAGTCATCTCCACTGTACAAATCCGAAATCCGGGCTCTTGCGTCGGCTTCATCGGAGAAGAAGCGGGCTAGGTCATCGACGACGTGCCGAAGATGATCTACGTCGAGGCATCGCTAAATCAAGCTCCGACTTCACCAAGTCCAAAAACTTGTGAAGAGAACACACTCTACTACTTGGCAAGAGGTAGAGGATGAAGAAATAGGAAGTGGGTAGACTTTAGAATTAGATTTCTCACTCATATGCATCAATCACCATTGATGGAGGTGAAGCTTTTCTTCTTGAAGTCAAGGAAGAAGAAGAAGAAGCTTATATGAGTTAATTCTCAAAATGAAAAGAATAATGAATTCTTATCATCTTAGAACCATGGTTAGGTGTAGAGTATTAATCATGGTTTAGTGGAATGGTTGGGTTAAGCATGAGACAAAGATGGATACAAAGTCAAACATACAAGAAGCTTCATGAAAACAACAAATAAAGCCTCCATTTCTTCTCATGCTAAAGTATTTTCCAAAAAGAATAAATGTGTATATATATATAAATAAATAAGAAAAGAAAAACCCTAATTATCCACTTAACCATTGTTTAATTCTTTATACTTAACCAAAAATTCATGTATCATCAAACATGATACAATCTAGTGCACAATATCATATCGCATATGCAATGCGCACACCCGAGTGAGAAAATCCATTTTAAAGTGAACCGATACTAGTTAATGCAAAGTAATATATCAAATATATAATTATGCATTAAATCATTAAATCAACACTTGATTCAATGATCCAGTCATGTCGAACATAACCGACTGGTATCATTAGTAACAACTTATCGAATCAACACTTGATCCGATAACCCGGCTATATCGCATATAACCGATCAATGTCACATCGTGAGAATCGAATACAGTATCACATACCGCATTATTCTAGGTCCCACACATATCTCATATGCGCTCCTATTTCATTTCGCTTGAGCCAGGAAACCTCTGTGTAGGACTCTAAAGACTCGTCAATACGCCGGCAGCAGGTGATGATCATATCAAGCACCCACAAGCCGCAAGCGGTCTGCTAAACGTAACAGCCACCCGGGTATTGAGCGATCTGAAGATCGACAAGCAAGCCCGCTCACACTCCAGTGAATCCGACTAGCAACACTACCGTACAGTCCGGTCTGATCGTCTGATCTGTCGCATATCTCGCCTAGGGGTGGTAAACGTCAGACCCCAATAGCTCGATAAGTCGTGTTGATATGAGGTCTATAACACTTCAAGAAACTACTGGTAACACTTACCAGTAAATCTCAGCAACCCTGGCCAGGGATTTCCTGTTATAGCCAATCGAACACAGAGCAACATCAACTCCTTATACCGGGAGAGACAAATCCCCTCCTATCGCTCATTGCCTCCATGTGACTCGGGACTGTACCCAAAAACCACCGTTTTGCACGCCCTCTTGGACGTGGTAAGATGGAAATCAAAGAACATTGGGAACCACAAAAGACTCTATGACGATCTTGGGTCGACAGACTACTCTGTACCAGTGTCACCAGAGAACTGCCATCTGACGTGAGGTATAATACCATCTGGGAGTTCTCGACGAGTCCGTCCAGTGTACCCAGTCTCTACTGAGTACCCGTATATCATCTCTGATGTCAAACACCGATGGATATGGGATCATCCATCGCCCATCTGTATGGGTCGAGAAGGTATACGCTAGTCTACTATGGTATATCGATGCCCCGTCTCGATACACCCACGACTAGGGACTTTGAAGGATGTACTTATGGACTACCAAGTCCCCACTAGTATGATCCGCATCATAGTCCAGGTAGTCAAGTACACATCCTAAGGGCTTTACCAACATGTAATAGAGAGACAATCAGTATGCACGTTAAGGCAAAGAGCAACCAGATAGCATACTATCATGTCGAGCAAGAAAGTCCTCCCTATATATGTCCCAGCATCCACTACAATATACATCCAATGTACTGTAATGGCCTCTAGGGCATACATATAACTAACAAAAGGGACCTTCACAGTCTGGCAAATCGAGCACTACAAAGTCGCACAACTCATTAAACGTTTTATTTTCAACTAGTGAATCATTTGGAACACTCGGAGTTGTGGGATTCAATTGGTGATGGGTAGGTTTGATTTGGAAGGGTGCACGGCTCACTCTCTCCACTCAAATTCTCAATCTGTCCAACCGCCTTATCATACATTGGAATTTCTGGAGCTAGTTGGAAACTAGCTACCGGGGCATTAGGTTGCATAAGGGCGGCAATGGACGCATCCAAATTCCTCATCTGTCGGTTTGTTGTTGCAATGTACGCTTCCAACGACTGTTCCAGACTAGACATGAGTTGTGAAGGGGTTTCAGTAAAAGATTCAAACTTGTTTGGATACGTGAAACTCCTAAATGGCTGTGTAGAAGCAATGTCTAGGGAAGGTGTGAAAGTCAGGTAGGACTGGTAGGAATTGAATGGTTGGACAGAAGTAGGATCAACATTTGGATAAAAAGGTGAATGGACTTGTTGATCACAAGAACTGGAAGTGTTGAAAGGAGTGAAAGATCGGTTACGAGATTGTTCAATATGTTCAGCGATGGACATGGGTTTCGGAGTTACAACAGGACTCGAAAAAGTAGTATCAACATAAGAAGGTGGTGAAGGTTGAAATGGTTGATACAAAGTGGATTGTGGAGTCGAACTGTTTCTCCTAGACGCTTCTATTCAATCTTTCAAAGAAATTTTGGGCATGGAGGGGTCGTCCGTAATTCGACCAAAACAATTCGCGTATGAAGCAATGTTTGGATGAGGGTACCAAAGTTCGGCAAGAGTTTTGGGAGGTGGGGTACCCATGATGTAAGAAAGGAGAAGAAAAAGAATGTGGGGTGCACGGATTTCTTCGCGACAAGCTGCAAGTTTTTTTTAAAAAAAATTCCTTTTTTTCTTTTTGTGTTTTTTTTTGTGGAGCTTTTTGCAAAAAAAAGTTTTTTTCAATAAAAGGCCTACACACACATTCAATCAATCATAAATGCACAATCAAGCCTAGATCTAGGGTCACCTAAGTCAGCTAGACAGCTCCTAACTGTTCCAAAGGGCAAGAAATAGGACCTCAAACCGCCTCTTCACCGCCAATTGTGGCCAGATAAGTACAAGTAAAGAAAGGAGGGATCCGCTCACGAATCATCGTGAGACAAGCCTTTTAAAATTACCTTTCCTTACCTGTCTAGCCTAGGCACCATAAAGTCAGGTTAGGATCAACGGTCGATGCCTACTATTCCTTTGTCCTATTTAGCACGAAGTCCTTAGGGCTGAGTCTAATCTTTTTTAATTACTTGATAGTCAATGCAATATGCTTTATGTGATTTTTGAGGTCCTGGGAAGGGTAATGAAATCCCCACCCTATCTGGATTGGTGTTCAAGCCCTTTAAAGTCAATTTAAAATATGCAAAGCAGTAAACACAATCACTTGCAAAAAAATTTTTTAGCGCGGCGCAAAGAATCCTGCAAAAAATCAAGTTATTGAGAAGAGGAGAGAAATTTTTGCGTAAAGAATCCTGCAGGAAATTTTACAGAGGAGATATTAAGGGGTTCAGAAGGAGAACAGAAGGAGCTTACAGAGGAGATTTTTTTAGGTGATGACATCACCACCCTGCGGCGGAAGCGCGGCCAAAGGGCGCTTTCTGCGGCGGAAACGCGGTGGAGGCGGCGGTTCAGTTCCCGAGATTTCTTCTGCTCTCTGGTCTGATTTTTCTCTGCTTTTCAGATATGCTGTTTTCCGTTTTACTTTCTGGATTTTTCCAGATCCGAACTCGTTCGTCGATCCTGCAAAATTAAAAAGAAAAATACCCTTCACAAAATAACAAGATGATAAATTTTTTTATATTTTTTTTCAGTTTTTATGATTTTTCAATTTTTATATTAACCCGAAATTACAAAAAGAAAATAACAACGCCATCCCCGGCAACGGCGCCATTTGATTGATTAATGAATTTGTTATCCGCAATCAAGAACGGCGTCGCTTGGTAGCTAGCCGGTGAGTACGGGTCGGTCCATAAGAATTTTGTGTATCTTCAATTTGTTCTAACAAGTTAATTCCAAATGGTGTTGGATTGATTAAATCTAAAAACTAAGTTGATCTAGATTAAAATCTTGCTAGGATTAGGTTTATGTTAAGTTTGGAAAGTCAATATTCCTCACCGCTTTCTATACCCTAATTAAGATTTATGAGGTGTTATGGTAATAATTAATAAAGTGGATTAGTACCATCGGGAAGAAACGATGTTTCTTCCTTTAGGTTCTTGTCCTTCCTTTCTCAATTCCTACCCTAACCTCCATGGAAAACATGCACAACCGGTCTTTTATACTACGGTATCACCGCTACCTCGTGGGATAGGGTGCCGTAGAGAGCGGTGTGTGTATGTATGCATGGAGTCCTATAAAAATATGTGATGGGCAGAAAGTGGTGAGAGATCTTCATCTCTCAAACCTTCTCTATTCCTAACCCTAACAAGTGAGGAACTACTCACTAATTAGAGAATTGAAAAACATGTTCTAAACTAATTAACTAGGGCAGATAATAAAAATTAACTAGGGCAGATAATAAAAATCTAAATTAGGGCAGGAAAGAAAATTTAACTAGGGCAATAAAAAGAAACTTACTCTAATTTTTATTTGATACTCTCTTCAATCATTTACAGGAATTGAATTCTGAATTTGGATAGATACATTGAAGAACAAGAAGAGGCATCCTTTATTTGATGGCTCTCTCCATGCATAGAATTCTGAATTTTTGATCAATGAAAAGAGGCATACCTCAAAGAGAGGTTTAGGATTTCTATTTATAGAGCATAGAAACCCTGGGGTTACAATCGATACACATCTGCATTTACAATTTTACCCTAAGAAGACAAGTCAACACACGCCACACCGTCACAAAATTAGCACTGACACGGGCTTCACATAGACGCGGATCCACGGCCAGAAGGCATGCTTAGCCGCGGTTCCGCGGCCATATTGGGGGCTTATGGGCTCTTCTTCTCTGGTAATTCTCCTGTTGCTTTTTCCTTGGCTTTTCTTCACTTGGTTTCTCAAATTGTCTTCTAGTTTTCTTCCAGATCTCCACAGTGCATAATATCATGGACTTTACCGCTTACTTCGTGTCGAAGTCTTGAACCTAGCGCTGCCTTTGTTCTTTGTGAAATTGTCCATTGATCTTCGTTTAGTCTTCAAACTGTAGGCATGATCAAGATCTTTCCATTTGTTGATCGTAGTCTCACTTTTGTATCGTCTTTTCATCGTTTTCACTGTTTTTGTTCCGAGAACCTGTAACCTGCAACTATGTAGCAGACATGGATCAAAAGCACATGTTTATTTGTAAAATGAATAAGAATGGGGAATATAGTAATGCAAAATTATGATATGAACAGGATACAAGATATATAGTTATATATATGGATATTAGTTATGTATACCTAGCTAATAGGGTTCTAGGATACTAAGCAATAGTAGTATACTTGTAAGAAGGTATATCCATGGTTCTAATTTTTCTTAGCCTTGAGCCATGTGTATATACGCTTTTACATGCACACGCGCGTACACACACACACACACACACACACTCACACAGACACACACACACATGTATATTTGAATTTGAGGATAATTACGATACTACATAACGAGATAAGGATATGATATGTTATGATGATACGAGTCAATATGATTGGACATGATGATATAATATGATGATGTGCGCAACTATAGATCCGTACTGATGATTTGATGTGTCGTTGATGGACACACGTTGGATAATACACATATATACATATATATGACATAGATGACATGGTACCATATTATGACACTGGCAAGATAATATTATTATTATCATACTTATGTATACACTATCACCCTCGTTACCACTCGACCTTATATATTTATCATACTTATGCATATACGATCACCCTCATTACCACACGATATTATTATATTATGGTATGAGCTAGGAGATCGTCATACATTCGATTTCTACCTGCTGATGTTTTCTACTCATGAGTTGGCAACTCACCCCTGTTGTGCCACAATTTTCTTACAGGACCGACCGCATGTATCAGTAGCGATTTGCTGGCACACTGCTCCTTTCTAGGTGATTTACATTTGGTAGGTGGGTTACAGTTCAGAGTGTAACCACCCTTGTATGCATTTATTATTCATTTATATCTAGCTAAAAGCTCCATCAACCAGACTGTGTATATTTGGTAGACTTATAAACCAGAGATTTGTATATTCTTGTAAACTTAGAGTGAGATGTCTATATTATTCTTCATTTTGGGTTTGATGATGCTTCCATTTTCTTTACTTTCTTTTCTGTGTTGACCTTCGCCTTAGGCGTCGTATATTCGTATTTGCGTGGTTTTTTCCGCCAATTGGCGAAGAGTTAGCTCCCGCTTGGAAATGCCTATATTATTGTTGTTATGTATTGGTTTTGGATCATGATTTACAAAGGAGGTGCTGCCTAAATTTCAAATGACGAATTTTTTTTTTCAACTATAGTATACAACCCACTTGTATTTTCATATAACATTACTTATACTTTTAAAGAAAGAGCTTGATTTCATTATACCCTTATTTCAAAACTCCACCTCCATTATTTTCCTAAAAAGGTTTAGATTTCCGGGTTTTCGGCTTATTTGGGTTACGGTGGGGTCCTATAGGCTTCACGTGATCCAAGTGCTGGTAACGTTCCATTTACGGTCGTGACAAAGTCTGTGGGAATTAAAGAGGCAACTTCGCAATGGGTAGCCCATGGATAGTATACGATATTCAATTTGGAGACTAACCATAGGGCTGGATGCCAGTTTAGGGACATAGCGGTCTATGGGAAACACAGTAGGGGGTCAAATTGTTTGTGCCCGTGAATTGTATACGGTGATCAATATAGAGATCCACCTAGGGCAAGGTGCCAGTTTAGGGACATGGCGGTCCATCTCTTTTGTTTCAGTTAGGAAGTTATATAACTTGTCCCTTCCGCTGCTTACTTGCTTAGGCATTGTTGCCTGGCCTTTTCATAAATTTTCATTTCATGCCTTGGGATATCATCACCCTCTTGGACTGCTTCTTTTATCATTGTGTCAATCGGGTCATCTTGCGAGAAATACAGAGCACTTTGCATGGTACCTACCCTCTATTTATCAGTGTCGCTTTCTTACGCTGACAAAGTATCTTCATCATATACGGAGTAATGAGAGACCATGTGGCAGCTTCCCATATGCTCATTTTCTTCTTCTGCTGAGTTTTCATCTTTCTCAGCACCGCCATTTTCAAAGAGATGCTGAAGAAACTCTTCGAGAGTGATTGGCGATCACGCTTTCTAGTTATATTTCTCTAGTGCGTCGATGCATTTTTGCAGATTTTTCCGGATGTCTACATATTCGACAGGCTGGACATGCTTCTTAGTCTTCTTCTTCTTTTTCTTTAGAAGAATTAACTTGAGTATTCGTGTCCCAATCTTTTTCCAACGGTGGGACCCGTGTGGTCGTTATTTTGGCGAACGGATGCTTCGTTTGTTATTGAGCGTTGACGACAAACGCTGCCTTGCCTTTTCTTCTGTTATTTCATGAGTCTTCCTCCGAAGAGGAAGAAGAATGGCCAATCTGTTCCAGCTGAACCAGATTATTGATGAGCTGTTGAAAGGCGGTTGCTTTGCAAAAGCCAAGAATGTGTACACCTTTGATTGCCGATCGAGAATACCTATGAGCATTCCCACTGCTGGTCCATCATCGGTGCATTGTTTGTATTTAGACTAGAGGTTCCTCCATCGAATGACGTATTGGACCATCGTCTTATTGGATTTCACCCTTTCATTAACAAACGCAGTGACCGTAGTGTGTTTATTTGCACTAACAAACCTGTGCGTAAAAAGCACCTCCATTTCAGTGACGGTTTTAATGTAGTCATTTAAGAGCTCCTAGTACCATTCAAAGACGGTTCCCGTCAGACTGCTGACGAATTGATGAAGACGCAATAGGTCTTCGCCACCGGCATTATCGCACAAAGCTTTAAACTGCGCGATATGTTGCTGGGGATTTCTAGTTCCATTGTAGCTTTTGATCTTCGGGATTACATATCCCGCATGGTATTGCTGTTGGTCATACCATGCTGGATATGGACGACTAGTCTTTACCAGATACTTGCTGCTTCGCTGGAGTGATGATCTTTAATTCACTGGGAGTAATATTCATCCAGCTTCGCTTTCATGATCACCTCCTCTTTCGCCGCTGAAGGGGCTTGGATAGGATTGTAAGTATCTCCGTTATCATTGATAATGACCACCAGCAGTTCTTCTTTTGGTGATTGGGATTGAGCCATCATACCTGCCATATTCTGGATTAGGAGGGCCATATTGTTCAACTTAGCGGACATCTCTGCCGCTTCTTCATCTTTCTTCTTGAGAACGCGCTTCAGGAAGTCGGTATCTGACTCCTGTCCTTCCTTTCTTTGGGTGTTGTAACATTTCAGAAATATAAAATATTATTTTCGGAATTTAAATAACAAAATAATAAATTTCACGAAAACTATTCGAGTATGAATTTAGGGTTTTAGTAGAATGATATAATTATATACCAATATTTGGAAAATATTTGGATATTAATATGAATTATTAATTATAAAGGAATTTATTAGATTTGGACATTTTATAAATAATTACGCAATTAATTATATGCTAGTTTATATTAAACTTGATTAGTGTACTACTAATCATGGCTGGTGCACCATGACACATTTCATTTTTCATGCATGGCTTCACGTGTATTTGTTGATATTTGGTTTTAAAATGAAAAGAAAAAGAGAAAAAGAAAAGAAAAGATATTTATGAGAGGAGACAATGTGACATGGAGGGGGGACATGAAAGCATGGGCGAGAGAGAGAGAGAGATTGAAAGGGAGGGAGGGGTTAATCCTTGACCATGGCTCCCATTCTTTATTTCTTCACTTCATTTCATTTTCTTCACCTCATCCTTCATCTTCTTCATTCCTCTTCCTCCACCTCACTACAACCACCAAAACATCTCCAAATCCTCATCAAAACCTCACTCTACCTTCATAAAGATTGTGCACAATCTCATCCTACACCCTATGGTGAGCTCAAGTTTAGATTTGAACGCATTAAACCATCTTGGAATTTACTTCAGTTGCTCCAAGAGGTAAACCCTTCACTTTCCTTCATATTATCTAGTTTCTTAACTTCCTATTTGTGTTTAGAGTTCAATTAAGCTAGATTAGTGACCTTGGAAATTTCTAGGATGATTTGAGTTGTAGAGATATAATTAAGATTTAGTTAGTGACCCTAAAGCATTAGTGATGATATTCTGGACAAACTTGAGACTAGAACCCCAAAACACGAATTTAGAATTTTTCCCGATATTGGTTTTTGACAGATAGTGATGTTTATTTGGAATCTGCTATGACCCGAGAGCTCTATACACTAAGTTACCAGCACAGAGAGGTGTGCAAGCTACTAGGAATTTACCCCAGAGACCGGAGCCCCCATCTCCCTACCCAGGACGAAGATTTATTCCCCCAGGCCGCAAATTACGGCCTGGTCTTGGTTCTTTGAGTTGGTTCTTAGTCCATGGTTCACTTATCTGATATGTAGACCTACCCTATATGCAGAATCTCCTAATTTTATCTGAGCTAGAATCTGGAAGTGTTTTTCCATGTTGCTGATTTTGGGTTTTCGATTCGTGAAAACTTGGTTTTGGTATTTGAGTTTGGACACGGTCATTAGACGTTTGTACGTCAACGCTGAGTGTTATTTGGTTGTTCTTGGATGCGTGGTCTATAGGTTCTAACCTATGAGCACTTCCCGTGTCGTATCAGTTTTGGATTTGGTTTTGATATCGTTACGATATGCATTGATTTGTAGGTGCCTTCACGTGGACTTCGGAGAGACGAAGGAGAACAAGAAGTTCATCGACTTCTGCTACAGCAAGGATTAGCAGGTGAGTAGATCTATATCTCCGGGAGAAGTCAGGTGGATGACATATAGCACCCCCGCAACCATAGTAATGGGAGAACCGATATGTAGAACATATTTTGAGAAACCTATGCTTATAAACTTACGGATATAATCACAAGATTAAGTACGAGATGAAATGATGAAAAGAGGATATAATGAAACAAGAGGACTTGCGTTGATATGTTGATATGAGGATGTGAGGCGACACACACACACGCACACACATACACACATACACATGCCAAGATATGATATGAGATAAATGTATATATACATGAGAATAAGAGATGATATTATGTATAGGACGATAGATCTTTATTCTGACCGTACGATGGATTATACCTTATGCGTTATGATTTACGGGATGATTGATCTGCACCTTTGACTCGAGGATGATGTAAGATGATTATACCGTTTATGTTTATGCTGTTTTATTCCTCGTGACATACGTACTATGTTCCCAGCACTGACCTTTATATGGCATCGTCTGCTAGGACACATGCACTATTACCAATGATGTGCACGTTACACATACACAGATTTGCCAGCTCACACACTCATCATCGGTTATTGCCATACCACTTACACAGTAGAACCGTTACATCACTATATTGCTCTTAACTGTAAAGTACAATCATTGTTCAGTAATTATCACAGGACATGCTTACATGATAATACTTAAGATACTTACAGTACTGTTCTATGCTTGCATATACTGCAATTTATGGTTACATGCATAAGAGATGTTGTTTTCATGAGATCTCTGGATTTGAGAACCGTGAATATATTTCAAAAGTCTTATGATTGTCTTAAAAACGCGGTTTCTCATGATGTGATTTGTGGCGTCCACCATAAGTTTTCTCGGTTCTGAGCTATGAGTTACCCGATTCGAGGAGTGAGGAGGCGCCGTCTGCAGGTACATGGTGGACCCGGTGCGGTACCCCAGGATAAGAAGATCATATAGAGAGACGATGAGCCCGGCAGGGGAGCACTACCGACTGGTGATAGTTTAAGCTCGGCGAATATCCGGAGGATACCGACCGGAGTTGTGAGATCAGATGAATATGAGGGCCGGTCCGATGAGACGGCGCCCGAGATATGAGGATTTACGTGTCGATGTTGGACACGGGTTTTATGATATTTTCGAGTGTCGATACTGAACACTCAGGTTTCATGATGATTGATGTGTCATTGATGGACTTACATTGGATATACACGTGCATATGATTCATATGACTTGACACTATATACTAATATTGGCACGATATCATTGTTGGACACACATGTATATACGGTCACCATAGTGCTAGTAATATGTATGCCCTAGAGGCCATTACTGTACATACGACATATATTGTAGTGGATGCTTGGACATATATAGGGAGGACTTTCTTGCTCGACATGATAGTATGCTATCTAGTTGCTCTTTATCCTAACATGTACACTGATTATCTCTATGTTACATGTTGATAAAGCCCTTAGGATAAGTACTTGACTACCAGGATTATGATGCAGATCATACTAATGGGGACAGAGTAGTTGTTAAGTACATCCTTCAAATGTTCCTAGTGGTAGGTGTACCAAGACAGGGCATCGATATACCAGAGTAGAATAGCGTATAGCTTCTCGACCCATACAGATGGGCGATGGATGATCCCATATCCATTGGTGTTTGACATCAGAGATAGTATATGCGTGCTCAGTGAAGACTGGGTACACTGGACGGACTCGTAGAGAACTCCCAGATGATATTATACCTCACGTCAGATGGCAGTTCTCTGGTGACAATGGTACAGGTTAGTCTGTAGACCCGAGATCATCATAGAGTCTTGTGTGATTCCCACTGTGATTTGATTTCCATCTTACCACATTCAAGAGAACGTGCAAAACTGTGGCTTTTGGATACAGTCCCGAATCACATGGAGGCAATGAGCAATAGGAGGGGTTTCGTCTCTCTCGGTATAGGGGGTTGATGTTGCGCTGTGCTCGATTGGCTATAACAGGAAGTCCCTGGCCAGGGCTGCTTCACAGATATACTGGTAAGTGTTATCAGTAGTTTCTCGACCCGTTATGAGCCTCACATCGGCATGACTTATCGAGTTACTGGGGTGTGACGTTTACCACCCCTAGACGAGATATGTGACATATAAGACGAAGAGATCGGACTGTATGGTAGTGTTACTGATTAGATTCGCAGGAGTGTGAGCAGGCTTGCTTGTTGATCTTCTGATCGCTCAATACCCGGGTGGCCGTTACGTTTAGCAGACCACTTGCGGCTTGTGGGTGTTTGATATGATCATCACCTACTGCCGGCGTATTGACGAGTCTTTAGAGTCCTACACAGAGGTTTCCTGGTTCATGCGAAACATAGTAGGTGCACATATGTGATATATGCAGGACCGAGATTAATGCGATATGAGATACCGCATTCTATTCTCGCGATATATGTATCGATTGTTTATATATGATA
This sequence comes from Agapanthus africanus, assembly GCA_030015575.1. Lineage (NCBI taxonomy): Eukaryota > Viridiplantae > Streptophyta > Magnoliopsida > Asparagales > Amaryllidaceae > Agapanthus > Agapanthus africanus. The sequence goes on from JASDDO010000028.1 coordinate 176,187,843, forward strand.
TAGCCGGGTTATCGGATCAAGTGTTGATTCGATAAGATGTTACATTAGATATTAGTCGATTATATGTGATATAACCGGATTATTAAATCAAGTGTTTATTCTCCGCCAAAAGACCGGGAAGACAAACTTCTTGCCTGAATTTGGGGGCAGATGCTATTTGGTTTTATCCGTCCACCTCTCTGAAGATGCCAAGTTGATTTATTGCACCATGTATCGAAGGTTTAAACGGATGCGGCCGATATAGCAGACTTCGTCAGATTCCCCCTCGTTGAGGGGTTTTTTATTATAGGGACACTCTTCCCTGCAAGCGCAAGCCCCTGCAGTTAATTATGCTACCGCATCGCGGTAACTACTTTCTCCTTCTCCAGATGGTCACTTCATGTCGGGTGTGTTTGTTTTGTTTTTGGTTGCCCGTGGATTGTATACGAAGACTAATTTATGTTGTCGTCCGTAGGGTGTAGATTAGTCCAAATCCATATTTTCTTAAATTTGGGTTTGGTTTGGTTTAAGGATCGTTAATCTCATTTGAGACTAAGATCAACTTAAACATTTTTTAAGGATACGTTAGTCTAATATCAGACTAAGATCTACTTAACAGGATCATTTAGATCCAACAAAAGAGCGTTTGGGCTCTATTGTTTAGTTTAAGGACATTGCGGTCCAGAAGTTTAAGGACATCATAGTCCATGAAGTTTAAGGACATCATAGTCCATAGTTTAAAGACGTCAAAGTCTGTAAAGTTTAAAGAAATCATAGTCTATGAGTTTAAAGACCTCACAGTTCATGGTAGTTTAGAGACATATAGTCTGTAAAGTTTAAGGACATCATAGTCTATGAGTTTAAGGACCCCACAGTCCGTAGAATGTCTGGTTGTCGGGACCCGTCACCTCTCTGAAGACGTTGAAGGATTACAATGACAAATATCAGAGGAGTGAAGAGATGTACCCTTGAACCAAATGCCAGATTGAGAAGGAGTGGGATGAACATTACTTTGAATGCCATCTGTTAGGAGAACACTAGTCATCTTTGGTACTAGGATTAGTTTGGGGAGGCCAGAACATGGGGGCTCGGTTGATTGGTGACAAAAAGGGTCTTGCCTTCGGAAGACTTGGCTAATTTGAGCTAAGGTTGATTTCCCTTAGTCACCCCATAGTGCTAAGCACTGAATCAGTGTTAAACACTGGACTTTGGAAGAGCTCACGTGTGAACACGTGAGGGGCCCCGAAGTGGGCATTGTTCCTTGAGTTTATTCCCTCATATGTATATATAAAAGTGCTGAGCACTTGGCTCACATGTGAGCACGTGAGGCGCCCAAGGTGAGAACTGTTCTCTGAATTTTATTCCTCTTTCATTTATAAGTGCTACGCACTTAGTTCATCAAACAGTCACGTGCAGACACATGAGGTGCCTTTAAAATGCTAGCGCTAGCTTTGGAATTTTCTCCCTCTTTTATACACAACTATTTGGGGGTCACGTGGGAACACGTGAGGTGCCCCCAAAATGGAAGCTATCTTGGGTTTATTCCCTTTTTCCTTTTCTGAGTGCTAAGCACTATTGGGTCACGTGAGATCACATGAGGCTCTCTGAGAAATGAAAATTGCCTTTTTATTTATTCCCTTTTCTGCTTTATAAAGATTAAGCGCTGCTTGGGGGTCACATGGGGTCACGTGAGGCGCTCCAAAAATAAGGTTTATTCCCTTTTCTCTTTTATAAGTGCTGAGCACTTTTCAGGGGTCACTGTTCCCTCATGGGAACTAAATAAAATACAAATAAAGCGGCAAGGAAAACCTCAAATGAGGCATCACATGCCCACACGTGACCGGGCATCACATGCCCAGACGTGACCGGGAATCACGCGCCCACACGTGACCGGGCTTCACGTGTAGACACGTGACCATTTATAGGCAAAGTCTGTAGGCACTGAATAAAATAAACGATTGGAAATACTGAATCGGTGGCATCACGTGCCCACACGTGACCGGGCCTCACATGCAGACACGTGACCATTTACAGGCAAAGCATGTAGGCACTAAATAAACTAAACAATTGGAAATACTTAATCGGTGGCATCACGTGCCCACACGTGACTAGGTCTCACGTGCAAACACGTGACCTTTTACAGGCAAAACCTATATGCGTTGAATAAAATAAACAATTGGAAATGCTGTATCAGTGGGGTCACGTGTCAACAAGTGACGGGTCTTTGAGCCCTATGAACCAATAGAATTAAATTCTAATTAATTACTTAATCAATGAGGTCACGTGCCAACACGTGATAGACTCCTAAACTCTCTGAACCAATAGAATTAAATTCTAATTAATTGCTTAATCAGTGAGGTCACGTGCCAACACGTGATAGACTCCTAAACCCTCTAAACTAATAGAATTAAATTCTAATTAAAAGGGAAATCAAAATCCCTAATTGGAAAAATATTTCCCTAGATCTTTCCAAACAAAAAAGATTGCACTCTGTAAATTGGAGCACAGTTGGATTAAAAATCCAATGGTGACTAAAAATCACCTATTTATTGAAAGATTCTATACAAGGAAATATTTTCCTAAAATTTGCAAGGAACAACAAATAAAATACCTTTGGATTAAAAATCCAATGGTGAATAAAATTCACCGAGTGATCTAAAAGATCATGTTGGTTACAAAATCAATCAAAATCTCTCAATAAGAGATTGGCTGAACAAACTGATTCTTTTATTTCTCCTATAAACAGGAGCAAAGAAGAAAAAGGTAAACAAGAGAGGATACAACAACAGAGAGAGAATACAAAAAAAAGAGAATTTAATTCTCCAGAGAGAAAAGAAGATCTCTTCAGAGAAAGAAAACTCTAGGTAAGAGAAAAAGGAGATCATTCTAGCTCCCACAAAACAAAAGGAGAATTTAATTCTCAAAACCAAGAGTTTAACTCTTCTAAAAAGAACTTAGTTTTTTCTCTGGTTGAAAATCTGCAGAAGCAGATCTCCCCACAAGTTGAGAATTTGATTCTCATCGGAGAGATTCTGCCATGCAGATCCAAAACTTAGAGGGAGATTTGGATTTAAAGAATTTAATTCTTTCAAACCCATAGGAATTTAATTCCTCTAAATAAAATTAGGGTTTAACCCTATCAAAGAATTTAGTTCTTAAACAAGGGATTTAACTCTCCATGCACGTAAAAGAGATCATTACCCAACTTGATCACGTGTGTCCAAATGACTCCCCCCTCAATAATCGAAAGAGAACGAATGAAATTGGATCACGTTCTCCCACGTGACCCTTGAACAAACTTCTCAAAATAAAAAGGGAGTAAAGCCAAGGCAGAACAGATTTTAGGCATCTCACGTGTTCCCACATGACCCCTAGCAATTATCAAATAAAAGAGGATTCTACCCAAGGGCAATGCCCACCTAAAGGATGCCTCACGTGTCTCCATGTGACCATTGACAAACACCTTTTTGAAGAGAAAATGGGGTAAAACTGAAGGATTAATATCCAACGCATGGGCGCCCTCACGTGTCCCCACGTGACCCCTAGCAAATACTTTTAATATCCAATTCATGGGTACCCATCATGTGCCCACACGTGATGGCCATAAAGATCAAGTGTTTAACACTTATATATTCTGGGAGTAAAATAAAAGAAGTAAGGCCCAATCCTCATGTGACCCACGTGAGCACTTCAGTCTTAGTGTTTAACACTTCTTTAAGTGCCTCACATGGGAGCACGTGAGCGCCGAATGTACTCTAGTTTTTAACACTATATTCAAGTCAATCTTAACCTAAATTAGCTAAGTTTTCCAGAGGCAAGATCCCTTGAAACTGGACCCCAATTATACTCCTGACTTCCAAAACTGATCATCTCATATGGCATTCAAAGTGATTCCCAGAGATTCCCAACCAACATTGATTCAAGGGTACATCTCTTCATACCTCTGATATATGTCGTTGTAATCTTTCAACGTCTTTAGAGAAGTGACGGGTCCCAACAACCAGACATTCCACGGACTGTGGGGTCCTTAAACTCATAGATTATGATGTCCTTAAACTTTATGGACTGTGAGGTCCTTAAACTCATAGACTATGATGCCTTTAAATTTTACAGACTATGATGTCTTTAAACTCCATGGACTATGATATCCTTAAACTTATCGACCGCAATGTCCCTAAACTAAAAAATAGAGCCCAAATGATCTCTTGTTGGATCTAAATGATCCTGTTAAGTAGATCTTAGTCTAAAAATTATACTAGCGTATCCTTAACAAACGTTTAAGTTGATCTTAATCTCCAATGAGATTAACGATCCTTAAACCCAACTCAAACCCAAATCTAAGAAGATACGAATTTGGACTAATCCACGCCCTACGAGCAACAACATAATTTATTCTCCGTATACAATCTACGGGCAACCGAAAACAAAACAAACACACACGACATGAAGTGACCATCTGGGGAAGGAGAAAGTGGTTACCGCGATACGGTAGCGTAATTAAATGCAGGGGCTTGCGCCTGCAGGGAAGAGCATCCCTACAATCAAAAACCCCTCAACGAAGGGGAATCTGATGAAGTCTACTACATCAGTCGCATACATCTAAACTTTCGATACATGGTGTCATAAATCATTTTGGCATCATCGTAGAGGTGGACGGATAAAACCAAATAGCATTTGCCTCCAAAATTCAGGCCGGACGTCCCAATGTCCCGGTCGCGTCTTTCGGCGGGGAACAGTCACGTGGGGTCACGTGAGGCGCTCCAAAAATAGGGATTATTCCCTTTTCTTTTTTATAATTGCTGAGCACTTCTCACGGGTCACGTGGGGTCACGTGAGGCGCTCCAAAAATAGGGTTTATTCCCTTTTATTTTTTATAAGTGCTGAGCACTTCTCAGGGGTCACGTGGGAGCACGTGAGATGCCAGAAAATGAACTGCCTCGGCTTTACTCCCTTTTTTGGAAGCTTGTTCAAGGGTCACGTGGGAGCACGTGACCTAAACTTATTCGTTCTCTTTTGATCATTGAGGGGGCTCACATGGACACACGTGATCATGTTGGGTACTGAACTCTTTTACGTGCATGGAGAGTTAAATCCCTTGTTTAAGAATTAAATTCTTTTATAGGGTTAAACCCCAATTTTATTTAAAGGAATTAAATTCCTCTGTGTCTGAAAGAATTAAATTCTTTAAACCGAATTCTCCCTCTAAATTTTGGATCTGCATGGCAGAATCTCCCGATGAGAATTAAATTCTCAACTTATGGAGAGATCTGCTTCTGCAGATCTTCAACCAGAGGAAGAACTGAGTTCTTATTTGAAAGAGTTAAACTCTTGGTTTGAGAATTAAATTCTGTTTTTTTTTGTGGGAGCTTATAGAATGATCTCCTTCCTTTTCTTACCTAGAGTTTCTTTCTTTTCTGAAGAGATCTTCTTCTCCATTTCTCTCTGTTGTATTCTCTCTTCTCTTTTTTTTGTTTGTATTCCCCCCTTTTCTCTTTTCTTCTTGTCTCCTATTTATAGGAGAAAGTAAAGAATCAGTTTGTTCAGCCAATCTTTCATTGAGAGATTTTGATTGATTTTATAACCAACATGATCTTTTAGATCACTCGATGAATTTTATTCACCATTGGATTTTTAATCTAAAAGATATTTTATTTGTTGTTCCTGGCAAATTTTAGGAAAATATTTCCTTGTATAAAATCTTTCTATAAATTGGTGATTTTTAATCACCATTGGATTTTTAATTCAACGGTGCTCCCTTTTATAGAGTGCGATCTTTTTTGTTTGGAAAGATCTAGGGAAATATTTTTCCAAATAAGATTTTTGATTCCTTTTAATTAGAATTTAATTCTATTAGTTCAGAGGGTTCAAGAGTCTATCACGTGTTGGCACGTGACCTTACTCATTAAGCATTTAATTAGAATTTAATTCTATTGGTTCAGAGGGCTCAGAAGCCCATCACGTATTGGCACGTGACCCCACTGATAAAGCATTTAATTAGAATTTAATTCTATTAGTTCAGAGGGCTCAGGAACCCATCACGTGTGGGCACGTGACCCCACTGATTAAGCATTTAATTAGAATTTAATTCTATTAGTTCAGAGGGCTCAGGAAGACATCACGTGTGGGCACATGACCCCACTGATTAAGTATTTCCAATTGTTTATTTCATTCAGGGCCTATAGTCTTTGCCTGTAAAAGGCTATGTACCTGCACGTGAGACATGGTCACGTGTGGGCACGTGATACCCCCTTTGGGGGTTTTCCTTGCTGCTTTATTTGTATTTTATTCAGTTCCCATGAGGGAACAAATGCTTTTAATTTCTTTTAATTAGAATTTAATTCTATTAATTCAGTGGGTTTAAGAGCCCATCACGTGTGGGCACGTGAATTTATCAATTAGGCATTCAAGCGTAGATAGAATCTGCCCATAAAAGGTCACATGTTTGCACGTGAGGCCCGGTCATATATGAGCACGTGATGCCCCATTTGGAGGTTTTCCTTGCTGCTTTATTTGTATTTTATTCAGTTCCCATGAGGGAACAAATGCCCCCACAGCATTGTTCTCACGTGTTTACACGTGAGTGCAACGCTGTCACCTTTGTGGCCGTTGGATTTGCCTAGGGAACGGGGAAGATGAACCGTTTCCTATCATGTCTTATAAATGCAAGGGTCTCTTCAGCAGCGCCTCCGTTCCTTCATCTTCTTCCTTCTCCGTTTTCTTTGAGAATTTAATTTTCTTCCTCAGAGCTCAGTTCTCTGTTCAACAAAACAAAATCCAGAGTTTAACTCTGTCAACAAAAAAGAATCCTTTTTCAGGTAAGGATCTTGAATGGCCGAGGAACTTTTTATAAAATTCTCTTTGGATTTTAAATCCACACCAAGGGTTTTTCCCTTTAATGAAAACTCATCTTTCCGAGCCCTAAAAATGCACGATCTTTAGGTAGTAAGCCCCCAATGTTAGGCGTTTTTCTGCTCTTAGGGGATTGATGATGGTACTTGTTTTCTTATGGAATTTAATTCCATTCCAAAGAGCGTAGCTCTGAAAATTTTCTTGGAATTTAATTCCTCTGTTCAAAAAGAATTTAATTCCCTCAGAGAATTTAGTTCTAACAAGAAGACCTCTTGGGATTTTTATCCTCAGTTTTTCTAGACAAAAAAAATTTAGGAGAGGTTCTGTTTGATTTGCACAGAGTTCATAATGGGCTTTTCCTTGGGGGAATGTGCAGAGATGTTTGAACTCCACTATTCATTTATTGAGAATCTTCCTTTTGTTCTCATAATGATTACCCTGCCTCATCATTAGTGAGCCGCCATATTGATTTTGTGGGGCCCATGTGTTTTGCAACCAATGGTCCTATGAAATAAGCTGCTTGTCGTTTTCTTTCATTGTCTTTTATTTATACACACACACACACACGTGTGGGTTTCATTAACAGTTTTTCCTTCCTTTATTTCAGGAACAATGGCTTCTCCTCCATACTTTCCTTTTACCCGCTCAAAGGCTGCTTTTCCTCAATCACCGTCTGACGAAGAAGTGATGGCAATGATTAGGGCTCATGACCCGGATTACACCAACCTGCTTTTGTGGGGAACCTGGTACGGGCATATCATTCAGGGCCACCGCAGCTTTCTTTGCAAGGTGCCAACAGAGCCTCTCCACCCATTCTTGCCGATGGAGCGTCCGCAGACTGCCATTGCCGTGGAGGTGCTGGATTGGACTGCTACGGACCGACTTGAGCCGTCGACAACTGGGATACCAAACCACCCTTTTCCATCCATAGACATCTTGGGGCGTCGTATTTTCCAAGGTGAAGCCCAGCCCAGGGGAAAAGTCTATAAGATAAGGCTTACCCCTCGCCATCCAACGGGCTATCTTCTCTGGGCTCGTTATATCTTGTCTGCCCATCGTGCGCGACTGCAGAAGGTCGGGCTTTATCAGGCGGTGTACGCGTCTCTCTTTCATTATCAGTCTCCGCATGTCTGGTGGGTTAAAGCTTTCCTAAATCTATGGAATCTTCCCACCAACACTTTCTTGTTAGGGGATCGCGAAGTTTCGATTTCTTTGGAAGAGTTTCACGAGATCTCCGGAGTGCCGATCAGGGGAGCGCCCTATGAAGAATTGCTGCCTCCTGACGAGTATGCATTCGCAACTGTGCCTGCTACGCTTGACTGCTTGTCGACCGAAAATGCCGTCCGTCACAAGTATCCAAGTCTAATCAAGACTCTGGGTATTTTCGAGAAGTTGTTCACAGAGTCAGAGGAACAGGGTGCCACTTTTAAAAGTTTTATCGCCAGCTTTCTTCATGGAGACGTCCTATCAAAGGAGGCTCCGAAATTCGCGAATATTAATGATCCCTTCGGGTTTGGCTAAATAAGCTACCGGCCAGAGAAGAAGATTTTCCACAGTTTTACATCCCAATCTTGTCGGCCGTACCTTTTGAGTCGATTGTAGCTCCCGGTATGGATGAAGAAACTTTCTTCGTCGGTTTTATCAGCCTTTAGCTCAGTTGGTTTGTCGTTCCAACGCATCGTCGCTTTATAAGAGCCTCAGTCATTTATCCTGCTCATCGCATTGACGAAGGGACACGACTAGCCGTGGGCATTGCAGGGTTATCAAACTTGTACCATGGGCTGAGTACGGCCAATACCTCGACCCCGGGTGTGGATGTGGTGAGTTTCTCTCTTCATTATTTTACGTTATGGATTGAGATGCACGTGTTAGGGGCATTCGCTGTGCACCAGAGACCGGGTTTTTATGATCCTTATACCTTCTCGCGGCTCATGAGATTGATGGACGCTTCTGCTCCTGATCCGACTCAGTTAGGGGCTCTTCGTGTGCTGATTAATCTTTATGCTAATGAAGGCGGGATGGTATTCAATGATCGGGTCCTCTCTGCTCCTTCGGGACCTATTCAGCAGCTGTTTGATTTATCGAAAGAGGGAGCACCATCCTTGAAGCATAGGGAAGCCATGCACTTGTATTCGATCAGACCGGGTTATTTGGTATTCCGTCGAAACAATGTGGTTCTTTTTATGCGGTATAATCCACACCACTTTGCTCGGCAATTGGGTTATAACCAGGCTGTTCCCTTCGAGGCATTCATAGTGGAGCCCAGCTCGTCTTTAGAAGTTGTTCGTGACGCCACTCATCACTTCTGCGGCTGAACACCGGCTCTCGCTTCATGATCCCTGAGGCCGACTACATTCCAAGGTGTATGGGGGCTTTTACGGGTTAGCACCACCACCGAGTTGGTCCCATCATTGCTGAGGAGAAGAGGATACTTTTTGGATATAGAGCTCCCGCCCCGATCCAGGTTATGGGAGTCCCGCCGCGACCACGGACAATGGTTTGCCCTCCCTTAAGGGGTACTGGTGCCTTAATTATTCCTGAGGCGGTGGATGTGAGCCTGACTCCACCCACAGTTGGTATGCCGATACGCATTAGAGCTCAGGCAAGGGCTTCTGATGAGGCGTCGGTAGCAGTTCCATCAGTTGCGGAGTCATCGATGGCAGTGTCATCATCGGTAGCACCGCCAAAAGAGGATACTGGAGGCGAGGTTGGGCAACGTCGCACCAAAGAACCGAAGGGAAGGAAGCGATCATCTTCCAGCGCTAGTTCCGGGTCGAACTGGAGGAAGAAGACAGTCACCGGTCTGCTTGACTTTTAGTGGAATCCGAGCCTATCGTTGAAGATGAACCAATATCTATACAAGAGCCAGATGATGGTCTTATCTTTCCGGGTTCATCTGCCGAGGAAGCTGCACAATTGGCTGAGGCTATAAGGCGTTCCTAGGATAAGACCGAGAACGTGCGCGTCCCGAAGAGTTCTTATCCTGCCATCATAGTCTATGAAGATCCTCCATCAATACGGCGAATATTTATAGGTCCTCTGGAAGAGGGAGGCGAGATAGCCCTCAAACAGCCTATCTCAACTGCTTCTGAAGATGAGTTGTCGTTGTGGACCGGCGTCCATGAATCTGCACTTGAACCCGGGCGAGCATACCTTCTCAGGAAGGAACGTCGGCTTGAAAAAGCCATACTAGAGGCATCTTGGCGTATCGGTATGCACGTTTTCTGAATTTTTCCTTTGGCAAGTAATTTGTTTTGCTTTCTATGTCTTCTTATATTCGTAAAACTTTGCAGGGATTTCGGCCATGGCAGAGAATCTGAGCTTGAGTAGCCTCTTGACCGTGGACTCTGTAAATATCCCCGATGAGACACCAGTAAGTGTGGAGGGGGTCGCTACAGTTGTTATTCCTGCTGCAGAGCTTCCATTGGCGGCTTCTGTTCCCCTTGTGGCCGTTCACCCTGAAGAGGTGTCCCTCCCGGCCGTGGATTTAATGGACCTTTCTGGTGATGGCCTAGAAATGGTGGAACGGGTAACTGAGATCACCATCCCTGAAGTGGCGGCCGTTGCCCCTCGACTGATAGCCGTCACACCAGTAAATGTCTCCGATGATGTTCCTAAGGGTATGGAGGAGGCTGCCGAAGCTGCTATCCCACCTGTTCAAAGTAGGAGGAGTATCGAAGGTATTCTTCTATCTTTTGTTTTAATGATCTCTTCATTATCTGAATCCTTCTGTCTTTTCATAATTATGCGGATTGGCGGCGTCTATCGCGGATCTATCCCCCAGAAAGTCTTTCCAGCGTTTGCTCGAGATGGCCGCTCCGTAGGCAATATCCCCGCAACGCATCATCCTCTCTTCCGGGAAAGGTTAGTGTTATTTGCCCCTCCTAATGGCATTATTATTATTTTGTATAACGATGCTACTGTCTTCTGTAGTTCTGGAAGCTGACGACGAAGTTGAGATCCTTGACGGGCCTGGAGATCTTTTAAACCCTTCTTGCATGACTGTGGGTAAGTAAAGTTTTGACGTTGTTCCATCTGCTCTTTGGTTGTAAATCTCGCTAATTATTTATGAATCTTGATAGCTTTGCCCGTTCTTATCCCGCTGGAATCTCGCATCCTTATGCCACCTAGCCCTTATGCCCTGTGCGCGAACGGATAGCGAAGCAAAGCCTTTACTCTTTGTCGGCTCTCATCGAAGATCATCGTGCTGGTAGCTCGATCACGGCCGAAGAATTTGCTGCTGAAGCCAACATTTATCTTCCCTTTCTTTCTGCTTACCATGATGAAACATTGGTACATGTTCGGGTCGAGTTTTGTCGTCAGGTGGAGGCTTGCTTACATAATCTTGAGTGCACGCGCCTTCCTTCAGAGGTCGTGGCTGCAAAGGCGAGCTTACTGGGGCTGGTTGAACGGTACGCCGCAAATCTGCAGTCATGTGAGAAGAGGCTCAATCGAAAGTTTTCGGAGAGAGAGCTGGCTTCCAATGCACTGGGGGAACTTCAAGCTGAACTCACGGCCAAGACCACTCGTGCGTATGAACTTTGGCGGGTGCTTCAAGAAGCTATCAGGAAAGTGGTAGCTATTGATAAAGCCGTCATTTTTATTCGCGAAATGGTTGAAGCTCACAAAGTTACCGAAAAGGAGCTTGAAAGTCGGTTCGCCTCGTACCAGGCCTAACAGTCTCAAGCGGAGGCCCGTTTTATAGCAATAAAAAATTATGAATCCGAGACCCAGCGGAAGAAGGATGAACTGACGAATCTATTAAACCGTCTGCCGGCTTAAACAAATGTATATGTTTCTTTTTATTCTCCTTTTGTACTTACTCCTGAATGAGAGTATTTTTTTTATTCTTTTATAGATTATACTTTGTATTCATTTTGATTCATGAATAAAAGACATATTTTGTTTCATGGTGGTGTGTCCTTTTTAGCAAATGCATTTTGTGGATAATCTATTTTGATATCTTTATAGGACAACGATGGCTTAGGAGTCAGGTTCAGATCTGCCTCCTGAAGCTTTCAACCTTTATGAGCCGTGAGGATCTCATAAAGATTTTTCTCCCTAAGAGTCGAGAGGATCTCATAGGTGTATTTTCTCCTTAGGAATCGTGAGGATTCCTAAGTGTGTTTTTCTCTTGAGAGTCGTAAGGATCTCCTGAGAATTTTCTTCCTTATAAGTCAAGAGGACTCGTAAGTGATTAATGAGTTGACCTACTCCCGAATCAAAGCAATACTTTGATTCGGGAGGTCGAGGGTTGACTTTAGCCATTTTCCACGGGGTCAGGATTGACTTTAGCCATGTTCCACGGGGTCAGGGGGTTGACTTTGGTCGTACGGGGTCAGAATTGACTTTAGCCTTACGGGGTCAGGATTGACTTTGGCCATACGGGGTCGGAATTGACTTTGGCCATACGGGGTCGGGATTGACTTTGGCTATACGGGGTCGGGATTAACTTTGGCCATACGGGATCAGTATTGACTTTAGCCATACGGGTCAGGATTGACTTTAGCCATATGGGGTCAGGATTGACTCTCGGTTGTTTGTGCACCGCCGAACCATGGAACTGGGAACTTTGCCACGGCTCCGAGATAGTCTCTAGGCTTTCTATGAACCTTCGAGATTTGGAACTAGGGGCTTTGCCATGGCTCCGCTTTGCTGACATTGCGTCTGCTGTAACGAGACGAATGTCGAGGTAGTCTCTAGGTTGTCTGTGAACCATAGAGATTTGTAACTAGGGACTTTGCCATGGCTCCGCTTGATTGTTGCGTCCGAATCCTGCTGGAATGAGGAGGAACGCTGTTGTGGGTCTCCAGGCTGTAGATGCGGCCGTCGAGACTTAGAACTAGGGACTCTGCCATGGCTCCGAGATAGTCTCTAGGCTGTCTGTGAACCTTCGAGATTTGGAACTAGAGGACTTTGCCATGGCTTCGTTTGTTGACGTCGTAACTGCTTCTGGTTGGAACGAGAAGGAACGCCGTTGTTGATCTCTTGAGATGCAGATGTTGCCATCGAGACTTGGCTCTCTTTCTGATGGAGCCTGGTGGGATGATATGGTTCCCTCTTTGTTTATGCCCCTGGATTGTATATAGGGATCGATGTGATCTCACCTGTAGGGCAAAAGTTTCATTTTATATTATTTGTTTTCTTTCCGCGATGCTTTATCATTTCAGCTTTTTGTATTGCGAAAGTAACGATTGCCCAATCATTTCGGCTATTTTTCGCGGTGCCCAATCATTTAGGCTATTTTTCTTTTTTACTCGCTGCTTTTTATTGCGAGTTGCCCAATCATTTCGGCTGTTTTGTATGCATATATTTTACTTGCTGATTTCGTTGCAAGTTGCCCCATCATTTCGGCTATTTCATATGCATATTTTTTTTGGCTCGCTGATTTTTTATCACGAGTATGGGACTTAGGATCTGATAACGATTTAGGCATCAGTATCGCTAAAACTGGGATATTGCCAGGAGCGAATCATCATTTGCCTTTGTCGATGTCGAACAAAGGTGGCTTAGCAAACAGGATTAAAATCCTGCCAACTAAGGCTTTTGACTTCATGAGCCGTAAGGGTCTCATAAAGATATTTCTCCCTACGAGTCGTAAGGATCTCGTAGGTGCGTTTTCTCCTTAAGAATCGTGAGGAGTCTTAAGTGTATGGTCTCTTATAAGTCGTAAGGATCTTACAAAAGTGTTTCTCCTTATAAATCGAGAGGACTTATAAGGGTCGCTCACTGTGTGTGCATATCCCTAGTCGTGGGTGGGATTTTGTTAGGGAAACGTTTATTTTTGGCCGTGGATTGTATACAAGGGCCAGTATTAAACCGCTTGTAGGGCAAAATCGGGGTGTATGATGGCTTAAGAACAGGTTCAGATCCCTGTAGCTTAAGGCTTTCGAATCCTATGAGCTGTGAGGGTCTCAAAGGGAAATTCTCCTTACGAGTCATGAGGATCTCGTAAGTGTAACTTCTCCTCAGGAATCGTAGGGATCCCTAAGTGTGTTGCTCCCTTGTGAGTCGTAAGGATCTCACGCAGGTATTTTCTCCTTACAGGGTCGAGAGGACCTTGCAAGTGTCTTTTAATGAGATTGCGCCGTTTCGGGTTTTCACAAACTCGCCGGTAGCCCTTTTGTTTTTACTCACGGAGGCCTTTCGGGTTTTCATCTGTGCCCATTTCGCTTATGGACGTACCGTTTTTTTTTGCGACAGCCCTAGGATGCTGCGGTTCGTAGTAGTTTAACGACGTTTCGGTCATTCGTTAGTTTAGGGACGTTTCGGTCCATTATAGCCATTTTGGAGACAACGGTTTCGCTGGATACTACTTATAGAGTTTGGGCTTGGGAAGATAGCGAGTGAACATAGGCGTCGTCATCTATCGTTGACCTAGGCTGTGACTCGTTAGTGTAACGTTTTGAAAATCGTTTCGGTGAAATTTCGAAAAATCGGTAAAATAAGGGGGTTTTCTGTAAAAAGTCAAAATACAAATATCTTATTATAAAAATTAAATATACATATTCTAGCTATGTAATTGCTATTATTTGGTGTTTATTGAGCCGCTGGTGAAATTTCAAATTTTCTGAAAAAAATATTATTTTATTATTATTTTAAGCCGTCACTAATACATTTTTTTAGGGAAAATTACAAATTGGAATGAGTTGAAACAAATTTTGTGCATCATAAAACATTAAATAAAATTTTATCATATGGTTTTTGGAACGAAATCATTTGCCAAAACGGTTTAGAAATTTTTGAAAAAAAAAGGCTTTTTTTTAGCGTAAATGGATGTTTGGGGTATTGTATTTATCATTTTTCATCACCCCACATCCGTACCCACACCCACACACCCCCATTTACTTCTCCACTTGAAGAATTCAGCAGCCCCCATTCTTTTTCCCCACTTGAATTTCAAAGGGAAAGAAATGAAAGAAAAGAAAAGAAAATGGAGAAATGAGGTGGACCTTTGACCTTGAATTGACTTTGACTTCTCCCCCCACTTTCTCTACCTCCCTCTCTCTCTTCCCCCACTCCCATTCCAGCAGGAATTCCTCTCCTCCTACAGCAGCAACAGCCCCCCCTTTTCCCCTCTCTTTTCTCTTCAAAACTTCACCAAAAATTGCTTCTAAATCCATCAAAAAAATCCCAAAACCCAAATCCGACTCCTACCCATTTTAGCTTAGCCCGTATACCATGGATCCTTGTGAAAAGAGAGCATTTTGGAGTGCCATGGATGCTTGTGGATCTTCAAATGTGTTTGGGTATAATTCTAAACTTTTTTTTGCTTAAATTGTTACTTGTTTCTTAAAGCTATTTTAATTAAGTGTTAATGTGGTTTATGTGAATTAAATTGCATGATTAAGATTTCAAGTTAGGGTTTGTTGTGGAAATGAGTTGTGTTTGATTGTGCATGATTTAGTGATGTGGATTAACACATTTAGTTTTGTAGAAAACTAATCTTATTGTTAATTACAAATGGTTACTTGAAAAATTGTGTTAATTTGCTAATTGCTTACTAGGTTTTTGAAATTGGTTAAATATGTGAGACTAAAAATCTTATTAGGTTTTTCATGGCTTCATTAACTTTATTAAGTGTGGTTTAATGCTTTGGATCATGCAAATCTAAGCTAGATTGTACTTTGTGCATTTTTGCTTTGAAATTGTTAAAAAGGGTATTTTTGTAAACTAGAATATTAGGGTTTTTGGAATTTAATGAGATTAAATTCCGGAAATGGTTTCTATGACTTATTTAAGATATTTAATAAATATATTGGCCGCTACATTCATTTAAACCTCATGTTTTGTACAAAAACGGCAAATTGTGCTTGCTAGATTTTCGGAAAAATGACTTTTTGAGTGAAATTGGCGTTTTTGTGAGTTTTAACCTAGTTTATATTAAAATTAGTGTTCGTGAATGTGCAAATGAGTGTGATTGGATTTTTCTCGATGGTTTGACGTTTGTACATCGACATCGAGGGTTGGTTTGACTATTCTTGCATGCGTAGGCGATAGGTTTGAACCTATGCGTGATACGCGTGCCGATTTGATTTTCGTATGCCGTTTCGATCTCGAATTTAGTTTTAATGCGATATGGTGCGTTATGATATATAGGTACCCCCATGTGGACTTCGAGACGACAAGCAAGCGCGTGGCGACGTCGGCACCGGCTAGCGAGGACCAGGTGAGTAGATTTATATCTACGGGGAGAAGTCGGGTGGATGGCGTATAGCACCCCCGCAGTCCGTGGTGGTGTATACGGATGCGTATACACACCAACAATTATCATATGTTATTTGGGAATAATAACGATGCTTAGGATGGATATTGGTGTGTTGGATTATTTTTAGCGTTGCGAACCGTAGGGTAGTGTTGCACTACACATACACACATACATACTTGCATACATTCCTATTGATATGTGCTCATGGGATTCTTTATAGTTATGTGTTCACATGGGTATGGGACTATGTGTTCACATACGGATTGATGATAGTACTTGGGATTTATGATGAGTCGATGAGATTTGATTTGAGGCCGTGAGATCGGTGATATAGCAGGGTTCGTATTTGAGATACGACATGACGTTGTAGCGGGTCCTTGACGTAGTGTTTCACACACGTCCATGCATACTTAGGCGGTATCAGTATGGTACTAGACTTAGATCAGTACCCCGATCATGATAAATTATAAAGAGGATACCAGGTGAATAGTATGATGAATGTGATATTGACCCGTACCCAGATTTGGGATGCCGTACGACGGATTTACGTACGATCTATATTGATGATTGATCCGCACTCTTGACTTGGGATGCCTGATTATAGATATGGTATCGGCTATGATATTATTGAGGCGGGATCACCGACTATACATATACAGGTAGGTATATGTATCGACTCAGATGTTAGGCGGTTTCCTTACCTGTAGTTCAGCTTGTTAGTTCAGCCGTATAGTTTAGTGTTGTTGTTAGATTAGATTAGACTTCTTACCTATTTCAAAAACTAACGAATCGTGGGCATTTTTAAAGACAGCTCAAGGGAATCTACGGATATTTCAAAAACGACGTATCTTTTCATAAAAATACCGTAGCCCCTATTTTCAAAACCCCATGATTCGTGTTATTTCAAAAGGCACCATTTGTAGGACTTATATTAGATTATTGCAGATTAGTTATCGTTGTGTCTAGTATTCAGCTCCCGCACATTATTGCTGTTCGCTTTGCCTCGCATATTTATTTTGCTGCATAATCCATTATTGATATCATGCTGTTAAGACACCAGCACCATTACCGATGATGCGTATGTACCACATACACTTACTTGCCGGCTCACACACATCTTCATCGGTAATTGCCATGTCACGTACACTTAGAAAATACTATTGCTTGACTTAGGTTGTTAGTTAGTAGTTGATACGATATTAGTGTACCTGCCTTATATGCCAGTTTTGACATTGTAGTTATTACTTATTACTTCATGCATACTGTTATTCCATTGTTCATGCCTAGTTATTAATCATACATTGCAACGTGGTTATTGATACTATATACATTCATTATCATTGACATTTGCACTTGTGATGATTTCTTGAGATTTATGATATTTCTGGATTTCGGGGGAAAGCCGCAAAGTTTCTAAACTTATTATATTTTTAAAATATGTAAATTGCGGTTTTCTAGTGATGTAAGTGTCGTCCACCATGAGTTTGCTGTGGTTTTGGAGATCCGTGTCGAGGAGTGGAGGAACCGTCATGGATACATGGTGGGCCCGGTATGGTACCCCGGGGCAAGAGGAATGTGGTGTTGACGTTGAGCCTGACTGGGGAGCACTACCTACCGGTGATATTACCCGACACGTCGGATATCCGGAGGATACCGTCATGGTCTTGAGATGGATGGTAGGGGCCGGTCTGGACTGACGGCGCCCTAGATATTGAGATTGAGACATTGATATTTCGAGACAGTGAGATTTATGTTTTGTGTCGATGCTAGACACTGTTGATACTGATTTCATTATGATACCTCAGTTTAAAAATACGAAGGAAATCTCACTAATTTATGAAAACAGTTTCTTCATTTACATGTATTCTGTTTTCATGCATTCATACCTCATTCATATGATATATTGCTACCTGAGGCACTGACACGGGCACATGAGCTTACACTCGGGTTAGATATTTACCCTAGCCATTGTTATAGGCTGCATGTTATACATATATTTGAGGATATATTATGATCATTGACCTAGGTTGCGTTATTTATGCGATTTCTGTGCGTAGATGTTTTTCTATTCACGAGTTGGCAACTCACCCCCGTTGTGCCCCAGTTTCTTGCAGGTTTGCCGTACAGGTTTCATTACGGCTTTGCGGGCATAGTTTCATTCGGGTGATTTGCTAGTAGGTGGGTTTACTTGTATCATACCCCCATTATATATCTTGTATATCATTATTCTGTTGTATCTAGAATTCCATCAACCAAACATGTATTTTTGAGATAGAGACCAGTGTTGTTTATTCTTTCGACCTTAGAGTCGCTCGTTATGTTTCTGGTGGTTTTGAGTTTCCTTTTGAGTTTGATCCTCGCCGTTGGCGTTGTATATTATATTGCTTGTGTGGTTGTGACCGTCGATTGACGAAGAGCTAGCTCCCGCTTGGGGATGCCTTTTTATTGTTTTCGTATGCTATTCATGTTGTATCCCGTTTGGGGGCCAGTATTTACAAAGGAGACTCTGCCGAAATTTTCAGTAAATTTTTGATGTTTTAAAAACCGCATAATTCGGCTTATGCTATTGAAACTACTTGCTTTAAGTTGGTTTTTCCTGCACTCCACTACTTTTCTTGGTTTGGATTTCTGGGTTTTCGGTTTACTTAGATTACGTACGCCTCGAGACGTTCGTAGTTTAAGTGCCGGTCATGTTCCGTACTTTCGGGTCGTGACAAAGTTGGTATCAGAGCGTTAGGTTTTACCTTTGAAGCGTAGGATGACCCTTGGTTGATGGAATAGGTGACTAAAGTAGAGTGACGTACCGTTGGTATATTCCGCGGCATATTTACGACACGCTACTCCACTTATGAAGCCTTAGGATGTACATTTCCTTGTTCAGTATTATATTCCTTCCTGATCTAGCCTCATCGGTACCAGTTTGGTTTTGCTACTACGGTTACGGGCAGGGAGAGCTACGGCTAGAGTTGCGGTCAGCACAAGCTCATCACGAACGAGGACTGACCAGGGCGAAATTCCGGCGACACACGATTGCAGAGATGTGTCTTTTCATTGTGTCTTCGCGTCACAAGCGTTGGGTGGATTGCTGTATGAGATTACTCGGATGTGCCGATTTGCACTAGAGGATTGAGCCACTGATAGAGGCCAGCCAGATTTTGATTACCATTGAAGTATTGCTTACTCCTGATGATTGAGGCACCGTTCAGCGTGCAGACGAGAGAGCCAGTTATTGCTGCGAACGACGAGATATTGCCCTAGATGCTGGAGTTAGTGCAGAATGAGTTTACTAAGAGATGATAGAAGGTCGCTAGTCATCGAGGATGAATGACTAGGACAGGTGGTTCGTTCGCCTACCCCGATGCGAGGTCATCAGATAGATTGATTTCAGCTAGAGACGACTTCACGCGGAGACGTTGGGAGTCGACAGAGACAATCGAATGTCAGACACCTATTTATCCAAGTTAAAAGTAGTCGGAAAGACATGCAGGCAATTCTATGGTCCCTCTAGAAGAATGAAACCCTAACTCGACTTAATGACCGTGTGAAAGCCTTTGAACCTTCGGGTTTGCGGCAGTTCTACGGCGCCATTAGTGAGGCTTGGGTTTGCCCTTCTACGGCTGGACCACCGATGCTGTGGTATGTACTCGATACTATTAAACTGTGCCCAAGATGTTGAGCTCTTGGGGGATTATGAGGTTTTGACGACTCGATCGGATGGCTCGACTTATTTCGGATGCTAGATGGTCAGATGCATTTCTTGGGAGACTCCCAATACGAGGATAGCCGTTGGAGCTCAGTCCATGCAGCCGCGACGAGACGAGTCCGAAGCGGTCGACATTAGAGAAAAATGGAGTAAGAGGTTCGTACAAGATCTGGATATGATGACGTTCCCCTCCGCCGACATCAGAGATGCGATGCGCATGCCACGGCAGAGTACTGGATATACCTTCCAGAAGGAGTCGCGATGGGTATGCAACCGTTCCAGAGCAAGATGCAGATATAGGAAAGGACGATGACTTCCGGACAGTTCGGCAGAGATGAGATTTGGGAGAGATCTCGATAGGACCTTTCTGGTATAAATTACGAGAAGACTTGGACCCAGTAGTGGTCATGTTATGCACACCGACAGGCCAGAGTTCAGGATCGTCGACGAGACATGCTATGAGTGACCACGGCAGTTGACCAGAGATTCTTGGAGGATGTGCTTGAGCGGGACTATTCCGCCATACTTGATTTTGCGTATTTTAGGCGATCTACTCGCATGATTGATTTTGATGATTGAGTTTCATGATATTTGTCTTCATGGACCATGGTTGCACCTGCTGAGTATTTACGATTTTTGCACAGTTGTTGCACTTGATATTGTTTTCGTGCCTTGGTTTCTCACGTTTATGATTTTATGGGTTTCATACAGTTGAGTTGATTTTGTGCGTATTTACGCACACGATTTGGTTTTTGCACTCGGTATACTTCATATATGCTTGCAGTACAGTATTACGTATGTTGTGCATTTAGATGCACGGGACTTCAATTTCGATTGTGATGTTCGATATTTATTTTGTGCACCTTGTGCACCTGATTGGATTTTGCGCATGTTCGACGCTTGATATCGGATTTCATGATTTCATGCACGATGGATGCACCTGATTTGGATTTTCGCGCATGTTGGGCTCATGTTTTGAAGTGTGATTTTGGTGCACACCAGATGCACTAAATCGAGATTTTTCGTGCATGTCAGATGCACCTGATTTTGCTGTCAGGCACACCTGTTGCCTACGACAGATGTTTCGTGCACACCCGATCCACTTAGATGTTGTTTCTGTGCATATGTATGGCACATATTTGGATTTTGATTTCCGTGCGCACCAGACGCACGTAGTATTCATACGCGTATTTTGGGATTGATTTTTCTTATAGAGCAGTACGTTCTTATGATATTGCTATGTGTTTTCGTACTAAGCAGGACTGGTCAGAGGACAGTACCTGAATATATTTTGCATGCATTGATAGTTATGGAAGGGATTTCCAAAAAGCGAGCTATAGCCTCAGTATTTACCTACGTGTCTGATATGACACGAAATGTTTAAAACAAGGAGACCCTTCTAAATTGTTTCCAAAACGGCGGAACGTACATTTCAAACAAAGGTATATATGTATATAGTTATTTTCTTATGATAGACGTCCGCCACTGTGCAGTGTTATACGCGTTGCACAGCGACTTAAAGAGATTTGGCATGCATTTCCTTCAGATACTTACAGATATAGATTCGATGTTTACATGTATAGTTTCGAGTTATATCATATTGGTTTGATTTGAATTTGGCATTGATGTCTTCCCCATGACTCCGATGATTGCGGGATGCTTGACGGAGTTTTGATTTGAGTTATATACTCATTTTTCAAGCGCATGCGCTGCGCTACGATTTGTTTTTGGTATTTACAGTTTCGGAGCCCCGACGACTTGATGGTTTTTCTTAGATGTTTTAGTATTTAGGGGAGTTTGAATTTAAATTCAGGGACCGAATTTTTTTAAGGGGGGAAGATTGTAACGTTTTGAAAATCGTTTCGGTGAAATTTCGAAAAATCGGTAAAATAAGGGGGTTTTCTGTAAAAAGTCAAAATACAAATATCTTATTATAAAAATTAAATATACATATTCTAGCTATGTAATTGCTATTATTTGGTGTTTATTGAGCCGCTGGTGAAATTTCAAATTTTCTGAAAAAAATATTATTTTATTATTATTTTAAGCCGTCACTAATACATTTTTTTAGGGAAAATTACAAATTGGAATGAGTTGAAACAAATTTTGTGCATCATAAAACATTAAATAAAATTTTATCATATGGTTTTTGGAACGAAATCATTTGCCAAAACGGTTTAGAAATTTTTGAAGAAAAAAGGTTTTTTTTTAGCGTAAATGGATGTTTGGGGTATTGTATTTATCATTTTTCATCACCCCACATCCGTACCCACACCCACACACCCCCATTTACTTCTCCACTTGAAGAATTCAGCAGCCCCCATTCTTTTTCCCCACTTGAATTTCAAAGGGAAAGAAATGAAAGAAAAGAAAAGAAAATGGAGAAATGAGGTGGACCTTTGACCTTGAATTGACTTTGACTTCTCCCCCCACTTTCTCTACCTCCCTCTCTCTCTTCCCCCACTCCAATTCCAGCAGGAATTCCTCTCCTCCTACAGCAGCAACAGCCCCCCCTTTTCCCCTCTCTTTTCTCTTCAAAACTTCACCAAAAATTGCTTCTAAATCCATCAAAAAAATCCCAAAACCCAAATCCGACTCCTACCCATTTTAGCTTAGCCCGTATACCATGGATCCTTGTGAAAAGAGAGCATTTTGGAGTGCCATGGATGCTTATGGATCTTCAAATGTGTTTGGGTATAATTCTAAACTTTTTTTTGCTTAAATTGTTACTTGTTTCTTAAAGCTATTTTAATTAAGTGTTAATGTGGTTTATGTGAATTAAATTGCATGATTAAGATTTCAAGTTAGGGTTTGTTGTGGAAATGAGTTGTGTTTGATTGTGCATGGTTTAGTGATGTGGATTAACACATTTAGTTTTGTAGAAAACTAATCTTATTGTTAATTACAAATGGTTACTTGAAAAATTGTGTTAATTTGCTAATTGCTTACTAGGTTTTTGAAATTGGTTAAATATGTGAGACTAAAAATCTTATTAGGTTTTTCATGGCTTCATTAACTTTATTAAGTGTGGTTTAATGCTTTGGATCATGCAAATCTAAGCTAGATTGTACTTTGTGCATTTTTGCTTTGAAATTGTTAAAAAGGGTATTTTTGTAAACTAGAATATTAGGGTTTTTGGAATTTAATGAGATTAAATTCCGGAAATGGTTTCTATGACTTATTTAAGATATTTAATAAATATATTGGCCGCTACATTCATTTAAACCTCATGTTTTGTACAAAAACGGCAAATTGTGCTTGCTAGATTTTCGGAAAAATGACTTTTTGAGTGAAATTGGCGTTTTTGTGAGTTTTAACCTAGTTTATATTAAAATTAGTGTTCGTGAATGTGCAAATGAGTGTGATTGGATTTTTCTCGATGGTTTGACGTTTGTACATCGACATCGAGGGTTGGTTTGACTATTCTTGCATGCGTAGGCGATAGGTTTGAACCTATGCGTGATACGCGTGCCGATTTGATTTTCGTATGCCGTTTCGATCTCGAATTTAGTTTTAATGCGATATGGTGCGTTATGATATGTAGGTACCCCCATGTGGAATTCGAGACGACAAGCAAGCACGTGGCGACGTCGGCACCGGCTAGCGAGGACCAGGTGAGTAGATTTATATCTATGGGGAGAAGTCGGGTGGATGGCGTATAGCACCCCCGCAGTCCGTGGTGGTGTATACGGATGCGTATACACACCAACAATTATCATATGTTATTTGGGAATAATAAAGATGCTTAGGATGGATATTGGTGTGTTGGATTATTTTTAGCGTTGCGAACCGTAGGGTAGTGTTGCACTACACATACACACATACATACTTGCATACATTCCTATTGATATGTGCTCATGGGATTCTTTATAGTTATGTGTTCACATGGGTATGGGACTATGTGTTCACATACGGATTGATGATAGTACTTGGGATTTATGATGAGTCGATGAGATTTGATTTGAGGCCGTGAG
This sequence comes from Agapanthus africanus, assembly GCA_030015575.1. Classification (NCBI taxonomy): domain Eukaryota; kingdom Viridiplantae; phylum Streptophyta; class Magnoliopsida; order Asparagales; family Amaryllidaceae; genus Agapanthus; species Agapanthus africanus. The sequence continues at coordinate 176,211,556 of JASDDO010000028.1, forward strand.
ATCGGTGATATAGCAGGGTTCGTATTTGAGATACGACATGACGTTGTAGCGGGTCCTTGACGTAGTGTTTCACACACGTCCATGCATACTTAGGCGGTATCAGTATGGTACTAGACTTAGATCAGTACCCCGATCATGATAAATTATAAAGAGGATACCAGGTGAATAGTATGATGAATGTGATATTGACCCGTACCCAGATTTGGGATGCCGTACGACGGATTTACGTACGAGCTATATTGATGATTGATCCGCACTCTTGAGTTGGGATGCCTGATTATAGATATGGTATTGGCTATGATATTATTAAGGCGGGATCACCGACTATACATATACAGGTAGGTATATGTATCGACTCAGATGTTAGGCGGTTTCCTTACCTGTAGTTCAACTTGTTAGTTCAGCCGTATAGTTTAGTGTTGTTGTTAGATTAGATTAGACTTCTTACCTATTTCAAAAACTAACGAATCGTGGGCATTTTTAAAGACAGCTCAAGGGAATCTACGGATATTTCAAAAACGACGTATCTTTTCATAAAAATACCGTAGCCCCTATTTTCAAAACCCCATGATTCGTGTTATTTCAAAAGGCACCATTTGTAGGACTTATATTAGATTATTGCAGATTAGTTATCGTTGTGTCTAGTATTCAGCTCCCTCACATTATTGCTGTTCGGTTTGCCTCGCATATTTATTTTGCTGCATACTCCCTTATTGATATCATGCTGTTAAGACACCAGCACCATTACCGATGATGCGTATGTACCACATACACTTACTTGCCGGCTCACACACATCTTCATCGGTAATTGCCATGTCACGTACACTTAGAAAATACTATTGCTTGACTTAGGTTGTTAGTTAGTAGTTGATACGATATTAGTGTACCTGCCTTATATGCCAGTTTTGACATTGTAGTTATTACTTATCACTTCATGCATACTGTTATTCCATTGTTCATGCCTAGTTATTAATCATACATTGCAACGTGGTTATTGATACTATATACATTCATTATCATTGACATTTGCACTTGTGATGATTTCTTGAGATTTATGATATTTCTGGATTTCGGGGGAAAGCCGCAAAGTTCCTAAACTTATTATATTTTTAAAATATGTAAATTGCGGTTTTCTAGTGATGTAAGTGTCGTCCACCATGAGTTTGCTGTGGTTTTGGAGATCCGTGTCGAGGAGTGGAGGAACCGTCATGGGTACATGGTGGGCCCGGTATGGTACCCCCGGGGCAAGAGGAATGTGGTGTTGACGTTGAGCCTGACTGGGGAGCACTACCTACCGGTGATATTACCCGACGCGTCGGATATCCGGAGGATACCGTCGTGGTCTTGAGATGGATGGTAGGGGCCGGTCTGGACTGACGGCGCCCTAGATATTGAGATTGAGACATTGATATTTCGAGACAGTGAGATTTATGTTTTGTGTCGATGCTAGACACTGTTGATACTGATTTCATTATGATACCTCAGTTTAAAAATACGAAGGAAATCTCACTAATTTATGAAAACAGTTTCTTCATTTACATGTATTCTGTTTTCATGCATTCATACCTCATTCATATGATATATTGCTACCTGAGGCACTGACACGGGCACATGAGCTTACACTCGGGTTAGATATTTACCCTAGCCATTGTTATAGGCTGCATGTTATACATATATTTGAGGATATATTATGATCATTGACCTAGGTTGCGTTATTTATGCGATTTCTGTGCGTAGATGTTTTTCTATTCACGAGTTGGCAACTCACCCCCGTTGTGCCCCAGTTTCTTGCAGGTTTGCCGTACAGGTTTCATTACGGCTTTGCGGGCATAGTTTCATTCGGGTGATTTGCTAGTAGGTGGGTTTACTTGTATCATACCCCCATTATATATCTTGTATATCATTATTCTGTTGTATCTAGAATTCCATCAACCAAACATGTATTTTTGAGATAGAGACCAGTGTTGTTTATTCTTTCGACCTTAGAGTCGCTCGTTATGTTTCTGGTGGTTTTGAGTTTCCTTTTGAGTTTGATCATCGCCGTTGGCGTTGTATATTATATTGCTTGTGTAGTTGTGACCGTCGATTGACGAAGAGCTAGCTCCCGCTTGGGGATGCCTTTTTATTGTTTTCGTATGCTATTCATGTTGTATCCCATTTGGGGGCCAGTATTTACAAAGGAGACTCTGCCGAAATTTTCAGTAAATTTTTGATGTTTTAAAAACCGCATAATTCGGCTTATGCTATTGAAACTACTTGCTTTAAGTTGGTTTTTCCTGCACTCCACTACTTTTCTTGGTTTGGATTTCTGGGTTTTCGGTTTACTTAGATTACGTACGCCTCGAGACGTTCGTAGTTTAAGTGCCGGTCATGTTCCGTACTTTCGGGTCTTGACAGTTAGGCGTAGTATTTTTTCAGGAACCGGCCCTTTATTGGCCTGAAAGGTCTTTTGCCATGCATATTCATGAGCAGGTAATCCCTACCTTGGTAGACTTTTTCTATGATGTACGAGCCTTCATAGTTTGGCTCGAACTTCTCTCGTTTTGCACGATTGGGGATCATAGGTCTTTTTACAACTAGCATGAGTTCGCCTTGGCAGAATGTTCTCGGCCTAGGCAATCTCTCGTATAAGCCCGTTATCTTTGCTTTGTAAGCTTCCAAGTTTTGATGCGCCATGTGCCGGGTTTCTTCAAGGGCGTCAAGCTCCTCATGCAGAAGATGAGCATTGTCTTTGTCCGTTAGTTCATAATGAACCGCCACTCGTAAAGAGGGTAGCTCTATCTCCAAGGGGAGTACTGCATCAGTGTCGAATACCAATGCATACGGCGTTGTGTTTGTGGCCGTTTTGAACGTAGTTCGATACGCCCAGAGAGCTTCATGCAGTCTCTCGTGCCAATCCTTTCTATTTTTGGACACCGTCTTTTTCACGATCTTCATCAAGGTCTTGTTGAAAGTCTCAGCCAGACCGTTAGCTCGGGGATCATAGACCGAAGAGTATCTCCAGTCTATATTATGTTGTTGCGCAAAGCGGCTAATTCTGTGACTTCTGTAGGCTGGCTTGTTATCTGAGATAATCCGTCGCGAAGTGCCGAACCGATAGATGACATGTGTTTTGAAGAAATAGAGAATGTTCTCTGTCTTCACTTCTCTTAGTGGTATGGCTTCTGCCCACTTAGAGAAGTAAACGGTTGTCGCTAATATGAACCGATGTCCTCTGGATGATGCTGGTTCGATGGGCCCGATTATGTCTGTCACGACCCAAAGTTCGGCCCGTGATCGGCACTTGACCACGTAACGTCTACAGGCGTAAAGCGATTAAGTAAGCCGAAACCCAGAAATTAAAACCATTAAAAATAGTGAGTGGAGAAAACATTAGTTTAAAACATTTAGAAAAAAACCATAAGTAAAAATCTTTAAAGTTTAAGTTATTTTCTAAAAAATTTCGGCAGCATCTCCTTTGTAAAAACTAGCCCCGAAACGGGTACAACACATGATATAAGTAAAATGACTGATAATAAGAATAAAGTATCCCTAAACGGGAGCAATCACGCCCAACGGCGGAAACAACCACCACAATAATAGTATACGACGCCGTAGCGAAGAATGAACAATATAAGTGAAAAACCACATAAAAGATAAAATTGCATAAATAAAGACGGCTCACACGAGCTCGACATCCAGAGTACAAAATAATATACATCGTCCTCACAACTGGTCTCTAAGTCAATACATAAAATGATAGATGGAGAGTACTAGATACAACAGAGAGTACATTGGAAATAAACGGATACCGCAAAACCCACCTAAAGGCAAAACGGCTCACTCGCCAACTGCAATGGTATCCGTAGCCAAAAGATACAAGGAAGTAGCCCTGCCGCAACTACTCTGAGGGTCGACCTGCAAACACTATGGCACAACGGGGGTGAGTTGCCAACTCGTGAATAATAAATAACATATAAAGGTAATCACAAGTATGCACGTACTGCGATGCTCTAACATGTGAAAACTGATAACATCAATATGGTAACTGGATATGAAATAATCATGCAAAGTACTCCATCAGGTACTACAACTATATGATACAATGCATAACAATGAATGCTGAGCATAGGATAAAATATCATCTACACGAATCATCATCGTGGAAAAAACCCGGTGTCTACCAAAAACACCCCAAAATCCCGATAACTCAGGCGCCATCACTCTATCCGGCCCTCATATCCTGTAAATCTCATGGAACAGGAGTGCCCAACATCGGCACTCAAAATATCATGAAATACTCGTGTCCGGCATCGACACGCAAATCCTCATCTCTCAGGCGCCGCATACCAAATCGGCCCTCAATATGTATCTCATGTCGTAACCCCCAGACGGTATCCTCCGGATATCCGTCGGGATCCATACTATCACCGGTAGGTAGTAGTCCCTCCGCTGGGCTCACCGTCTATCTATTCGAGTCTTCTTGCCCCGGGGTACCATACCGGGTCCACCATGTACCCGCAAACAGTGCCTACCACTCCTCGAATCGGGTATACTCACACAAGCTCTTAGAACCGAGAAAACTCATGGTGGACGCACTAAAATATCATATCAAGAGAAACCGGGTTTTCAAAATAGTTCATGCTTTCTTAGAATAATACCACGGTTCTTAAATCCAGAAATCACATGAAATCCAAACTCAATGCGTAAATCCATACAATGTGACGTATGCAACATAAAGCTGTAACATGTGCATATCAAGGGAAAACCGCTCCTTTAAATAAATACAGTTTTAAAAATATGTCAAGCGGTTCCCAAATCTCCAAATCAATCTACGTCATCTAGGGATGCAGCTATAACAAGTATGGGTGTATGCAGGGATGTATGCATAAGCAAGTGTGAAAATTTAAGTATGTAGATACGCAAAATGTATGCATACAAAGGAGCAATCATGTCTAATCATCAATGATGAGGTAATCAAAACAATATATGGTTCATAGCAATTCTATAATGCAAGTGTCATGGCAATTACTAACGGTGTGTGTGTAGCATACGATTAGTGCTCGTGCAGCATGAACCGTTAGTAACAGTGCGGTGTCTCGTAACTACTATGCCCATATGCAACTACAGAGGGGTAGGCAACAATGATACATATGCACAACCTATATATATATATATATATATATATATGAATATAATATGTGGCTACAACATCCTAGCAAGCCCTGACGCATAACGCCATACGGGCGATTTTCCCGTAGATGTTAAATCTACTCACCGTGATCTCGTGCTAAGTGTAGCCGACTACCTGCTTTCCCTTCTTTGCGGCGTCCAAAGTATCCGCATGCGAACCTAGAATTTACACAAAGAAATACACATAAGCTAAAATCCTGCAAAAACGCAATATCAAAACTAAACGAGAAACTCGCGTCGCAAGCTAAACGCGTGTGCATCCGATACACCAAAATGTGCGTTCAACGCCTGAGACCACCCCGACACGCTGTGATACGCATCAAACAATAAAGCCACTCACATAACGCACGTGTCGTGTAAGCTTAAAGGTATTGAAAATAAGGTATTTTGTTCCAGATTTTTACTAGAGTGGAAATAGGAAAAGTTGTATATACCAAACACCTACAAAACCTAGCAGACACCTACAAAAGAAGCCCTGACACATGAATCAACCCTCTGTCTGCAATTTGCGGACAGAACCTTTAATTTTGCGGCCTCAAAGAAGAATAGGGGTCCCAGGCTTCGTGTGTGTGGTCTAGGTCTAGTGAATATACTCTAGTAAACTTAACTTTCACCAGAAGTAACCGGATCAAAAGCGGATCACAAAATGAGCCTAAATCTTAACTAAAACGCTAAATTAACACTAAATCACAACAATATGGTATTATTGTGTAACCAGTAGCAAAGACTCGGTTCAAACAGACTAATAATACCCAATTAAGTTAATTAAGCCATAAAAACCAAAACTTGGCCTAAACTCCACTTAAACCAAAAAACTAGAACTAAAATCAACTTAAACAATAAATTTAAGCTAAATAAACTATAAGTTCAGATAAAAAGGATTAGGGTGAGTTTTATACCTCAAATTGGTTAAGTGGTGGCTCAACTAGTTAACCTTGCCTTCAAAGGCAAAGACTTGCCTCAAGAACCCATAAGAAGTGTTAAACAAGGGTTTTAGTGAACTGAGGAGGGATTTTTAATGGAGGTTGGGGGCTAGAATGAAGGGAAGAAGAATAATGAGGGAGAGGGGGGCTGCTGCAAACTGCAGGAGCTGCTGTTGCTGCTGGACTAAAGAGAGGGAGAGAGTGTGAGGAATGAGTTGTTTTTTTTTTTTTGAAAAACAATTGAAAGTCAACCATGCCCCTCTCTCTCTCCTCATTAATTGCCAAGCATCCTTGCTCATACCCATCATGCCCTTTCTCTCTCCTCAATCCTCACAAGTCAACCCCAAAAGAAACTAATTATATTTAAATTCTGAAAACTAATAGACTTAATTAACTTCATATCATCCTAATGAAGTGGGTTAATACACCATGGCCACATAACATGGTTTAACCCCAAATTAGCCCTAGGTTATCATGCACATGTGTGTGCAAGCCCAATTAAATTCTAATAAAATATTCATTAATTTTTATAAAATATTTGAAAACCGTTTTGGTAAACATTTTACTAAAAAACCATATTTTCACATAATCAACCACTAATCGCATCCTAAGGTGTTACAATGTCAGTTCCCCACATTTCGAATGGCCAGCTAGCCACCGTTGGGTTTAGCGGATTTGGATATTGGTGGATGAAGTCCCCATGAATTTGGCACGAGTAGCACTGCTTCGCGTATTCGAGACAGTCTTGGATCATTGAGGGCCAATAGTAGCCCATCCTTTTGATCTTCAGTTTCATCTTCGGCCCGGCTTGGTAAGAACCGCAGAGTCCGTCATGAGTTTCTTAGACGACTCTCCTTGCTTCTTCAAGTCCTAGGCATCTTAGCCACAGGGAGTCAAACGATCTCTTATACAGAGTATCATTGATGAAGGCAAAAGACGGAGCTCGTTTCATGAGCTGATGTCTCGAGGATGCATCTTCAGGTGTTTGACGGGATTTAAAGTAGTCTCTAAAAACTTCTCTCCAGTCCTTAGCCTTTTCCAAGTCTTTTGTTTGTAGGGCCATTTGTTTGGTCGCTCCCTTTTCTTCAAACGACTTCGGAGATATTTCTGCCGGTGCAAGAACCCGACGGTTTTGTACCACGATCCTTACGTCATCGAGGTTTTTGTCGGCCAGTTCTTTAGCGAGTTTAGCTAACGCGTCCGCTTTGCTATTCTCCGCTCACGGTATGCTTTCCAGGGCGTAGGAAGGGATTTGAGTCAGCAATTATTGCACTCTCTCACCGTACTTTACCAACTCTGGTTTGCACGTTTGATAGTCGCTATTTACTTGACTAACGACCAGCTGGGAGTCTCCGTATATGAGGAGGTTCTTGATTCCCATGTCGACAGCAATCTCAAGAACTGCTATCAAAGCTTCATATTCGACATCATTGTTCGTCCTCGGCTCTGTTAAGGAGAAGTCAAAGCGCATTATCCCTCCTTGTAGACTCACGAAGATAAGACCTACCCCAGATTTGATTATAGGGGTGTTGTGTTTTCGCTTCTTCAAGGAAGATGCCCCATCGAAGTAAAGTTCCCACCAAGCGTCACTCTCTCCTTTCTCTCTGTCGATCGTGTCAAACGTGTGCTCATCTGGCAATTCACAATTTAGGGGTGAATCGGCGGGTATCAGATGTTCAGCAAGGAAGTCGGTGATAGCCTGGCCTTTCACTACCTTGAGAGGTTGGTATGTTATCGAGAACTCCATCAAGAGGAGGGCCTATTTAGCGAGCCGTCCTGTTAGTATAGCTCTTGACATCAAATATTTTAGAGGATCCACTTTTGATAAGAGGTGGACCTCATGTGCCAAAGCATAATGCCGGAGCATCGTTATAGCGAAGATTAATGACAGGCAATGTTTTTCAATAAGGGAGTAACTGTTTTCTGCCCTCAGGAGAACTCGGCTTAAATGGTAGAGGGCCCTCTCTTTTCCTTGGCCGTTCTCCTGTGCCTATAGTGCTCCTAAAGAACCTTCGAGGGTTATTGTATACAGGATGAGAGGCTTTCCCTTGACTGGAGCAGTCAGTACTAGCAGATTCTCAGGTATCGCTTGATTTCGTTCGGTACGTTCTGGCATTTGCGATCCCAGACGAAAGGGGTCCCCTTCTTCATTAGATGACTGTAGGGATGGCCTTTGCGAGAGAGGTTAGCTATGAACCGCCGGATATATGTGAGCTTTCCTTGGAGGGACCGCAGTTGCTTGAGAGTTCTTGGCGGAGGCATTTCCATAATCGCCTTGATCATTGATGGGTCTATTTCGATGCCCCGGTGTCATACGATGAATCCTAGGAATTTGCCCGAGGAAATTCCGAACGCGCATTTCAGAGGGTTCATTTTCAGATTGTATTTCCGAACACGTTGGAACACTATCTTTAGATTCTCCCAATGTTCCTCATACGATTTGCTTTTAACCATGAGATCATCGATATAGCATTCGACGATTTCATGTATGAGGTTATCGAAAATCTTCGTCATGGCTCTCTGATAGGTAGCGCCGGCGTTCTTCAGATCGAAAGGCATCACTTTGTAGCAGAATATGCCCAAAGGGGTCCGGAAAACGGTATGCTTCTGGTCTTCAGGATGCATCTTTATTTGATTATACCCTGATGAGCCGTCCATGAAGGAGAAGACTTCATGAGTGAACGTCTTATCTATCATCAGCTCGGTAACCGGTACAGGAAAATCATCCTTTGGCAAGCTTTGTTGAGGTCTCGAAAGTACACGCAGATGCGCACTGTCCCATTTTTCTTCATCACTGGGACGATGTTGGCAATCCAGTCAGGGTACTGAACCTCTTGGACAAAGCCAAAGTCGATTAGCTTCTTGACCTCGGCGTTGTTGCTCATCTTAAGTTCGAGCCGCATTCTTCTCGATGCTTATTTGATTGGCTTAACATCCGGGGATATCGCCAATTTGTGCACAGCTACTTCTGGATCTAATCCTGCGGAATAGTTCCATGCGAAACAGTCTTTATACTGCATTAGCACGTCTTTGAGCATGGCCACCTTTTCTTCAGACAACAGCTCACTGATGAACGTCGGCTATGGGTCGTTTGCTATCCCTAAGTCGATTTTTATGAGGTTATTTGCAGTAGTATGTATCCCATCTTCTAGATCTTTTGGTGCCGGTGGAAACTCTGAGATCACTTCGTCAACCTCATTTTCAAAGCACCAGGAGAGGTCATCCATATCCTCGCGTACTCCTTCTCCTGACAGCGTTATCGCGTGACAGGTACGAGATCGCTTCTAAGTACGATGTTGATCCGGCTTTACTCTCGCTGCATACATGGCTTTCGGTTCATGATTCTGTGGTGGGGTTACCTTCCAACTGCTGGATAAAGCGAACCTGCCTTGCTGATACTGGTCTTCTACCCAGTCTTTGAATGTGAAGCAGTCTTCGAGAGGATGTCCTATCGCTCGGTGATAGGAGCAATAATCCGGGTGATGAACCTCGTTTTCTTGATCGGGGTGTTTGGATTCCGGGAGTGTCATCATCTTATGTTTTATGACAAGTTCGAATATCTTCCTTGTCTTGTCTTGGGGAAAAGAATATGCTCGACCCATCTTATTTATAAGAGACGGATCCCGGCTGCTCAATTCTCGATCGCGTAGCTTCTTGGACCCGCTTGGCCGCTGTCGGACATTTTTTCCATTCTTTAACTTGTTTTTGCCTCCGTGTCGGGTCTTTTGTATGACGGGATGGCGATGAAGAGCATCATCATTCTCCGCAACCTGCTGAAAGAGGCGCTGCGTCCTGGCTTTCTCGTAAATGGCCATTTCGCGGCTATGGTCATCCCGGACCTTTTGACCCGCTTCCCTTATTAGCTTGTCCATCTGTTCTTCGAACGACGGACTTGGCACTTTTATTGCAGGATCTCATTTTGGTTCAGGGTTAGCGTCTTCTAACAGAGCATCTCCTTCTTCATCAAAGTCATGTATAACGTAGCAGCCATGGAATCGCTCCCGTTTCTTAGACTGAACATATCCAAGCCCGATCATTTTCATTCTCTCGTTGGGCAATTTTCGCTGAGTTTCGGGGACATTCCAGATCCTGTTGTAGAACTGAGCTTGTCGAGCAGTCTATTTGAAGGGTATGCCTTGGCGCCTCAACAGCCTTTTTAATCCTTCTGTGTAGTATCTGGGTAGACGGATGGGCTGGATCCTGTCAAGAGTAGAATCGGCGCCATGCCAAATTTCTTTCTCCACTTTGGTTTCCGCGGATCGATCAAAGAGGATCGCCTTTTCATCTTTTCTCCTGGGAGGGACGTAGAACGTCTGCAGTTCTTGCACACTGTAGGTATCAAGTGTGTCGAGCTCTTTGTAATGCTCTTGCGGAACTATGGCGATCTGCAAACTCTGATCATCTCCAATGAAAGCTTGCACTGATGGACAAGCCGAGAATACTGCGTTGACCTCATCTTCAGAGTCACTGCCAAAGACCAGAATAGGGGTAGACGGTCCCGGTTTTTTGTATCGGGGAGGTCCCGAATAGACTATCTCTTCTTCCTCCTCGGTATCGCTCCCAAAGACCAGAATGGTAGCGATAGCTTTTTGCTTATCCTCAGGTTTATGGTATCTTTCTGTGTCTTCAAAGTCTTGTATGAAGTACTTTGCATCTTCGTACTTGGACTTCGTTTATGGAGAATGGGTTCAACTCCCTTGTCACAGTGTATTCAAGCCCATCTTTGAAGTACTTCATACACTGATGCTGTATAGAAGGGATAATGTTGTACTCGTGTAACCAAGGTCGGCCGAGCAAAGCATTGTAGCAAGTATTGGCGTCAATGACGTGGAACTTGATATCAGTGACGAGCAGCCTAAAGCATAACGTCAGTATCACAGACCTGAGCATCCGTGATGACTGGGAGTCGAACCTGGAGATAGTGATTTTATCCCAAGAGAGGGGTTGAACGCTCATGCAGATTTCTTTTAGCACCCTCACATTTAGGAGATTGACAGATGACCCATTGGCAACTAGGATCTTCCCTATCTTAACATCATGGAAATACCCGGAGACATATAAGGGACGGTTGTGGTCGCGTGTTCCAAGGAGGAGATCTTCATTGCCGAAAGTGATGTCAGCTGTGTGAAATTTCTTCCAGCCCGTCCTTCATCTTTTCTTCGGCGAGGAATGCTTGAAACTGGTCATGCTCTTGTAATGCCTTGATCAGAGAATCTCTCGCCTTTTTGGATAGCAGAAGGGCATCGAGAATGCTTAACTGTGAGGGTATCTTCCTCAGATGTGCCAGAACATTGTAATCCACCTTGCTTTTCTTGGGCAGGTCCTTGGCTGCAAGCTCTTCGACGACTCGGTCATTAAGGGCGATATCCTCGGGGACTTTTTCTTTCCCCTTATATTTTTTGTTCGATCCCATGTTTGTGGGCCCGATATTCTTTTCGGGTAACGTGCGATTACGCAACTGAATGTTCTCGCAGGTCTTCATCTCTTCTGTTTCAGAGATGGATTCCTTAAAGAGAGGGCCGAGGGCTATTTCTTCATCAGAATCACTCCCGAAGGTGAGAACTTGCGATTCCACGGAATTAACCATGTGACATTCACCGTCAGTTCTTTTATGCTCATCTGTCATGCTTCTTTGTTCCCGACGAGTTCTGCGCTTCATCCGCTTGAAATGCTGCCGATGAGCAACGTATGCTTGCCACCAATTTTTAAAGGCGTTGCATTCTTTAGTAGGGTGTGTGGTCCTCCGATGGTATAAGCAGTAGTTTGGATGTGCATCCTCTTCGTTAAGGTGTATCCTATCAGGAGTGTTTCCATCGGAGGGTGGCAGCTTCATTCCCATCGATATGACTTTGGAGAACCTTTTCCTTGTCTTAAACCTGCTTTTGCTGGTGGCCGAAGTGCTCCTATCCGGTTGGGGTATTTCAATCCTTTCGTTCAGTCGCCGACGTTTGGCTTTCTCGTATACGGAGATTTCACGCTCCTGATCAGCTTTGCTATTCAGAAGAGCTTCGTTCAGGAATATGTCAATCATCTCGTCTGACGGTCCTAGCAGTTCCGGTTCGGGATCTGCCCCCAGTTTCTCTGTATCAGGAGATTCTTCACCATCTACTGACGAGTGAGAGATTACGTGGCAGCTTGCCACATAATCTTCAGGTTTGTCTAACGAGTCTTCTCCCGCATCTTCACCGCCATCTCTATCTTCAAGGATGTGGTTGAGAAACTCTTGGAGTGTGACCGGAGTTCGCGCCTTCTGGTTATATTCCTCCAGCGCGTCAATATGTTTTTGCAGCTTCGTGCGCTTATCATCAGGCTTCATGGGCTTATTGGTCTTTTTCTTCTTCTTCGAAGACTTTGACAGCTGGGCCTGAGCGTTTTGATTATCGCTACCAATTCTTAGATTCAGGCGCGGCTTCAGCATTCCCTCAATAACCTCGGGTTCCAAGCATTCGCTTCTGGAAGAATTTAAACTAATTGTGCGGATTTTTCCACCTGATCGCCAGGCATGTTTGGAGATCCTTCAGCATTCTTTTCATCTTGGCTGAAAGAGCGACCTCCCATGGAGCTTCTTCTATAAAAGAGCATGATACCTCCGGTGTGTCTCCCTTTTTAAGAGCATGCGGCTGAGGCGGGCTTACTTTCCAATTCTCAGACAATGCGAATTTGCCCTGTTGTTATTGGTCCTCAATCCAGCCTTTGAAGACGAAGCAATCTTCGATTGGATGGCCTACCGCTTGGTGATAGGGGCAATAATTGGGATTATTGGCCTCACCGGGTTGCAATAGACGTTTTGGATTCGGCAAGGTGATGAGCCTGTTGCGCACCGCCAGCTCGAACAGTCTCCTCGTTTTATCCTGGGGAAACGAATAAGGAAACTTCAGTTTCTCATTGAAAAATCGTCTTCTATCATCTTAGCGATCAGTTGGTTTTAGACCACCGGGCTACTGCTAAGCATTGGCGACGAAGGTCGCTTTCCCTTTCTCTTTTTCGTTTCGAGATTCCAACTTCGAAGAGATGGTCTATGACCCATCTGATCCATTTGGGCCAGCTTGTCAATCAAGGCCTGGAAAGTAGTTGGCTTGAAGAACATCATGAACTGGGATATGGTCGCCTGCGGATCAAGAGTACCCACGAACATGCCTACCGCAGGCACTTCTTCGATGCGCTACTCGCACTTCGACCATAGATTCCGCCACCGTATCGCGTACTGCACCCATGTTTCGCCTGGCTTCACTCTGGCATTAATTAATGCGGTGATGGGGGTGCGCTCGCTAGCGCTTGCGAATCTTTGTGTGAACAGTAACTCCATTTCTGCAAATTTCTTAACGGAGTCGTTCGGGAGCTCGGAGTACCATTCAAACGCTGTCTCCGACAAGCTGCCAACAAACCGGCAAAGCAGTAGTTTGTCGTCACCCCCAGTATTACCGCAAAAGGCTCTAAATTGAGCAACGTGCTGGTGTGGATTCTCCATCCCCTTATATATATGGAATTTAGGGATCGTATATCCGGACGGGTACTCTATTTGATCATACCAGCCTGGATAGGGTCATCCAGTCTTAACAATTTGGTCAGCCGCTTCGTTCGCCTGATGAGCTCGTAGATATAGTCATCCAGGGCGGTTTTACAAATGGTCTCCTCTTTGGTTGCTGAACAAGCCGGAAGAGGGTTCGATGTCTCTCCCCTATCGTCCTCAAGGATAATTGGAGGGTCTTCAGCTGGAGGATCTGGCTGTAACATCATCCCGACCTTGTCTTGGAATAAAAGCGCCATTCATTTTATGTTGGCAGCTTGTTCCGCTGCCTCTTTGTCCTTTGTTCAGTTGATAAAACTGCACATTTAATATGACATTTTCCTACTATTTCTATATAATAAAAGGTGTTTATTATAATATATGATACATATGAGGGTTTATCTGTAAAAATACTATTTTCATGTGTTTATATATTATAATTAACATTTGGTAGGAAAAAGTAAGCATATAATATCCATATGACATTTGGCCCACTTAATATGCTTACCATTTTAAAACCTTTGACCAATTCTTAAAGGTTAAGTTAATATCTCTACTAATATTATTTGTTGAGTTGTTGTGCAGAATTTTCAGGGCTGAAATCAAGGAAATCAAAGTTGTTGGAACAAACCTGCCTAATTAAGAAAGTAAACTAAAGAAATCAATTCTGGCGGTGACGTAGAAAAGATTTTCAGTTTCCAGATATTCAAAAGATCACCATATATCACCAGAAGAGCCCACAAGAAGATTGAGCCCAAGATTCCCCTACTTGGCCGCGGATCCGCGGCCAAACCCACCTTTTTGCCGCGGATCCACCGCGGTTTTGACGAGTTAGGAGATGGGATTTTTCAGTTTGGATCTTAACTACTAGTTTCCAATTTAGGCATCTAGGGTTCTGGTTTCGGGACTATAAATAAGGACCGAGAGCCTCTTGGAAAAATCATCAAACTGAAGAGATCACGAAGTCCACGACAGGCTCACGCATCCAGGCTGATCATCAACTGTTCGTCTACCTCCTTAGAAGAGATCGAGAAGCAAACTAGCATTTGTAATCATTTTCTAAGGAAACAAAGTGTAAATGAATTTTGTTGATTAATAAAGATAGTTCTTTTTCTTATTCTATTTCTTTGTAGTTTCAATATGATTTCTCTCTCCATGACTTCTTCTCCCAACATGCGCGAGTAATTCTCCGCTTGCTAGGGTTCGTAGGATTATGGTAGATTAATGGATGATGAAGATCCTTAAACTCTTTTTACGTCCTATAAAGTTTATAAACTTTACCAAAAGAATCACTAACATCCTAATCGGGCTCACTACCAATTTATTGCTAGTCTTGACCGCGATTAGAGATTAGATTAATGATTGTTTTGGTAAAGGCTAGATATGAACAGAGTTCCATGTCGAGATAGGGGTTAAGGGTGGGAACCCTTTTCCCTCCAGAAACCCTAATCTACATGCATCACTGTCGTTCTAGTTTTAAATGTATTAAAGGATAAAAAGAGTAATCTTTAATTAATCATCCATAACTACTAAATCCTAATGAACCCTACAAGCCCCCTTTTATATTAAACTTACATCCATAATTAATCTAGATCTATATTTTGCATCCGTGTTTAACATAGATCTAGAACCTACAACCATTCTTTATTCTTCCTCCTTTCTTTCTCAACACGCCTAAAGTAAGAATAAAATATTCAACGTTTCCCAGAGGACGACCCATACTCATCTCGGTCTAGCTACACGCGACACCGTTATTGATTGCGGTTAACTACTACACAAAATACAGATCAATCAAATGGCGCCGTTGCCGGGGATACATGCGTAATTTTTTATTCTTACTATTTGTGTTGAATTCTTATTCGATCTATATCATAAATAAAACAAAACTGCAAATTATATATTTAACGATTATTGTGTGAATTTTGCGAGGGAATCTGGAGTCACGGTCTTGAGGAAACAGAGAGCCAGAGACATTTATAAAGATCCAGAGGAGTATAGGAGGCCATGTAGAAAAACTATCAGAAGATCCCTCCACTTAGCGGCGGATCCGTGGCAAATAGGCCGAATCACGGCAGATCCGCGGCAAATAGGACAAATCACGGCGGAGGCGCGGCGCAAGGGAAGGATTAGGGTTTCGAAATTCTCTGGTATCTTTCTCAACTCTTTCTTTCTCCTCTGAAATCCAATAAAATATCTTTCTTGCAGGATTCTTTGCAAAATATCGCCGCTTAAAAATTATTTTGCAAAGTTTTGTTATTGCTTTGTTTATTCATATTTTAATACGGACATTAAGGGGCAAGACCACAATTCAGATTAGGTGGGGATTTTATCACCTTTTCTAAGCCACACAAATCACAAAACGAGCATCCTCCGCATAACCCTACATTAATTTAAAAAATATCTAGACCAAGACTCTAAGAACTGTCGCACTCAATAAGGACAAAGGAAGGTCGTAGGTAATTTATCGCTTATCCGTATTACTTTTATGGTGCCTAGGCAAGTGTGTCTAAGACAAGTGGTTACTTAATTAGGCCCGCTATTTTCGGTGATTCGTATAGCGGATACCTTCCAGTTACCTGGCACTTACCTGACCACAAGAGCAATAAAGAGGTGGTAGAGGATTTATCCTACGGCTTGTCCTTTGGAAGTCTAGGAGCGGTCTAGAGCTTATCCTAGGTAACCATAGTTCTAGGGTTGTTTGTGCATTTTTTTTTGTGATTTTGTGAGACAACCCCCTTGTCCACTTTTAAAGCAAAACAATTCAATTTTTTTCTTTTCCTTTTTACCTTTCCCCCCTTCTCTTCTTATAATGGGTGACCCAAACAGACGAACTCTTGTCGAGCTTTACTGTCCACAACCAGATATTTCTTGTTTTCATAATCGCTTCGGTATACCATCCGACTCTCCTATGTCTTTAAGAGATCGGATAGCGCAAGCGGATAGAAACAGTTGTCCACCTCAGTCCAGGTCTTATCAACCGTATCCTAATTCTACATCTGTTTCAGTTGATACTCCGGGTGAAGGAACTCCTAAACGCATGTCCATCGCTGAGCATATAGCAAGAGCTAACTACCAAAGTTCCAATCCGGACCAATATCAACCATCACCACCACTTTCTAAAGAAGAATTTCATAATCGGTTTGTGGCATATATGATATCTATTGAAAATAGCCAACTAACCAACCCATATCAATATTCTTCTTATCATAATATTGATTCTACTCCTGCCAATTTTCGCAACCATTCTCTTCCTATCAATCCTATCCGACTTTTACACCTTCTCTAGACAGTCCTTCTAATCAGTCATTTGGGAGTTTTAATTATCCACAAGAATTTCAATCTTATCATGAAACCCCTTATCAACCAAAGTCTAGTCTTGAGCGGAAATTAGAAGAAGGTATAGTGATGATGAACCGCATTAGAAAGGAATGGAAGGAAAGCATGGC
This sequence comes from Agapanthus africanus, assembly GCA_030015575.1. NCBI lineage: Eukaryota > Viridiplantae > Streptophyta > Magnoliopsida > Asparagales > Amaryllidaceae > Agapanthus > Agapanthus africanus. Next base: position 176,228,604 of record JASDDO010000028.1, read on the forward strand.
TAAATATGAAAAAGCAACAAGTTCTGAACCAGCCAAAAATTTTTCAATATATAATATGGGCATCGGACAAAATGAGAATTTGGGTAGTGAGACAGAATTATACACCCTTCCTAATCAAACCTTCCCTTTCCAAACTGAAATCCACAACTCCGGTTTCACAGATTCATCTAGTACACCAAATGACTCATCAATTAAAGATAGAATGTCTGATAAGTTGTGTGACTTTGTAGTGTTTGATTTACCCGATTGTGAAGGGTCCATTTCAAGTGAAACCATACCCAACCCTTGTGATCTCTACACCTCCACTCTTGAACCAAAATTGATTGAAAACTATACTTTTAATGAGGTGTTTGAGAATTTTAACCTTCACTTGAATGAGGAGATTGGCATTGGGGATATATTGAATGATGTACCGGGAATTTTAGATGAGTTTGTTCCACCAATTCATCAGGTCCTTTCACTTCCTTATGGTCATCATCTCGAGCCTTTAATTATTCTTCCCGAACCCCAAATGCGTCTCGATGTTGATAATAATGGTATCACCGAAAAGCAAAACGAAATTCAGCTTTCATCTCCCACATCTGGTTCAGCAATACTCGACACACCAATTTGTTTACCCATTTCATCTCCCACTTTCTCTGGTTCTTCTTCTATTCTTCCTTTAATTTTTGCGAATGTTGATGAATCACTATTCGATTTTTCGAGTTCGATAATTCTTGAAAGACAACTTGATTTAGACTCTTTTGAAAATGAAGTAGATAAGCTTTTCGAGAATCCTACCTACATAATTTTTGACAAATCAAGTGTGTTGAATTCTGACGCGATACTTATTGACATTGAAACGTTCAATCGGACCATCGATGAAAGTTTCGAAGATATTTGCGCCGACGAACTCACATTCCTAAACGACACGGATTTTGTGATTAATCAACCTCCACCTAAAGAAGTCGAACCACCACCATTTCTTCTTATCCCATACGAGAATATGATCCTGCTTTCCATTCCTAATCATCCACATTCTCGTTTCCGTTCACCATTATTGTTTCGTCTCTATCAACCGAGATGTAAACCATACCACCTCTTATCTCCCCACTTCTTCAAATCTCTGATTTTCCACCAACCAGTGTGTTATATCGATAAGATTTTTGAATGGTTGGTGTTGACTTTTGGTCTTTGCAAGGCTTTACTTTGACCAATAATTTTAACACCCCCCCAAAATAATTTTAAATGCTTAATACGATTTTACTTAAGTTTGGGGGGGATATTTTGGCTCTTGAAAGAAATTTTTTATAAGAATGTGAGCCAAAAATAAGTTTGGGCAGGATTTTCATGTCCCCATTTATAAATTTTTCCTCCCAAGCTTACAGGATTTTGAGCTTTAACAAGATGACAACAGTGAGAACACTGTTGAAAACAAGTTTGGGGGAGGTTTGTGCTTATTTACGCATCAATTTGCATCATACTTTGCATAAGCATAACATTTTCAAAATAAATTTAAAATTTTTCTTTTATAATAAAAGATTAGATAGTGAAAATTTACATCCAAAAGATTGGAAAAATTTAAGAAAACCTAGAAAATTAGAAGTTTTCTTAAACGAAACTAGTAATAAGTAGTTATGAGCCGTTGTCCCAAGGGTTAGTAAGATGAAAGAAATCACTAATCTGAGAATAAAAATAAGTCTGAAAAATAGTTCCTATTCTGAAAGCCAAACATTTGAACGTTGATACCCTACTATACGCACTTACACACGTCTTGAAACTCAGGATAGTAGAGGATACCTCAAAATGCTCTTGTCTAAAAGCCAAAGTATGAAGGAAATAATAAATGAAGAAAATATAAAATGGTGAAGAAAAATGAACACTGGTTTTGTAATCACCAAGGCAGCAATAAAAAAATATAGCGAGGGTGCTTCATTACCTAGTGCCTTAGACCAACTGGTTTGGGAGTCACTGTTAAGCCTTAGGTATTGCAAGACGAGGAAAATACTAATACGCCTAATAAGCAAGCACATGAGTAATCGGTCGGTTCGTACCTCAAGTAGTATTAATGGTCGCATGAAAAATATGTGAGCAAATCCATCTAAATATTCATTGATTAAAAGTACTAAGGCAGATGGACAAGTATGATAGCTTGAATTGAATTCTCCGAGTGTAGGGATGTCTTTTACACACACGTAGGGGTATATGGTCGATGTTTGGATGAAAGGTAGGAATGAAGAATAAAGACGATGTTTTATTGAGGGATGATGTGATTTCTAACATCTTTTCATGACTATTAAGATAGGGCTCGTGACAACTGAAAAGCAAGTGTAGTTGGAAACTCTAAATTTTCAAAGTATTTCTTTTATAGTTCTTATCTTTATATATAACTTTCACAGTCTTGCTTTTATTATAGGATTTTGTGGGTGTAATCCACTGAAAACCCTCAGGAGACAACACTCCTCCGACTAGGGACACCTAGAGGTTTAACTGCTTGTTGCACTCGCTCAGTGCAATCGTGTTGCCTACGAAAGTGTGCTTAGCTTTCTCCTTTCTCTTTGACCTTCTTTTGAATAAACTAGTTTGCTCGGGACGATCAAAGATAAGTTTGGGGGTATTTGTTCAGTTGATAAAACTGCACATTTAATATGACATTTTTCCTACTATTTCTATATAATAAAAGGTGTTTATTATAATATATGATCAATATGAGGGTTTATCTGTAAAAATACTATTTTCATGTGTTTATATATTATAATTAACATTTGGTAGGAAAAAGTAAGTATATAATATCCATATGACATTTGGCCCACTAAATATGCTTACCTTAATAAAACCTTTGACCAATTCTTAAAGGTTAAGTTAATATCTCTACTAATATTATTTGTTGAGTTATTGTGCAGAATTTTCAGGGCTGAAATCAAGGAAATCAAAGTTGTTGGAACAAACCTGTCTAATTAAGAAAGTAAACTAAAGAAATCAATTCTGGCAGTGACGTAGAAAAGATTTTCAGTTTCCAGATATTCAAAAGATCACCATATATCACTAGAAGAGCCTACAAGAAGATTGAGCCCAAGATTCCCCTACTTGGCCGCGGATCCGCGGCCAAACCCACCTTTTCGCCGCGGATCCGCCGCGGTTTTGACGAGTTAGGAGATGGGATTTTTCAGTTTGAATCTTAACTACTAGTTTCCAATTTAGGCATCTAGGGTTCTGGTTTCGGGACTATAAATAAGGACCGAGAGCCCCTTGGAAAAATAATCAAGCTGAAGAGATCACGAAGTCCACGACAGGCTCACGTATCCAGGCTGATCATCTACTGTTCGTCTACCTCCTTAGAAGAGATCGAGAAGCAAACTAACATTTGTAATCATTTTCTAAAGAAACAAAGTGTAAATGAATTTTGTTGATTAATAAAGGTAGTTCTTTTTCTTATTCTATTTCTTTGTAGTTTCAATATGATTTCTCTCTCCATCTCTTCTTCTCCCAACATGCGCGAGTAATTCTCCGCTTGTTAGGGTTCGTAGGATTAGGGTAGATTAATGGATGATGAAGATCCTTAAACTCTTTTTACGTCCTATAAAGTTTATAAACTTTACCAAAAGAATCACTAACATCCTAATCGGGCGTACTACCAATTTATTGCTAGTCTTGACCGCGATTAGAGATTAGATTAATGATTGTTTTGGTAAAGGCTAAATATGAATGGAGTTCCATGTCGAGATAGGGGTTAAGAGTGGGAACCCTTTTCCCTCCAGAAACTCTAATCTACATGCATCACTGTCGTTCTAGTTTCAAATGTATTAAAGGATAAAAAGAGTAATCTTTAATTAATCATCCATAACTACTAAATCCTAAAGAACCCTACAAGCCCCCTTTTATAAATTAATCTAGATCTATATTTTACATCCGTGTTTAACATAGATCTAGAACCTACAACCATTTTTTATTCTTCCTCCTTTCTTTCTCAACATGCCTAAAGTAAGAATAAAATATTCAACGTTTCCCAGAGGACGACCCGTACTCATCTCGGTCTAGCTACACGCGACACCGTTATTGATTGCGGTTAACTACTACACAAAATACAGATCAATCATCCTTCTTCTCGAGGATTCTGCGGAGGAACTCAGCATCGGTTTCTTGTTCATGACGCTGCTCTGACGACGTTTCTGTTAGTGTATATGCCCTAGAGGCCATTACTGTATCATACTAGTTTGTATATTACTTGATGGAAGCATGGGTTATTCACAGTTGTATAAACAATCTTGCTCAATATAGTAGTATGCTACTTGGTTTGTCTCTGCTTTAATGTGTACATGTGTGTTTCTTTATTGTATCATCTATACGCATTAGTAGAGCCCTTAGGATCTTTGCTTGATTACCGGCGTTGTGATGGCGATCACACTCGTGGGGGCTGGGTAATCCATAAGCACATCCTTATACACGTCCCTAGTTGTGGGATTATCGGGACAGGGTATCGATACTCCGGAGTAGACTAGCGTATGCGCTTCTCATCCCAGCACGGGAGACGGTCTGTCCCACAGCCGTCAGTATATCGTACTTGAGATAGTATGCGGGTGCTCGTTAGGATACGAGTACACCGGACAGGACTCGTTGGGAACTGATAGTTGGTATTATACCTATCGTCAGTTATCAGCTCCCAGATGACATGAGTACAGCTTTAGTCCGCTGACTTGACACTGTCACTTCGCCTCGAGTGTGTTCCCACTGTTCTTTGATTACTACCCTACCATGGCTCACTGAGTCATGCAAACAGGTAGTAGTTGGGTGCAGTCCCGAAGCACTTGGAGGCAGTGACGGTTAGACAGGATTCGTCTCTCCCGGTATTGGGGGTTGACATCGCGCTATGTCTAGGAGAGCCATTACACATGTAGTCCCTGGCCAGGGCAAGCGAGACATACTGGTAGGTTTCCAGTGATGTCTCAGGGTGTTCTGGGCTACACTCCGACACGACTTGTACCGCTATTAGGGGACTGACGTTCACCACCCCCTAGGCCCGCCATGCGATGTATCAGACGAACAGACCGGACTGTACGGAGATTGTCACATACAGGCTCAGTAGGAGTTCGGATGGGTTTACCTCATCGGCCTTCTTATCGACATCTACCTGGGGACCGTTACGTATAGCTAGTGCCGCTTGCGGTCTGTGGTTAAACCCACTGCCAGCGTAGTGTCGAGTCTTTAGAGTCCCACAGAGAGAGTTTCCCTGCATTGAGCGAAACGTGTAGAGGCCGTATGGTTTTACGGCGGAGCTACGATCACTTACGTGCACTTGTGTGCGCATGCTGTTCGGGCAGGCAACAGTAGTGGGCTTTGGTTTAAGCCAGATCCTAGTATTGCACAGATGGATTTGATTTGTCTTCTGTGCATTCGCATTCTACGGAATGCTGATGCGGGTGTGTATGCACAGTTTTGAGGAGCGATGAAGGAGGAGGTGCCCCATTAGGGTTTTGGCAGTTGGTTCAGCCAAAACCGTAATGCGGCACACTCATTAGGGTTTTGACAGTTCGTTTGGTCAAAACCGTTATGAGCCGAAGACATTGTTTACTAATCTTTTTAGTGATAGATTTGTGTTGGCTAATTGCATTGACCATTTGACCACTTGGATCTCTCTTGACTTTGTTGACCCGTTGACCGTGTTGACCATTGACCTTCAAGAGAGATCCACACTCTTCTTTCATTTTCTTTTTATTTCTTGTGTTATGATAATGGTCAATTCAATGTGCCATCAACTTCTATCATGATAGGATTAGTAATGATGATTTTGTGTATTATTGGAACCATGGTTCATTTCTTTTGTTTTAATCTTTTCATTATTCTCTTCTCATTCTCTTTCTTGAAGTGAGAAGAAAAAGAAAAGCTCCATGGTTGCTAAGTTTTTCCTTCTTCTTCCTCCTCTTGATCTCATCTTTTGATCTCATGTGTTGTGAGAAAAAGATCCCACAAAGACAAACACATCCATACATCTCCTCTACACAACCTAGGGCTTCTAGATTAGCGATCTCTTTGCCCTAGTTATCTCAGCTCGAGGTGGAGCTCGGTGTACATCTCTCGGGTGGATCGTCTTCAACTCAAGGAGGCCGCGGAGGTGACCAAAGTCCGGATCAAGCCTCGGAGCAAGCAAGGAGAAGAACAACAAGAAGAGAAGGAGTACAAGTTGAGGTATAACCCCTAACCGAGTAGATAAATCTCTAGTTAGGATGCTAGTGTATTGTTTAGTAAAGATCCGGCTTTTACGGTCCATGTTACCATGTTCAGAAAAAATTTTGTTCTACCGTTTCCGCAACCCCGAAAGAACCGGGAGAGGTAACGTGGACCTAACAGTGGTATTAGAGCCTAACTAAACACACCCTAGCATGTTAGCAAAGTGTTTAGAATTTCGACCGGACGAAAAACCGCAAAACACCCCGGATATTTCAAGTTTCTGCCGATTTTTTTTCTGTTCAAAAATTAATAAATCATACACTAAAAATCGGCTCAGGCTTTTCTTAGAACAGGCAAGAAAAATGATCGCACGAGTCGACCAACTCACCGCGGTTCCGCGGCAGAAGCCGCGGAACCGCGGCCGAGTTGACTCGGCCGTGGATCATTTTTGTTGCAGTTTGTTTCTGGTGAGTTTTTGGGATTTTTGGTATATGACTTTTCTGCCCAGTTTTTCCAAAAAGCAAAATTTGTTTTTGGGGCTCAAAAATCCGTATTTTTGGTCGATGTTCTATAGACTTTGGCTAATGGTTATATCTGTAATGTTATATGTGTATTGAACGTCTGCTAATCGCTATACGTCGATTAGTGGGGGTTATACATATCTGTGATCTGTGTTGTTGATGGTATGTGTATATGAACTCGTTGGATTGTCGCGGATGAATAGCCGGGGTGGATGTGAGATGAGAGTTTCTTTTTCTTTCATTCATGTAATAAATTTGTAAATTGATGTAATATTATTTATATGGCCGCACAACCGGGTCGGGGTTGTAGCCGTCATTGTATAATTCTTTTTACTGTTTTTGCTCCTAGGATAGACCCATGGAGGGGGTGCACAAACTACGGGTATCTCAAAGTGCCGAGTGGCCTACTCACGGCGTTGAGGGAGGTTGCTTCGCTTCGGGTACTTGGCGGGTAGTTTGCCGCACCCGTAGGGGTCTTGGGTAGGGTATTGGCTATTCATCGCGACCGTGTAATCCGCTTTTCGTTGCAGGCTCGAACGAATCGCGGGTTCCTAGTATATCCAAAGTGTTCATCTGTGATCTGGATTGGCTATCATTGCTATATGTCTATATATAATAACTATTTAGGCGTTGCTTATGTTTTTCAGCCGCGCTAGCCCAGCCCCCGCTCTGTCGTTAGTTAAGTAACCTAACGGGTGATGACAGGGCCCCGTGGCGAATGCGAATGGCATAAGCGTACGTCATATTTTGGTTGTTTTCTGCAATGGTAGGATTTAAATGATGGGACGCATTAAAAGAACTAATGCAAGAAAATAAACCTAAAAGACGTTGTTGGAACAATTTTTCAAAAAAAGCTGTTATTGCAAGGACGTTCATTTTTGTTTTGCATCGAGGTATTCGGTTATGAATGCCCGGCACCTCATTCGACGAGGCAAGGGCCGAGATCCCCTCATCGGGAGTGACCCCTTGGACAAAAGTTTGCGTCAGAGTAATAATTTCACTATAGTCGATTAATTCTTGCTTTGCATCGAGGTATTCAGTTTGGAATATCCTGCACCTCATTCGACGAGGAAAGAGCCGAGATCCCTTCACAGGGAGTGACCTCTTTAGCAAAAGTTTTTCGCCACTATATTTTCAAAAAGTGTATCACGTTCCTTCAACGATATCAAGTTCATTACGTTAACGGGTTTTCGCCAAAACCCAGCCGTAGCCCTCCGTCATTTCTTATAAGTTATACTTAGTATTCGTGCTGCGTTTGTTGACTGTGTCGAGGCGCAGTGAACAGTAGCTGAGTATTGCTTATCTGCTGGATACAATGTGATTGGTTAGGACAGTCGTGTAACCTTGTTGACTGTATCAAGGGTTATGCGGATGGGTTTAATGCAATCAAGATAATGACGGGTTGAACTTGAGTAGGACCCTTTGAATTGTTGACTGTGTCAAGGTCACTTGGGTCCTAGGGGCAAAAACCACATCGGGAGTTTCAAAAGTACTGAAACTTGCTAGTGTTGCATACCATTTGGAGTGTGATGATTCTGGTAGGATTCCTTCAGTTTTGTCACGCGATGATATTTGGATCCTGATCCTACTGTGAGTATATGCTACTCCTCGGGAACTTTCTCGCTTAACGATCAATGCTATAAACCAAGTAGGTGTCTAGAAAGGTGTTAGCGGGGCTACGCCCACAGGGAAAAGAGGTTACTTAATTAAGGAACTTCGCGAAAGCGTTGGAAAACCTCCCTCGAAGTACCGACACTGGCCTGGCTGAACGGTTAAGCAAGTATTGTACGGTGAGATTGATCCCAACTAATTCTTCCTTTATGGTTTGAGGAAGGATTCGAGAGACAGTGGGAGCCATCCTATTTAGACAAATTAAAAACCAATCTAAACTTGCAAGAGCACACGCTAAGTGTTTCTTTTCTCTCTCTCCAGGTAGTAACCATTTCACGCCCTAATCAAGATAATAAAATGTATCGCTTGACCGATCCGAATTCTTATTCGGGGCTGGGGAACGTTGGTTCGGCTCTAACTTGTGACAACAGTCATAAATATGAGCAAGGGAAAGGGGATTGTATGGATTCCCAGGATACCCAGTTGAAGAAGAAGTATGGTTTTGCATCTACTTCAGGTGTTCTTGTAATTGAGAACTGTTTTACGGTCAACCCTACCTCCTGGGTACTTGATACCGGATCAGGATCTCATATCTGTAATTTATTGCAGGGACTGAGAAAAGGTAGGAAAGTTGCACCGGGTGATATGTCGCTCAGAGTAGTGAACAGAGCACAAGTTAATGCGGCAGCCGTCGGTGAATATCACCTAGTATTGCCAAATGGCAAGACTATGATTTTGAACGATTGCTACTATGTACCTTCCATGGTTTGCAACATCATATCAGTTTCTTTACTCGATAAAGATGGATATAACTTTGTTCTTGATAGAAATATCATGAACATTTACCTTCATAAGGTACTGGTTGCAGAGGGTACACTGTGTAATGGTATCTACGTTCTAAATCAGAATACAGTTCTCAATATACAAAACACACGCAAGAGGAAGAATTCAGATACGAATGAATCCTACTTGTGGCATTGTAGACTTGGTCATATCGGAGAGAAAAGACTGAGTAAGTTGCATAAAGATGGACTCTTGAATACGTTCGAGTTTTCATCCTATGAAACTTGTCAGTCTTGTCTCAAAGGAAAGATGACCAAATCTCCGTTCACCGGACATGGAGAAAGAGCAGCAGAGCTCTTGGGACTCGTACATAGTGATGTATGTGGTCCGATGTCTATACATGCAAGGGTGGGTTCTCGTACTTCATCACATTCACTGGCGATCTCTCTAGGTTCGGATATGTGTATCTGATGAAACACAAATCTGAAGCTTTTGAGAAATTCAAGGAATTCAGAAACGAAGTAGAGAACCAGACTGGCAAAAGTGTCAAGATCCTCCGGTCTGACAGGGGAGGGGAGTACTTAAGCACGGAATTCCAAGATTACTTAAAAGAGAATGGCATTCTCTCTCAGCTCACTCCTCCTTATACACCACAGCACAACGGTGTTTCGGAGCGGAGGAATCGTACCCTATTGGATATGGTTCGCTCCATGATGAGTAGTGCTGAGTTGCCTCTTTCATTCTGGGGATATGCACTTCAAACTGCAGCACATCTATTGAATCAAGTTCCATCCAAATCCGTGCCTAAGACTCCGTATGAAATATGGAGTGGTAAAAGTTTGTATCTTAAACGTATTAAGATTTGGGGTTGCCCAGCTTATGTCAAAAAACAGAACCCAGACAAACTTGAGGCACGGGCAGTTTTGTGTAAGTTTGTGGGATACCTAAAAGATTCAAGTGGGTATCTGTTCTACCATGCAGAGCAACAGAAGATAATTGTTTCAAGAAATGCCACATTTTTAGAAAAAGAATTTCTTGTCAAAAATATTAGTGGCAGCACGGTAGAACTGGATGAAATTCCAGAAACACAAGCTTTAACAAAAGATTTGGTGGAACCGCTAGATTCAGTTACAACCAACGAACCTCAGCCACTCCGCAGATCTGGTAGGATTTCTCGTCCGCCCGAGAGATACTACGGTTTTCTCATAGACGGGGATCGAGAGGATTGCATCTTGGAAGAAGATGACCCTACCAGTTTCAGGCAGGCCATTATCAGTAGGGACTCTAATAAGTGGCAGGAAGCAATGCAATCCGAAATGGAGTCCATGTACGCCAATACAGTGTGGACCTTGGATATTGCTCCACCTAGGGTAAAACCCGTTGGATGCAAATGGATCTACAAAAGGAAACTTGGTGTAGATGGGCAGGTGGAAACCTATAAGGCTAGACTCGTTGCAAAAGGTTTTCATCAAAGACCTGGTTTGGACTATGACGAAACTTTTTCTCCGGTGGCTATGCTCAAATCCATTCGGATCCTACTTGCCATTGCTGCCTTCCATGACTATGAAATCTGGCAGATAGATGTTAAAACGGCTTTCCTAAACGTTTGTTTGGAAGAGTGCGTTTACATGGATCAGCCAGAAGGTTTCGTAGACAGTGGGAGCAACAGGAAGGTGTGCAAGTTGCTTAAATCCATTTATGGATTAAAGCAGGCATCACGGAGCTGGAACATCTGTTTTGATGAGGCAATCAAGGAATTTGATTTCATCAAGAACGAAGATGAACCCTGTGTCTATAAGAAGATTGTAGGACGAACTGTCGTATTCCTAGTCTTGTATGTGGACGACATTCTTTTGATAGGAAATGACATTCCTATGCTACAATCTATCAAGCTATTTTTGTCACAAAGGTTCTCCATGAAGAACCTGGGTGATGCCTCGTACATTCTGGGGATCAAGATCTATAGAGATAGATCTAAGAGACTACTGGGACTTTCGCAGTCCAGGTACATAGAGACCGTACTAAAGAGATTTAGTATGGAAGATTCCAAGCGCGGTAGCATACCCGCATTGCACGGAATTACCCTCTCCAAGAAGATGTCTCCTAAGACTGACGAGGAGAGGATTCGCATGAGCACTATACCCTACGCTTCGGCGGTAGGATCTATAATGTATGCGATGCTATGTACAAGACCAGATGTAGCTTACGCACTGAGCGTGGTAAGCCGGTATCAGTCAGACCCAGGGGAGGACCACTGGAAGGCAGTGAAGAACATTCTCAAGTACCTGAGAAGGACTAAGGAGATGTTCCTGGTTTACGGTAATGGAGACCTCAGGGTCAAGTCCTTTACCGATTCAAGCTTCCAGAGTGACAAAGATGACAGCAAGTCTGTCTCGGGTTTTGTGTTTACCCTCAACGGAGGGGCGGTATGTTGGAGGAGTTCCAAACAGGATACCGTCGCAGACTCGACGATGGAGGCTGAATACATTGCTGCAAGCGATGCCACAAAAGAGGCGGTCTGGATGAAGAAGTTCACTAGTGAACTTCAGGTGGTTCCGTCCATTGTTGACCCAATACCTTTGTATTGCGATAACAATGGGGCTATAGCTTTAGCGAAGGAACCAAGGTCCCATCAGAAATCTAGGCACATCTTAAGGCGGTATCACCTGATCAGGGAGATCATTGATCGCCAGGAGATCGAGGTGCGGAGAGTGGACACAAAAGACAACACGGCGGATCCATTCACGAAGGCCTTACCCCAGACTCAGTTCGAGCGGCTGATCGAGATGATAGGTCTTCGATACGCCAGTATATGGCCTTAGTGCAAGTGGGAGATTGTTAGTGTATATGCCCTAGAGGCCATTACTGTATCATACTAGTTTGTATATTACTTGATGGAAGCTTGGGATATTCACAGTTGTATAGACAATCTTGCTCAATATAGTAGTATGCTACTTGGTTTGTCTCTGCTTTAATGTGTACATGTGTGTTTCTTTATTGTATCACCTATACGCATTAGTAGAGCCCTTAGAATCTTTGCTTGATTACCGGCGTTGTGATGGCGATCACACTCGTGGGGGCTGGGTAATCCACAAGCACATCCTTATACACGTCCCTAGTCCTGGGATTATCGAGACAGGGCATCGATACTCCGGAGTAGACTAGCGTATGCGCTTCTCATCCCAGCATGGGAGACGGTCTGTCCCACAGCCATCAGTATGTCGTACTTGAGATAGTATGTGGGTGCTCGTTAGGATACGAGTACACTGGACAGGACTCGTTGGGAATTGATGGTTGGTATTATACCTACCGTCAGTTATCAGCTCCCAGGTGACATGAGTACAGCTTTAGTCCGCTGACTTGACACTGTCACTTCGCCTCGAGTGTGTTCCCACTGTTCTTTGATTACTACCCTACCACGGCTCTACTGAGTCATGCAAACAGGTAGTAGTTGGGTGCAGTCCCGAAGCACTTGGAGGCAGTGACGGTTAGACAAGATTCGTCTCTCCCGGTATTGGGGGTTGACATCGCGCTGTGTCTAGGAGAGCCATTACACATGTAGTCCCTGGCCAGGGCAAGTGAGACATACTGGTAGGTTTCCAGTGATGTCTCAGGGTGTTCTGGGCTACACTCCGACACGACTTGTGCCGCTATTAGGGGACTGACGTTCACCACCCCCCTAGGCCCGCCATGCGATGTATCAGATGAACAGACCGGACTGTACGGAGATTGTCACATACAGGCTCAGTAGGAGTTCGGATGGGTTTACCTCATCGGCCTTCTTATCGACATCTACCTGGGGACCGTTACGTACAGCTAGTGCCGCTTGCGGTCTGTGGTTAAACCCACTGCCAGCGTAGTGTCGAGTCTTTAGAGTCCCACACAGAGAGTTTCCCTGCATTGAGCGAAACGTGTAGAGGCCGTATGGTTTTACGGCGGAGCTACGATCACTGACGTGCACTTGTGTGCGTATACTGTTCGGGCAGGCAACACTAATGGGCTTTTGTTTAAGCCAGATCCTAGTATTGCACAGATGGATTTGATTTGTCTTCTGTGCATTCGCATTCTACGGAATGCGGATGCGGGTGTGTAAGCACAGTTTTGAGGAGCGATGAAGGAGGAGGTGCCCCATTAGGGTTTTGGTAGTTGGTTCAGCCAAAACCGTAATGTGGCACACTCATTAGGGTTTTGACAGTTCGTTTGGTCAAAACCGTTATGAGCCGGAGACATTGTTTACTAATCTTTTTAGTGATAGATTTGTGATGGCTAATTGCATTGACCATTTGACCACTTGGATCTCTCTTGACTTTGTTGACCCGTTGACCGTGTTGACCATTGACCTTCAAGAGAGATCCACACTCTTCTTTCATTTTCTTTTTATTTCTTATGTTATGATAATGGTCAATTCAATGTGCCATCAACTTCTATCATGATAGGATTAGTAATGATGATTTTGTGTATTATTTGAACCATGGTTCATTTCTTTTGTTTTAATCTTTTCATTATTCTCTTCGCATTCTCTCTCTTGAAGTGAGAAGAAAAAGAAAAGCTCCATGGTTGCTAATTTTCTCCTTCTTCTTCCTCCTCTTGATATCATCTTTTGATCTCATGTGTTGTGAGAAAAAGATCCCACAAAGACAAACACATCCATACATCACCTCTACACAACCTAGGGCTTCTAGATTAGCGATCTCTTTGCCCTAGTTACCTCGGCTCGAAGTGGAGCTCGGTGTACATCTCTCGGGTGGATCTTCTTCGACTCAAGGAGGCCGCGGAGGTGACCAAAGTCCGGATCAAGCCTCGGAGCAAGCAAGGAGAAGAACAAAATGAAGAGAAGGAGTACAAGTTGAGGTATAACCCCTAACCGAGTAGATAAATCTCTAGTTAGGATGCTAGTGTATTGTTTAGTAAAGATCCGGCTTTTACGGTCCATGTTACCATGTTCAGAAAAAATTTTGTTCTACCGTTTCCGCAACCCCGAAAGAACCGGGAGAGGTAACGTGGACCTAACAGTTTCCGGGCTTTCTTTTGGCCTAGTGAGTACGGCCATCTATGTTAACATTTCCTGAAGCTTCTGTTGTTGCTCCTGGGCCTTTGTTATGGATCTGGTGAGTGGTCGATGACCCGTAGAGATACGACTATCCTCTTTCCCGGATGCCATATATACAGTGTGCACCACCATGCCCCCAGACTTGGGCCGTTTAGATTCAGTGCCCTTGAGATTCGTCGCGAACACGAGGACTTTCTCTGGCCTTCTTCTTTTGTGGGCGGTCAAAGTTGAGGGAGCCGTTGCAGCGGGCACCCAAATAGATGACATCTCCTGTGGCATGACAGGGTAGTCCTTCTCTTGCCGAACTTTCATCTTCTTCGATCGGCGGGAGTAGTCTTAGTTGATCACCGAGTCTTGGACCTGTCGCCAGACCTTGTGAATTTTAGAGGACAGCCGCTGAGGAGGCTGCTCTATCTTTGTCTTTGTAGCATTCTTCATAGGTGGAGGAGATCTTTTTAGCACGGCAGTCGGAGAGTTCTTGCGGACCCTCCTGAATGGTTCAAAGCCAATCCCAGTTGGAACAGCAGCGTCAACTTCCACCGTTGGAACTGGCAGGGTAAATCCAGATGGGGAATTGTCCCCAGCTTTCCTCACTCGACGCCAGTGGCGACGTCAAGCGTGTCGAGTGGATGGGACCACCTTTTCTATTGGATGAGCTTCCTCATGCCGCCTGCTTTGAGGAGAGGCTGTTATTGGCGCTAGCCTGTCGAAGACTGACGTCCGTTGATAGGGGATAGTCAGTCTTACGAAGGACAACTTTCGAACAGGGGAAGCAGCCTTCGTGACTTCGCATGGAGTAGGAGCTAAAACGGCCAGTCTTGTGAAGACCGGCCCCATAGCAGGAGAAGCCGCCTTAGCGATTTTAGGAGCAGGAATGGTTATCCGCTTCAGGATAACCCCTTGAGGTATTGTGGGCTTCTTGACTGGACCATCTGAGCTTCGGCTCAGCCTATCAAAGATTGAGGTGCTGGATTTGGACGACCCATTGAAAGGGGCCGTGGTAGTGGTAAGCTAATCAAAAACCGGCTTCTTTGGAACTTCGTGCGACAGCATTGGGCGCTGAAGCTTGCTGGTGGAATCATTGTCCCAAAGAATAGCCCAGTAGTGGCTTGTGTCACCTGTTTCACTGGCATCGTAAAAAGGAAGGACGCTTGAGGCCCATAGGTCACTCCTCCGACAGGGACGGAGTGGGAGTTGTTGCAGTTGGTGTAGTTGAAACCCATTGATCTTCTTTTTCTGCATGGAGCAAGAAACCAAATCGTAGTACCTCGAATCCAGGGGCAACCATAGCAAACCGCGATTCGTTCGCGAAACACGACACATGAAGTGTGGAGTGGAAAGAGTAAAAAGTCCCACCGGGCGTGCCAGAATCTGTTCTCCGCCGAAAGACCGGGAAGACAAACGTCTTGCCTGAATTTGGGGGCAGATGCTATTTGTTTTTATCCGTACACCTCTCTGAAGATGCTAAGTTGATTTATGGCACCATATATCGAAGGTTTAAACGGATGCTACCGATGTAACAAACTTTGTCAGATTCCCCCGCGTTGAGGGGTTTTTGATTGTGGAGACGCTCTTCCCTGCAGGCGCAAGCCCCTGCAATTAATTACGCTACCGCATCGTGGTAACTACTTTCTCCTTCTCCAGATGGTCACTTCGTGTCATGTGTGTTTGTTTTGTTTTTGGTTGCCCGTGGATTGTATACGGAGACTAATTTATGTTGTCGCCCGTAGGGCGTGGATTAGTCCAAATCCGTATTTTCTTAGATTTGGGTTTGGGTTGGTTTAAGGATCATTAATCTCATTTGAGACTAAGCTCAACTTAAACGTTTGTTAAGGATACATTAGTCTAATTTCAGACTAAGATCTACTTAATAAGATCATTTAGATCCAACAAAAGAGCGTTTGGGCTCTATTGTTTAGTTTAGGGACATTACGGTCCAGAAGTTTAAGGACATCATAGTCCATGAAGTTTAAGGACATCATAGTCCATAGTTTAAACACGTCATAGTATGTAAAGTTTAAAGACATCATAGTCTATGAGTTTAAGGACCTTACAGTCCATGGTAGTTTAGAGACATCATAGTCTGTAAAGTTTAAGGACATCATAGTCCATGAGTTCAAGGACCCCACAGTCCGTGGAATGTCTGGTTGTTGGGACCCGTCATCTTTCTGAAGACGTTGAAAGATTAAACGACAAATATCAGAGGAGTGAACAGATGTACACTTGAACCAAATGCCAGATTGAGAAGGAATGGGATGAACATTACTTTGAATGCCATCTGTTAGGAGAACACTAGTCATCTTTAGGACTAGGATTAGTTTGGAGAGGCCAGAACATGGGGGCTCAGTTGATTGGTGACCAAAAGGGTCTTGGTTTCGGAAGACTTGGCTAATTTGAGCTAAGGTTGATTTCCCTTAGTCACCCCATAATGCTAAGCACTGAATCAGTGTTACACACTGGAATTTGGAGGAGCTCACGTGTGAACACGTGAGGGGCCGCGAAGTAGGCATTGTTCCTTGAGTTTATTCCCTCGTGTGTGTGTGTGTGTGTGTGTTCACCGCCGGAAGCCGGGAATACTGAACGTCTTGCCTGAATCTGGGGACAGATGCTAATTGGTGCTATCCGTCCACCTCTCCGAAGATGCCAAGTTGATTTATGGCACCATGTATCGAAGGTTTAAATGGATGCGGCCGATGTAGCAGACTTCGTCAGATTCCCCCTCGCATGAGGAGTTTTTGATTGTGGGGACGCTCTTCCCTGCAGGCGCAAGCCCCTGCAGTTAATTACGCTACCGCATCACGGTAACAACTTTCTCCTTCTCCATATGGTCACTTCATGTCGTGGGTGTTTGTTTTGTGTTTGGTTGCCCATGGATTGTCTACGGAGACTATATTGTGTTGTCGCCCATAGGACGTGGATTAGTCCAAATCCGTATCTTTCTTAGATTTGGGTTTGGGGGGGTTGTGTTTAAGGATACGTTAGCCTTATTTGAGGCTAAGATCAACTTAAACGTTTGTTAAGGACACGTTAGTCTAATTTTAGACTAAGATCAACTTAACGGGATCGTTTAGATCCGACAAGAGAGCAATTGGGCTCTATTGTTTAGTTTAGTGACATTGCGGTCAAAAATTAGTTTAAGGACATTGCGATCCGATGTTAGTTTTAAGACATCGCGGTCAAGCTTAAAGACATCATAATCTGTGAGCTTAAGGACCTCACAGTCCGGTGTTAGCTTTAAGACGTCACGGTAGAGGTTAAGGACATCATAGTCCGTGGATTTAAGGACCCCACAGTCCGATATTAGTTTTAAAACATCACGGTCGAGGTTAAGGACATCATAGTCCGTGGATTTAAGGACTCCACAGTCCAATGTTAGTTTTAAGACATCACGGTCGAGGTTAAGGATGTCATAGTCCATGAGTTTAAGGACACCACAGTCCGGTATTAGTTTTAAGACATTACGGTCAAGGTTAAGGACGTCATAGTCCATGAGTTTAAGGACCCCACAGTCCGTAGCAGTGTGTGGTTGTTGGGACCCGTCACCTCTCTAACGACGTTGAAGGATTACTACGACGGATGTCAGAAGAGTAAAGAGATGTACCCTCAAACCGGGTGTAAATTTATTGGAAGAGTGGTTGTGCTCAGTTCAATTTATATTGAGGACTTATGGCCAAAATTGGGCTAAGTCCAATCAAAAATGTTTAACATTTTATTCATGTTTGGTCTGTTAGGCCTTTATTTGGGCTCTGCCTTTTAATAATGCATAGCATTTACTAGGAACAAAGTGGTGTTCTGACAGTGCGCCACGTGGCGCATCAGGCGCTTTGTGCCAATTAATGAGCGCATTGCGCTAGCGCACATAAGAGTGGCACGTGTCGCGCTCAGCGCTAAGCGCAAGTCTGTTAGTGCACTGCGCTTTCAGAGTGCGCTGCGCCAGTGAATGACACGTGGCACGTTCTGGCGTAGTGCGCCAGTCCAAGAGCGCAGTGCGCTAATTTTAGAAGCGCCAAGCGCAAACCGTTCTGTGGTTGACACGTGGCGCGTTTTGGCGATGTGTGCCAGTCCAATAAGCGCAAAGGCGCATTTCAAGAGTGCAAGGCACTGTCCAATAGCGCAGAGCGCATTTTGATCAAATTCAGATCAAAGAACAAGTTTTTTGTTCTTCAAGGGAGGCATTGCCTCAAGATCCAAGAACTGAGTTTCTTGTTCTCATCAAAAGGCTGTGCCTTTATAGATCAAAAGATCTATGAATGAAGTAAATTACTTCTTTAAATCTTTTATGATTAGATCTTTCTTTGATCTTTTTTTTTCTTTTTTATTGAAGATCTTGATCTTGTTCTTAGATCTTTGATATTTTTAGAAGATGATTCTTCTTTTTTAATGAGATGATTTCATCTCTGTTCTTCAAGAATATGATTCTTTACCTTTAAAGATGAAGAAGATGATCTTCTTTCTTCAAAGGCTTGCCTTTCTTTCTCTTTGAGTTTTTTCTCAAAATTTGCAGAGGGTTTTCTCTATTCTGTGTGTGTGAGACTTGGAATCTAGGGGTCTTTATATAGAGTCAATTGATTTGTTAAGTTAGTTACAGAGATCTTTCTCTGATTAATTTGGGGGTGTTTCCCCACCATTGGATCTTTGATCTTAGGGCTTCTGTTTTACAGAAGACAATTTTCTTATTTTAATAAGATTGGAAAGATCTTTCTAGAATTTTAATTCTGATTAATTAATAATTTATTATTTAAATTCCATTGCTGGCGCAATTGGCACTAGCGCGCCTGCGTTTGATACGTGTCGCGCAGCGCAACTGCGCTAGCGCACCTGTGTTTGACACGTGGCGCGCAGCGCAGAGCGCAAGGAATCTGAAGTGTTGCTTCAATTTTAAAATTTGAAACAGAGCTTTGCTCTGATTGGGGGTGCGCTGCCTGGGGCGCAGCGCTCCTGGCACTGGCGTGTCTTCTTTTGACATGTGGCGCTCATCGCACAGCGCAAGGGATCTGAAGCATTGCTTCAATTTTTGAATTTTTGATCTCAAGAGTTTTTTCATGGATCTTTAAGATCCCAGAACTAATTCTTAGGAATTATTTTTCATTAACTTTTGATGGATTTTCCATCATCATTACAGAGCTAGGCTCTTTAAGGAATTTTATTCCCTCGTGACCAAAGTTTGACTAGTGTCACTCTGTTATAGAGCTTTGCTCTGAAAGGGAGATTTTCTCCTTGTCTCGAGGGTTTCTCATTTAATGAGAATATTCTTTGAGGATTTTCTCATTAATTGGCAGTCTCATCCAATGACGAGGCTGTCTTATTAATCGATGCATTGTCATCTGGATTTTGTGGGCCCCCTTTGGTCCCCCTCTCCACTGCATTGCAGTGTAGTACAAATTTTAAGGTACCGAGCGTCAGGATTTTAAAATTAAATTATAATACTGATAATTGAATTTCACTTTTTCTTGCAGGCAACATGTCTTCTGATCTTTTGTTCCCGTTTTTCCGCTCAGAGGGAGGATTCCCTGAGGCACCGGTAAACCGAGAGGCTCTTGCGCTCATTAAAGATTACGATCCGGAGTACAAGAACCTTCACCTGTGGGGTAGGTGGTACAACGAAATTATCTAAGGTCGCCGAAACTTCTCTTGTGCGACGCTGTTCATACCAGAATACTGCATTTCATACCGTCCATTCTTACGCTCGTGTGTTTATAGGTAGGTGCTTTTTATCCGTGTTTGTTACATATTTGCAGGATACAGGTTCTCGGTTCTAAAACGGTGAAATTCATGGAAAACACGACAAAATCCGGGTTCCTGCCAACCACTGATAAAACACGGTCTCCGCTCTCTATCCGTGTGCTGCCAGATACCAGTTTAGGAAGACAAAACGTCAAATCAATGTCGTTTTCAGGCACAAGGCTCAATGGTAGCACAAGATCCAAGAGATCTACGCGGAGCTCGAGGCAATCATGACAAATGCATCCACAAAAGTCCACCTTTCCTCAACAGAAATTCTGGAAGAAATGTGAGAGTGTTTTCAGAAACTACATGTACCAGACAACAGGGGACAGCAAAACAGGGTATGCCACCAAAGCACCAACCCTAACTCCACTAAATGGCCGCGGAACCGCGGCCAAAGGGGGGTCTTGGCCGCGGTTCCGCGGCCATGTGGGGCCCACTTACTGACGTCTTTTGGGGGCAGTTTGGTCTTTGCATGTGTGGTCTGCTGGTTGCCCTAGAACTTCAACTCCCTGCCTATAAATACAGCAGAACTGAGCTCAACCAAGGGTCATTCTTTTGTTCATTTTTGTAGCCTCTTTTGTTAGGATTTTGTATAGTTCTTCTTCTTCCTCTTCATTCCTCTTCCATGAAATTGTAAGTGAGAAGCTTTTTTGTGGAGGTGAATAAAGATGAAGGCTTTGTATCATTCTCTTGTGTTTCCTCTTCCCCTTGAGATTTTTGCTTTCTCTTGCTCATTCAACCTCTTCATTGAGCTTGAATGGGTAAGAGTTAGTTATTGATCTCAAGGGTCGTATTTTACCACGGACTAGCACTTCATTTCACATGCGGTTTCTACCCTTCTCTTGATCTTGCAAGTTCTTCATTGAGCTTGCAAGTTTAAGGGTTGGCTATTGATCACATGCTTGGCTTGGGTCCTAGTTCCGTATTTTTATTACCCGCTTTTTATTACTCGCTTTTTATTACTTGTCCTTTTATTTCATGCAATTTTATTCATGCACTTTCTTTCTTGTAATCTTTTCTTTTATTTGTTCTTTTCTTTTTGTTCTCTTTTTCATATTGTGAATGTTGTAATTATTGTTGTTGTTAAGAATTAATACGGTTTTATAAGTTAACATTTCCTTCTCATTTCCTTTTCCCGTTATTTTCCATTTGAACTTCGCCCAAACCATACGCAAGCGCTCCGTTAGGCACCGTGCCCTGACAAGGTAACGGTGATTCCTAACCACGACCGGTCGCGTTCGGTTTGGCCGGAGGTGAAAGCAAGAGACAAGAACGGAAGGACAAGGGTAAATAAGCCGGATTCCACGAATACCGCGCTTAAATCCCCTAATCCACGTTGTTGCCGATTGCTTAGCTTCAATTGGTCAAGACTCGGCTCAAAGGTTTTGAGTACGGATTTCTTAGCTTATAATCTCGTATATTTTCTTAACAACCTCTTACTTGCAGATAAACACATAGGTTAGAAACTCACTCACAGATTCTTTATTGACTCGTCTAAGACAAGAAGGTAAGATAACACCATCTCCCTGTGGACCGACCCGTGCTCACCGGCTAGCTGCATAGCGACACCGTCCTGATCGCGGTAAACTTTAATTCTTTCATCCGACACGCCAAAAGCGTGCGATCAAATGGCGCCGTTGCCGGGGAAACGGTAGCGTATTTTCTTTCTTGTTATTCGGGTTGATATTCTTTTTGTACATATATAACAAAAAAAAAATATATTCTTTTTTGTTTTTTTTTGGACAATATTTTTGTGGGCAAGTGTGCAGAATTTTGCGTATTTGCAAACTGCGATAGTGGGGAAGCAAAGTGTACATTCAACGTTAAGGTGATTACGAAGTACAGTGCCAAAGATCCGGGTAGTTTGACCCGCGCAAGCGAACCTTTCAAGCTTACCGGATTTAATTCAACGGGGGTTTCCAAACCCAAAACTTAACGGTACGTATTTTACTAACACCTTCTTCTCAAATCCGACGCTTCCAATATACTATTCTTTTGCAGGATTCTTTGCAAGTTCGCTAGCAAATGCTAAAAACTTGACTAACCCGTATTTGTTGCAGCGCCGCGCTTAAACTAAAAAAACGATTGTTTTATTCTTTATCGAATTTTTATTGATTTGCGCATTGCATCAATTAATACGGACTTAAGGGCAAGCGAACCCCACAAGATACGGTAAAGGATTTCATCACCTTTTCCGTGGCCCACAAATCACGAACTTGTGCATAACGTTTACCCACACAAAATTTAAAAGAAACTAGACTTTAAGCCTTAAGGACTTCGCGCTCACTAGGAGAAGTTAACTGTATTTAGAAGCTTGCTTAACGGTATATTGTTTACGGGGTGTCTAGGAAAGTGTTAACGGCGAAACCGCCAAAAGAGAAAGGGTTATTTAATTAAGGAACTTCGCGAAAGCGTTGGAAAACCTCCCCTTATCTCTGCACTTACCTGGCCTCGTGATCAGTGTATTTTTAAGCCTGTTTCTCGACACAGTTTTACTTCGACAATCAAGTTCTTGAGCAGGTCTAGTTGACCTAGGTGAACCCTAGAACGATTAGGTGTATGGTATTTTTGTGTCGTGATTTTTGTCCATATTCTTTTTTTTGTGTATATTTCATTCTTTTGCTAACAACTAACCAAAAAAAAAAAAAAAAAAAATCGCATTCTTTTTCCCCTCCTTTTCTCCGCCTTTCTTTCTTTCACTCTTCATATCATGGGTACCCCACCTCGAAAAACTCTTGCCGAACTTTGGTACCCACAACCAGACATTACTTCATACGGTTCTTGTTTTGGCCGAACTTCGAACGCCCCTTCCATGCCCAAAATTTCTTTGAAAGATCGGATAGACGCGTCTAGGACGAACAACTGGACCCCGCAATCCACTTCGTATCAACCGTTTCCAACATTCACCCCTTCTTGCGTCGATACACATTTTGAAAATCCAGTTGTAAACCCAAGACCAATGTCTCTTGCTGAACATATTGAACAATCCCGTAACCGATCTTTCACTCCTTTCACCACTTCAAATTCTTGGGATCAACAATGCCATTCTCCGTCTTATCCACCTGTTGATCCCACTCCTGTCCAGCCATTCAATTCCTACCTATCCTACCCTACTTTTGCACCTTCCCTAGACATTGCATCAGAACAGCCGTTTGGGAGTTTTCAGTATCCAAATAACTTTGAATCTTTTACTGAAACCCCATCACAATCTATGTCTAGTCTGGAACAGTCCTTGGAAGATTTTAGGGTAGCGTCAAGCCAACAGATGATGGATTTGACTGCGTCCATGGCCGCCCTCATACAACCTAGTGATCCGGTAGCTAGTTTTCAACTAGCTCCAAATTTTTCAATGTATGATGCGGTGGCAGGACAGGCTGTGAATTTGAGTGGAGAGAGTGAGATATACCCCCTTCCAATTCAAACCTACCCATCCAAAAATGAATCCGACAACTCCTATTTTGAAAGTCTATCAAATGTCCCAAATGAATTATCAGTTGAAGATAGAATGGTTAATGAGTTGTGCAACTTTGTAGTGTTTGATTTGCCCGATTGTGAAGGGTCCCTTTTGAGTGAAACCATACCCAATCCTCTTGACCTCTACACCTCCACTTTAGAACCTGAATCGATTGATATCCATGCTTTGGTTGAGGTGTCAGAGAATTTTGATTTTCACTTGATTGAGGATATTGACGCAGGGAACATTTTGGATGATGAACCCGTTGATTTGGCTGAGTTTGTCTGTTCAAATCATCATCCCGAGTCTTTAACTGTTTTTCCCGAACCTCATATGCGTCTGGATTTTGATGAAATATGCATGGATGAGCTTAATTTTGAGGAAAATTTTGAGGATAGTCTTGAGGATGAACCAGTTTTGTTTGATGAGTCGGATTTACCAATTCATCCTGTTCCTTCCACTGACTGTGTACACCCTCCTGAGCCTATAACCGATACCCTTCCTCAACCACTTACCTCCATCCTGTCCGTCGTTCCGACCTTGCAAGAACCCGTATCACTTACCTTTCATATGTCTGGTTTACCAAGTTCGGCGTACCCATGGTTTCTCACGAACCTTGAGGGATTTGACCCAATCTCTCGACGGGTAAATATATTAGCACAATCACTTTCCACACATCGGTCATCACAAATTGTGCTAATCTATTTACTCCAGTTACACCCTCAAGTTCGCATTCCACTTCTTTTTCCCTTACGCCATTCTTCTCATCAACCGAGAACGTATCCCGCTTCTCTCCAAATACGGTCTCGCGTATTCTTCATTTCTTTTCTCTACGCCTTCTTTCCCCAACCAGCATATTATAGAGACAAAATCTTTGAATGGTTGGTACTCACTTTTGGCCTGTGTAAGGCCTTGTATAGTTTTATACTGTTCTTTTCCCCCCCTAATCCTGAATTTCAACGCTTAACAGTGGAAACACTGTTTAACTTAAGTTTGGGGGGGCTCATTTTTGTATATATTTTTTGTTTTCTTTTTTGTATATAATTTGTTTTTAGGAAGCGCCGGCAATTTTGACCCTCTTGGTATAGCCTGACAGTGAGGGCACTGTCAAGTTTAAGTTTGGGGGTGTGCTCGGTAAGCTTTCTTCCTTCGCATTCATATGTATATTTTGCATTTGCATACCTTATCAAAAAACCCATAAAAATCAAAAATTTTCCAAAAAAATATAAAAACTTTGTCGTCAAGTTGGCTAATAAGGTAACTTAGATTTTTATTCCGAAAGATTAGTTGATATGATAGAAATAACTAAATTCTAGAGTTAGGAATTGAAAACCCTAAAAATAACCCTCATTCTGTTTAAACTTGGTAAGTATACGTCCTTACAATTTTTTGAGAAATAGGTAATCTTGAGTTCAGTTTTTTGAGTTAAGTCAAGAAGAAGGGAAAGTATTGAAGCTTTACCGGAGGATAAGTCTGAAAAATAGTTTTTTTTTCTTGAGTTCAAATTTAGAGAGTATATACCCTACAAACTGCACTTACACGCACCTTGAAACTTGGGATAGTAGAGGATACCTAGAAGTACTCTTGCCTGAAAGCCTAGTATGAAAGAAAAAACGGTATTTAAAGCTAAACACCAAAAGAGCATGTGAAAAATATATCCGGTCTTGAAAAAGAAAAAGAAAAAAAAGAAAAAAAATAGAATAAAGTCAAGACCTGGAGACTGCTATTTACGCTTTAGGCTCACACATTCAGTAATCGGCTGTTAGTGCCTCAAGAAGCATTAATAGTCGCATGAAAGGTGTGTGAGCAAATCCGTCCATCCTTAATGAAAAGAAGTAGTATTAGGTATTAAGTCAATGGTATTATAGCTTGAATTGAATTCTCAAGTGTAGGGGTGCAAATATACACACACGTAGGGGTATATAATCGATGTTTGAATAAAAGATAGAAATGAAGAATAAGACTTGTGTTTTCTGTAAAGTCGATAAAAATCCCTGATTTGAGGCCTCACTTTAGAAAGGAAAACTCAGGTGAACCGGCATCTTTCTAAACTTTTTTGGAACGTATATAAGCTAAGGTTAAATAGATAGGAGGTGTGAAGAATAAGGGTTGGATATTTCTAAACTTAGGATAATAGAGTTTCTAATGTAAATACTAAACTGTAGGAGTAGAATCTATGTTAACTTATGAAACTAGCTTGACGGGATTTTGTGGGTAGTATCCGCTGAAAACCTTCAGGAGACAACACTCCTCCTACTAGGGACACCTAGAGGTTTAACGGCTTGTTGCACATGCTCAGTGCAATCGCGTTCCCTGCGAAAGTGCGGTTAGGATTTTATTTTTGTGAATAATTGGTTTTGCTCGGGACGAGCAAAAGTTAAGTTTGGGGGTATTTGTTCATACCAGAATACTGCATTTCATACCGTCCATTCTTACGCTCGTGTGTTTATAGGTAGGTGCTTTTTATCCGTGTTTGTTACATATTTGCAGGATACAGGTTCTCGGTTCTAAAACGGTGAAATTCATGGAAAACACGACAAAATCCGGGTTCCTGCCAACCACTGATAAAACACGGTCTCCGCTCTCTATCCGTGTGCTGCCAGATACCAGTTTAGGAAGACAAAACGTCAAATCAATGTCGTTTTCAGGCACAAGGCTCAATGGTAGCACAAGATCCAAGAGATCTACGCGGAGCTCGAGGCAATCATGACAAATGCATCCACAAAAGTCCACCTTTCCTCAACAGAAATTCTGGAAGAAATGTGAGAGTGTTTTCAGAAACTACATGTACCAGACAACAGGGGACAGC
Organism: Agapanthus africanus; assembly: GCA_030015575.1. Classification (NCBI taxonomy): domain Eukaryota; kingdom Viridiplantae; phylum Streptophyta; class Magnoliopsida; order Asparagales; family Amaryllidaceae; genus Agapanthus; species Agapanthus africanus. Next base: position 176,254,703 of record JASDDO010000028.1, read on the forward strand.
AAAACAGGGTATGCCACCAAAGCACCAACCCTAACTCCACTAAATGGCCGCGGAACCGCGGCCAAAGGGGGGTCTTGGCCGCGGTTCCGCGGCCATGTGGGGCCCACTTACTGACGTCTTTTGGGGGCAGTTTGGTCTTTGCATGTGTGGTCTGCTGGTTGCCCTAGAACTTCAACTCCCTGCCTATAAATACAGCAGAACTGAGCTCAACCAAGGGTCATTCTTTTGTTCATTTTTGTAGCCTCTTTTGTTAGGATTTTGTATAGTTCTTCTTCTTCCTCTTCATTCCTCTTCCATGAAATTGTAAGTGAGAAGCTTTTTTGTGGAGGTGAATAAAGATGAAGGCTTTGTATCATTCTCTTGTGTTTCCTCTTCCCCTTGAGATTTTTGCTTTCTCTTGCTCATTCAACCTCTTCATTGAGCTTGAATGGGTAAGAGTTAGTTATTGATCTCAAGGGTCGTATTTTACCACGGACTAGCACTTCATTTCACATGCGGTTTCTACCCTTCTCTTGATCTTGCAAGTTCTTCATTGAGCTTGCAAGTTTAAGGGTTGGCTATTGATCACATGCTTGGCTTGGGTCCTAGTTCCGTATTTTTATTACCCGCTTTTTATTACTCGCTTTTTATTACTTGTCCTTTTATTTCATGCAATTTTATTCATGCACTTTCTTTCTTGTAATCTTTTCTTTTATTTGTTCTTTTCTTTTTGTTCTCTTTTTCATATTGTGAATGTTGTAATTATTGTTGTTGTTAAGAATTAATACGGTTTTATAAGTTAACATTTCCTTCTCATTTCCTTTTCCCGTTATTTTCCATTTGAACTTCGCCCAAACCATACGCAAGCGCTCCGTTAGGCACCGTGCCCTGACAAGGTAACGGTGATTCCTAACCACGACCGGTCGCGTTCGGTTTGGCCGGAGGTGAAAGCAAGAGACAAGAACGGAAGGACAAGGGTAAATAAGCCGGATTCCACGAATACCGCGCTTAAATCCCCTAATCCACGTTGTTGCCGATTGCTTAGCTTCAATTGGTCAAGACTCGGCTCAAAGGTTTTGAGTACGGATTTCTTAGCTTATAATCTCGTATATTTTCTTAACAACCTCTTACTTGCAGATAAACACATAGGTTAGAAACTCACTCACAGATTCTTTATTGACTCGTCTAAGACAAGAAGGTAAGATAACACCATCTCCCTGTGGACCGACCCGTGCTCACCGGCTAGCTGCATAGCGACACCGTCCTGATCGCGGTAAACTTTAATTCTTTCATCCGACACGCCAAAAGCGTGCGATCAGACGCCGTCAGATCCGATCTCGTCGATTTCGTACGCAGATATACCCCCGGTGAAGTATGTCGTGGAGGTTGTTAACTGGACTTCGGAGGGTCTTCTTCAACCCTCGACTGCTGCCATACACATGCAGCTGCCGGCAGCCGTGGATATTTTGGGACGGCGCATATTCCAGGGCGAATCGCGCCCTTGGGGACTGTAAGTGCACGGCGGCGCCCCGGCCGTCGATCCGACGCCGGAAATGCGGAAACGAAAAACTTTGCGAAACTTGCAAACCGGCACCACCGCGCACTATAATCCCGGATCGGGCCATTAACCTAACCACTAGATAACTAAAAGATGGGTAGAGAGATATACCGAGCGATCCGTGTCCTTCGGTCTTCTCGTCGTCGTCCCGATCTCCTGCGGAATCACCGTTCGTCACCTCCTCGTCGGAAAGGGCACCACATAGCCGATTTCTTTTACGGGCTCCCACCTCTTGACCGAGGCAACTCGGGCGTGAAGTTGGCAAGCCGACGCGTCCAAGAGTGCTATAGGTGTAGTGTAGTAGGGTTGTCTCATTTGGGGTTGAAGTTGCCTTTTGATGGAGGTAAAGAAAAGAGATGAACTTGGGAATTTTTTTTTGTGGCAAGCTAAAATGGGATGAATGATACTTTTTCCCACACCAAAAATAAAATGAACCTCTCTCTCATCCCTCCTAATGTAGCCGGCCCCTTATCATAAAATGGTGGAGGGAAAATCAAAACAAGAAGGAAGATAAGTGTAGTAAAAGCAAAGGGGTGACCACATCTAAAAGTGATGATAAACAAGTCAAATCCATTTCTAATCCCATTTAATGCAAAGAGTGATGGAAAAAGAATCTCATCATGAAGGATCTATCATGAAGCTCTCAAATGCAAGAAACCCCATCCTCAATAAGTTATTTGCAAACTTGCAAATAACCCCCTCCATCACAAAAGTCCGGCCGTGAAGGAACAAAGGAAAACTGGCCGGAACGGAATGCAAACTGGCAACTTCAGAAAACTGATCCCGTAATAAATTACAGGAAAACCCCGCGACTGCATATACATGCCCGCATTTGTATTCCCACTGAACACAAATGCAAAGAGACAAAACTACACTGTCTAATACTAGGATCCGGCTTAAACCAAAGCCCGCTTGTAAAAACCGTCCGATCATGATCCGTGCAATACCGCACGTACCTGATCGAACCCTGCCATATCTCCATACGGCCTCTACAGCGTTTCGCCCGAAACTTGAGTAACTGTCTGTGTGGGGGACTCTAAAGACTCGTCAATACTATGGCTGTGGATTTAACCACTAGCACGTCAGAGGTATTAGCCATACGTGACGGGCCACCAGCTATTGACCAAAAGGGACGTCTGTAAGCGAACTCATACTAACACCCTACTGAGCCTGTCAGTGACAATATCCGTACAGTCCGGTCCGTTCGTCTATGAGCATCGCATGGCGGGCCTAGGGGGTTGGTAAAAGTCAGACCCCCAATAGCGGTACAAGTCGTGTCGGAGTGTAGCCCAGAACACCCTGAGATACTACTAGAATACCTACTAGTAAATCCCCTGCCTCGGCCGAGGGCTTCGTGTAATGGATCTCCTAGACACAGCGCGACCTCACCCCCAATACCGGGAGAGACGAACCCCTGCAGATCCGCTCACTGCCTCCATGTGGCTCGGGACTGTACCCAACTAAAACCTGTTTGCACGTCTCCTTTGAGCGTGGTAGGGTAGTAATCTAAGTACAGTGGGAACTCACACAAGACAAATGACGATCTCAGGTCGATGAACTAACCTGTACACATGTCACCAGGGAACTGCTATCTGACATCTGGTATAATCCCAACTAGCAGGTTCCCGGCGAGTCCTGTCCGGTGTACTCATAACCCAATGAGCACCTGTATACATCTTAGGTGAACCAACTGACACCAGTGGCTTCTGAGACCGGCCACCGCCCCTCGTCGGGGTCTCGACTGTATACACTACTCTACTCTGGAGAATCGATGCCCTGTCTCGAAACTCCCACGACTAGGGACCTTTTAAGGATTTGCTTATAAACTCCAGCTCCCACGTATATGATCGCCCTCATACTGCTGGTAGTCAAGCAAGAATCCTAGGGGCTCTATCAACGTGCAATAGTGACCTGTAAGGTCACCTAAAGCAGTACACGATGATAAAGATAAACCAGATAGCATACTATCATCTCGAGTAAGACTGTCCTACCGGCATAGGTCCTCCCTCAATCATTGCAATCACGTGCCTGTGATCCAATAATTGACTCTGAGGGCACTATATCCAACAATCTCCCACTTGCACTCAAGGCTAATTATTGCGATGTCGCATACTCATAGCCCGTGTGATACCGAACACCCAACTCCTCTACTAATCAGTCTCACAAAGCTCGTTTGCGAAACTATTGCGTTCGAGGAATAGCCTCAGTGAGTGGATCCGCTTTGATGTTTCTTTCGATGTCTCTCTTTATCCCATGTTCATGGAGAAAGCCATCTCCCGAAATGAGCAATACCTGTCTTAGAATGTCTGGATGTCTGATGGGACCTAGTTCATAAATGAACTCCAAATCCAAACTTCTCAGACTGTATCGTCAACTGAACTTAATCAGTATCATGCGCCATGCCTTCCCTCAGTATCTACCTGGACCACCTGTCCATAATACTGCCCCTCGTCAGAGGGAAAACTATAACTCTGACAGTCACTCTGCCATCCAGGTCACCTTGGAAGCCTGGAATGATAACCGTCTCCTTAAGGAGGCTGCCGTTATCAAATCCCTAGAACATCCACTTATGTTCTAAAACTGCTTCCGAATGTTTCTCCAGGATTGGATCAAAATCAACTTATTGCATCTCCTGCAAAAACAATATCTGGTGTGGTACATGATATCTCATGATTGACTCAATTGCCTAAGCAAGTGATCTGCCAATCATGCACATCCCTCTCCCCTTTAGTCTGTAAGACACCTTTAGAGCGGGTGACTCCATCACCTGCAGGTACACTACCGTGCCAGGAGTCATCCATTCTAAATACTCATAGAATGCTGTCTAAGTACCCAGATTGGGAAACTACCTAAATCTAGATCTAAAACTATAGATCTAGTAACCAGAATGTCTGATATAAAATCCAAGTCCTGTGTGGAGAAACCACTGTGTGACAACAAAAGAATAACCGATCGTAGTATAGGAATTTCACTTCCTACTCTGTGTATGTCATCCAAATACCAGGACATCACACCCTACTACCTTCTTAACAGATCCATCCCCTATTCCGATGAATTCAAACCTATGACTTCACGTCAGAAATAGATGATCTATCTCCGCTATATCTGCTTTAGTCTATAAATAGACATAAGCCACTTGTCCACCAATGCTTCCGCTGCTCCCACTGACCACGACAACCCTCTGGCAGAGTCATATACACGTACACTTCTAAAGCAAGTTTAGAACGACACTATACTCATCCTCCTGCCGGGTCTCACAGTCTGGAACAACAGCAATGGCAAGTTTGGGTAAACAAGAACCTCCCTGTCACCGTCCTTGAGGCTACCGGAGTACCTCTCGGGTGCCTGAGGTTACCCACCGTTTCTGCGGAGTGGCCAATGGAATGTCAAACCAGATTGAATCTTTAGGTTCCTATCAAATTTTCAGTAATCGTTTGCGGTTCTGGAATCACTTCCAGTTCTACCATACTCCCACTACTGTTTTTCTGAAAAAAAGATCCATTTTTATTAAAACTGTGGCGAGTCAAGAACAATATCACTATTAATCTTCCAGATGGTAGAAAGTCAACCCTCGTCATAGCCTGGGTCAACCCACAAACAACCATTACAGAAACGTGCCTTGAGTTATCCAGAATCTGGTTTTAAGTATAAGCCGGACAACTCCCCCTACCTTAACAACGTCAAGATATGAACTGCTCTATATCCAATATAGAAACAGAGGCGCTGATTTAATTGAACCAGATTCAAATCATGCAGCTGTCTCCAGTGCATGTAAACTAAATGGAAAGAGGCCGATCAGCATTACTCAATTTAGGAGTACTTCTAATTATGAGTAACCTGAAAAAGAAGCAAGTTCTCTTAATCATTACTATCAACTGAATACCATACACAAGTATCTACATCTTCGATCACCTTGAAGAATCCTGATACTTGCAACTCCTGGTTCTCTACTTTATTCATACACCTACAACTTCTCAAAACTTAGACCATGTGTTTCTACGAAACACCTGTCTAAGAACTAGAGAAGTCATAAGTAAACCGAATATAGTACGGGGAGCAACCCCTATGTCCTAATGGACACTAGACAACATACAATACTCTGTATAAGTCCCCAGAGTGTAATAACTCATTCCCTGTGTGTTGCAGGTTGAAAACTGTACTTATGGTTAAGAAGAATTACACCGCTGTTCAATACTCCTTACCTAACCATCCACTGATATAGGTAAATGTCATAGACATAATTTCAAAAAGAATAATCTCACTCTATAAAAATAGACGTACAGATATCAATTTGAAATTGGTGCATAACAACGGATATTCAAAACCAAATATTTGCCGTCCGGCAAACAACCCAGGTGAGTTCCTCAAATATCACCAATTACAACGAATCCTGATATAATGAGGACAATCACCTAATTCCCAATAACTTACTCCCACTCATCATCTGTAAAACGATACAGATGTGAGAATCAAACCTGGTAAATACATACCCTGGAGCAAGTGTCTAATTGGAAAATCAGTTTTCTTTTAACAGTACACAGTGAAACTGAAACATTGAAATGTTTCGATGGGGTATCCCGGTATTCCTAGTAATGCCTCTTCCATTATCCAGATTCACAACTATAACCGTATATTTCTTTGCCACCTCTCCAAATCGCTTTATATTTCTTTAGTCATTACCTTCTGTACACCCCTTTAGGCCAAATGGTTTTCTTCCTTCCCTACCGTTCGGCACCAGCCTATGGTTTGGAAGAAGACTATCCAATAAGCATAATGAGTGTACTGTCCTAATCCCAGGAGCACTCGCAATGTGAGAGAAGGTGAAGATAAAAGACAACCGAATAAACCTTATTCCTATTTCTCTTGAACCAGAATCCATCCCCGAACTGGAACAAGTTCCTTTCGAGTTCGTATATAACCATACGATGGAATACCCAATAAACTGTGGATCTTCATAGTGATATGGAGTGTCCTGGAGAAATACAAAGGTGAAGTGGGAGTGGTAACGAAATACTTGGTTTGGTCGTAAATATCAGTCGCAATTCACTTTGCCCTCCTTCTAATCCCTTTCTTTGTCTTAACTTAATACCTTCTGTACACCGTTTAGGCTAATTGGTTTTCTTCATTCCCTACCGGTCGGCAGCTGCCTATGGTTTGGAAGAAGACTATCCAATTTGCGTAATGGGTGTACTATCCCCTACTCTAAGGGGTACTCGCAACCTGAGAGAAGGTAAAAGGACAAGACAAATGAATAGTCCTATTCGTTTTCTCCAGAACCAGAAACCATCCTCGAATAAATTCCTTCGAGTTCGTATATAACCATACGATGGTTTTGTCCAATGGAAGTGGACGTTCATAGTAATACGGGGTGTCCTGGAGAAAAGGGAAAAAGTATGAGTGGCAATGAGGTATGCAATTCTGACAATCCAAAAGCCAGTCTTAAGAAGGTTCGGTCAACTTGGTCACTGAGTCATAGTCTAGGGTCGGGTCAATGGTCGCTGCCAAAGAGAGAGAGAAAAGAAACACTCAGCGTGCACTCTAACCTAGATCAGAATGGTTATCACTTTATCTAATCAGGAAACCTCCCACTGTAACGTCAAATTCTTCCCCAAACCTGAAAGAAGAATTAGTCGGGATCACCCGAGGGGTAAACCAACTCATTAGTGGGAATCGGGATCCAACTATCATCGCATGATAACGTGACGGAATCCGCTCACTCTATCACACTCCAGAAGGTATGCACATATCTGGCAAGTTTCAGTTTCTTTATAAACTCCCGATGTGGATTTTTGCCCCATGCTCTTATGACCTTGGCGAAGGCCAACATATCATAAGTCACATGTCAAGTTCTACCCGTCATTGTCCAGGTTAATTTGAACCCACCCGTACATACCCTTGACGAAGGCCAAAATAGTAGTACGACTGTCCCAAACTAACGCATCTATCTATGCTGTAGAAAAGTAACAATTAGTTACCATACACTATGCCTTGACGAAGGCCAACATACATAGCATGAATACTAAGTGCTACCTTCCTAAAATGACGGAGGGCTACGAATGGTTTCTGGCGAAAAACCTTTAACGTAATGAACTTGATATCGTTGAAGGAACGGATAGCTTTTATAAAAATATAGTAACGAAAACCTTTGCTAAAGAGGTCACTCCCGGTGAAGGGATCTCGGCTCTTTCCCCGTAGGATGGGATGCAGGATATTCCAACTGAATACCACGATGCAAAGCAAAAGTAATCGGCTATAGTGAAGTCATTGCCCTGACGCAAACTTCTGTCTAAGCGGTCACTCCCGGTGAAGGGATCTCGGCCCTTGCCTCGTCGACTGAGGTGCTGGATATTCGCCCTTGCAATAACAGCTTTTTGAAAAGTGTTCCAACAACATCAGAATAGGTTTTCTTAACTTGCATTGATCCGAATCAATGCAGTCCCATCAATTGATCACACCACAAAAGAACGAAAATAATGATGTACGTATATGCCATCCGCATTCGCCACTGGGTCCCGTCATCACCCGTTAGGTTACTTAACTAACGACAGAGCGGGGACTGGACTAGCGCGGATGCAAAACATATACAACATCTACTAGTATATATATCAATATATAATATTCACTCAAGGCGTGATAAAATGCAACAACACAGAAATGTAACCAGCATCACAGAACAATACAGATATCTGGGATCCCCGGGTTTCATAGAGCCGCTACTGAAACCTGACGTTCCCCTGGTCGTGTGGATAGCCAGTGCAATGAAAATCCTAGACCCCTACGGGCGCGACAAGTCACCCGCCAAAACTTGAAGCGAGGCAGCCCCCTTCAGCAACGTGAATGGACCACCCAGCACTTCACGGAATCCGGTAACTTGGGCACCCCTCCTGGATCAACCTATACCCCATACGAGTGCGGCGAATAGCCCGCCAATTCTAGAGTGAAGCCCCTCCCGTCTCAATGCCATGAGATGCGGGCTTGTTTCCCTCTAGAACCCGGCTATCCATGCACCCCTCCGCGGGGTAATCCTAGTACAAAAAGTAAAATATACATACAGCGGGTACATCGACCTCGACCCGGCCGTGCCCCAAAAGAATAATATACAAACAGGCAGTGACGGCAGTCCACATGTCGGACGCTCGCCCCGCAATATCAAATGTACATATAAAATAAACTGTACTAACATTGCATCCAGGCTATCCCTCACGACCAATCCGCAACATCACAGCACAACACAGAACATCAACATGAATGTCACGTTCGCAAATCCGTCTAAAAGGGCTATAGCAGTTAGACAGGATTTACCGATCAAATGACATTCACGGTCGCAGATATAATGTAAATACTGTGAACTAACATGTTTAAAATTCTCGATCGATCAAATTTACCGAAGTGGGCCCCAAGCACTACAGTAGCACTCACAGAAAATCTGGGCCCAAACAGAATATCCCAAAAGCCCCATTTCCTATTCAAAAGCCCACTGGAAAAATTTGGTATCGCGTTGACTTAATTCCGCCGTGGAACCGTGGCGCAAACGTGGGTTTGGCCACGTTTCCGCGGTGGAACTGTAACATCGCCTCACAAAATTTTTACAGTATACTTATAATTCCCTGCACGTGTTTCTGCAACAACCTGAAAAATTTTTGGAGCTAAAAAAATTTCGACAGAAACCTGATGCAAGAAAAATAAGTTTTTAGGATTTTTGTTCGATCAAGTTCTAAACATACTAGAGCAAGCTAGGCTGTGTTAATGGCGTGGCTCTGATACCAATGTAAGTGTACGGCGGCGCCCCGGCCGTCGATCCGACGCCGGAAATGCGGAAACGAAAAACTTTGCGAAACTTGCAAACCGGCACCACCGCGCACTATAATCCTGGATCAAGCCATTAACCTAACCACTAGCAAACTAAAAGATGGATAGAGAAATATACCGAGCGATCCGTGTCCTTCGGTCTTCTCGTCGTCGTCCCGATCTCCCGCGGAATCACCGTTCATCACCTCCTCGTTGGAAAGGGCACCACATAGCCGATTTCTTTTACGGGCTCCCACCTCTTGACCGAGGCAACTCGGGCGTGAAGTTGGCAAGCCGACGCGTCCAAGAGTGCTGTAGGTGTAGTGTAGTAGGGTTGTCTCATTTGGGGTTGAAGTTGCCTTTGGATGGAGGTAAAGAAAAGAGATGAACTTGGGAATTTTTTTTGTGGCAAGCTAAAATGAGATGAATGATACTTTTTCCCACACCAAAAATAAAATGAACCTCTCTCTCATCCCTCCTAATGTGGCCGGCCCTTTATCATAAAATGGTGGAGGGAAAATCAAAACAAGAAGGAAGATAAGTGTAGTAAAAGCAAAGGGGTGACCACATCCAAAAGTGATGATAACCAAGTCAAATCCATTTCTAATCCCATTTAATGCAAAGAGTGATGGAAAAAGAATCTCATCATGAAGGATCTATCATGAAGCTCTCAAATGCAAGAAACTCTCTCCTCAATAAGTTATTTGCAAACTTGTAAATAACCCCTTCCATCACAAAAGTCCGGCCGTGAAGGAACAAAGGAAAACTGGCCGGAACGGAATGCAAACTGGCAACTTCAGAAAACTGATCCCGTAATAAATTACAGAAAAACCCCGTGACTGCATATACATGCCCGCATTTGTATTCCCACTGAACACAAATGCAAAAAGACAAAACTACACTGTCTAATACTAGGATCCGGCTTAAACCAAAGCCCGCTAGTAAAAACCGTCCGATCATGATCCGTGCAATATCGCACGTACCTGATCGAACCCTGCCATATCTCCATACGGCCTCTACAGCGTTTCGCCCGAAACTTGAGTAACTGTCTGTATGGGGGACTCTAAAGACTCGTCACTACTATGGCTGTGGATTTAACCACTAGCACAGCCATACGTGACGGGCCACCAGCTATTGACCAAAAGGGACGTCTGTGAGCGAACTCATACTGACACCCGACTGAGCCGTTAGTGACAATATCCGTAAAGTCCGGTCCGTTCATCTATGAGCATCGCATGGCGGGCCTAGGGGGTTGGTAAAAGTCAGACCCCCAATAGCGGTACAAGTCGTGTCGGAGTGTAGCCTAGAACATCCTGAGATACTACTGGAATACCTACCAGTAAATCTCCTGCCTCGGCCGAAGGCTTCGTGTAATGGCTCTCCTAGACACAGCGCGACCTAACCTCCAATACCGGGAGAGACGAACCCCTGCAGATCCGCTCACTGCCTCCATGTGGCTTGGGACTGTACCCAACTAAAACCTGTTTTCACGTCTCCTTTGAGCGTGGTAGGGTAGTAATCTAAGTACAGTGGGAACTCACACGAGACAAATGATGATCTCAGGTCGATGAACTAACCTGTACACATGTCACCAGGGAACTGCTATGTGACATCTGGTATAATCGCAACTAGCAGGTTCCCGGCGAGTCCTGTCCGGTGTACTCATAACCCCAATGAGCACCTGTATACATCTTAGGTGAACCAACTAACACCAGTGGCTTCTGAGACCGGCCACCGCCCCTCGTCGGGGTCTTGACTGTATACACTAGTCTACTCTAGAGAATCGATGCCCTGTCTCGAAACTCCCACGACTAGGGACCTTTTAAGGATTTGCTTATTGACTCCAGCTCCCACGTATATGATCGCCCTCATACTACTGGTATTCAAGCAAGAATCCTAGGGGCTCTATCAACGTGCAATAGTGACCTGTAAGGTTACCTAAAGCAGTACACGATGATAAAGATAAAAAAGATAGCATACTATCATCTCGAGTAAGACTGTCCTACCGGCATAGGTCCTCCCTCAATCATTGCAATCACGTGCATGTGATCCAACAATTGACTCTGAGGGCACTATATCCAACAGGGACAACCCTACAACATCGGGTTGACCCCTCAACACTCGGCAGGGTATTTGTAGTGGGCAGGTATATTTTGTCAGCGAAGAAAACACACCTGCTAAAGATCGGTCTATACCCCGTAGTTTACGCCTCGCTGTTCGAGTACTCTGCTCCTCCGACATGGTGGACTAAGGCGTTCGTGGAGCAATGGAACATCCCCACCCATACCTCTTTTTTAATGGACAGGGAAGTTTCCATCCCTCTAGAAGAATTTGCTGAGATTTCCGGTTTGCCGGTGAGGGGGAGCACTATGAGGAACTGCTTCCTCCTGATGAATATGTTTTTGCCACCAAGCCGTTGGTGATGGGCTTGATGCCGGAGAACGCTATTCAGCACCAGTTTCCGAGTCTGGTAAAGGTGCTGAATATGTATGAAAGTCTTTACTTGGAATCGGGAAGCCGGGGAGTTAGTTTCGCAGACTTCATCGCCCGCTTTCTTCGACCGGAGATTCTATCGCAACGGGGCGAAAAATTTTCCAAGCTTGACGACCCCTTCGGCCTTGGCTTAGATCGTCAGCCAGCACTGGAAGACGACCAAACGGGTTTTTACCTCCCTGATGCTGCAATCATCCCCTTATCAGAAATCGCCGCTCCGGGCATCGACGAGGAGACTTTCTTTCTCGGGTTTCTGGGGCTATGGCTGTGCTGGTTCATGCTCCCCATGCACCCGCGCTACATGAGATCATCCGTCTTCTACCCATCACATCGGATGGTGGCTGGCATACAATTGTACATTGGAATTGCCGGATTGGCCCACCTGTATCATAGTCTTAGCGTGGCGGCGGACGCAAATGAACTGGGGGTGCAACCCGCCAATTTCCCGATGCACTATTTTACTTCATGGATGGAAATGCATGTGTTCGGGGTATTTGGTATTCATAAGAGACCCTCGTTTTACGAGAAGTGTAGACTCCCGAGAGTTATGCGGCTGATCGGCGCTTCTATCGTGAATCCCCTCCGCAGGAGGCTAGGGGTTGCTTCTTCGTCCGCGCACGGTCGGAGCAGGTATTTCTTTCACAGACAAGGTCATGACAATCAGCCCGGAGACCTCCAAGGCGGTGTTGGCATTACGTGATAATTTCAAGGACAGGGCCTCCGTATTGAAAGCCCGGGAGATTCTACATCTATACTCCATCCGGCCGGGCTTCCTCGTGTTCAGGCAGAACGATGCGGCGCTTTTTATGAGGTACAACCCCCATCGCTTCGCCCAGCAGTTAAGTTATAACCAAAGGGTCCCACTGGAGGTGTTTTTGGAAGAGCCTGCGGCCACCAGGGAGGTGATACGGAGTGCACTACATCATTTTATGCGGCTGAATATGGGCTCCCACTTCTTCATTAGCGAGCCGTGTTGCATTCCAAGGGCCCTCAACGTGTACAGGGCTTGGTATCAGCACGCGATGGGCGCTATTATCCGGGAAGAGAAGCGGCTGCTGCTTGATCGCAAGGGTGCACCACCGGCCAACGATCGCAACGTTTCTTTAAAGCAAAGGATCCCTGTTCCTCCTCCACTAAGAGGAGATACTGGAGTTGAGACTCCACGTGTGCTAAGCACTACGCGTGGATTTTCCCTCGATCCTGTGGACGTGCCATCAATGCCCCGTGCTCCCGTGGAGACGGTAAACGTAGTTTCGCCCGAATCCGACGTGGGCTCGGACATCGGGACCCGCCGTCCCAAGGTGCCCACGAAGCGTAAGATGATTTTGGGTGCGACCAGAGTTCGCGCGTAGAAGAGGAAGAAGAAGTCGATCCTCTCTGCTGATATTGCATCTGGTCAGGAACCCCATGCTCCTTACAGCGAGGGCTTGAGTGAATACGGGACCAACGAGGGCTTGTTTATGCCGCCAGACGACATTGATCTGGCGGCCGCCATCGCAGCTTCTGAGCGATTGGCAAGGCGCGATGCGTCGTTGGCTAAACTCGCGCAATCAGGTAATCACTAGTTGTATTTTTTGTCATTTCATCATACCTTTATCATTGTTTTTGACTAACGCTTTTCCTTCTTTAACAGGCATTTCTACCGAAGAAGCCATCGCTGCTTCTCTCAAAACATTCAAGGAGGAGGAACGACTCAGAGCAACCTTAGGCCTTGGTACATTTTGGTTTACTATGTCTCTCCTTACATTTCTTATGACTAATCTGACCCTCTCTTTGTCTTATCGCAGGGACCACAAGACCTACCTCGCAAACCGATGCAGAAATTCTCCCCGGGCCAGCTACCGAAGTCCCGACTTCTTCGGGATTGCCGCAAGAGGCCCCGCTTAAAAAGCCGATGATGGAAGCCTTGACAGCTCTGGAGGCAACCCTGAATGCGGACGACGATGCCTTGCTGAAGGAGGCTTCCAAAAGGTCTGTCATGATGGCCCGGGAGGAAAGGAAGCATCTGAGGCGCGCATCAAGGGAGCGTAGTGCTGCTTTGGCTGCGGGAGCAGGCTCAAGCACCGTTACTCCCGCCGCTACACCTTCAGAGGAGCTCCCGGTCGCCTTGTCTACCGCTCATAGACGGGCGGCACGTGCGGCTCGGGAAGACAACGGTGAATCCGCCTCAGGTAATGTGTCTTTGAGGCTTTGTTGTCAAAGTTTTAAAACTATCGGTTCTTATATATCTTGTCCTGCAAGGCCGAGCCTTACTGAAGGAGTGGCGGCAACCGCCGATCTGAGGCGACGGTGGGGGAGGTAGCTGCTGAACCTGAGGCGACGATAGGCGATGTAGCCGTAGTTGCCGGACCCGAGCTAGTAGCTAACGAGACAGTCATGACTGCTGTGCCCGAGATGTCTACCAATGTCGAGCCCGAGGGGGTGGAGGGTGAGACGGCTGCTACGGCCGAGCCTGAGGCAGCAGTGGATGAAATGGCTGCTACGGACGAACCTATGGAAGCGGTGGACGAGACGGCTGCGACCGCTGAGCCCGAGGTGGTAGCGGGTGAGACGGCTGCTATGGTCGCTGAGCAAGAGATGACCGTTCTTTCTCAAGAGTCAGGCGTCGCTCCGATCATCGTTCTCCCTGCTTACGGTTCCTTTTCGTCTTCCGGCGCCGCGAGCGTGACGATGGCTCCTGTAGAGTCGGGCGATGAGGCAACGGGAGGTAAGGCCGTCCCAATGGAGGAGGAAGACGCCGCCGTTGCATCAAGTAACGCCCTCGTTAGGGCTCAGGCCGGCGACTCTTCAGGTAAATCTTGGGTCACCGCCCTTCTTTTATTCTGCAATCTTTTCTAACAGGACTTATCTTATTTCTAACGCAGGTGCGGCTAGTGCTGATGCCGTGTTACCCGAGGGAGCGCCGTCAATTACCGCTCTGACAGTGACCACTTCTCTTCCTTCCCTCGCACCGTCGCAGATGCTGGAAGGTATGGATTTGTGACTCACCAGTCTTATCATTAGGTTGCATAATTTATGTACTAACGTTGCGTTATCGCATTTTTGCAGGAGTCCTTTTTGACCACCTGTACCAGGTGCTACACCCCCACTTCTCCTTCCCGTAGGAGATTGCTTCATCCAGCGGCGCTGATGAATATAGCTTTCAATTACTGCTCCTTCTTTTACCGATAATGAAATTATTTCTGATTCTTCTTTGCCTTGATTGCGGTGCTATAGATTGAAGGAGGAGATATGAGATCAGTTGCGCCACCGGTCCTCCTAGGTTTGCCACCTGCTGCCGCTGGTATTAGTAAATTCCATTTTTCATGAATCTCCTATATTTCTAGATCCGTCATCTGATTATGACTTATTTTACAGCGGTTGCTTCGATTCCGGCCTCTTTCGAATCTCGCCTTATGATGCCGGCGGTCCCCTTCTCCAGACGTCCATCCTCAAAGGGTGCTGCGACGAGTCTGCGCATGTTGAGCGAATACATCGAGGAGCTTGACGCGTGAGCTCCTACATCTGCCGCAGATTTCACTGCCGAGGTCAATCCGATGCTGGCGACGCTTGTAAATTTCCATAATGAAGGCGTCGTCGAGTTTTGGGTTAGCTACTGCAGGAAGATCGAGGCCTGTCTGCATCAGCTTGAACTTATGCATCTTCCCCCTGAGACTCAAGCTTTGAACTCCCAGCGGGCCGCATGGGTCGAGCAGAGCGCGTCCTTCCTATGCCATTTCGAACAAGAAGCGACCTTGAGGCGGAAGGAATGCGAGGAGGCATCCGCTGAGTCTATCCAGTTGCGTGCCCAGGTCGAAGTGAACGTCGCACAACTGAGAGCCGCCTTTGATACTTTGCATCGATGTATCTCGGATGGGCTTGTATTGAGACGGAAGCTCGACTCTATTGAGTGGGTTACGCAGAGTCGCGAAGCTGCCCAACGGGAAATTGATGAGAAGATTTTATCTTGCGTGCAGTAAAGGACTCGAATCGAAGTGGAGCTGGCCGCAACGGCTGTTCATGAGAAGGCAGTGAAAGAAGTGCGAGAGCAGCTCACGAACTTGTTGAAAACGCATCCTTCTCAATGAAAATTTTGTATCATTTGTAATTGTGAATAAAATGCATTTGTTTCTTTTATTTTTTTAACATGATGTATTTTGTACTCAATCGAATTCATGAATAAAAGATACACGTTCTTCGTAATGTCTTGTGTCATTTCTCTGCTTTCTTCTTTCTTGCTGTGTTGTTTGTCATGTAATTTTAGCAAGTGTGGTCTATAGATAGCGTATAGGTGTCAGTCTTAGGCTCTTTGTAGAGTGGCGATGGCTTAGAAAATAGGGTTAGGATTTGTCACCTAAGACTTTTCAACTTTATGAGCTGTGAGGGTCTCATAAAGTATTTTCTCCCTACGGGTCGAGAGGATCCCGTAGGTGCGTTTTCTCCTTAGGAATCGTGAGGATTTTTAAGTGTGTTTTTGTTAGTTATATGTATGCCCTAGAGGCCATTACTGTACATTGGATGTATATTGCAGTGGATGCTGGGACATATATAGGGAGGACTTTCTTGCTCGACATGATAGTATGCTATCTGGTTGACCTTTACCTTAACGTGTACACTGATTGTCTCTCTGTTACATGTTGGTAAAGCCCTTAGGATGTGTACTTGACTACCTGGACTGTGATGCGGATCATACTAGTGGGGACATGGTAGTCCATAAGTACATCCTTCAAAGTCCCTAGTCGTGGGTGTATCGAGATGGGGCATCGATATACCAGAGTAGACTAGCGTATACCTTCTCGACCGATACAGATGGGCGATGGATGATCCCATATCCATTGGTGTTTGACATCAGAGATGATATACGGGTGCTCAGTAGAGACTGGGTACACTGGACGGACTCGCCGAGAACTCCCAGATGGTAATATACCTGACGTCAGATGGCAGTTCTCTGGTGACACTGGTACAGAGTAGTCTGTTGACCCGAGATCGTCATAGAGTATTGTGTGGTTCCCACTGTGCTTTGATTTCCATCTTACCACGTCCAAGAGGGCATGCAAAACGGTGGTTTTTGGGTACAGTCCCGAATCACATGGAGGCAATGAGCGATAGGAGGGGATTCGTCTCTCCCGGTATAGGGGGTTGATGTTGCGCTGTGTTCGATTGGCTATAACAGGAAATCCCTGGCCAGGGTTGCTGAGATTTACTGGTAAGTGTTACCAATAGTTTCTCGAATTGTTATAGACCTCGTATCGACACGACTTATCGAGCTATTGGGGTCTGACGTTTACCACCCCTAGGCGAGATATGCGACATATCAGACGATCAGACCGGACTTTACGGTAGTGTTACTGGTTGGATTCACTGGAGTGTGAGCGGGTTTGCTCGTCGATCTTCAGATCGCTCAATACCCGGGTGGCCGTTACGTTTAGCAGACCGCTTGCGGCTTGTGGGTGATTGATATGATCATCACCTGCTGCCGGCGTATTGACGAGTCTTTAGAGTCCTACACAGAAGTTTCCTGGCTCAAGCGAAACGAAATAGGAGCGCATATGAGATATGTGCGGGACCGAGAATGATACCAGTATGTGATACTGTATTCGATTCTCGCG
Source organism: Agapanthus africanus (assembly GCA_030015575.1). Classification (NCBI taxonomy): domain Eukaryota; kingdom Viridiplantae; phylum Streptophyta; class Magnoliopsida; order Asparagales; family Amaryllidaceae; genus Agapanthus; species Agapanthus africanus. The sequence continues at coordinate 176,272,109 of JASDDO010000028.1, forward strand.
ATATGTGACGTTGATCGGTTATATGTGATATAGCCGGGTTATCGGATCAAGTGTTGATTCGATAAGCTGTTACTGTTGATATTAGTCGGTTATATGCGATATGACCGGATCGTTAAATCAAGTGTTGATTTAATGATTTAATGCATAATTATATATTTGATGTATTACTTTGAATTAACTAGTATCGGTTCACTTTAAATGGATTTTCTCGCTCGGATGTGCGCATTGCATATGCAATATGATTTTGTGCACTTGCTTGTATCATGTTTGATGATACATGCCTTTTGGTTAAGTGTAAAGAATTAAACCTTGGTTAATGAAATGTTTAGGGTTTACTTTTTCCTTATTCATTTCATTCATTTATTAATCTTTTTCTTTTTGGAAAAAGGAAAAGATATGAGAAGAAATGGTGGCTTTTATTTGTTTGCACTTGAAGCTTCTTGAAGCTTTCATAATGTAACCATTTTTGTCTCATGCTTAAACCTAACCATTCCACTAAACCATGATTCACTCTCTACACCTAACCATGGTTCTATTATGATAAGAATGGATTGTTCTTTTCTTTTTTAAATAACTTATCATAATTAGCTTCTTCTTCTTTTCTTCAAGTGAAGAAAGCAAGCTCCATCAATGGTGATTGATGGAAATGAGTGAGAAATCCAATTCTAAAGTCTACCCACTTCCTATTTCTTCATCCTCTACCTCTTGCCAAGTAGTAGAGTGTGTTTCCTTCACAAGTTTTCATGGCTTGGTGAAGGTGGAGCTTGATTTAGCGATGCCTCGACGTAGATCATCTTCGGCATGGACATCGACGACCTAGCTCGCCTATTTTCCGATGAAGCCGACGCTAGAGCCCGGATTCCTTTTGGACAGCAAAGGACTTCGTTGCGGAGCTATGGAGGTGGAGCACCGGATCTACAAAGGTTGTATTTCCGTATTCTTTATAGTTAAGTTGTTAACTAGTTTCTCGTTTCGCCTAAACTTTAGCCAACGATCCGTAGTCGGGTTTCTCGGCACCGTTAAAATTTGAAATTGGCATGATCGATGCCTTGTGTGACCTCATTAGGGTGCCTAGGAACCCTACAGTGGTATCAGAGCCTAGCTAGAGCCTTAGGAGAAGTCTAGACGACGTTTGAATCCCGATCGAACCCGAAACCCCATTTTTCCCATGCTCTCTGTACTTTTTTCAAAACAGTGCATTTTTCCACATTAAAATATGCAGAAAATCAAGCAGGGTTTTCTAGGAATTACTGTAAATTTCGTGGACCTAATTCAACTATCGCACCGCGGTTCCGCGGCATGAGCAAGGCTCATGCGGCGGATCCGCGGCCGTACGGCCACAGTATTTAAATTATTTTGCACAGTAATTCTTAGTTTCCACTGATGATTTTTCTGGGAATTTTTAATATTTTTTCAAGAGTTGAATTTTCTGGGGTTGTTTTGGGGATTCGGTGTTTCGATCGGAGTATCAAATTTTGTCTATGTGGCTTTCCGGATAAATATTAGAATATGTTAAAAAGTTCGACCGGATATAAATACCCAATTTTTCCCCTGTCGGGAAATTTCCAAGTGTTGGATTTTTCCGTAGTTTAACGACGTTCTAAGTAGTGCAAGTAACGCGATGGTCCCTCTAGAAGACAACAAACCTTAACTCGATTATGTGACCGTCTTGAACTGCCCTTTGAACCTTCGGGTTTAGGGCAGTAAGGCGTGCCACATGTGAGGCGTTGGCTTTACCCTTCTACGGCTGGACCGTTGGTACTGAGGCACGAACTGAATGTTGTTAGACTCATATTTCATGTGTTGATCTGTATCGGGAAAACTTGGGTGTTCGATTGTTCGATTGGAAAGTTTGACATTTTCTATTTATCCGGAATGGGATACAATAATTGGAATTCATAAGAAGTTATGAGATAACTGAATGAATGTTATAAACATAGCAGTTTAGTCTCACTTGATCGGTTGCGACGGAATTTTGATGTGATCAAAAGTCCGTCGCAATCACGTAGCGTACGCGGATACTCGCCGGGCAAACTAAATAGACAGCCTCACTCCATAACCCCGACCAAGTGACTGTAGGAGAACCCCGTCGCCGAAAGCATCCGTTCGGATGCTCGCGGTAGCGGTGTTCCGCCTTGGTGCACTTCGTCGACGGTAACGGGGGTGCAGCCGTCTACTGAAGTTTGGGACGAGCATTCGATCAGAATGTCGGGAATCTTGTTGAATTGCCCGAATTGATATTGAAAAGTGTTTTCGATAATGAGACTAAAATGCGGGGTTTATAATTGTTAGGCATGCGATGTCTAAAGAATTCATTTGATTAGGCATGCGATGTCTAAAGAGATTGCGGATTCCAACTGTTGTAGTTTTACACTTTCTTTTCTGTGACCGTAAGTGTAACATGTGATATCGCCGGTTTCGTTGCTATATGTCAACGACAATTGGGATGTGCATATTTACTTACGATGATGACATGTGATGTTATGTGTTGCTGGATATGTTATATTGGATCGTCGTGTTTGAATAGCCGGGGGTTTTTATGTGAGATGAGTGTTTTTCATTTTCATTCATGTAAAAACTTGTATGTAATATTCTTTTATTGGGGCACTTCCAGGTTGCGGAAGTTGTCACCCTTTGTATATTATTTACTTTTCCGTACTAGGATAGACCCAAGGAGGGGAGCACAAGTAACCGGGTTCTAGAGTCCAGTGGGAGACCAACTCGAGGAGTCGAGTCCGGGTCTCCTAACTCTAGAATTGGTAGGGTTGCTTGCCGCTCTCGTAGGGGTCTAGAGGTGTGGGTTTGGCTATTCATCGCGACCGTGGAATCCGTGTTTTATACTGGCTCGTATTGAAAACACGGACGTCCTAGTATATCCAATATTTCATATGATTCTTCTGCTGCGATATCTGTGATGTGATCATGTGATGTTCTATGATAAATACAGTATATAGTATATATGATATATTATATAGACGTTACTTATGTTTTACACCCGCGCTAGCCCTGCCCCGCTCTGCCGTTAGTTACCTAACCTAACGGTGCACGAGGGGACATCGAGGCGAATGCGGATGGCATAAGTGTACGTCGTATTTATCTGTGATGTTTAGGTAATTAAATGATGGGACTTCATTAATGAGATTAATGAAATAAAAGAAACCTAAGATGTTGTAGAATCGAATTTCAAAATAAAACAGGTAGCTACAGTTCTTGCTTTGCACAGCGGTATATATGATATATCCTGCACCTTATTCGATAAGGAAAGGACCGAGATCCCTTCACCGGGAGTGACTCCTTTAGCAATGACTGGCAGATGCTACACACTCGGTTTGTCTTTTGATTGCTTTTAAGTGTTTTTGCTTTGCATAGTGATATATATGATATATCCCGCACCTCATTCGACGAGGAAAGGACCGACGATCCCTTCACCGGGAGTGACTCCTTTAGCAAAACTAGAAAAGCCTCAAAAACACTCCATTTCAAAATTCATTCGATCCTACAACTATATCAAGTTCATTACGCAATAGGTTTTCAGAAAAACCTGTCGTAGCCCTCCGACATTTCAGATAAGTTGTATATAGTATTCGTGCTGCATTTGTTGGCTTTCGTCAAGGTGCAGTGTGCGGTAGCTATATGCTGCTTATCTGCAGCATACGATGCGATTGGATTAGGGTAGTCATGCGGCTTTGTTGGCTTTCGTCAAGGGTCGTGCGGGTGGGTTTAATTCGATCGAGAAATGTACGGGTTGAACTTGACTAGCGGGCTATGGTTTGTTGACTTTCGTCAAGGTCATAGCACGTTAGGGGCAAAAGATTATCGGGAATTTCAAGTGTTGAAATTTGCAATGAGATTGCATACCTTCTATGAGATTGTTGGATCCCGATACCCGCTGCGAGTAAGAGTTACTCCTGGGAGAGTTTTATACATTTTAATTAGCCGATCAAGTAGGTGTCTAGAAAGGTGTCAACGGGGTTACGCCTCTGGGAAAACGAGGTTTACATTAATTAGGTTCGTGCGAAAGCACGGGGGACCTCCCTCAAAGTACCGACACTGGCCTGGCTGAAAGATTGGCGAACTTGTAGTGTGTAATTAATCCCGGCTAGTCTTTCCTTTTAGGGTTTGAAGGAAGATTTGATAAAAAGCAGTGGGAGCCATCATGATTAGATAAAATAATAACCAATCTATTCTTGCAAGAGCGCACGCTGAGTGTTTTCTTCTCTCTCTCCTGGTAGCGACCATATCACGCCTTAATCAAGATAATAATACGGATTATTGACCGAACCCGCTTGTTATACTGAGCTGGGGAACGTTGGTCCCGCTCCAACTTATAATTGTTATAAGACGGAGCAGGAAATTGGGGAATACCGGATTTCCCGTGCCGCCCAAACGAAGAGAGTGCATGCTGATGCATCATCTTCGGGTGTGTTCATTATACAGAACTGTTTCTCAGTATCCTCCGCATCCTTGGTATATGATACCGGATCAGGATCCCAGATATGTAATCTGTTACATAGGGCTACAAAAGGGTAGAAAAACTGAGAACGGGTGATAAGTTTCATGAGACAGAAAACAGGGCAAGTGTTGCAGCCAAGTCTGTTGGTCACTGTCACCCTGTATTACAAATACATTGATTCTAAACGAATGCTATTAGATACCGAACCTGATATACAAAATCATATCAGTCTCTTTAGTAGTAAAGAAATGATAAAATTTTGTATTGTTGGATAATGTTTTAAACATTTCCTATATCAAAAGTTGATCGGTTCAGGCACGTTATCTAAAAGCATTGACGTTCTAAATCAAACTACAGTTCTTAGTATACGGATCACACACAAGAGGAAGAGTTCAAAATTGAACGATTCCTTCTTGAGGTATTGTAGACTAGGTCATATCAATGCGACCTGACTGGCTAAAGTTACATACAGATGCATATTTAAATCAGTTTGAATTTACATCTTATGAAACTTGCCAGTCATGTCACAAAGATAAAATGACCATAGACCTGTTTATTGGAAACAGAGAAGGAGTTAGTAAACTCTTGGGATGATACATGTTGATGTATGTAGGTCCCCTGTCTACACATGCCAGGACTGGTTCTTTATACTTCATTACGTTCTCTGATAATCTCTCAAGATTCAGTCATATGTTCCTGCTGAAACATGAGTCCGAACCTTTTGAGATATTCACAGAATATAAGCGAGAGAACCAAAATACGGGTATAAGTATTATGTCCTTTGATGAGATCGAGGAGGAGAATACTAGAGCACGGAAATCCTGGACTATTTTAAAGGAGAATGAGATTCTCTCTCGGCATTACTCCTCCGTATACACCATAGGACGATGGTATATCGGGGCGGAGCAGATACACCCTATTTGATATGGTGTGCTCTATGATGAGTACTGCTGAGTTACCTATTTCCTTTTGGGAGTTATGCACTTATGAAGCTGCATACCTATTGAATAGGGTTCGAATCAAATCAGTTGCCTACCACTTCATATATGATATGGAAAGGGAAGAGCCCATATCTTAAGTTAGTTAAGATTTGGGGTTGACCGGCCTATGTCTAAAAGCAAAATCCGGACAAGCTCGAGGCAAGGTCTGTAGTGTAGAACTGGAAAGGTTCCAGCTATACAAACAGCAGCTGATGATTTGGTAGAACTGAAGGATTCAGTAGTAACCAACGAACCTCAGCCTCTCCGCCGATCTAGTAGGGTTCCTCACCCACCTGAGAGATACTTCTGTTTCTCTATGACAGTGGGAGCGAGGATTGCATCATGAGATGATGACCCAACTAGCTTCGAGCTGGCCATCAGGAGTGAGACTCTGTAAGAATGGCTGGATGCTTAGCGATCTGAGATGGAATCCTTATACACCAACAAAGTATGGACTTTGGTTGCTATATCTGAAGGGTTAAATCCCCATCAGGAGCAAGTATATCTTGAGAAGATTACTTGGTGTAGATGGAAAAGTTGAGACTTTCAAAGCTAGACTTGTTAAAGGTTTTCGTCATTGACCAGGCGTGGATAATGATGAAACCTTTTCAAGTAGCTATGCTTAAGTCCATTCGGATCCTACTTGCCACGGCTATATACCATAACTACGATATCTGGCGGTTGGGTGTCATGACATCTTTTCTAAATGATGTTTTAGAAGAGAACGTCTATAAGTACACAGCCAGAGGGCTTCGTAGACAGTGGGAGCAGCGGAAACGTGTACAAGATGCTTTATAAGATAAAGCAGGCATCGCGGGGTTGGAACATCTGTTTTGATGAAGTAGTCAAAGAAGTTGACATCATCAAAATGGTAGATGAACCTTGTATAAACAAAAAGGTAGTAGGGAGTATGGTGACGATCCTCGTAGAGTACGTGGATGACATACTCTTGATAAGGAAGGAGTTTCCTATGCTACGCCCGGTCAATCTCCGCTTATCACAATGATTCTCCATACAGGATCAAAGTGATACCTCCTAAATCCTGGGTTTTGGATCTATGGGATAGATCTAATTGGATGTTAGGATTCTCACTAGTTGTAGTGAGATGGTATCAGTTGATCCTAAGGAAAATCACTGGAAGTGATCCAGAGTGATAAAGACAACTGAATGTCAGTCACAGGCATTGTCTTTACCCTCAGTAAAGGGACGGTATGTTGGAAGAGTTCCAAGCTAGATACCGTGACATACTAGACGATAAAGGCTGGATACATCGCTACTTAAGATGCTACCAAAGAGGCTGTTTGGGTGTATATTGGTTCATGAGATGAACTATGTTCCTCCCATTGTGTGACAATGGAGTTGTGGCTTATGCCAAGGAACATCCGTCCCATCAGTGATCCAGACATATTCTAAGGCAGTGTCACCTGATCATGGAGATGCTCGATCTCCAAGGGATCGAGGTTTGGAGAGTAGACTCAGAGGACAACACAGCGGATCCACTCACAAAGGCCTGTTCCCAAAGAGAAACCTTTATGTGATGGTTGAGTATGACAACCACTGCTACAGATGGCCCTAGTGCAAGTGGGAGATTGTTAGTTATATGTATGCCCTAGAGGCCATTACTGTACATTGGATGTATATTGCAGTGGATGCTGGGACATATATAGGGAGGACTTTCTTGCTCGACATGATAGTATGCTATCTGGTTGACCTTTACCTTAACGTGTACACTGATTGTCTCTCTGTTACATGTTGGTAAAGCCCTTAGGATGTGTACTTGACTACCTGGACTGTGATGCGGATCATACTAGTGGGGACATGGTAGTCCATAAGTACATCCTTCAAAGTCCCTAGTCATGGGTGTATCGAGATGGGGCATCGATATACCAGAGTAGACTAGCGTATACCTTCTCGACCCATACAGATGGGCGATGGATGATCCCATATCCATTGGTGTTTGACATCAGAGATGATATACGGGTGCTCAGTAGAGACTGGGTACACTGGACGGACTCGCCGAGAACTCCCAGATGGTAATATACCTGACGTCAGATGGCAGTTCTCTGGTGACACTGGTACAGAGTAGTCTGTTGACCCGAGATCGTCATAGAGTATTGTGTGGTTCCCACTGTGCTTTGATTTCCATCTTACCACGTCCAAGAGGGCGTGCAAAACGGTGGTTTTTGGGTACAGTCCCGAATCACATGAAGGCAATGAGCGATAGGAGGGGATTCGTCTCTCCCGGTATAGGGGGTTGATGTTGCGCTGTGTTCGATTGGCTATAACAGGAAATCCCTGGCCAGGGTTGCTGAGATTTACTGGTAAGTGTTACCAGTAGTTTCTCGAATTGTTATAGACCTCGTATCGACACGACTTATCGAGCTATTGGGGTCTGACGTTTACCACCCCTAGGTGAGATATGCGACATATCAGACGATCAGACCGGACTGTACGGTAGTGTTACTGGTTGGATTCACTGGAGTGTGAGCGGGCTTGCTCGTCGATCTTCAGATCGCTCAATACTCGGGTGGCCGTTACGTTTAGCAGACCGCTTGCGGCTTGTGGGTGATTGATATGATCATCACCTGCTGCCGGCGTATTGACGAGTCTTTAGAGTCCTACACAGAGGTTTCCTGGCTCAAGCGAAACGAAATAGGAGCGCATATGAGATATGTGCGGGACCGAGAATGATACAAGTATGTGATACTGTATTCGATTCTCGCGATATGTGACGTTGATCGGTTATATGTGATATAGCCGGGTTATCGGATCAAGTGTTGATTCGATAAGTTGTTACTGTTGATATTAGTCGGTTATATGCGATATGACCGGGTCGTTAAATCAAGTGTTGATTTAATGATTTAATGCATAATTATATATTTGATATATTACTTTGCATTAACTAGTATCGGTTCACTTTAAATGGATTTTCTCGCTCGGATGTGCGCATTGCATATGCAATATGATTTTGTGCACTTGCTTGTATCATGTTTGATGATACATGCCTTTTGGTTAAGTGTAAAGAATTAAACCTTGGTTAATGAAATGGTTAGGGTTTACTTTTTCCTTATTCATTTCATTCATTTATTAATCTTTTTCTTTTTGGAAAAAGGAAAAGATATGAGAAGAAATGGTGGCTTTTATTTGTTTGCACTTGAAGCTTCTTGAAGCTTTCATAAAGTAACCATTTTTGTCTCATGCTTAAACCTAACCATTCCACTAAACCATGATTCACTCTCTACACCTAACCATGGTTCTATTATGATAAGAATGGATTGTTCTTTTCTTTTTTAAATAACTTATCATAATTAGCTTCTTCTTCTTTTCTTCAAGTGAAGAAAGCAAGCTCCATCAATGGTGATTGATGGAAATGAGTGAGAAATCCAATTCTAAAGTCTACCCACTTCCTATTTCTTCATCCTCTACCTCTTGCCAAGTAGTAGAGTGTGTTTCCTTCACAAGTTTTCATGGCTTGGTGAAGGTGGAGCTTGATTTAGCGATGCCTCGACGTAGATCATCTTCGGCATGGACATCGACGACCTAGCTCGCCTATTTTCCGATGAAGCCGACGCTAGAGCCTGGATTCCTTTTGGACAGCAAAGGACTTCGTTGCGGAGCTATGGAGGTGGAGCACCGGATCTACAAAGGTTGTATTTCCGTATTCTTTATAGTTAAGTTGTTAACTAGTTTCTCGTTTCGCCTAAACTTTAGCCAACGATCCGTAGTCGGGTTTCTCGGCACCGTTAAAATTTTAAATTGGCATGATCGATGCCTTGTGTGACCTCATTAGGGTGCCTAGGAACCCTACAGTGGTATCAGAGCCTAGCTAGAGCCTTAGGAGAAGTCTAGACGACGTTTGAATCCCGATCGAATCCGAAACCCCATTTTTCCCATGCTCTCTGTACTTTTTTCAAAACAGTGCATTTTTCCACATTAAAATATGCAGAAAATCAAGCAGGGTTTTCTAGGAATTACTGTAAATTTCGTGGACCTAATTCAACTATCGCACCGCGGTTCCGCGGCATGAGCAAGGCTCATGCGGCGGATCCGCGGCCGTACGGCCACAGTATTTAAATTATTTTGCACAGTAATTCTTAGTTTCCACTGATGATTTTTCTGGGAATTTTTAATATTTTTTCAAGAGTTGAATTTTCTGGGGTTGTTTTGGGGATTCGGTGTTTCGATCGGAGTATCAAATTTTGTCTATGTGGCTTTCCGGATAAATATTAGAATATGTTAAAAAGTTCGACCGGATATAAATACCCAATTTTTCCCCTGTCGGGAAATTTCCAAGTGTTGGATTTTTCCGTAGTTTAACGACGTTCTAAGTAGTGCAAGTAACGCGATGGTCCCTCTAGAAGACAACAAACCTTAACTCGATTATGTGACCGTCTTGAACTGCCCTTTGAACCTTCGGGTTTGGGGCAGTACGGCGTGCCACATGTGAGGCATTGGCTTTACCCTTCTACGGCTGGACCGTTGGTACTGAGGCACGAACTGAATGTTGTTAGACTCATATTTCATGTGTTGATCTGTATCGGGAAAACTTGGGTGTTCGATTGTTCGATCGGAAAGTTTGACATTTTCTATTTATCCGGAATGGGATACAATAATTGGAATTCACAAGAAGTTATGAGATAACTGAATGAATGTTATAAACATAGCAGTTTAGTCTCACTTGATCGGTTGCGATGGAATTTTGATGTGATCAAAAGTCCGTCGCAATCACGTAGCGTACGCGGATACTCGCAGGGTAAACTTAATAGACAGCCTCACTCCATAACCCCGACCAAGTGACTGTAGGAGAACCCCGTCGCCGAAAGCATCCGTTCGGGTGCTCGCGGTAGCGGTGTTCCGCCTTGGTGCACTTCGTCGACGGTAACGGGGGTGCAGCCGTCTACTGAAGTTTGGGACGAGCATTCGATCAGGATGTCGGGAATCTTGTTGAATTGCCCGAATTGATATTGAAAAGTGTTTTCGATAATGAGACTAAAATGCGGGGTTTATAATTGTTAGGCATGCGATGTCTAAAGAATTCATTTGATTAGGCATGCGATGTCTAAAGAGATTGCGGATTCCAACTGTTGTAGTTTTACACTTTCTTTTCTGTGACCGTAAGTGTAACATGTGATATCGCCGGTTTCGTTGCTATATGTCAACGACAATTGGGATGTGCATATTTACTTACGATGATGACATGTGATGTTATGTGTTGCTGGATATGTTATATTGGATCGTCGTGTTTGAATAGCCGGGGGTTTTTATGTGAGATGAGTGTTTTTCATTTTCATTCATGTAAAAACTTGTATGTAATATTCTTTTATTGGGGCACTTCCAGGTTGCGGAAGTTGTCACCCTTTGTATATTATTTACTTTTCCGTACTAGGATAGACCCAAGGAGGGGAGCACAAGTAACCGGGTTCTAGAGTCCAGTGGGAGACCAACTCGAGGAGTCGAGTCCGGGTCTCCTAACTCTAGAATTGGTAGGGTTGCTTGCCGCTCTCGTAGGGGTCTAGAGGTGTGGGTTTGGCTATTCATCGCGACCGTGGAATCCGTGTTTTATACTGGCTCGTATTGAAAACACGGACGTCCTAGTATATCCAATATTTCATATGATTCTTCTGCTGCGATATCTGTGATGTGATCATGTGATGTTCTATGATAGATACAGTATATAGTATATATGATATATTATATAGACGTTACTTATGTTTTACACCCGCGCTAGCCCTGCCCCGCTCTGCCGTTAGTTACCTAACCTAACGGTGCACGAGGGGACATCGAGGCGAATGCGGATGGCATAAGTGTACGTCGTATTTATCTGTGATGTTTAGGTAATTAAATGATGGGACTTCATTAATGAGATTAATGAAATAAAAGAAACCTAAGATGTTGTAGAATCGAATTTCAAAATAAAACAGGTAGCTACAGTTCTTGCTTTGCACAGCGGTATATATGATATATCCTGCACCTTATTCGATAAGGAAAGGACCGAGATCCCTTCACCAGGAGTGACTCCTTTAGCAATGACTGGCAGATGCTACACACTCGGTTTGTCTTTTGATTGCTTTTAAGTGTTTTTGCTTTGCATAGTGATATATATGATATATCCCGCACCTCATTCGACGAGGAAAGGACCGACGATCCCTTCACCGGGAGTGACTCCTTTAGCAAAACTAGAAAAGCCTCAAAAACACTCCATTTCAAAATTCATTCGATCCTACAACTATATCAAGTTCATTACGCAATAGGTTTTCAGAAAAACCTGTCGTAGCCCTCCGACATTTCAGATAAGTTGTATATAGTATTCGTGCTGCATTTATTGGCTTTCGTCAAGGTGCAGTGTGCGGTAGCTATATGCTGCTTATCTGCAGCATACGATGCGATTGGATTAGGGTAGTCGTGCGACTTTGTTGGCTTTCGTCAAGGGTCGTGCGGGTGGGTTTAATTCGATCGAGAAATGTACGGGTTGAACTTGACTAGCGGGCTATGGTTTGTTGGCTTTCGTCAAGGTCATAGCACGTTAGGGGCAAAAGATTATCGGGAATTTCAAGTGTTGAAATTTGCAATGAGATTGCATACCTTCTATGAGATAGTTGGATCCCGATACCCGCTGCGAGTAAGAGTTACTCCTGGGAGAGTTTTATACATTTTAATTAGCCGATCAAGTAGGTGTCTAGAAAGGTGTCAACGGGGTTACGCCTCTGGGAAAACGAGGTTTACATTAATTAGGTTCGTGCGAAAGCACGGGGGACCTCCCTCAAAGTACCGACACTGGCCTGGCTGAAAGATTGGCGAACTTGTAGTGTGTAATTAATCCCGGCTAGTCTTTCCTTTTAGGGTTTGAAGGAAGATTTGATAAAAAGCAGTGGGAGCCATCATGATTAGATAAAATAATAACCAATCTATTCTTGCAAGAGCGCACGCTGAGTGTTTTCTTCTCTCTCTCCTGGTAGCGACCATATCACGCCTTAATCAAGATAATAATACGGATTATTGACCGAACCCGCTTGTTATACTGAGCTGGGGAACGTTGGTCCCGCTCCAACTTATAATTGTTATAAGACAGAGCAGGAAATTGGGGAATACCGGATTTCCCGTGCCGCCCAAACGACGAGAGTGCATGCTGATGCATCATCTTCGGGTGTGTTCATTATACAGAACTGTTTCTCAGTATCCTCCGCATCCTTGGTATATGATACCGGATCAGGATCCCAGATATGTAATCTGTTACATAGGGCTACAAAAGGGTAGAAAAACTGAGAACGGGTGATAAGTTTCATGAGACAGAAAATGGGGCAAGTGTTGCAGCCAAGTCTGTTGGTCACTGTCACCCTGTA